>OX276336.1:97965279-98578279 GCA_946251815.1 Dasysyrphus albostriatus
GGAAAAAGTTTTGATATGCAAATTATAAGTTTTTATTATATACAAATTACCAACTCAATTTTGAGATTTTCTTCAGGAATTTTTGTTTCTAAGTTCACATCATATTTTTTGGAAAAATTGCTTATGCAATATTGTTTTTACTTTTTAGGACTATATATGTATAATTCCATAAGCTAATAATCAAAAAAAGAGGATTAGTGCGAGGTGCGACCCACCCTGGTCCCATTGAAGTAGGGTGTCCATAACGCGTTTGATAAAAAAGATGACATTTTCGAAAATTCAAATGTCTACTGTAAGACCCCCCACCCGCTGAAACCATTCGTATTTTGCATTGCAATTGTGTGTTTCTCGATCATGTGTTGCTCGAAGTCATAACGTCCCTTGTTCGTGACTTGGACTAAGAATTTTGGCTTTTTGATGAAAAAAAAAAATTACGTTTGTAGCCCTTGATTCAACTCCTTTCTCTTGTACCTAATTATAGATATGTATTTAAATTCAGAGATTTCTTTTGATCTGTAATACATTAAAATGTTTCTTAGGCACTGGCAAGATTTTGACAGAAAACCCATCATGTACTGCTAGTTTTTATTATTTTTTTCTTTTCAACAACGATAATGAATTTCTTGTGTTCTTTTCGTGTTCATGCATTTACATTCATGAAATGTAGGTTTTAACTTCAGTGTGTTATTGCTTTATTTTAGGGGACAATACAAAAGTACCTACATTAATGAAAAGTGAGTAATACTATGTTCCCACCAAAGTGAAATCCGAAATTTCAGCTTAAAACTTTTGAGATTTCAAATTGGTGTTCACACTGCAAAAACCAAGATTTCGTCTCATACAAACACAAACAACTACCATTGTGTGCTTATGTGTTTGTGTTTCTCTCCACTCAAATGTCAAATATAATATCATATTATCTCTTTTTTGCCTTTGGATTAAATGATCGTAGTTTTTATCAAAAAGCTGAATATGGGTCTCTTCATAAAGAAGAGTTCACATCGTGACAAGATTTCATAGGGATTTGAACAAAATCCCGCATTTCGAAATCTTAAAACTGTATGCGAAAATGTGAAAATTTGGATTGAAATCTCTGGAATCCGAGATTTCGCTCCGGTGGGAAAGGAGACTAATAAGAATACATGAATAAAAAACTGAATAAAAAAGAATTTCACGAAAAAAGAAGGAATAAGAAAGATCGGAGTTAAAAAAGAGAATATGTTCTCTTTAAAAGAGATGTTCTGGAAACCCTACATTGGAGCCTTCGAAAACGTAGGGAGTGAGTGAAAACCAAGGAAAAAGAACAAATATTACTTGATTATTGAGAAGAATAAAATTAACCCAAGGCTTTTGGCTGTTGTAAGATCTATGAGAAGAAAAATTTTGTTTAACAAATTTTGGTTTAAGTTTAATGTAGTTTTTTCGCTTTAAAAAACATTGTTTATTGAATTATTTAACAAAACCTATAAAACATCAATTATGAACTAGTGTATATATTTTATTTAACCTGAAGCCCATACCATTGTGTGTTCTTAGGATATTTGAGACAAAAAATTTCAAAAATTTATTTTGAAGTTTCTTGTAGTGTTTCTCGATTTAAAAAAAATATATGTTGAAATTTTTCTTACAAATTCTATCAATTATAAACTAGTGTCTAGAATTAAATCAACACGAAGCTAATATCATAGTTTGTTCTAAAGATATTCGAGCCGAAAAACTTTTTCCAATAATTTTTCTCTGGGTTTTTTTTTTGTTAAGAACAAACTGTATGTTTTTATTTTTTACCAATTCTTCACTGTGTCAAAATGCGTAGAATAAAATTAACTTGAAGTCAATATCATCAATCGTTCTTAAGATATTTGAGATTATAAAGAAATTTAATAACTTTTTTTTAGTTACTATAATAAAAAAAAACTTCTAAATCCGATTCTAGGGAGCTCAAAACAAATTATATCAATTACAATAACTACCAATGGGAAGGTAATAAATCAAAATAAAGAAAAAATGACAAAATAAAAAGTGTTACTTTGATACGCTTTAACTTCAGAGTTGTTGAACAAAAACCAAATCACTTTCTTTTTCAAGATGGTGGTCATCCCCTTACCCCGTTCATCACAACAATATGGTTTAACAAAGAAGAGATGTAGCCAAACTCAAATCGTATAATAACTTTAGCCCATCGATTATGAAAATTTTAATAAATGTTTTGAAAAAATTTAAAACACAACACAACAAAAATTTTAATTTTTCCATAATTTTCTCAGAATTTATTGTTTGTATGAAAAAAAGGATGTTAATCTTTTTTGTGTGGAATAACATAAGCTACAATTTGTGCCTACACATTTTTTCAAAAAAACATATAGTTTTCGAGAAATTAAGAAAAAACTAAATTTTACTTAAACCCCTCCGCCCCCCCCCCCCAAAAAAAATTAAGCCTCTGCCTAAATTTATGAAACTTTTCAGGAAATGGTTAAGACGTCAAAACAAATCTTCTCCCACAGTATGAAGTCTACCTTTCAGTAAAACCATTTTTTTTTTACTGAGCAAAATTGGCTGAGGTCTCCGAGATCTCATTTTCCTAAATAGGTGTGCCTTTGTTTTCCTTAAAATATTAAAACTCATTTAATTATTGACTGTTAATTTCTTACATATCACTTTTTAATCAACAGAGGATGTCAATTCGGAAGGCAAAGTAGTTTCTCGAATCGATACTCATCTTTCGGATTCATTAAATCAATTTGACACAGATTCTCTCTAAGTCGGTTTTCCCTATACATAATCTCTAATTTTTGTGATCCTCATAAATTTCCATACTGTATTTAGGTACTTCTCTCCAACTTGAATTTTTTCAAAGCTCTCTTACTCGGAATAATTTTGATATTCCGTGAAAATTCGACTTAGAGGGAGCCGACTGTAGTATTTACTGTCAAAATATTTAAATTTAATTTGTACGAAACAAAAAAACATACATAGTTTCTCTAATATTGCCTCACTCCTACTGTCACAGTGAACATGTACCCATTCTAACACTAAGCCTAAACACCTGTATGTAATTCTTTTTAATTGATCAAAGTTGTTGCATCTTAAAACTCACCAAAATTTCAAGAACGAACATCACACCAACTGCCAAAAGCATTTGCAAAATTATAACTATATAATTCATAACTGCAAGCAAAAGAACAATACAAGATTATGCACTAATACAACAGCCACATCAAAATAAATCTTTAAACTCGATTTAAACTCCATCGATCAATAGATTTATGAGCGAGAACTGAATTCATCTCACCCACCTCTTGCTCATCCTCCTTCCGCCACTCCGACTCCACTACACTCCACAATGAGTGATTGACTTATCGAAATCGAACTGCCTGATGGATTGATGCTGAAGCTGACCAGCATGCCATTGCAACAATTGGTTGCACTCGCACCCATCACTCCGGTCTGAGCCAAATTGGTTCAATACCCAACAAAGTGCAGACGCCCAATGTCTGTGAAAGTATTGGCATGATGGGGCTCCATT
Organism: Dasysyrphus albostriatus; assembly: GCA_946251815.1. Classification (NCBI taxonomy): domain Eukaryota; kingdom Metazoa; phylum Arthropoda; class Insecta; order Diptera; family Syrphidae; genus Dasysyrphus; species Dasysyrphus albostriatus. Next base: position 97,968,803 of record OX276336.1, read on the forward strand.
CGCAGCAGCAAAATGTTAATCGGGAATCCTTGAGTTGAGCTGAGAGATGATTGCGGAGCATCCAGCATCCATACACTGAGCATCGCCTCGACGGAGATAACGATGCGCTCTTGATGTTGGCGTATTGGCGGTTAGACGTTGGTGGAGGGAACCTCTTTTCATTCGTTTCGTGGCTCCTATTCCTGATGGCGGCAACCGTGAGTTGAGTGCTACCTGGAGGAACAACTTTTTCCGAGTTGTGTGTTGTGACAGCAGCTACAGTTCCAGCATCCAAACACATACAAATCACTTCTTCTCCAGTTTCTGTGTGCTTCGTGATTTTTGTGCAACCTTTATGGCAGCTTTGCTACCCCACTCCCATTCGGGGACCGGTCTCCCTGATAGTTTATCGCAGATGTCCATTCGGTGAAGTACGAAACGGAACTCGGAACGCGTGTGCAGATGAAAAATATCTAATCTTCGCCCAAAAAGAGAGCGGGCAAAATCGAGAGATATATTTTTTTGTTGCATTTTTTAATCCAAAAAGGATAATCGACGGTTTCATTTTAATTGAAAAGCCTGGTGGATGGAAAAAAATAAAAGTATTAATAAGCTCTTTTAGAAATGTGCAATTTTATTTATCACAAAATCAAAATGGCAATTGATGTGAATGAGTTAGTACAGTGATAAGTGCTGACAACCAATTTGAGTGTTTTTGTATATTGAAAAAAAAAAATAAAAAATAAAAAATAAATATTTGAATTTATGGATCATCATGGGAGTGGATTCGCCGCCTCTCCATGGGCGGCTGTTTTGGGCCACCATGCAATGGCGTCTGGGGCAGAGCATGCTGGTTTTGCCGCCGCTGCAGCAGCGCATGTCCATAGCGCCGCCGCTGCTCACCATTCGCACCATCATCCACATCATCCTCATCATCATCACCATCCCCATCATACACACCACGGGATGCCAATGGATTTACACGTCCCCCAAGGATTTCCCTATTATAGGTACCTACCTGCTTTATGTTTTATTACTTTTTTCGCTTTGCTGTTTTTATATACGAGTACCTACATATGTACATACATTTTTACATCATCACTTATTCTGATTGTGTTTGTCAATATTGTGGAAATACATCATCCTTTCAAACGAAGCAAGGACAAATTTATCTTTGTGTGCAAAATGGGTGGTAAGAATCTCTAAGTTCTAACCTGGGGATGCAATGGAAATAATATATTCTTTGTGGCCATTTTTGAAGGCTAGGGATTTATGGAATTAATTTAAATTTTTTTTTCGGGACGAAGAGTCCAATGTGTAATTTAAATTAATACATACATACATTGGTACTCAAAATGTTTTATTTGATGTAGCTACCCACTTCTTGTCCACAAGTGTAAAACAGTGATATTTAGAACAAATCGCTTCAAGGATTTTTAGCCATAATAATTCTTTTTGAGGTAACTGATAACGATTGCGTTATGAGTTATTTTATAATTATATTCCACTAAAATCGGTTGTACGTTTTGTCGGTTTACTATCCGCTACGCATGACTCAGTCATATCATTCCTTACTCTTTTGGCTAGGTCAGTATACACTCTGCAACCATAATCATTCGTTGTTATATTTTATCCTTCCTTCACCGTTTGTGCTAAAGGAACCTCAACTGAAACCTTTGAAGACATAAACGGAAGTTTACGTTATGAAGCTTAAGCTTGATTTTTTTAGATAAATCTTTTCTATTCTTTGTTGTTAGGATTAGATATACTTCTAAATAAGTAAATGCTATGACTAGCTAGCTGTTGTTTCTTCATAAAAAAATTAACTGTTTTGTATTTGCATGATTGGATACAATATTCGTTCAAAGTATCTGAGATAGATGAGATTCTGTACTTTTTGGGCAAAACTAACCAAGGCTCTCGGAGTGGCAGTGTCGACAGAAACGATTAAAAATATATTTAAAAAAAGTATTTTTAATTCATAAAATTAAGTTATTCAGTGATTAAAACTGTAGTTGCATCACGCACAAAAGTATTGAATTTCCAAAAACTGTTTTTATATATTTAATCTGCATAAATGATTTTTTCTTATCCAAAAAATATTGTTTTGAAAATTTTCATGTGTGGATATTACCTATGCCAGTTTATGTTCTCCCCAAAACTACGAACTCCAACGAATTTCAGTACTTACCAAAAATTAATTATTTTGTATAATGAACTTTATCAGGACCTTGGGCTTAATTTATAGAAATTTATAGTTTTGGGAAGTAGCGAACAGACATATTATTCCTTTTTTGTGTTTCAAAAAAAATATATATACCAATATATTTGAATTGTAAAATTCCTTTTTTAAATAAATTGTAAATAAAAAAGAAATATGAAAATAATTAAAGGTTATATAAGGATATTCATGCAACGTTGTAAGCTTACAAGTTGTTTCAAATGATAAGCTTACGCAAAGTTTACCTGAACGGCCTTATTTATACAACTGATTGAATGCTATGTAATTCAATCAGAGTAAAAGTCACCAGGGCCGTTCCTGGCACTTAGACCACCTTTGGGCAAGCTCAAAGAAGCCACCTTTTTCGCTACAAATAATACAGAAATAATAAAAAATCGAATATTAAATCGTTTTACTCCAACTGTCTTTAACTAATACCAACATATTTCAGTATAGGTTACCTACGTATTACCGGCTAAAAAAGACGATTAACCAGTTGAAATATCGGTTTATATCGTTACTAATTCATAAAATGCTAACGTTCGAGTCTAGACAAAAAGTAAGCTGCCTTGAAAGAGAGTCGAGAAAAGCATCGACTTTTGTGGATATTTTTTACCAATATTTTTATAGTACTTTTTCTTCCGATCGCCTTATTTGATTGATGACAATCCAAAGCAAATTAAGTGCGCTTTTAAACATCATTCCCTAAACTATGAACTTATCACAATATCGGCCGTTTTCGAAAACGGCAAGTCAAAGTCAATTTGATCGTCGAATGATCGTCGATATGGCAAATAGTATGTAACCGTCCTGTTTTCAGAAAATTTGTTTGATTAACGCCAGTCAACTTGCTTGTAAATTCATTTGATGCCTACAAACACGCTTTCTATAGCTTTTCAATAGTCGTCAACTCGATTTGTACTGTCCAGTTGCACCGTAGACGATGAATTCTAACATGTGACTTTAGCAAACTTGATTATTGAACACAATACACAATGCTTACGTACAGTACAAAAATAGATGGTATTAGATGTGTTACACACATGAGTTTTAAACAGTTTCAGACCGCCAGATTTAGTGCAAACCCGTTCCACAAATGAAATATTGTATGGGCCTGCACTAATTCTAGCGGTCTGGAACTGTTTGAAACGGTTTAAGAAAATGAGGAAAAGGGGTATTATATTCCGGCTGTTGTAAAAATTGGAATTAGGAATTGTCAGAAATATAAAAGTGGCTGTGAACGTGAGGAAAAAATAAATACAAACACAACAACAAATATTGAATTAACCAAATTAAAAATTTTAATGATATTACCTTATGTGTACTGTGATGCAATCGCAGTAATATTTTGGTTTTCGAGCAGAAGATCGGGGGCATTTTCCCCACTGTCCCACGCCTAGGCATGGCTCTGAGAGTCAAAATGACGTTGGGATAAGTTATACCAGTTTGGATAATTTTACGCAACAAAAACCTTTGATAAGTTTATCCAAATTGTGTAAATCGTTTGCTATACAAAATTTGACAGTTCATTAACCAAAAGAAAAACTTTACCAATTTGTAAACTTATCTACGGTTTTTCGAAATTGCATGGATACCCTTAATACATCTTTTTTAAAAAATCTGTATTGCTATTTTTTAAACAGAAATGACTCTGAAAAATGTATCAAAAAAAACTCTAACTGCCACATAGGGTTATTTTAAAAACATCCTCGATCTGTTTTCTGCATGCAGCAGTTTATGAAAGTCCTATGTGGTTAGTTAGGTCTTTTAAAATTGTATTATATGATTTGTAGTTAGGATTTTTAGAAGTTGCCATTTTGTCTTATTTGAATATCTAGCGTCAAGAAAAATATACAAATAAACAAGAGATAATTTCTTAACTCAAAATAAGCAAACAATTCTAAATCAAAAATTTTGTAGATAATAGGGCCTTTACCCTGTTTTGCACTGCATATTAAGCTTTTTGAATCTCGCTTTTTTATTACTATTTGAAATTTTTAGTTCACAAATAAATGTTTCGAACAACAATAGAGATGGCATCACTTTTCATATATTTCCATCTACATTCCGTTTCCATTTGTAATTTTTATAAATGTGCGGAACCTTAATCTTGGTGAATTTGTCCCGAAAACACTGTGCCACTGGCGGGTTGCACTAAACTATTTATAAACGAATGTTGTAACTACTAAAAAAGAATTAATCCAACCACTGTCTGTCAATGTCGGTGAGATTCTTCGGGAAAATTTGTGACTGTTTTTCAAGTTGTACTTTAACTTTTTTTTGGTTAATTTTGTCTTTAACTTTTTTTCTGAGAAATTCTTATTTCAACCAAAGATTATTAAATACTTGTTACCGCAATTTTCTTAAAATTATATATTTATTACTATTATTCACCAAATATTGTATATTCGTGAAAATTTCCTTCAAGGTTTCGAGTGGCGAGTGACGTATCTGTTCTGTTTGTGTTCAACAGTTACAATTTTTGTAACAAAAACAGCCATTTTCCACATACAGTGATAAGGCATATTGACAAAATTTTAAATAAAGAAAATAAAATTATCAACTTTTCCACACGTGTCAATGAATTGTAAATTTTTTAACACAATTTTGACTGTAATGCTCCAATCGTTTCTAAAAAGACAACCAATCAACACAAGGTGATTGAATACTCTTTTTTTGAATTATCGGGACCAGGGGCGTCTTTAGACAATTGCAGGTCCTGGACCCTTAAGGTTATGAGGACCTCTTGAAAAAATTCAAAAGCATTTTAGATTATAAGTCTTACCATAATTTTTTGTAAAATTTAACTATTAACAATTGAATTATCAATTTCGAAAAGGTCACATCCCGAATTTTTTGACAAATTCGTTTTTTTTATATCAATGTAATCTTTATGCTTCAGCTTTGGTTCCTGCACCTATTTTGCTCGAGAAAAGTACATGTTTAGTATTAATCCTGCTGTTATTCTCATGGTTGTACAGAAATAATTTTAAAAAGGTCAAAACTCTTAGAGATGTGTCTTGTTGCATTTAAAAATACTTAACAAACGAAGTAAGATTTAAATAAAAATATCAATAACTTACGTCTGATTTAAGTAAAATGTAATTCAAAAATAAATTAAGTGAGTTTTAAACTACTTTAGAAAATAATAACTTTTTACATGCGACCTTTTCGGAATTAGCTGTTCAATAATTTTTTAACAGTTTCGGTGAATACCAAAAAGATAGAAAATCTGTTCGCATTTTTATCTTGAACACAAACCATTTACTCTCATTTTTCACTCTATGCATTGACGTGATGTCAATTCTCAAACAATGTCTGAATAATCAGCAAGGAAAAAAGTCCCATAAAAAAAAAAAAATAGATACACCAGCGTACTTTAAATAAAATACCATTAAAGAGTTGATTTTCTGGCCACATATGCACAGTGAACATGTTTCTCTCAGTAGTGCCAGTGCACATGATTTTTTGAAATGTGAAATGAGAAAGTCTAAACAAAAAAATTTAAGAAGGGGAGATCGATTCGGAGTCTTCACATTAAAAACTAAAATTTTCTCATTTTCGATTTGTTTTAGATGTTTCTTTTAACTGGTTCTATTTTTCCAAAAAACAAGGGAACTTTTAAAAACTATCTTTTTTTTCAAATTTTGAGTTGTATTCGCTTTAAGATCATTTATAAAAAAAACAAGGACCAATTTTTGGGTCCTTATTATGAAAACCACGCTTAAGACTTATTATGAATTTTTTCACACAAAAAAAATTATTTATAGGCATTAAAAATTAACAATTAAGGGGATCTTAAAATTGCAAAATTATGCAAAACTATATTGTGTTCAACTTTGTTTTTAACACTTTAACTAGTTTGTTTTAATTTATTTGTCTTTTTCTAACCAATGAAAAGCGTAGACGTAGTTTTTATTCAATTCTATTTATTTTATTAAAAAATTGATCTTTTCTTGAATTTTGTTTTATTTTTTAGATTTTGGCACCAATAACTTAAAATATTTTTTTCTGTGCAAAATTTTTAAAAAGTTTTAAGAATATTAATTGGGGTTTCATGATCGGGATGACAAAACAATTCTCTATCACTTGTATTATTGGAGTAAGATAAGTGCAATCTTAACTTCGCATTCTTTAAAAAATGACCATCAGTTGGTATTTTGCTTTGGGGACCCTGGGCTCATAAGGATATGGGGACTCCTAGAAAAAATTATATTGAAAACTTTTTCAGAGTAAAAGTTTCAACATTAATTTTTGTAATATTTAACTATTGAGAATAGTTATTGAACTATTTCGGGAAATCAAAAGGATCCGTTCTCATTTTTGTCATGAACACAAACAGTTTTTCAGCTTAAATTTAATATTGAACATTTTATATATTTAGAATTCGATCAACTGAATGTTATCTGCTTCTATTTTTTTGGTGATAGAAATGTGGTTTTATATTTTTTTTTTCATCCTAAAGCTGCTTTCAAAGCAAAAACATGCATCATGACACATGACGTGTTGTCGACTATGGGACGGTGTATAAATAACCAGGAATGGACAACTCACACTCCGATTTTTGCAAATAAAATTGATAAAATCGAGTCTTGACCCTGGGAATCGAATACAGAGAGTTGTTGTCCCACGGTTTTGTGCTCAAAGTATATTTTCTTTTATTCACTTTTCAATGCAAGTTATTGTAATTGATCCGATTTTTTTTATCGAACATTTTGACATATCTTCACGTTTCGAGTTCCAGAATCAAGCATTTTTAGAGAGCTGTCTGTGCTTTTGGACGTACGTTCGTAGGTCCTTTGCTTTATGTCGTTCACCATATCTTAAGAACGAACTATACGATATCGACCTTAGATACATTTTATTTTATAGATAGTAGTTTCAATACGTGCAGTAGTTACTTTCAAAAAATTTCAAGAAGCGGTTCTTTTAGTGAAGCAATTAAAAAAAGTTGTTTAATTTCTTTAGTCTCAAATATCTCGAGAACTAATGGTGTTGTTGACTATGGGTTAATTTTATTCTACGCATATTGATGTAATACAAAATTGGTAAAAATATGAACACATATCAACTTCCATTTTTTAAATTTAAAAAAAAAAACTGATGAAAATTGTTTAAAAACAAGTTTTCGGCCCAATATTTCTGGAAGAAACAATGATATTGGCTTCGAATTAATTTTTTTCTATACATTAGTTTATAATAAGTAATTTATAAATTTGTAAAAATATTGAATTAATAATTTTTGTAAAGCGAAAATAACTACAAGAAATTTTACCAAAAACTATCGAAATTTTCTTTCGTCACAAATATCTTGAGAACAAACAATGATATTGTCCTTGGGTTAGTTTTATTTTACTCACTAATCTTCACTTATCTTCAATTGATTATATATTGAACACCTGAAAACGTTTTCGAAGATCTTGAATTGGCGATTTTTTAATAATAAAATTAAATCGGGCCCCAGCTTCCGAGGGCACCAATGGGAAGTTATCAGTGTGGGTTGTACCCAGCCTCTTTTTAATTTGGCATTTTAAAAAAAGTGATTATGTTTATAAAAAGTGAAGAGCAAAAAATGTATTGCTTTCATGACCCCCCCGCTCAAACTGAATTCCTGGATCCCCGCACTTGTTGCTTACATTGTTTCATTGCTAGCTTGCATAAGCTGCAAGAGTTGATCAATTTTTAACTTTTAGTGCAGCATTTCTGACACCTATTCCAGCTTCATCACTCATTCTGTTCAGACAGCAAAGCTGGATTTAAAAAATGTTCACGGGATATATTTTTTGAAAGTTTATACGGAATAATCTCATGAAAAAAAGATATACCACCATTAGGCATGTTCTTGCTTAAAATTAAAAGTTAAAAGTATTCATGCAACAGCGTAAGGTCATCGTAAACGTTGCAAAGTTGTAACTGCATATATCTATCAAATTTTACATACAAATTGTGGAAGAATTACGAAGTTTAAAACTTTACGCTGTTGTATGAATACCCTCATTATTTAAGAGTTTTTTTTTTAAATGCTCCCAAAACTTATCAGCAAATATGGCTTGCTCTCAGAATCTTGAATCTTTCCTTATGTGCTCCTTTGGGAATTTTAGAGGGTTATCTTGATTTCTTTTTTTAATGGATGGCTTTTTGCGTGCAATTCTCAGGTGTTTATCTTTATTTCTTGAAAAACCAAAGATGGTTTTTGCGGAACAAGGCTTACATATCATAATTCGATTGATTATAGCCTTAAACGTGCCATCTGATTAAAAATTCCAGCTATTTTCAAACGAGAGATTCCATTCCCGAAGTGATGGACGGAACACCATTATACGCTGCGCTGTTTAATTTGTTTGCACTTTCACTTTTTGCATTTTTTTTGAAAAAAAAGAATTTTCGAATGTAACTACTATAAGATAGGCGCAAATCGCATTGTTATCCTCAATTTCTTGAGATTGTAGGTGTAGCTGTCCATTAAACATAATGGGTCAAATAAGCTGTGATATTAAGAAATTGAATTAACTTCCTTTTACTTAAGTAAGATATGAAGTTTTTTGTTAAAATTAATACTTGATTTTATGGTGGAGATTTTCAACGTGTTTTTTCATGAAATAAATAAAAGCTTATATTTTAAATTATGGTTTGTATCCAGCATGTGTTGTTCAAAACTCGATTTTTCAGCTTCATTGTATTTTCTATGTGCAAGATATTCCTTGGATCTTCATAATTGGTCGTCTTGTACATACGAGTATTTCTCCCTGCAATCGCTGTATCCATTGGAGTGAATTCCTGATTGTTGAATTTTTGTTCCAATCTTGTCTTTTTCAGTTTACTTAACTACTTTATTAACCACTAAGTAGTACACTAACTTTTAAATTACAAACTTCTATTTTATGAAAATGAAAGTAAAGTAAAATGAGTCTCTAAGTCCAAAGCACATACTTATTGTACTCGTATACATTCTAATACATATCTTAATGTATACACTTCTAGCTAACGTATGTAAGATAAAGCCGTATTAAAATAATACATATTTTCATAAGGAATGTGCCGGTAAGTCCAAATAACAGATCACAGTTATTAATAAATAACGTTCTTTTCTGCACATATTTCTATCATTCTGCGTCAACAATCAATATACCACAATATGCAGGCGAACTATGCAAAACATCTGCGCTTATAATTTCTGCGATCAATTGCACCTGATTTCTTGTCTACTCATAATTCTACAATAAAATAGATGTACAAGCAGATTGTTCAAAGAAATGCCGGCATTGGCGGTGATTCTTTATCTTTGATTGGCCCATGTCCACCATGACTATATTCTGTCTTCGAGATGGACTCTCAATCTACATGCAGGGGAAGCCCTTGCTGGCCAAGTGCAATCAGTGTCTATCAGAATTTCAATTACATCGATAGCGTTACCCATCGCATAATTACTATAATCACCTGAATTATTACCTGAAAATACAAGAAAAGAAACAAAACAACAATCCTTGATGATTTCTTGCATTCGGCGCGGTTCAGTGTTGAAACACTTGCCATTTTGTTGCCCACCAAGCCATTAAACATAAAACACACCCCCCCACCCTTGGCAGATTCACGTCCGTCGCAACCATTCCACCGCCATGGATATATATGATGAAAAGGGTGAAATAAGGAAAAATGGCTGCATTGCGTCTTCCCGTCGCCGATCACGTTCGAAAATAAATTGTTGAAATTATACTGAGGTACTACTATACTGTTTTGTGGGGTCCCAGTCGGTGACGGCGAGCGGGATGGGGACTACCATTGAAGTGCCGCATGGGAAATTGTTCCAACGGCTGACGAAGGTGCCCTTTTGTTTTGACCGTCTGCGTCTGTTGGAGGACCGCACCATCAGGCAATCCCAGTCCAGCATCCCAAAGATATTACGGGAATTTTCTTCTTAATGTGCTAGATGAATTATTCCTCAGTTTTCTGTTGCAAATTATTATTGTTTTTCTTCATTTTTGCTTCCCTACTTTTGGCAGCAGAATGAAAAGTTGGTAACGATCAATGCTGGTGTATAACTTTGGATTGATGCGAAGCTAAGGTGTAATTTCGACAAATAAATTTGTACTTGATTTGAGTTGCAATTTATGAAGCTGCTTGATATGGAACAGTGAAATAATTGAAATATAGGGACATTTGAATTTATTACTAAGCCATACTCGTATAGGCGGTTGGAAGAAGTGTACCTACTTGCATATTATAAATTTATTTGCGGCACATGGCCTAAGTGTTCAAGAAAATGTAGTTGAACACGGCTAAATTGATTTACAATACAAACATTTTGCAATGATCAAATTTGTCTTTAGGTGGCTCGAATTATACCAAATGCGATTCTCAGTAGAATTTTTTGGTACCAATGAAAGAATATTTTTAGCAACTTCATTAAAATTTGTTAAGGTCCTAGTGCATATTAGTGCCCGATTTTGGAGATTAAGTTATGACCTATACAGACATGCAGGTCCGTTGCAGTGCAATTTCTTGGATACGAAAAGAAAAACTATTTATTTATAGTTAACAACAGTCATTTTTTGTTTGTAGTTGTACTTTAAGAGTCATGTTTTCATTCCAGTAAAGTGTATCACAAATTAATTAATGAGTACCGTTGTATAGTATTTGCTAAGAATTTTAAAACATGTTTTTGGTTGAATATCAGACTTTAATATAACATACTTTTAACGGCAGAGGTAAAAATTTTCTTGGAAAATTTATTTCTCGTTAACATTTGAGAAGTGAGGTTATACAAATAGTGTAAATGATAGTACTGTGAATGTCATTACCATGGCAGTTAAATCCTTATCGGATATTATTCAAATAATTATTTCCTTCAGTAAAATTATTTAAATTTTAACATTTTTGCCTCGGAAAAGCCAAATAAAAATCATTCCATGAAATAAAGCTAAATAACTACCCAGCACATTGAAAAGGTTTGATATCTAGAAAAACAGACCAAATAAACGAAAAATACATATTTTTATAAAAAAAAAGAAAATTAGAAATTTCAAGAGTTTAAAACATAATAGGCAATCCAAAATCTCAACAAACATTTTTCTGCGAAAAAGATAGAACATTGCCATTGTCGTCTGTTCTAGCGTTGGCATACATTTCACTATTGTTTTTGTTCTTTAAAAGTTATAGCAAAACGCTTTAACAAAGTTTATACTCTGACTAATTTCCATACGGTTTCAATTTTTGAAAATATGCTGATTGAGCTGACATTTATATCATATCTATATTTTATTTGAAGTGAGAAATGCACATTAATAAAAATTCTCAAGCTTTTCTCATGAAAACTTAATAATCAAAATTGGTTTAATCTTAAAAACTTACAATCCGATTGAGATGAAATTTTTAAAATGTAGTTTTTATAAAATGGAAAGTGCACGTAAATAAAAAAATTTGAATTTAATAACGCATACATAGATGGCACTGAATACACAAATTTTTAAATTTGTTACATTTACCTGAACAACAAAATCTGAACTATACAGTCTGTTTTTACCGAAATGGTTCACTGTGGCGTATACGTATCTAATATTATTCAAAAGCATGAAACGTTACTGCAAACAAGAGAAATATCATCATAGATGTATGATAAAGCCCAGAAAAATTAGAAAAAAAAATGGCAAAACTACGAAAAAATTTCAACAAAGTTGAATTTTGGGGAGAGTTTTGTGTTGACGTCTTAAGCATTTCCTGAAAAGCTCCCTAAATTTTTGTTTGCGCCTTTAGTTTTTAGGGGGGGGGGTGTAATTTAAGAGAGTAAAGTTAAGTTTTTTCTTAATTTCTCGAAAATATAAGTTTTTTGGAAAATTGTGAAGGAACTAATTGTATGCTTTTGTTTTTTTTTACACAAAAAAGATTAAGAAAACTTTGTTTTCATATAAGTAATAGATTCTGATAAAATCATGCAAAATTTCACGGTGGAGTAAATTTTGTCAAAAAATTTATTAAAATTTCATTAATCGATGGGCAAATTTTTTTGTAGGACTTGAGTTTGTGTACATCACCTCTTTAAAAATCCAAGGTTTTGGGGTATCCGGGGCTAGGCGAACATCACCATTTTCAAAAAGAAAGTGATTTGGTTCATTCAACAACTCGATGAAATTTTCTTTTACAATAAAACTATAAACAAATTTAGACAATAAAATTATCTAAAAAAATGCGCTTTTAACGAACTTTTTTTCGTAGGAGCAACAAATTTCAAGAAAAACGTGCACAAACGTTATAAAAAGAGTTTTTCACTGTAATGAATTATTTTTCTTAATTTTGCCTTGGCAGCCTTGGCAAAATAGGTAAAAAATAGGCATTTGCGCACGTTTTTCTCGAAATCTGTTGCTCCTACAAAAAAAGTATTATAATCTTTTTTATCCAGAATTTTTCTATCATTAATATGAACTTATTAGTTTTTGAAAAAAAATACAGTTGCTGGGATATTACCAAACAACCTTTATTTGTACAATAGTTTGGATACCTCCAAGAAGGCTGGTTATGATACTATACCGCCTATATTAATATTAAGAAATTGCTCTAATTCTCTTACCCCTGCTTTGACTCTTCTTTTTGATAAATCAATTTTTTCCAGCTGCTTTTTAGAAGAATGGAAAATATCATAAATCCGGTTTAAAACATTAAATTAAGAATACAGTTTTTAAAAATTAGTTACCCAAAAGTTTTTATTTTCTGTTTAGAACGCTAATGTTGTTACGGCTCGATCGATTCAAACAATCCTTTGTATATTTACCAATTTCTGTATAAATAGGATTGAACAGGGAAAACAAATTGATCTTTTATTTAATAATTTTGTAAAAGCCTTCGACCGAGTACACCATGGTCGACTTCCACAAAAACAGAACAGATTTGGTTTTAGAAATAATTTTCTAAAATGGTTATTATTGGTTCGTATTTCGTATCTATGTTACAGAAAGATATTTGTTCAAATTGATGGCTACTACTCAAACTTTATAGATGTTCTTTCAGGTCTTCCACAAAGAATTCATTTGGGACCTCTTTTATTCATTTTCTCCTTTGGATTGTTTTTATTTGTGATGTAAACCATTTCGAGTTAAACATTTCGAAGTGCTAAAGCGCAACAAGGTCAACCTCTTCAATTACTTTTGATTAAAAGTTTTTTTCTGGGTGTGATTTTTGAATCGAAACTTAGCTTTGAAGTTCATAATAAAAGCTTTTTAAAACCTAATTCGACAGTTTTTAAGCATGTGTATACTCTAAAAGCTTTATGCATAAGTTAAGTTTTTTGGACTTGAGTCCGTCGCATGTTCTCTAAAATTATTCAATTCAGTTTGTAGAGAAGTCGACCTTTGTATTCAAAGAGATAACTTTAAATCAATCAAAGATCTATAGATATTTTTATATTTTCCAATAAAAATGTATGTATCTAATTATTTTTGTGTTAGAAACAAACAAGTTTTACTTAATTAAACTCATTCTCTTGTGATAAGCAGATATACACTCCTCGTCAACTGAATACGCACAAACATTTTTTAATATACTTTATCCATTTTTTCCAAACAGTGATGGTTATTATGCCATCTGTTGATGCTAACTATTCCCTTAAGATGTTAAGCAGATAATTCCGAAAGTATTATCCAAAAACAACCGTGAGTTTTTCTTCAACCACTTGCAAAGTGTTTTATATGCAAAGTAGGAGTTTTTTTTCTAGTCAACTGAATAGGTACAACGCCATTTTCTTCGTTGTTTATAAGTTTTTTGGAGTGCTTGACAGTTTAAATTAACGATTTTAGTGTTTTCAGTAAAATTTAATTCTTGATTTCAAATTTTAAGAAAAATGGGTAGATCTACGTGTCTTAACAGTGTTGAAAAAGCTAAAATCGATTTACTTAGAGACCAAGGCCTAACTGGACGTGCAATAGCTGATAAAGTTGGCCGAAGTTTTAATGTAGTTTATTCTTACTTGAAAAATAAAGATGCATACGGCAAAAACATGAAGGGAGGTAAGAAAACAGCAACAACAGCAGCTGAGAGACGAAGAATTTTAAGATATGCATCAAATTCTCCTGATTCTGTGGCAAAAATAAAACAAAAAGTCGGCGTAAACGCAAGTTGCTCAACAGTATTAAGAGTAATCAACTACTCAAGCCATCTTAAACGAATGAAACTTAAGAAAAAACCACCACTTGACGAGAGACGGAAAATGTTGCGATTAGATTTTTCAAGACTTCACATGAGTTGGAAAAAAGAATGGTATCACGTGGTTTTTTCAGATGAAAAAAAGTTTAATTTCGATGGCCCTGATGGGTCCAACTTCTATTTTCACGACTTAAGAATAGAAAAAAGATTTTTAAAGCGCCATCATAGTCGTGAAGGAGGTGTCATGATATGGGGAGCAGTCAGTTATTATGGAACAGTTGAGCTCGAGGTTGTAACATCAAGAATGACAGCAGCTGGGTATAAAGTAATTTTGGAAAGAAATTTTCCTAAATTTTCTAACATCTTTGGACCCATAAACTGGACCTACCAACATGATAATGCGCCTATTCACTCAGCGCGCATAATAAAAACATGGATAGAGGAGCAACAAGTGCAGTTGCTTCAATGGCCGCCGTACTCACCTGATCTAAACATCATAGAAAATGTCTGGGGATGGTTAGTACGCAAAGTTTATGAGGGTGGTCGTCAGTTCGAAGACAAAGAAACCTTAATTTCTGCAATCAAATTAGCGTGTAGCGAAATTTCGTTAAATTACATTAAAAAGCTATACGATTCCATGCCGGATCGAATTTACGAAGTAATTAAAAATAAAGGTAGAAGTACCCACTACTAAACTTAAACAAAAACTTGTTTCATTCCATTCCAATACCAATTTTAATTTTTGTACCTATTCAGTTGACTCAAAAAAAAACTTCTACTTTGTATAAGTTACACTTTGGAAGTGGTTGAAGGAAAAACTCACGGTTGTTTTTGGATACAACTTTGAAATTCTGTTATTTATATGTTACGAACATTTTTACCATCAACAGATGGCATAATAACCATCACTGTTTGGAAAAAATGGATAAAATATATTCGAAAATGTTGGTGCGTATTCAGTTGACGAGGAGTGTATGTATCAATTGATGGAATATATAAATAAATCAATAATTGGATGGTTTTAAAAATCAAATAAAATACAAATTTGTCAATTTGATATATCGAATTTTCAAAAAAAAGAAATGTATCTTTTTTAAAAATTCAAAAACTTTTTTTTTTTAAGGTTTTGATATGTAATATTATTTAATGTTATATGAAAATTATAGATAAAAAATAATCTAAATCCGTTCAGACGATGATGAGAAAATTCAAAATAAAAAAATACGTTCAATGCCAGGTACCTTCTTTTAATAGTTGCTAAGTGCGGAATTGTATAATTTTTTGCAGTAGATCGTATACATTTGAGTATAAGGAAAAGATTTAATCAAAATCGCAGGAGTCGTTTTTGAGAAAAAAAAATTCCTCGCCGGTTTTTTAACTTTCGTATGGAAGGTACCGTTCATTTTTCATATACTTATGTACATTTTTTTCAAATTATTTTAGAGAGTACTAGAAAACTCTTAAATATTGAGTTTCAAGAAAATCGATCATACTGATTTGGAAATACATATTTAATTTCCAAAAAAAAATTTTATAATTTTTTTAAAAATCCAAAAAAACATTTTGTTTAATTTCAAGTACACAAAAATATTTATAGTTTTTATATGCCTCTTTACAAAAAAAAATTACAGAAATCAATCATCTGGTTTTGAAGAAAATCAAAAATATAAAAAAATGGTTCCTTGGGAGGTACCGTTAATAATTTTTTAAAAAATGGTTTTCCACTTAAGGGAAGCCTTAACTAAAATTAATTGATTGAATTTTTTTAAGAAAAGTTGTTGAGTCGTTTTTGAAAAAAATACGATTATGTAAGATTTCAACAAAAAAAATTTTACCTATGAGAGGTACAGTTGGTTTAAGTTCTAAGAAAAATTAAAAACCTGTTAGCATATTCACCAAAAACCACAATGTACCAAGTTTGAAGAAAATCGAACCGTTTACGGTTTGGATGAACGGACAGACGGACAGATGGCCTTTTTTAGTGTTCTCAAAAATTTTTTTTGCACGAATTCAAAATTTGCCTTATAGTCTACATCGTAAATAAAAGTTTAAGAAACTGAATTTGAATTGCGCATAACTCATTTCCAAGCAAAAGTCGTTCAAGATATGCTTAAGCAAAGTAAAGTATAGCGTTAAGGTCTTAATATGACATGTAAAAAAAGACATATTAATTCAAAACTGTCAGAGTAACAGCTATTCAAACTTTAATTTTTAATAATTTTTCACAATTTTTGCCTTGTCAAATTTAACATATTCCTTGCACTTTGTACCAAGTCTTATATAAATCGGACAGCCGTTTATTCTGTAGGTCTAGAAGCTTTAAAGAAGAACCGGAAAACACAATTTCGAAACTAGATACCTACTTTTTAAATATTCTTTATAATCGTTATGTCATATTTGATCAAAATCTTTAGTTCGAATATTTTAACGAATGTGAAATTTGGCATATTGTACCGAAAATGTAGCATTCGGGCCAAAACTGCGAATTTTTAAAACTTTTAATGTTTAGTCTCTATTTTATTTTCTTCATGCATGTCTTGACCCAATCACTTTAAAAAAAGTTATGTGTGATTAAGAAATATTAATAAAAACTATTGATTTTTCAATTTTTGTATGATAACTTTTGTTAACTTTTCCTGTTTAAGGCAATTTTTTAAACCATCCATTTCAATAGAAAATTTAATTTTGAACAAATAGTTTTAAGTGTAAAATTGTCAAATATGGCATAGTTTCCGAGTTCTACCAAAATAGCGGTCAGTATTCTCTCAGAAACGCATGGGTAAATTTAGTAGCATTTTCGGATTTGAGTATGCTTATGGGCCAAACAAACATATCCAATAATAAAAAGCCTTACACGTCATTGTTCCTTTATACCCCTCATGTTTTGGTATATTCCATAGAATATTAATATTAAAAGTCATAAGTGCCCCACCCTACTCTGATGCCTAATCGTTTTTCTATACATTTTTTACGAATTAAAATAAATAACGCTTTTTGAATAACGGTACTTGATACTTATTGAAAACATTTAAAATAACTATGGGAAATCGTAGGTAATTTTCCAAAATGGCTTCTTCGATTCTTTTACATTTTTTTTCTGAGCTTATATTAGCTAGATTTACTTTTAATAGTATTTTTTGTTGTTTATAAACTTGCATTGCTCATGGTTTAGTTAGCATCAAACTTAAGAACATTAAATAATTCAGAAATGAGCACTTAGTCCAACAAATACTAAAAATAATAATGAAATGCAAAGAAAAATTGATTGAACAACTTTTAAGAGGATACCCAGCCATGCAATCTATACTTTATCCAACAACCAACATCCTTTTCATTCTTGAACATAAACACAAAGCTCAAAACTTTAATCATTGCCGCCAACCATCATCCACCCACCCACATAAGTGGCAATTTCCATGTTCACACACCCTGGAGCCAGAAACTCATTTCGAAGGCTGTGCTGACGAGCGCACTTCAATATTCCGCAAAGCAGATGACTTCTTCCGCAGGCCGCAGGACAACGTCTACAACTTCTGAAAAAGTGTGGTGCGGTGCGGTGCGGTGCGGATAGCGGAAGACTGCAAATTTAATTGAAACAAGGAGCAATCACGGTTCAACTGCATTAGCAAAAGTGACGGCGGCTGTGGGCTAATTTCAGTCGCACATACTAAAAGTGCAGAAGTACACAAGGCTGCATTGAATGCATAATCAAAAGTTGTACGGGAATTGTGTGTTCATCCTGAAACTTCGCATCTTCTACCTCAACTTCGATTCAGAATCAAAATTCTATCCTCATAGCCCCATGTCCACGTCCAAGCGTTGGCCGAGCCGCACCGAGGAGTAATCTACGCTCGTGGAACATGCATCAAGTTCTTCCGCCTTCGCCGGCTGGTTTGAAACTTTTTCTTTTGATTTGTTCACAGCCTAGAGGTAGAAGGATATTTACTCGGAGTGCACTGGCGCGCACGCTTGCGATGAATGAGACATGCGTGTAGCAGTGACGTCGTCGTCGTCGTTGTCTTCGTGTCGTGGCCGTGGCTCTGTCGCATAATTGATATGCAGAGTGCATTGCATTCGGCCGGGCTATGGCCGATGTGAGCTGTGAGTCTGTGCCGCCTCGTGTAGATGCAAGTAAGTAGCTTTGCCAGAAGCAGTGATGGACTCCGTGGACGCGCCCTTGTGATAGGTGGCGGCGGTATTATGCAACACCACTTTATATGCCCGGCAAAATTGAAGGCAATCTGTTTCGCGAACATAATTATTAGTCATCGGATGGATTTTCAGATTGTTATTCGCCAAGAGCTGCGGTATTTTGCGCTAATCGGCGAATTGAAGCATTTTCCATTAACAATTAATTCCAATTGCATATTTATGAGTGAATCTCATAAAGGCTCTTAACGTTTTCATAAAAGGCAAAAGTATTTTATTTTTTCATTTATCGGAGGTTTTTCATTAAAAGAATTTCTCCGACAAAACTCATCAGAAAAGGGATTCTTACCACTGAATTAACGCCATTAGATATATGTACAACTGAAAGTCATACCTATAAATATACCTACAGCCCTTCCAACTGAACAGATACAATACTGTTGTCTTTTTGTCAAAAAATTGATGTTTGTCTTCTAACCCATAAGCATTTAACATGAAATAAACTTTTTGTTTACAAACATCTTCCCCGTTCAAGTGCGAGGAACAAATATCTAAAAAAACAACAACTTAAAATAGAAAAACAAATACATTTGACTCAGTTAAGTTGGAACGCCATAGTTGCAGAACATTTGTATTAGTCCAGTTATATAGGCCATCAAATTAGCAAAACTCCAGAAGGTTGAATTTTAGTATATAGCCCTCTCATGACATTCTTATTAAACTGTCAAAAGTTCCCATCGATATGAGCGCCGCTAATAATTTTATAGCTACCGAACGGTAACATTTACAAACAAAATTGTAGCGCATAGTTTAGAACTTAACAATTTCCAAACACAAAAATATTTAACAATTACTATGGTCCCCGAAGGACATATAAAATATTAAGTATCGGTTTAGTTTGATATCGGTATCGGAAACCGAAGCGATATCGAGACCATACCGGCTCCAAGGCATCCGAAACGATACCGCGACGATACCGTACTTATATAGTACTGAAATTTATCGATACTTTCGATAGGTATCGTTCTGTATGTTTATTACACAATTCTTGTTATAATCGGTTTCTCGGTAATGGCTCTAACGGTTTAAATGACATTTCACAGTTTTGTCAGAGAAGGTCTTGGCAATTATTTTGATTAGAGCCACCCATTTCCACGCCCATTTATCTTTTGTTTGGTTTGGTTTCGGAAACCAATCGTCTGGATGAAATTTAAAGACTTGGTTCTTTTTAGCTGGAGGAAGTGCGTTAGTGAAATTCACTGCTGCCTTTCATATATTTTTTTTATCTTAGTTTCTGGGAAACCACTCCAATGTTTTTTTCTTATTGTTTTCCTGTTAAGATTTGTTGACGAAGAATTAATGTGTTCGGTAACTAATGGGAACTTTACTTAGATATTGTGAAACAAGCCCTTTAAAAATGTTGAGACAATAACAAAATTTTAGTTTAAAAGATTTCCGTTTCAAAAATGTATTAAACTTCAAATGCAAAATGTAGTGTCACCAAAAAGCCAATATTTTCCATAGAAATTATATAAGAGAGGATTTTGTAAGAATTAAAACTACAAACAGAATACGCTTGACTTAAGAAATAATTGGGAGCCATATTACCTACTACACACATAACCTACTCTTCCTCTAAGTATATATAATACACTAGTCACGGAAATTAAAAGAAAACATTTTTTTTAATTTTTATTAGTGTTTTTTTGAAAAGCAGTATCCTTGTAAGTATTGGTCGTATTATGTTGAAACAAAAAACATTATACAGCTTTATGTTTTATATCTCGATATCTGTTTGCAAATAATTTTTTACAGTACTGCTATTGCGTTATTGTAAAAACTGACACCAAACAATTTTTTTTTTGTTTTTTTTATTTTTTTGAAGGTCCTCATTTTCAAAGATAATTTTTTTTGAGTTAACCAAATGTAATAATCAGATAATTTATTTATTTAGCGACGTCAAAGTTACTTGGAAACAATATTCAATCTTACAACAGTTTTTCCCAATCCAATTAATTAATTTTCCCAAAAAACGGGTACCTATTAGTGAATTTTTAAAATTAAATAATAAACAAAAATACACTTTTTTAATTTTAATTTACTATTAGCGCAGCGACAGGAAAACACGTTCATAACTCAACGAAATCACCTACACTTTATCCTACCAATATTTGTTGTTGGCCTTTTTATCAGTTGGCTATATGCACTTCTTAGCATTTCACAGTCTGATCTTCGGTTGACAGCGTTGTTGTTGCTAATTATGTGTAGCATCTCCAGCAACATTCTTTTAGAATAATTACTACGTTTACATGTGGTGTTGAAGCGAGCTTGAAGTTCGCTTCAACTCCTAGTAAACCTGGGTCGAGTTGAAATGAGTTTGACTCGACTCGACTGCACTCGACGAGTGGAGTCGAGTCGAAATTGGTGA
The DNA here is from genome assembly GCA_946251815.1 of Dasysyrphus albostriatus. Classification (NCBI taxonomy): domain Eukaryota; kingdom Metazoa; phylum Arthropoda; class Insecta; order Diptera; family Syrphidae; genus Dasysyrphus; species Dasysyrphus albostriatus. The sequence goes on from OX276336.1 coordinate 97,989,709, forward strand.
TGAAAAACTTGTGTCGATGAGTTGGTTTTACAGATGATGCAATATGGTGTGTTTATTTGCATGTTTGTTGTCAAATATAGCTTTGTTTTAATATATAAGTGTTGTAAGTGATTGTGTTATTTCAATTGAATTTGTTTTGCATTGAAATAAATACATTAATGCCATTCATTTTTCTGGAATCTCAATACCATTTCAACTCAACTCAAAATGGAGCACTCAACCAAATTGACGAAAAACCTGGGTCTAATATTCAACCCTATTTCAACTCGAGCTCTCAAACCTGCATGTAAACGTTGTAAATGTTGCTCTGTTTGCAGAATCTCCACACTATCCAAATCTGGTTTATGTTTCTCTTTCAGACAGTGGAGAGCTAAAGTGCAGTTTTTTGTGCAGCGCCGCTGTTTAAGTCTGATTTGTGGACAGAGAGATAGTGTTTTAGCTTTTGCTTGGAGGTTCCTATATAGACAGATGAGCATTCCATCTCATTCCTAACCCCCCCCCCGTGATAGAAACCTCCAAGCAAAAAATTAAAAATCGTCCCTCTATTTTTACTCGAATAAAAATATTGAAATTAAACAAATTAAATATCTCAAAACCTAGAGGGCATTTCAGCATTTGGTTTTCAGTATTTGAATACAAATTAAGATGGGCATTAAATTTTAAAACCTAAAATAACACTTAATAGCAAAAAAAATAGATTAACAAAAAAAAATCGTGTTCTTTGTCAAATTTTTGAGTTTGAAAGTACATTTTTCACAATCTATCAGGTAAAATAACTTTATTTAAAAAAAAAAATCAAGAATGGATTTCTGGCTTTGAGATAGGCTAAAGGATTTTTGTCCAGATATTACCATTGTTTCTGTAAAGTTATTTTTTTATTTGAAGTCAACTTATCTTATCTTATCTTAAATTGCCCCTCCCGCCTAAACGGGGGATATACACCCCCTATCCGATGCTATGGTTTTCTTCCTTTGGCCCGATCCGCACGCTCTGGTGTTTTTATGCACCATATGTCAAAGACCTTGTATTTGTTATTATACACTTTAATATACTACTTGTTGTTTTAAATTTATTATTGCTATATCTTAGAAAGCCATCCCTTGGAAACAGGTGTGTCTATGGAGATGGTTTTGAAGTCAAATTGAATTAAATTTAGTAAGGTTTAAATTGTAGAACAACGTTTTGCTCTAAAATTAAGGCGTATTTTTTAAAATTACTTGAAACCCCGGGGAAATTTCGCGGTTTTTGGAATTTTTACCAAGGTTGCATTTGACGCTCGAGGTAGAAAAATTGGATTTATCACTAGGTCAACATCATGAACAACTCAGCAAAAAACCAGAGCTACCGGATTTGACGCAAGGTCTAATGTGTATAGTTACTGTATTATTTAGTATCAATTTAGTTATTTTTTTGTGGTCGTAAAATTTTGTTGGAATGGTTTATGACTTTTAATAAAAAAAAAAGATATTTGGCTTTGACTACCAATATCTTAGCTATCTTAGCAAAAAATGACGTCATAAAAAATCTAAGGACAGTTTTGAAAATTTGAATAAGATTTTAACATGATTTTTTATTTCTTTGTAAAAATAATTTTTTTTTTTGGCTCTTCACCGTTAGTTTAAAAAAAGTACTAATAAACGACTTTTTGTGTTCTTTCGGTAAATCTTTTGTTTCTTTTCAAAATTTGATTTGAGGACTTGCATTGGTATGCAAATTAATAGAATCTTATAGCATCAATATTTCAGTAAGTTTTCAAACTGATCCACTGAACCGTTTTTCTTCACCAAATTTTCAAAGTCTTACAAACCAATTAAAGGGACAAAATTGTGTTGTTCCTAATCGCGTAGTCGTCATGAAAATTAATTAAAAACAACAATTTTCGTCGACTATTTTCACAGTTTCACTTTGGCAACTTTTTATATTTTTTTGACTTAAAATGAAATAAAAAGGTCATTTTCCAAAAAATAAAAACGAAATTTTATGTTTTCTTGCAAGAAAACTTTGCCAGTTTCTTTTTAATTTATTTTGGAAAAATGTACTTTTTATTTGATTTGAAGTCAAAAAAAATCTAGCCAAAGCGAAACTGTGAAAAAAGTCGACAAAAATTGTTGCTTTTAAATCATTTAGATGATGACTAGGCAATGAAAAGGAACAACACTGTTTGTCCCTTTAATTGGTTTGTAAGACTTTGAAAATTTGGTGAAGAAAACCGGTTTGGTAAATCAATTTGAAAACATACAAAAATATTGATACTGTAAAAGTCTATAAATCTGCATACCAATACAAATCATGCAATCAAAATTTGAAAAGTAGCAACAGGTTTACCGAAAGACCACAAAAAGTATTTTTTTAGTACTTTTTGTAAACTTACGGTGAAGAATCAAAAAAAAAAATTCTACAAAACCATAAAGAAATCATGTTAAAATCTTATTTAAATTTCCAAAACTATCATTAATTCTTTTATGACGTCATTATTTGCCTAGATACTGGTAATCGAAGCCAAAAGTTACCGTTCGGGAGATATTCCTTAAAAACTGTTTACGGAACCTTTGACCCCCTATAAAATTGTTGACGGCACTCATATCGATGGGGACTTTTAACAGTTTCCTTAGAATGCCACGAGAGGGCTTTATAACAAAATTCAGCTTTCCGCCATTTTTTCCATATTTAAATTCTTTAATGACTGGACTAACTTTTTTAAATATTTGTATTGTAGGTACTGTTATTTTTCTATTGATGTACTTACAAGTTTTTCTTAAAATATTCTCAACGGTGTAAAAAAACCTTAAGTACCGAATCTAAAAAAAAGCGATAAATTTTAAATTTGTTTTTAGAACCAAACCTACCATTATCATTTGTTTGCAAATCTGACAAGGAAAATGTGGTTAAGTTTCAAAATACCTATATGTTTTTGTGAGTGTTTCTGCAGACTCTGCTGCCATCAACCATTTTATACATACTTATCACAGAGAGTCGATCTAATAGAAAACCAATACCCAAGATTCCCCGCTGATTATTTTTTGGCTACACGCACTTTTTCTCTCTGACCCGGAAACAATACTTCTTGTCCTTAAAGCAAGTAAAAAGTTATCAAGATTGAAGGACCCTCAATCTCAAAAGCTATGCAAAATGCATAAACCAAGATGTTACCCTCAGAACCACTCAAAATCTCTGCGCTTAAAAATTGATTTGAGAAACTGTGTCAAACCAAGCCTATTATAAGTCAATTCAGGTTTACATTGGAATCAAAGTCAACTTCAAGTTATTTTCTTCAATTTATTTGACTTGTTGTTTTATGAATTCACAAAAAATTCACAGCTGACCCAACAAATAACAGCAAGCTACACTGTGGGCACATAAGAACAAGCAGCTACGAAACTTTTTGAAAAATATTCCAGCTGCAGCTACAGTTCCCAGTACCCAGATCTAGTTAAGTATAGCACTCTATTATGTTCTGGCTTCAAGCAATGATTTTCTGAATAGAAAGAAAGTGTTTGACAGCTGGTCCCTGCCAATAACTGGGTTCGTACTTAGAGAAGTGACAATTTGTATAAATAACTGATTTTCTTCAACGGATATGGTTTCGTCACATTTCGATAAAATCAAAATTACCAATTAAAGAAATCTGTCAAGGACAGTACACAGGCCAACACCTGTCATATAGGAATGAGCTACTATAGGTATATGTATTTACAATGTACATACACTCTTCCGTTGCCATGTTTGGTATTTTAGGTTTCTTCAAAAGAATTCAAAGCTCTTTACCTACCACCAGCAAAATCATCAGTCCCAAAAGAATCTCCTGCATTAAAAGATACACAGATTTTTGAAAGAAACAATGCCGATGGCAGGTACATTGACAAAAATGCTTCACATTGCACCACTAGATCTGTACATTACAGTTTATAACATCATGTCTCCCAATGGGACACGGATCTTTGAATTTAATCGATTCGTTTGGGGATATTAAGGAGTGCATTTAATGCTCCTTCCTTTTGTCCATCACCGTGCTTTTTTTGTTACACCCAATCGGAAACATTATGTGCTGGAGCTAAACCCATGTTTACGGTGTTTTATAACCTGTTAAGAAAAATTTCATCAGATTCAACAAAAAATCACTTCTGTCATCTTAATGGGACTCTGTGCGTCCACAAATGCGTACGCTATTGCTGCGGCCCGTAAACAACAGCCAACACATCACAGACGACAATCGGACGAGCCAAATGCCAACCACAAAAAAACTCATAACAACACGCCACAGCGAACCCGAACCAACAAAAACAATAACAAAAGTTAAAGGAAACTGCAAAACCTTCGAACACATGGAAAATTATGTAGACACATGTTGAAACTGTGCTTAACCACCGCACTCGATAATGTTCCACACAGAGCGAAGCCCTCTCAAAACTCCTTCCGAAGAGTTCATCTATGTATGATAGTCAACAAGTTGATCTACGAAAGTCATATGGATTCGCAATCGATCCGTACCTAGATTACCTCCTCTATGTTCAAGGCTTCCCAGAATGCAGGGACGGATTTAATCCAATCTGAAAAGATGCCTGAATAGATAACTCGGGTTTGAATTGTTTGCGGGATTAATTAACTCTGATTTAAATAGAGTTAACCCGGTACTGAAAAACTAGCCTTGTGTTTGGTAACTTAAATTAGAATTCACATAGGCTCTTTAATATGTTTCCTAATCGGACCCTCCAACAGAGAGGAACGCAACCCGGCTTGGTGTATATCCAAAAAAAATTGCTGAATCTGTATAAATGGGAAACGATTCCTCACCTCTGATTGTATAATTGTCCTCCTCTATCCCATCTAGGAGCACTTTATCACAAGAATCTTAGTTATCTGGTAAACAAGGCATTAGAAGTCTTATATACTGAACAGAGAGCCCCTGGTGGTTTAACGAGTAGGCAAAATCAAACTTATTTCTTAAGTTGTGTCAGTTCTCCTGCTAACAACCATTTTAGGTTAACCTTCCCTAAGCTCTAGACAATGAGATAGAGAGAGGGAGAGAGATAGATAGTGAAAGGAAGAGACATTAAGAGGGAGAGAGATAAATAGCGAAAGAAAGAGACATTAAGAGGGAGAGAGAAAGAGAGAAAGAGAGGTTCAGTAAAAAGTCATTCTTCACAAACGAAATTTTTAGAAAGTGGTTCCACTTTATACTTATTCATTCCCATACCAAATGCAGCCCTGTCAATCAGCATCGTAATCATCAACATCAACAGCGTCTCCATCATCACCGTCCGTCATACCAGACTTGCGCCCAAACATACCAGGAGCAAGTAGGTACAGATAGAAACAAGTGTCTGTGCCTGTAGCTACACATAGATTCGAATACCGGTAGACATGCGACAACGCGCGGTGCCGACACAGTCCTGCTGCTCTGCAAAGCCTGCTCACTGGTTATTTATGGATTTGTGCAACTTTTTACGCAGTCGCGCTATGCGACTAATTGGGTATGAACGCTGAAATAACCCAGCATTGTTCTACATAATTACCTTGGAGCTTGGATGCGGCCAGGATCGGGATCGGGATGTGATCGGGAACGGCACTGCTGTCCGCGCTATGGGTAGTTAATAATATTTGTTTCGTCCGTCCGTTGTCGCGTCACCGTCGCTCGGTCGTGTCGCCCTTTGTTTTATGTTGTTCGCTCAACAAATTATTAGGTTGACGTTTTGTCTAGTTGCAACGTCATCACGCACCGATTGGGACGGCTACTCTGCCTGTAAAGTGTAATGGCCGTGCGTATACTTTTTGTGCACAATTTGATGCCTAAACGGGGATTTGGTTGACTCAATACGTTGGGGATTACAAAGCGGACAACGATATTGACGATTTTTTTTTTTTTGCATTGCTCGCTATACGAACACTGCGCGGTATGCCGATGACCGATCGCCTTCGTGACAGTATGTTACCAGCCAATTGTCAATCATAAGTAAAGTCACAAATGCAAACACTTGTGAGAAGTTTTTTGCGATGGTTTGAGCACTGCGGCTGGTGGTGGTGGTGGTGGTGGCGCGGTGGATTGTGATAGATGACATTTCCATGTCATACAGCTACACGCAATTTCCCCCAGAGGCCACTGAACCAGTGAAATTGATCTGTGGCGACGGAAGTTTGATCACCTGCGTCAAAGCAACTGTCATGGTTGTCGCGCTCTTCTATGAGTGGAGAGGATGGATGATTAACTTTGGATCGTCGCAAAAGACCTTCTTTGGGCATGAGTGACCAATTGGATTGGAAAATCTGCAAATAATCGTCTGATAGTTGCTCTTGCACTGCGATCTGCGTTTGTTTCTGCGATCTATATCATTGAGTTGAATTGTAAGCTCACCAGAAGGAGTAAGGCAGTGCTCTTCTTGTTATATTGGTTTTATTTAATTAGGAGCCAGATGATATAAAGTTTTTTTGATTGCTTAACTATGTTTCTAAAATATAAACCTCTAATTGGGTTCCAGTGTCTTTTCTAATAGCCAAGAGATTTTTTTAATAAAAAATTTATAATACTTTATTTATTTGAAACACGAACAGACAAATAATGTCAACAGTCTCTAAAAACTCGAATTTTGGGATAAAAACTTGTTTGAAGCTTCAATTTATTTTGTGGAGAAATAAACATTCCTCGATTATTCGAGTGGATATACTGAAGCTTGAGCCAGTACAACACAATCTTCAAAATTTCATTTAATAAATTCCGAACAAAAAACCTGTGATATAATGACTCAGGCAAATCTAGCCAAATGTACTGGTCATTGACCAATAGGAGAGCATGGGTCAAAGCTAGGCTTTTCTGACGATACTCAATGTTGTGGTCATGAGCTGATCGAAAAAATTATATCTTTAACCTGTCACGCGCTTACTTAGAACTTTAACTCTGTAGGTAATAACAAATCTAAATTAAATGTATGTTTTAAAGAACGTAGTTGATTTTCATTTGTTGGGTAAATTTCTATACATTAATCGACAAAAAAAAGTTGTTTAGTTCTAGCAAACAATTTCTTGAATATTTTTCTAAGAGTATCCTCTTGATGGCATCTCTCTCTCTTGAGTGTCTCTCATCTTAATGTTTGGATTTTGGAGAAAATTATAGGCCTCCTCCAATTTTGCCAACTTACAACACGCATACAAATACGATTAAAAGTTTTAAGCCACTATAGATCTTGGTTTTACATATAATACAGTGTGTTTATTACTTTGTTTGTTTATAATTTTTGATTAAATGAAAGAGAAAGGATCTTATATTGATAAATGTTTTATATACTGTCGGCAATTATGTATGGAATACAATATCAGGTAAATGTCCGCCTCTGTTAGTCTCACAAATGCGAAATTTTAATACATTTTCCATTACATTCTCACACATTTCACGCGGGGTATTTCATTAATTTCATCACGAATATATTGTTTGAGTTGCTCAAGCGTTTCTGGTTTGTTTGCGTAAGCCTTGCTTTTCAGATATCCCCACAAAAAGAAGTTCAGAGCATTCAAATCAGGCGACCGTAGAGGCCAATAAACATCACCATTTCTTGAAATAACCTGATGTGGAAAGAGGCCTCGCCTTGTTGATGCCACATGTTAATCAAGCCCAAAGCTTGCAGTTTTCGAAGTTATTCTTTGAAGACCAAGCTCCTGAGCACGGCGTCGAATTGAGGTTGATGGATTGTTTTGAATACTTCCCTGAGCAGCAGTAATGTTTTCAGCCGATCTTACAGTACGTTGTGGTCCATGCTTGGGCCTATCACCTACAGACCCTATTTCTTCGAAATCATTAACTAAACGATAAATAGTGCGTTTTGTTGTTTCTCCCAAAAATTTTACGCACCTTTCTCATCGTCACAGTAATCGATGATTGATTTTGAAAAAATGTTTTACCGATTAAAACACTTTGGTTTATCGAATATTTTTCCAGAATAGATTTGCCACAAGTCTACTTCACGACTGCCAAATATGAATTGTCAAGACTAATGTTTACCAAAATGGCGGCAAAACAAAGTAGTATACCTTCCTGGCGGACACCCTGTACGTGTCATATTTATAAGAATATCTATGCCACAATCTCAATTTAAGGTTAATCATAAAATGAAAAAAAAAAAGGACCTTTGGATCGCACGATCTTGCTTCTCTGCTTCAGGGCTATAACGAGGCATTGCAGACATAAAATATAAGTTTTTGATACAATTTTTAATAAAAAAAAAATAAAAAACTAACGTAGTAAATCCGAATTTTTGTATGCTTATAAGAATATTATTTTTTTATTTCGAAATGCGGTATTATTTCAATTTTTAAGAGTAAATATGCACAAAAAGAGAATATTTTTTACAATCACGTGACTGCTGCGAAGTTTAATAGTCACAAGTTAAGTTTTAATAATCACAAAAAAGTTTAATCACACAAACAAATTGATCACGGGATGGCTTCAGCTGTCGTGCGATTCTATTAAAAAATGGTTCTAATGAACATTTATATCATGGTAGTTGTTAAGCTGATATTTTATTTTTTAACAAGTTTATAAAAAAACACAACCCTATGTCACAAAATCAAACATTCACAATTCTAAATAATAATAATAACTTAATATTTGAAAAGTCACTTTTTACTTAAAAGTAGTAGTTCCTTCTATTTTTGTTTTGTGTTAAAAGTATTTTTCAGCAAATGCACCAACATTATTCGTGTTGTTTAAACATAATTTTCTCAAAAACTAAAAGGTTTTTGGACATCTGGTTTTCAGTGATTGGTTTTGAATTGATCCGAACATAGTGAAATTTGGAGAAAAATGAACCTTCAGTTTGAAAATAAAATTAATGACACAATAAGTTGGAATAAAAAGTTCAAACTGAATATAGTGGGAGTTGCTGTTGCTTTTTAATAACGATTTTTCTATTTTAAGACTATTAAGTTTTGATGAAAAGCTTTATTCTAAAAAAAATATTTGGAGTAATTTAAAAGGATGGACTTTATATAAAACCTTTTATTTTTGTTTATGGTCTGAAGGGCAACTGCTCCCTTCGCTTTCTCCGTAATAACGCCACTGGAAGCTCTCATCTAGATGTTTTTGTTCGAGTTAAAAGCTAATAAACAAGAGCATTTAATATTAAACTGCAAACTTGTACTTTAAATAGTAACATTTTTGTCAAAAAACAAACAATAGATTGATTGAAAAATGTTATTAAAAATTTTGAGCAGGAAAAAAATAGCAAAAACTAACCTCAAAAAATCAAAGTTTTTTTTTTAATAAACTGCGTATAATTTTTGAATCAAAGTAAAGGTCACGATATACACAGGCAAAATAAAGTAGATACTAAAGGCTTTTAAGTACCTAGAGAAAAACGTCAGGTAATTAATTAATCTAGGCCTAGTTAATTTCACAAGGTGCACAATTCCATATAAGGTTGCGGAAAAAGTGTAAATTGAACCGGGTGGCTCTACCATATTTAAATTGACTTAAGAATTTTTTTAAAGTTGGAAATATGCCTTATTTAATGAAATAAAATGTCAAGTTAGACAAATCTTAGACAACCGATGCCATTGTCCAAGCTAAACAACCTTAAGACAATAGTAAACAAACTTTATTGATAACTTTTTGGAGTTGGACGGCTGTTTTAAGTTAGACAAAGTTTTAAATACGACTGTTAGAGCCTCAAAAGGCAGGCTCTTGCTCGATTTTAAATGAACGCAAAGACGCAAATTATTTTTTGGAGTTATTAGGTTTCTACCAAACACTAAAGCTGCGGTGTTTGAAACAAATTAATAGTAATAAGTTCGAAGAAATTAATCGGTTCACCCATTAAGACTCTGGAGCTCATTCTTAAGTGGACACGGTGGTCTTAAAGATGCGGCAGGTTTCACTAAAATGGATCCTTAAATAATATAATAATCCAGATTTGTTGGAAATGATCTCTAAAATTTCTAAATTTTTAGCCCCCAAAATCGTACACCTGATCTCTTTTTTGAGTTATAGACATATAACGGGTGATTTTTTAGCTGGTTTGGTTTTGGCAACACTGGTTTTGACAGCTGACGTGTGTTTAGTACCTTGTGTCACTGTCAATCAACTTCAGTTTGGTTTGCAATTTAACCATGGATCGTCTTACAAATGAACAACGCTTGCAAATTATTGAATTTTACTATCAAAATTCGTGCTCGGTTCGAAATGTTCATCGCGCGCTGCTTCCATTTTATGGTCGGCATTCTCGACCTTCTGAGCAGTCTATTCGGAAGATTGTGACCAAATTTCGCACCAAATTTACTTTGTTGGACATTAAACCACCAACACGTTTACGTACTGTGCGTAGTGAAGAAAATATTGCGGCCGTATCAGCTAGTGTGACAGAAGACCGCGAAATGTCGATTCGGCGCCGTTCCCAGCAGTTAGGCCTTTGTTACAGCACTACGTGGAAAATTTTGGGGAAGGATTTGGGCGTAAAGCCTTTTAAGATACAGCTATTGCAAGAACTAAAGCCAGCCGACCTACCACAACGCCGAATTTTTGGTGAATGGGCTCTTGGAAAGCTGGCCGAGGATCCGCTTTTTTATCGAAAAATTGTGTTCAGCGATGAGGCTCATTTTTGGTTGAATGGGTACGTAAATAAGCATAATTGCCGCATTTGGAGTGAAGATCAGCCAGAAGCATTGCAACAGCTACCAATGCATCCCGAAAAAGCCACTGTTTGGTGCGGTTTATGGGCCGGCGGCATTATTGGGCCATATTTCTTCAAAGATGATGCGAATCGCAGCGTTACTGTCAATGGTGAACGCTACCGAGCAATGATAACAAACTTTTTTTGCCCGAAATGGAAGTTCTTGACTTGCATGATATGTGGTTTCAACAAGACGGTGCCACATGCCACACAGCACGCGAAACAATGGCGCAATTGTGAGGCGAGTTTGGTGAACAGTTAATTTCACGTTTCGGGCCGGTCAATTGGCCACTGGAAGCCAACATCCATGCATTCATTCGTGAGATACCGGCCGATATGTGTGAAAGAGTATGCCAAAATTGGACTCAGCGGATGAGCTACCTGAGACGCAGCCGCGGTCAACATTTGCATGAAATTATCTTTAAACATTAAATTGCAAAGTTCAAACTATCGATTCAAATAAATATTTCATTAATTTTTTCGAATTTTTTGTGTTTTTTTTTTTTTTAAAAGTTCTAAGCCTCTTAAAAAATCACCCTTTATATGTATCTAGGAATGAAGGGAAAAAATTGTTAAAAATAAACGAAACATGACAATATTATGTTCTATATCTTTTTGGAAAGCTACAATTATGCTTTTGAGTTGTATGTTTAATTCAAGATGATTGAGTAAACATTTTTGGAGAAATTCTGTTAAAAAGTCAAATTTTAAGACAAAAAAAAATCAAATATTTTCTCTTTGAAAATTTTGTTAAATTTGTTTTGTTTTGTCTTTTTAATATACCTTTATTCATCTCTGAGAAATCAATAATTAAGTAGTTGTTTGCCTACGTCTTAAACTTCATAATTTGAAAATATGCTCAATTCATAATTTTGAAATGTGGATTTTTTAGATAGAAATAATTATGGATTGTTGCAGAAAAAACCTCAATTGTAAATATATAGGCTTTTAATCGCACTTTAATGAAATTTGTGAAAAACCACCAGTTTTTGAGTTGTAAGCAAAAAATTCATTTTTGTATCACTTTTTTCATTTTTTTTTTAATGCTGCGTCATGAAATTTTAGTCCCAAACATCAGATTCAGTTTCTGCTCCTTCAAAAACATACATAAATCAGAATGAAAATCGAGACTACCCCATAATTTGCTCGCTGATAAAGGCCCTATTGGTCGCAAATTGACTGGAATACAGCATATTTTTGAGTAAGGCAAAACGAAATACATAACTCACAACTAACGAATAATTCCTCAAAGATGAATTCAGGCATTTTGAAGATCCAGAAAGAATTTCTAAGAGAAATTTTCATTTCTCAGAATGATTACAAAAATGTATTTGAAAAAAATTTATTGAGAAATAATATAAACCCAAATTTGCACCAAATAAAAAAAAGCGTGACATGTTATGGCAATTCTGAGACCAGAATCGAATTCAGCGTCAGCGACGATGAGAGAGTTACTTGAAACTTTTGGGAGAAACAACGTGCCAACAAAACACACTATCTATCGTGTAATGAATGATTTCCAAGAAAGAGGGTCAGTAGGTCATAGGCCCAAGCATGGACCACAACGTACTGCAAGATCGGCTGAAAACATTACTGCTGCTTAAGGAAGTGTTCAAAACAATCCATCAACCTCAAATGAAAACGCTTAACGGTAACTGTGAATGGGGAGCGATATCGTGATATGATTGAAAACTGTGGCGTTATAACCACATTTGCATGATTTGGGCTTGAATAACATGTGGTATCACCAAGACGGTGCCACATCGCATAGAGCCAGGATTACAATGGAATTACTGCGAGACAAACAAAGTAGTATACCTTCCCGGTGGACACCCTGTACCAAGCAGGGAAAAAACCAAAACAACCCCACAATTTGCTTACTAAGGGCCCATTCAAACTCATGCTGACAGAACTATGTATGCCAAAAATCAACCGATGACCTTGAAAAAAAAACTCAAAAAAATCGTTAAAAAAATCTATAGCTGTCCATAATTATTGAAAAAAAGATGACTTTTTACGACCGCTAAGTAGCCTTTTAAAAAGAGTACATTTGAGTAAATGAACCAAAAGTTTTTTTTGTCACCTTGAAACGAATTTTGAAAATTTATTGAAAAAAAACTATGCCTGACCAGTTACTGAATGTAGGAACTTTTTTGACAATCTTAAGACCTTTCGGATTGTATAAATTTTTTTAAATTTCTCAAAAATGAAGTACCAAAAATCACTCATCATCTTAAAAAACTTTAAGCCTTGATTATAAGTTATCTAGGGCTGACCAATTTCTAAGAAGAGTTGACCTTTTCTGACTAATCACTGACGTATTAAATGGCAGTTTCTTTTTCAAATTTACCAAATGTGTGATTCCATACCAAACGACCCTTTAAAAAAATGCTGTAAGAGGATTTAAAAGGTATAATTTCAAAAGTGAAATTATCAGTAATTTATTTTATCGTCAATTATTTTACAGTTGAAATCACTAAGAAGAATAGGACTGATAGTCTTCCCTTCATAAAAAGATAATGAAAAAAATTTCATTGAAGTGAGAAATCTTTTCACTTTTCAGTGAGAAAAACTTGATTTTTATGTAAAAAGTGTTTCTCACATCATGTAAGAGATGATAACACATCTATGACAACATATTTCCCTCTAAAATATCGGTTATAATATTGTTTTCATGCATACAAATCATACTCGGTCACATCCGTAATGTTTTAAATTAAAATTTTGTACTGTTTTTCATAGTTTTATGTCTCATTTTTAGCTGAAGCTGAAGATCAACTATCGGGGTTAATATTTGCAAGACAGTTATGTATTTTTGTATACAATATTTTACACCACATAGAAATTAGAAATCCCAACCACAAATCACCAGTATTCTAAGGTCACACCCGTAACGCAATTAAATTGGATCCCAAAATTCCAACCACTAATTTTTAGTAGGTACCTTAGTATACTAATTTATTTAAAGAGCTTCAGGTATCCTGAAGATTAAAAAAGTTCTAGTTTTTAAAAGTTTTCCTTTTGACTTTGTAGGTAAAAGGGACAATGTTCAGGATTTTGAAAATATATTTGCCCCAGCCCATATTTAGTGTTCCTTTAAGAAAATGCTTACCTATTAGATTTTTAATATTAACGTCAAAATACAGTTTTTTATCCGAATTCAGCTTTCTCGGAGTTTTTCGAAATTAAATTCTAATTTTCATGGAACGAAAAAAAATATTAAATACAATAAATGTTGTTGTTTGGGAACATATCTTAATAAGAGAGTGCTTCGAAAATAAAGGACAGAATTTTTAAATTTTATATGTTTTACGGGAAATACATTAATATTCATATAAAAAGGCAGTTCAACCCTCTTTTACGATGATTGGATTGTCCTTATTTATATTTTTTGAATGTGTCATTCTATTCTATGGTTTGTTTTTACTTATGTTGCTAAGTTTCCCTATACTCTGTTTTAATTGTAAAAACTATACACGTCAAAGTTCATCAAACTGGATCCAACACTGGATCGCTATTGTCTCATGTTCCAAATATTATCGATATCCGATACAATCTGAAACTCTTGGGATAGTTTCGGATGTCAATTATTCTCAAAGTTAATATATTGGAAAAAATTTTAATGGATTAGAAGATTTTTCGATTAATTAATTTTTATTTGGGGGAGAGATCTATTGAAACCTTTTGTTGAAGGTGCAGTCAGAAGATTTATCTGCTTATAATATATATTTTTTCAACAGATAAAACACAGGAAAGCTGGAAAATACCTATGATATAGTTTTTCTTTTTCTCAACTACATAATTTTTTTTAATCAGCACATTTTTGTTAACGAACACAATTTGCAGAGTGCTAAACCGAATCAATATCTACCCAATTCTTATAGACATCAATCCTATGCGTTGTCGAGAAAAACTAGTCGGTGGAGGTTTAATTGCGTCCTCTGAAGAGAGATAATTACTGGTAGGCCGGCCGCTCCAAAGACGGTGAAAGACGAATTTCTCGTTCTGAGATTGATCTTTAGAATTTTGTGCGTTTTCTTGTGTCGGTCACTTTCGGTCTTGTCCACATTTTATTTAATTCTTTTTTTTTTCTATACTCAATTTTCGATCAACAAAATATCGGTCTGCAATCTGACGAGCCAACACCATTCAACCGCCAACCGCAAAGGCTTAGTTCTGCTCCTTGTTGTGAAGATTGTCTTCATATTAGTCCGTGTTTTTGTTTTTATTTTTTTTTTTATCGTTGATGGTCTTGGTTCTGAAAAAGAAACTCTGATGATGGTCAACTTTGAGTGGTCGATTTGATCAAATCGTCCTCCCCTACTATCGGAAGAAGTCCCTGGCCTATAACCCTGCTAACAGCTGGGAGCTTCAATTTCGATAAACTTACATACATATTTATAAGGTGGTTGTGGCGGTTCTTTCGTTTTTGTTTTTATCTCAATTATTTCATCGATGAATCGAACGAAATTTGTGAAAACAAAATCAAAAGTCAATTTTGTCTTCTTAGGGACTGATGATTTGCGGGGATGGGGAAACCTAAGTGACCAACGTCGTAGGCCGTTGTCGACCTTGTGGAATTTGAAAGCGGTACACATAACATGAGCTACCTGGTCAGCAAATTGTGTCTTGAATTGGTGGTGCTACTCGCAACGATACGTATTGGTGTTGTTTTTGCCTGTTTCCACGACAACGACGACGACGTTGATGATGACGACGACGCGACGTAGTCTGCTAGGTTTGGAGGTTTTTCATTACCTGAATCTCTGTGATCGATCCGTTGACTTCTTTGATAGCTTCTTGTCGTGTTGCATTCTATTTTTTTATAAATATAATTTGGTGTATTGTTGTTTGAGAATGGAACTTTAAGTAAATTCAGAAATGTCGGTTTACTTGTACCCTGGAATTTGGAACGCTTTTTCGGTGGCCCAAGATAAGTCACAGAAATAAAAAATGCTTTATGAAAAATCGAACCAAGTATATATGTATGTATTAGGTAATCAGAAACAATTCCAATCTGTTTGAATTGTTTTTCCACTTTAAGCCCCAGTTAGGTACTGTCAATTTGTCCACATACATAGGTAGGGTATGGCTTCAATTTAGCTTTCTGGGACATAAAAGTCATATGTTGCAGTTTTTCATTTTGTTTGTATGGTTTATCAAGCATTTGTCAGAAGTGCGGAAACAAAAGTGAGCTTGTTTTTGTGGCTGGTGGTGGTAGTGAAATAGGTTTAACTCCAGATCAGTTCATATACGATATTCTGGTGGATAGCGTCGTTCATTACACTTGGTTTATTTGGGAAGAATTCGTTCTAATGCACGATAGCGCTCAACGCAACACTGGCGGGAAACTGTAAAATTCCTTAGGGAAGTCGGTATTGCCACGATGGGTTAGTCAGTGATAAGCCCAGACTTAAACCTTATCGAGAATTTGCTTGAAAAGCTTAACCGAAGGGATAAGGTCAGAAATCCGGCTCCTTAAACTGTAAATGAACTTAAATTAGCACTGGTAGGCGAATGGGAAAGGATTCTCCAACATACAGTTAAGAAGACGTAATAAAAGTTACAGGAGACAATATAAAATACTAAGTAAGCAGTGGCGATTTCTGGTCTTGAGTTTTGGGTTGGCTAACAAATAATCCATTGATCAAAAATAAACGCAATTAAACAAAAAAGAAAAATAATAAAAATTTTAATTTTTATATTTGTTTTCAATTTAAACAACTTACATAAAATCCAGTCGTCACACTATTTTCAAAAAAGCTTCGAGTAGTTATTCATGAAAACTTTCTGTTTTTCTTATAACCAGCAACAGTTCTTTTTCCATTGACATATTATTCTAGTCCGAATTATTATAAAATATAAAGTTTGCAGATCGATTCAAAAATAAGAAGATAATAAATTGTTAATATGCCTACTTAGTGAAAAACCTACCTTCAAACGTTTCGAAGCTTGTCAGCTACTCAAATTGAATGCAACTGAAAATGCAATTCGAAGCAGACAATATTTCCTTTTTTTGCTCTTTGAAAATGATCAAAATGTGAATTAACTTGCTATTGATTAATAAATTAACATTAAAGTATAATTTAATTTTTAAGACTGCGAGCAATGTACATGCAGCAATGCTGCCTGTATATACATACAAAATGTTTCCTAGGATTTGTTGAGCAGAATTTTAATAAAATTAAAACCTTTTGTTGGCCGTAGTCGAAATATATAAACCATAGGTAGTGTTTGCCAGAACAAGTGTCAAATTCACTAAAAAACAGAGCTAATGTAAAAGAAAGAATATTTTAAATGTGCAACTCAATTATTATTATTTAATTTCTGCTCTCGTGTTAGGTATGCATTTTTGTGGTTCCTTACCTATGTTAAGATTACATATTTGGTTAGAAATGTTTCCCATCTTTAATGTTTATACTGATTTTTCAAGTATAAAATCCATTAAGAAAGAGCAATGTTACATTAATTGAAATTGTTTTTACAGTTTTCTCAAAGTTGTCGTGTTGAAGTTGATAGTTTTATTTTATAAGTCTAAAAACTCTCCCAATGAAAATATTTAAAGGCCTTAATTTTAAAGATCCATGCACAACTTTTTGCAAAATTAGTTTATTAATGAAGGTGTGTCGCTATATTTTTTAATTAAAATGCATCTTATTTGCAAAAAGTCATTTTGAAAGAATTAGTAGGTTTGATGGTAAAACATTGCATAACATAATTTTAGAAGATGGGCTTAGCAATAAAAAAGCATGTTTTGTTTATTCAAATTGTGAAATTGATCTTTTAGTAGAGCCATTCTGTGTGGTTTTTTTTGTTGGACTGTTCTTAAAGATAGAATGAGACAGCACATCGGAAATATAGTGTAGTTTGTATGGGAATTGTTGGCGTACAAAACTTGCACCAACACAAGACCGAAATTGAAAGCAAAATATTATTAGGAGATACTTTGTATAGGATTAATATAGCAATGAATGGTTCGAAATAAATAGGTTTTGCTAGTTTTATAATGGTTTTTTATTTAAAACAAAAGAATATCATGAATCAAAACAAGTTATAGTATGTTTTTAAGTCGAAAAATTGCACTTTATTTTGTTTTAAATAATAAATTTTCCAGCTCCTTTCTTTTTCAATTTAATTCAGTTTTTTCTTGCATGTTTCAACTTCTACGATTACCTCTTAAGGTCCTAAACTGATTGATTGAAATGGTTTCATCTTTTTCTTAAGGCCTATGATTTAAGCTTTTTAACGATACCATAAACTTTTATGCACCTCAACTACATCCAAGCTAGATTCAGTTTTTTTTGCTCGGGAGTGTAGGGAAAGGGTTTTCAACAGGGACGCTACAAAAGTAGAGCGACAGAGACAGCAAACGACGCCATATTTCTTACCGCTCTTTTGATATTTCCATTTTCACACGTACTCCATGATCATCATTGCATCCCGAAAATATAACGGTTTGGTGTGGTTTATTCGCCGGCGCGGCGGCGTCATTGGGCTGTACTTCTTCTGTGATGATCAAGACCGGCACGTTACTGTGAATGGGGATCGCTACCTTTCAATGATAACCGAATATTTTTGGCCCTAATTAGATGATATGGACTTGGAGGACATGTGGTTCCAACAGGACGAGGTGCCACAAGCCACACAGCGAATGTCACAATCAATTTATTGGAAACCAAGTTTGGAGAACGTGTTATCTCACGAAATGGCCCAGTCGCCGGTCGTGCGATTTGACGCCGTTAGACTATTTTCTGTTAGGCTACGTCATGTCTATGGTCTATTTATGCTTGAAAACCTTCGAAAATTGGGTTCAGCTTCTAGACTTCTGCAAGCGTGCCCGCGGTGGCCATGCAAAAGAAATCGAGTTCCATACATAATGGCATCGAATGTACTTTCACACGAATAAAGAATTTCATTAATATCCAGAACCGTTTTTGTTTTATTTAAAAAAACTTTTGTAGCGCTCTTATTGAACAACCCGATATATTGAAAAACAAACAAACAATAGAAAATAATAAAATAAAATAAACAAAGGTTAACGCGTTTATTGTTTTGAATTAGGTATGTAGGGAATTTTGTTTGTCTTATAACTGATTCAAGGCGATTTGGGACTGCTTCGGCTTATTATATTCCAATCCTTCAATGAAACTCTTTTCAAATCTGTTTCGGAAATTCTTGGCCACCTTTGGACAGTTGTGCAATTGCCATCATCTTTTAATTTCAGCAAAATGAAGGTTGTGATTGCTATAGAAATAAAAAGTAGGTAGTTAGTTAGTTAGTTAGTTTATTTATTATTTATTATTTCTTTTTAAGTTACTATACAACATTTTAAAATTCATACAAATGAGAACAGTGTAAGAATTAAGTAATATTGAAAAAAGAATAATTTTACCAAGTGTTCTACATAATTCGTTCAATAAACATAGCAAAAAAAAGAAATAAAGGAAACATTCTTTAGCCTAGCTAGGCCAGGACTAGTAGCGAATGCACCATTAATAAATTTAAAATAAAAATAAAAATAAATAAATAAATAAAGTAAATTTAGAGTGAGTGTTGTTGTTAGAGTATTCTACCTTTGAACTTTTAAAACATTTTCGATTTCCGTGTAATCAAGGTTAAAAAGCCATGATTTTATTGCATTAGAAAAGGTTGCAAAACATCTTAAACTTCTGATGGCAGCTGGAAGCTTATTAAAAACTGTGGGAGCAACAAATGAAAAGAAAAGCCTGTAATGATTTTTTTTATGACTAGGAGTCTGTACATAATTCATTGAATTTAATCTTAAGTTGTAATTAGCATTATCACGAATGGAAAGAAAACCACTTCTTAAGAAAAAAAGCCTTAAGACTTTATAGAAGTAAAGGTACCTTAGAGGAAGAATTTTTAATTGTCGAAATAAAACCAAACTACCTGAAAAACGATTTGTTTGCAAATGATACGTATTAGATGTTTCTGTGCAACGAATATAGAATTAATTTTATTGAAGTATGTACCTCCCCAACAAGTAATACCATACTGAATTTTAGAATGGACAATCCCATAATAAATCATAAGAAGCACTTTTTTTGAGCAAAAATTGCTCAAATTATAAAGTTGCCTAGTACAATTTAACAAATATTTTTTTAATGTTTCGGTATGTTCAAGCCAATTCATTCTACTATCCAGAAGAATTCCAAGATACTTGAAAGAATGAACAATATCAATTGTGAAGCAGTTCACAGAGCATTTTTCATTTGAATTATAAGGTCCAGAGGAAGATAATTCATCAATGAATATTTTTTGACATAGGCAATCTGATGCATGATAGACAAAGCTACAATCAACAATTGCAGAATTACCTTGTAAGTTATAAAACATCAATTTGGTTTTATCACTTAAAATCATTTTATGAACAAAAAACCAACGTCTAAGAATATCAAGATCAAAAAATATATCTGAAACTAGGTTGAGGTATGATTTTTCACCGTAAGAGCAAGCAATATCATCCGCAAATGCCGTAAGTTTTCCTTTAAAGTGCTGTTTGAAGATCGAGTTGAAAAAAATTAAAAATAATAAAGGTCCAAGGACAGATCCTTGTGGAACTCCCGTGGTTATGTCAATTATGTTACTATAACTTTCATCAATTTTTACTTTTTGTTTTCGTTTATATAAATATGAAGCTTACCAATCATGAATAAAACCACGGAATCCGGCTGCACTTAATTTATCAAGAAGAATCTTATGATCAACGAGGTCAAAAGCCTTTGTCAAATCGATAAAAAGCCCGGCAGTATTGAGATTGTTGTTGATACCTTCATAAATTTCACCACAAAACTTTAAAAGTGCATCTTCGGTTGATTTACCAGCTCGGAAACCGAATTGACTGTCATCAAAAAAATTATTTTTATTCAAAAATTCTAAAATCCTTCTTTTCATAGCTTTTTCGAAAATTTTGGAACAAGCTGGAAGTAAAGATATAGGTCTGTAATTATTCATATCCTTGTGATTTGATTTTTTATGAAGAGGTATAACTTCAGCAATCTTTAAAGCATTAGGAAAAACACCTTCAAAAACACTTTTATTAAATATGTATGAGAGAACGTCAACAACATTATAGGCTATATTTTTTAACAGATTATTAGAACAAGAATCGTCGGTTTTTGAATTAGAGTTCTTGAGTGAATTAATGATTCTATGTAATTCATGCGAAGTAATCGGATCAAAAAATATACTTCTGTTAGAATGGTTCTGTTCAATAACTGAACTTCTCACGCAACGAATCAAATCAAAATCATAGGAACTATCCACAATGTTACTGGCTATTGAAGTGAAAAAGTTATTGAAACCATTGGCGACAAGAACATGTTTTGAAAGTAGCAACCCATCTTTCTCAATAACAATTTGCTTCCTATCACATTTTTTTCGATTAAGAATGTTATTAATAACATTCCATTCCCCTCTTATATTACCTCTATTTTTATCCAACTCGGCTATGTAGAAATTCTCTTTACAAACTTTAACTTCAATAGAAATTTCTTTACACATTTTTTTACATTTTTCTCTTAATATGGAGTTATTTGGAAATTTTTTACATTTGTGACTTAATTTGTTTTTTACACATATTTTTCGTAAAAGAGAATCTGTAATCCAAGGCTTAAGACGTTTAGATTTACAATTTTGAGCCTTGAACGTACAACAACTTTCTATTAACGATTTTAGCGTAACAATAAAGTTATCATAGGCTGAAGAAGAATCAGTTTCATTATAGACAGTATCCCAATACTCAAATCGAAGTCTAGAGTTTAATAAGACAAAGTCAATTTTTTGTATATATCTCTTAGATGAAGCGCACTCATTTGCCTGTTGAACTCCTATGTAGTGAAGACTAGTCATGCAATGGTCTGAGATATGAAAATCTGCAATTGAACTTGAGATACACACTTTGCCAGTACGGCTACTTCTACAAAATATGTGGTCAATACACGTTCTGGAATTATCTGTAATGCGTGTAGGCTGATCAATGCAACAATCAAGGCCCATAATTGCCAAAAGTTGTAAATAGTCTTCAACTAGTTTTGATTTAGAAAGCAAATCAATATTAATATCCCCAAGAAACACCAAGTTTTTCGCTTTTTCATGTATTAATAATTCTTGTAATTCTCCCAAAAAGACATCTTTACCACTACCATGAAGTCGATAGGCACAAAAAAAATAAAATTTCTCATTATTAAACTCCACAACAACTTTAAGAACGTCCATTGAAGTAAAATTGAATTTAAAAACATCACATGAGTAAACTTTTTTAAAAAAGACGGCAACACCATCCAATTAGAAGCATTTCAGCGCTATTTTCTAAACTGATTTTTGAAATATCTAAATATCTATATCTACTCATAATTCCCCAAAAAATAAATATAAGGTTCAATTTCCAGGTACTAAGTACATGCAACAAATCATTTCAACACCTCCGTTATTTGTTGTTCCTATCAAAAATCACTATAATACCTTGTTTACAAAAAAAAACATTTTTCGCATTTTTTGTCTTTTCTTTCATTATAATAACAAATTTTATCAAAATCTCGAGCTCGATTTCGTTTACGAATGTATCACTTTGGCCATACACATTGTAGCTATATATCGGAAATAAAAGGGATGCAAAACCATGAGTAATCACCTAGAATATTTTGCTTACAAGCAAAACATTCTTTGGATCAAAATTTTAATTTATTTTACTGATGAACATCCGAAATAGTTTAGTAACATTGTAAATTCTAAGGAAAGAGACTTTGCTTCAGATCTGGCAGTTCTGGTTTTTTTGCCAAGTTGTTTGTGACGGTGGCCTTGTACATAATCCATGTTTTTGACCTCAAGCGCTGAACGCATCAGAGTTAAAAATTCAAAAAACTGCGAAATGTTTGCGCTTTTGTCAGATACTGTCGATTTTATACCTAAAGGACTAGGTTTTGATGAAAACATTCCTCTACGATTTTAAATGAATCAAACTAAAATCCATTTGGTACCAAAATCATCTTTGCAGAGTCAAAATTTTCCAAAAGACACCTTTTCAAATTGTATCAATATTAAATTTATAACACAACAAGTAATATAATTAACACTATCATGAAAAATACAGTATAAGATGCTTCAGAACTCTAGCACGTAAAGGTTGGATCAAAAGAAGAAAAAAAGTACGGAAAAGAGCTGTGAATATCTCCCCATTGAGGCGGGAGGGGCAATCATTTAAAAAATAAAATTTAAAACAGAAAAAAAAAATATTAGAGAACACTGGTAATACCTGTAGAAAAATCCTTTAGATCGATTTAGATCAGAAATCCATTGTATCAATTTATTATTGATACAATTTGAAAACTCTTGGGTCTAAGGAGATAACTTTTGGCTCAAATTGATGCCAGTTTAATTAATTTTAAATCCTGGAGCAATTTTCTTATCAAAAGCTTGTCCTTAACGTATAAAATCAACAGTTACTGGAAAAAACGCGAAAATGTCTCGGTTTTTAGAGTTTTTTACCACGATGTGTACGGCACATTTACTTACTTTGAATCCTGACATTATTTAAATAAATTCAAGGCTTCATATCTTTATTTTATAAAAGACGCCATTTTAATTTATCAATTTTAATTTTCACCCAAAAATCCTTGTCAAACAAAAGAGCTGACCTTCGAACTTGATTTTCATAGTCATATCAAAAGCTAGTCCTTAGATAACAACTAAGAAAATTATTTCACAACACAATATTAAAATCAACCTTCTTTAAATATAGATTCCAAGTAAGTTTGACTGATGACTTTATGCAACTCTTCTTCACGCTGCGACCTGATCTCCAATTTTTTTAAAATTTTAAATTGTTGTAGTGTGCGCACAGTTTATTGTTTATGTTTGAAAATCAAAACAACACAAGACATTATTCCGCACACATACAGTGAAAAATTTTCGATTTCCGAAAATATGAAAATACAATTTTAATAATTATTGTCTGGCATCATCTGGTGGTCATAATAACATGTTACCGATCGCAAACATCCTTTAGTATAGACTCGAGCGGACAAAACTGAATGATTGTCTCCCAACTTACATAGAGGTTCACATTCGCATCAAACTTTTGGCTGTGGAAGAGGGAACTGTGGGCTCATTCCCATATAGAAGGATTGCAAATTATATTTCCATTTGGCAAAATCGGGTTTCTTAACTGCCGGCCGGCCGTTCGGCCTGTGTGAAATATCCATAACAGGTCGATCGATATTGGGGCATATTTCGCAAAACTCTTTTTTATAGATACAAAATTGTTATTATTTTTGGTTTTATTTTACAATTCATCATGCTTATGGCAAAGTAATTTAACAAACTTTTTTTCTCTGACTTCCTTCCAGGTATCGGGAGGATGCACTCTGTTGGGACAGGTAAGTGAATGACAGGGAGAGTGAAGGTGACGATGACAAAGACGTTGTAACATGACAAAAAAGTTTTTCCGCGATCAAATTAATGAAATTCTTGTCGCATTCCAAGAGTAGCGATCGCGAGTTTGTAATTTCCTTTCGGGGCACCAGTTTGGCCGACGATATAAAATACACAGTTTGTATATGCAAGATGTATAGCTATCCAACATCATTTTTCTTTGCTGTCGCGTAGTTAAGGCGAATTCAGGACTCTGTTTATGGCATTTTAGACGCGCGGACAGCGTGTGCCGTTGTCGTGCGTTATCGATGTTAGATGGCGTGCTGACCAATTTGGAAGTTTGACTAAACATGTATCTCTTAACTCTGTTTGCTGGTGCTGCAGTAAGGCACAAATAAAATTTATTGCAATTCAAAGATCTACTCGATATTTTAAATATGTGTGTTATAGCATATGACACGTGAGACTTTGTATGATTAAGTGCGCACTTTTGTGGATTTAAATTGAAATGCAAGAACTTTTCTTATAACAAACGTGTTAGTTATGCCTTAAAGTAAGTTATTATGTCATTTTAAGATGGAAATTTTTTTGAATGTTCCTGCCTTTAGATATACACATACACATACACATTATGTAGAATGTCAAAAATTGAAAAATTATTTTATTTACCTATTAACACATTCAAACTGCTATAAATAGCAACAAGATTGTTGTCGAATAAATCTAATATTTTATGATTGCGTGTTTGGAAAACTAATTGGCACCTTAAATTCGAATGTGTTAATATTTCTTGGTCACGACAAGGATTGCTATCAATTTTTGCGTAGTTTTTGAAATCTAAATGAATTTGTTATGCACTTGAAAGTGCCAAAACTACTTGGTGCACTACATAATGTAAGCCTATTGTTTTAGAACATTAATCATTTTTTTTCTTTAAAGAACTTTGTTACTTTGAAATAATAAAGATTTTGATCAACTACACCAGTCATGGAAACTAAAGGAACCATTTTTTTCAATTTTTATTAGTGTTTTTTGAAAAGCTGTTTGTGCTGAGTGGTCGTATTGTGTTGAAACAAAAAGCATTATACAGTTTTATGTCTTTTGTCTCCATATTTGCTTGCAAAACATTTTTGTACAGTATCGTTATTGTAAGAACTGACACCAAACAACTTTTTTTTTGTTTTTTGGTGTTTTTTTGAAGGTACCCATTTTCAAACAAAATTTTTGTTAGTAAACAAAATATAATGGTCAGACAACCTGTTTATTCATCTTCAATTTAATTTTTTGTTTGTGCTAGTACAGTGTTTTTTTGTATGGTTTATCAGACTTTTAATGACAACAAAAAAAATACTTTTAGCTTCGATTACCAATATCTTGGCGAAAAATAACGCCATACCAAATTCAAGCACAGTTTTGGAAATTTGAATAAGATTTTAACATGTTTTTTTAAGATTTTGTAGAAACTATTTTTTTTACACTTCAACGTTAGTTTGAATAAAGTACTAAAAAACGACTTTTTGTGGTCTTTCGGTAAGACTTTAGCTACTTTTCAAATTTTGATTTGAGGACTTGCGTTGATAAGCAGATTTATAGACTTTCAAAGCAACAATATTCCTGTAAATTTTCAAAGTAATTCACAGAACCGTTTTTCTTCACCAAATTTTCAAAGTCTTACAAACCAATTAATTGTGGGTCCCCATTTGAAAAAAAAAACAAAAAACAAAATAAAATTGTTTTGTGACTGTTCTTACGCAATAACGGTTATGCTAAAAATTTGTTTGCAAACAAATATGGAGACAAAAACATAAAGCTGTATAATGCTTTCTGTTTCAAAGCAATACGACCACTCGTCACAAATATACAGCTTTTCAAATAACACTAATGAAAATTGAAAAAAATGTGTTCGTTTAGTTTCCATGACTAGTGTGCTTTTAATAAAATGAAATTTCTAACTGTTGTCATTTATCCTTGTTGTTGTATTATGTACCTAGTACAATGGCACCATTTTATTTATGTCTCCAGGAAACAAACACCGAAACAGAGCACCTTAATCTTTCTAATGCTTTTTGGTGATAAAGCTTTTTATTTAAATATTTAAATATATCTTTTAATATATGTACTTTATATATACTTGTAAGTTCAAATATTAAGGTACAGTTAATTTTAAATATCTTATGCAAATTTAACTTGTTATGTGACTATACATTTTTGTGGTTAGATGGAACTTTTGTATTAGTTTAGATCAATAGTAATCAAACTTATAGTCTAAGAGCTTGCAACATATCTTGAGCGTAAGAGGAAACCAAATCATATTATTGTAACAGGTAATCCTGGTGAAAGTCATAACGAAAACGTTCGGCTGCCAGCACGCATTAGTCCCGTTTAACAGAAAAAGTGCATCAAAAGTACAACTTTCTTGAAAATTGAATAAGTGAGGGAAACCACTTCAAACGAAATATGAAGTCCTCGACTCAATGATTACAAATAAGGTTACAACAGACGTATAAGTGGTCCCTAAGCCCTTGATAGGCGTCCTTGAAAGGGCAATTTTTAAGGTTTTTAAAATTTAAGGAAACCACTTAAGAACTTCTATTTAATAAAGTGTATGTCAAAACTTTATTATATGGTTGTGATAAATATTCTACATATGAAACACAAAATAAAAAAATATTCAAAATTCCACTTCGTCTCTCGTCAAATTAGGTAACCGTGGAGGCCAATCAACATCACCATTTCTTGAAATAACTTGTTGCGAAAGAGGTCTCACAGTAATTCCATTGGTATCGTCTCGTTGATAACACATGTTAATCAAGACCAAAGCATGCAGTTGTGGCATTAAAAAGGTTTCAATCATATTACGATACCGCTCCTCATTCACAGTTACGGTTACGCCGTTTTCATTTTCAAAGAAGTAAGGTCCAATGATTCCTTCTGACCAAATTGCACACCAGACTGTAACTTTCAGTGGATGCAAAGATCAAAGATAACTGATGAATGATTTGAGGGTTTTCCATTGCCCAGAACCGACCATTCTGTTTATTCATATATACATTCAAATGAAAATGTGCCTCGTCACTCATTATGATTTTTTCACAGTAATCGATGATTTATATTGATAAAGTGTTTAAACGATGAAAACACGTTGTTTTATCGAATATTTTTTCATAATAAATTTTCCATGAGTCTACTTCACGACTGCCAAATATGAACTGTCAAGACTAATGTTTGCCAAAATGGCGGCAAAATAAAGTAGTATACCTTCCCGGCAGACACCCTATATATCTCATCGAACAGTGGAGCAAATCTTCACATCGTTTCGGAGAAAGTAAAATTATTGCAGTTGATATTTCAGAAACCATTTGCATTGATTTGGTCTCGATCAATATCTTCTTCGTTGAATTAGAAACAACCTTTCTGGCCGTTCAATACAAGTTGTATTGGATGGTTACTAGTCTGATATTCATAACATAAATGCTGGTGCGCCCCAGGGCTCCATTCTGCCTCCGACTCTCTTCCTCATTTTCATAAAAGATCTTCTGTCTGTAACTTCTAATCCATTACATTGTTTTGCAAATGACAATACCCTCAGCTCTTCATATTTGTTTCAAGATTCACTTCCTTTTTCTTCGTATGTGGAACTTAAACGGCAGCGTGTGATAAGCTTATTAAATTCTGATCTTGACAACATTTTTCAATGGGGAATTAAAAACCGTATTGAGTTTTTAATGGTTCGTTCAAAAACTCAAGTTTGTCACTAAAGCATTACCCACCCTCAATGCCGCTATCCACACACAACAACAACTTTTAGTTCTGGGAATATGCATCACAGATCACCTTTTGTGGAATAACCACATATATGCGATGTCATCAAGGGCGCTGCTAAGTGTTTAGGTTTTCTTCAACGATGTTAAAAATCTTTCACCCCTTTTGATCTGGCTGTAATCTATAAAGTCTTCATCCGACCAAAGCTTGAGTATAACTCTCACATCTGGGCAGGTTCCCGACAACTCACTTTTAGAGAGGAAACATAATAGATCCTTAAAAATGATGAGTGATAGAACTATATATAATGCAAACAATTACTCCCCGAAACACCACCGCACTTTTTCATGTCTCACATTATTTTATCGCTATTATTATAAACAGTGTTCCAGTGAAATAGCCATTTGCATTCCTCCCCCTAAAAAAGTCAACCGAGATACTTGAGCTCTTAGGAATGCTCATCATTTTACCCTTGAGTCCAACTTTGGACGTACTGTCAAGTATAGAGATTATTTCTTTAGCTGCACAACACGAATGTAGAATGCTTTACCAAAATCTATTTCCCCTCTTATTTTGATGTTCAGAACTTCAAAACCGATGTGAATCGGTATCTCCTTTCAAATCCTTCCCTATTTTCCTGAACGCTCGCACTGTGTTTTATCATCTTAAGGTTAGCCAAAACCCCTTGAGTGCGCGCTCATTATAAGAAAAAAGTTTTGACAAATTAATATACTTTTGCATCTCTTTTAAACCTCAGGTCAAGAATAAAAGTTGTTCTCTCCAGTCCCTATATTGATTTGAGTGATATATATAAAACTATAACTCCCTTATTATAAGCATTACATGCTGTCTCCTAACAATAATGTTTTCGAGATAAAATTAATAAAGTCCAAGTAACTGTACAAATACAAACCTTCACTTTAAGATTAAAACATTACTTTAATTAGATGAAAAATAAAAAAGAATAAATAAAGAAGGCACATTATCAGCTTGAAATTGTATTTCAATTTCTACCGTAAATTCGATTCGCACTTTCTAAAAAGAAAATTCCTCGGCTAATTGAATTTGTTATTTTTTTGTATTCGTTATTATTTTATTTCGTTTCTTTTAACTATACTATTCTGTTTTTATTTTTTTTTTGTTTCTTGCAGTTCTTGTTTTTTATGCTCACCTTTTTCTTTTCGGTTACTTTACAGAAAATCCATGGACGAGATGGGAGCTGCACAGTCATCGGTGAATGCGCGGTAAGTGCTAATGGTGTACCGACGATTTCTTTGCCACATGAATTAGTTACCATAATTTAAGTTTTCTGTATATTTTCTGTCATCAACGAAATGAACAACAACTATATGTACACAGAGAAAAATGTTGATGCACAATTTATTATGTAATAGTTAAAATTTAAAGTAAAATTAGTTTTTTACATATATAAATAGATTTTCGGTATTTGGTATTAAATACACATTTATGCATGAACAATTGTAATGGCTTTAATATTATTACCAGAGATGGGAAGTAATGATAAAAAAGTTCAATTTCAATTACTTGTAATTGAAATCTACCAACACTTTTTTGATTACTTTTAATTGAACAAATTCAATTGATAATTACACGTAATTGAAAATTTTCGAACACTTGTAATTCAATTGAATTAATGTAATTGAAAATAGAAGTAATAATCAAAAAATATGTAATGATTACATTTCAGTAATCATTGCACAAAATGTTATTAATTACTTGTTTTTGTCAATTACATTTTCCGTGATATTGCACGAATAGTTCGCTGTAGTTTTAAATATCTGTACGTGTGTTGCTTTAAACTTTAAGTTCTGATCACTCATTTGCCCAGTAAACCTGCTTTCTTGCGATGACAGCTGAAACTTTTCTCGGTAATCTGTTTTCGGTAAGGCTGCTAACTCTTTGGGTGTATTTGAAATTGAGTTCAAGTGTTGAAAGGAAGGCTTTTGGAAATCCTGTTTCTAGACTGAGCACGTAATTTGGTGTGTTGCTAGGTAAATAAAAACATCTTCTGTTAAAAAACCTTTGCAATTTTTCGACAGTAGTTCATGATTGATTTGGAGGCACCTTCATATATTTTGTACTTGGCTGAGTGCTGTAAGTTTTTTTTTCTTGAAGTTTGACCAGGTAGCATTTATTGAAATTTTGGACATAAGTCTCTGCGTAAGTAAGTAAGTAAGTCCACGACGACGTATTGTAAGTCAGAGTTACACCTCTAGGTACTTGTATTTGTTAGATATTTTTATTTTATCGTTGTTAAAAGTCCGTTTTTGTTAAGCTGCCTGACGTGCACCGTTTCGTAAACTCCCTACTTTTGATTCTCCTCAGTTCACCAAGAGACTCCGTTTTGAACAATAATTTGCTAACCTATTTATCATTGCTTGCAAGGAAGCGGGAATGTGTTGCAAATGGTGATTCTCTGGGTTTTTGGATAGCAGGTAGTAATTTAACCAATTTCATATAAATTTAAACAATAGAAAGCTATGATTTTGAATTTTGGAGAGAACCCGAGCAGATAGCGGAAAAAAGATACGGGCTTCAATTCAACAATGCTCAAAATCTTGTCCTAAATTTAACCGATATTTTTGTAAGCCTTTGTTACCTGGCTGTATTAAGCGCACTTCCAACAGTGTCCAAATCAACTAGACCCCGATTATGCCACAAGTTGTCACAGATATCATTCCAGTTGCAAAATTTTGTTTTTCTCAGTGTAGATTTGTTCAGTCCTTTTTGTAGATAGATACCTACCGATCTTTGAGACGATATAGGACGGTCAGCAGTAGCCTGATGATTGTTAAACGCTAAAGAATAACAACACAAATATATAGCTAATTGGATTTGTTAATTATTAGTATAGAAATATATTAGTAAGATATTGTTTCCTTTTTTTTGTGTTGATTCTGCTCGGTTGCGAACTTTGATGAGTCTGGTTCTGGTGTAACAACAAAGTCCTCTTTTCTTCTTCACTCTTGTTCATTAAAAAACACAAAAAAAAATAACATGAGACGCGCAGCATCATCACTGAATGTACTGAATTAATTAAATCAGAATAAGTATTTCAAGTATCCGAAGTTCAATGGAAAACCCGGTTATTAATTATATTAATCTGTGTCCTACTGCATCCCTGATTCACTTCTGATCTGAGTCTGTTTACCGGCCGGCCAGCCGATGAATGTGCCTAAGTGCAACGCTTTCCAGTAACATCAACGTTCAAAATTAATTGAGATCAGAGAGCGAGGATACAAAAGACATCGGCTGCGGCGGCGGTGGTGGAGCCTATTTTTAAAGAGGAAATTGCTGCAAGCATCATCTCCCCTTCGAATGCTTGCATTGGTTGCAACGACAAATTAGATGGCTGCCAATGCTGTCGTGCAAATATTTTTATTTCCCATATTGCAACCATCTTCATGCCGCTGACAGTAAGGTGCCAGAATATTAATTAATATTTTGCTGTTGTGTGCTCCTCTGCAGTGCGGGTTTTATTCCAGGATATTTTGTGTTGCCCCAACCTGATGTGGTGTATAGAGGTATATACATAGGAACTTGTGGCTGTCAAACTGTAATTACACTCTCATCGACATCATTGACCATCGCAATGGGGAATGTTCAACTCGACACTGGAATTTGATTTTCACATTCGTTGGTAATTTAATGGCGGGGATTTAAATGGTTTTCTTGAATACCGAACAGGTTTGGTCCTTTTCGCTTTACTTTGGTTTTATTTTATTTTTTCTTAAATATACTCATTCAAGCTCATAAGTTGTTGGTTAAATTTATAGAAGTAATGTGAATGTGATCGACTTTTGTACTTTATATAAATTTCATTGGAACTAAAGAGTATCGACATGCAATTTTCAAACTATTTCGAGTATTTCAATGATAAAACTTTTGAAATCAGTAAACATCATCGCATCATAAAAAAACATGCATCTTAGGGCTTACCGCGCTTTTGAAAACAGAAAACGTTTAATGCCGACGGTATAATTACAATTATTGTGATGGGAACAATAAGGAGAGTACATTCTATAATGGTTCTGAAAAGGGTATACCGAAAATTAGTTTAGTCTTTATATGGACTTAAACGCATTTCTAACCAAAGAGTGAACAAACAAAATGTTTAACATTTTAATGTAAATGACATTTCATTTTCCTATCTTAGGATGTAAGCAATCAAAACAATTATATATTTTTTTAAATTAAATTAAATTTAATGTTTACTTACTTGTAGTTTATATTTTTCATTGTAATCAATTATATTATAGCTAATTGAGTTCCCATACTCTTAAAATGGGATAAACACTTACAGTGTCTGTTTATATTTCACTTCATTATGGTCTAGGATCCCGCCATAGGACGACCTACCCTCATAAAGGTACTAGATAAGCGGTATATAGTTTTGTAGGTAGTGCCTAAGAAACCAATTTGCTCAATTTTATTTTGCAGAAGAGTGGTCAATATATAGGGTTGCCAAGTGATTTAGCTCAATTTTTGGAGTTTCCAATTATCTGGCCCCAGTTTAAATGGTAAGCCTTAAAGATTAAAAAAAAAAATACCTTATAAAGAAAATTTAATTTGAAAACTATAAACTACGTAATTTTTTTTTAACTTCGAGGTCTCAGTAGGGTAAATGAGGGTCAGCAAAGAAAAAAGTATCAAGGGTATTGCTGAAGAATTTTCTTTTGTGATCCGTAGTTTATTTTAAAATACAAGGAAATCATTGTTTATTTGAACAAAATCTAAAAAATCTGCAAATCGAGATAAAAGCAATTGAAAGTTAAGAATTGTTAAATAGAGGTTTCAGAAATAATTCACCATTAATAAGAATGATCATGAAAATATTTTTTTATAATTTAATTTTAAGATAATTTAAAAAAAGTTTCCACGTGCTTTCCAAATTTTGAGTTTAATCTTTATTTTTAGTGTAGTGAATCTTTAAAGTTTGTACATTTATTTTTTCTAGGAAAACTTTTGATGATTTTGGATTTTTAAATACTATTTTGAGAGTGGATGTATAAACAAAGTGGAGGTATGAGGGCTTACAGGTACATGTATCGTGGGTGGGGGGCTAAAAAGAGCTATGTGTCCTTTTTAACTGTCACTTAAATTTATTTAAAAATAAATTTGTATGATGCTTTGCCATTTTTCCTAAGCAAACACACCTCAGTCTTGACATTCCAATTAATAGAATCTGGAAAACTCCTTCCTTACTCGTTAAACCACTTGGGCTTCTGACGAAGCGAACGAGACTATTTATGTCGATGTTTGCCAGATCACTAGGATCGTCTATTGGAAAGTGCTGGGCATGTACAGAGATGGTGAGGAATCGTTTCTTCCTGCTCCTCGTCCATACAGCGTGGCTGACTATTGATCAGTGTCCTGTTATGACACCTACAACAGAGCTGATGTGCGGTCTGCTTAGAGATATTAAACACATGGAGCACTTTAAATCAAGATTTGGCCATATTAGTTATAGAACTCAAGATTTAACCATTTTATGCGAACTTAATTATCTTTTTTTGGATATTTTAAACAAAATAAAAATTAAAAACTGCTGATAAGGTTTTCTTCTATTGATCGGATCGTTAAGTTTACAGTCTTTAAACTTCGGAAAAATGACAGAGTACCATTTTCTATTTTTTAAAAGTGAATTGAAGTGTTATTGACCATAATACATAGATAAGAAACCAAGTGGCTTTTAACTTTCCACCCCTCCCAAAGGCTGAAAAAAACCTACCATACTTTAGTATTCGTGATTTCGATAGAAGTACTTGTAAGCCTTCTACCTATATTTGGTTATACATCCACTCTCAAAATATGCTTTCGGCTCTTGTTCTTGTACATATTTAAAAATCAAATCAAATAGAAATCCAAAATCATCAAAAAATTTTCCAGAAAAAATAAATTATTCCATATGAAATCACCAAATCGAAATCGTGTTTTAATTTTCTCATGCCTCATTCCCCTCCTGCCCCCTTTGAAGTATTTGAAAATCGACATTTTAGTGCTTCAGTATTTTTGCTTTAAGAAAATTTCTATTAAAGATATCAGAACGTTTGATATGACATATTAAAGTTTAAAAGGAGTTATAATTGTGACTTACATTTAAATTCACAAAATCACTGTCAAACAATATTAAAAACAGTGCCGAATGTACAAGTGTTTTTCTGATTTTTTGTCGTTTTCAACTGACTCTGGTGTCACGACTGTTGAACGCAACTACATAATTTTTCTTGATTATCAAGTACACTTATAATAAAAGAAGTCAAACCTTAAATTGACTCGTTCAACTCACTCATTGTATAAAAAATATCCACTTGATTTTGAAAAATCGCAGTTTTTTTACTATAATATCGACATGTTTGACTGAATGAAAAAAATTGAAACTTTAAGGACCTTTAGTTCTTATCTCGATCTTTAAATCCTGTAAGTTTCGTTTTGTTGTTTTAATCCGTTATAGGTTTGCCAGTTATTGAAGAGTATTATTAAAGTCTTACTATAATAACATATGTACTAGGGTGCCCCCCCCCCCCTAAAAGTGGTTAAGGCAATTAAAAAAAATGTTGTGCACAATTTTTTGGAAATCGGTCAACGTGCCGGCAAGCACTTGAAATTTCCCATACAAAATACATGGGTATTTTTTCGGTGTTTTACTCAAGATTTCGGAAAAAATGTATAGTGGATGGAAAATTTCAAAGTTGGTACATAAAGGGTGATTTTTTTGAGGTTAGGATTTTCATGCATTAGTATTTGACAGATCACGCGGGATTTCAGACATGGTGTCAAAGAGAAAGATGCTCAGTATGCTTTGACATTTCATCATGAATAGACTTACTAACGAGCAACGCTTGCAAATCATTGAATTTTATTACCAAAATCAGTGTTCGGTTCGAAATGTGTTTCGCGCTTTACATCCGATTTATGGTCTACATAATCGACCAAGTGAGCAAACAATTAATGCGATTGTGACCAAGTTTCGCACTCAGTTTACTTTATTGGACATTAAACCAACCACACGAATGCGTACAGTGCGTACAGAAGAGAATATTGCGTCTGTTTCTGAGAGTGTTGCTGAAGACCGTGAAATGTCGATTCGTCGCCGTTCGCAGCAATTGGGTTTGTGTTATTCGACCACATGGAAGATTTTACGCAAAGATCTTGGTGTAAAACCGTATAAAATACAGCTCGTGCAAGAACTGAAGCCGAACGATCTGCCACAACGTCGAATTTTCAGTGAATGGGCCCTAGAAAAGTTGGCAGAAAATCCGCTTTTTTATCGACAAATTTTGTTCAGCGATGAGGCTCATTTCTGGTTGAATGGCTACGTAAATAAGCAAAATTGCCGCATTTGGAGTGAAGAGCAACCAGAAGCCGTTCAAGAACTGCCCATGCATCCCGAAAAATGCACTGTTTGGTGTGGTTTGTACACTGGTGGAATCATTGGACCGTATTTTTTCAAAGATGCTGTTGGACGCAACGTTACGGTGAATGGCGATCGCTATCGTTCAATGCTAACAACTTTTTGTTGCCAAAAATGGAAGAACTGAACTTGGTTGACATGTGGTTTCAACAAGATGGCGCTACATGCCACACAGCTCGCGATTCTATGGCCATTTTGAGGGAAAACTTCGGAGAACAATTCATCTCAAGGAATGGACCGGTAAGTTGGCCACCAAGATCATGCGATTTGACACCTTTAGACTATTTTTTGTGGGGCTACGTCAAGTCTAAAGTCTACACAAATAAGCCAGCAACTATTCCAGCTTTGGAAGACAACATTTCCGAAGAAATTCGGGCTATTCCGGCCGAAATGCTCGAAAAAGTTACCCAAAATTGGACTTTCCGAATGGACCACCTAAGACGCAGCCGCGGTCAACATTTAAATGAAATTATCTTCAAAAAGTAAATGTCATGGACCAATCTAACGTTTCAAACAAAGAATCGATGAGATTTTGCTAATTTTATGCGTTTTTTTTTTAAAAAAAGGTCCCAAGCTCTTAAAAAATCACCCTTTATATTAAGTAAGTATAATAAGAAATAATTAAAAAAATTATTTGAAAATTTTTTAAGCAAAATGTATCACATTAAAAATAACAACAAATGCACGGAAACTTACTGTTATTTCTTAACGGGGTAAATACTGTTTAAAAAAATTTAAAATAATTTTTTTAAACACAAAATTTGGAAAATATGCTGAAGCTTTTTTTAAATAATCTATCTTTCTCATTCTTAAAAACTAAAAATATTTTGTATAGAGCATCATTCTAATTACGGTGAATTATTACCGAAACCTCTATTTAACAATTCTTGACTTTTAAATGCTTATATCTCGATTTCGAATTTTTTTAAATTTGTTTACATGTACAATGATTTTTTTGTATTTGAAAAATCTACCGATCATAAAAGAAAAAAAAAAATGTTTCTTTTGAAAAATAGTTTTTATACTTTTTTCTTTATTGGCCCTCATTTACCCTCCTAAAACTTCGAATTTCAAAAAATCACGTAGTTTTTAATTTTCAAATAAAATTTTCCTTATAAGGTATTTTTTGAATCTTTAAGGCTTATTAGGCTTATTTAAGCTGGGGCAGATAATTGGAATCTCCAAAAAATTGAGCTAAATTGCCTGGCAACCCTTTGTCTTGACCGCCTTTCGACAAAATTAAAATGAGCAAATTAAATTTTTAGACACTTCCTACAAAACTATCTGGTACCTTTATGTAGGTAGATCGTCGTATGGTGAGATTTTCTACTATAATTTTTTGTTTGTTCTAATCATCATATAAATTGCATAAAAGTCCTTTAATCTTACTTAGTCGTTCGGAGTCGACAGTAAGTTATAAAATCCACTTATTCATGCGGGAAACACGTGTAGTTTGATGTTTAGTCCTAATGTTTCAAGATTGTATGTCAGTACTGATAGAATTGTAGAGTCCAATATGTATTTCTTCATTTAACTTTGAGTTTAAACTTCAGTAATGTTTCCAGTTGTTGTCTAGTCTTATATAAATATCTTTTTCAGCCTGGTTCCTCGCAGACTATAATTCGTTTTATACATCATCGTCGTTTTCTTAATTTTCCTTTATTTTTGCGCATTTTCTCGCATCGTGGGGTTATTTTTTATGGGGTTATGTGAAGTCGCTTGTCCACGCAGATAAGGCCAAAACGATTGACGGCTTGGAAGAGAATATTCAGCGCCTCATCAAAAGTTTCCTTCAATAAATTAATTGTTTCGCGATGCGTCGCGCGAACCAAACCGAATTTAGTAATAAATTTGCGCGATTTGCAAACGTTATTCAGGAAAAAGTATATTAACTATGAAATGGCAAACTAAACTGAGCATAAATCAAGTGACAGCTGTCAAAAAGACTAACTCCGAACAATGTATTGCCAGATTAAAAACTACGCTACGCTACCTATCACTCTTGAAAAAATGATGAATCAAAAGCTCGTCATCAATCTCTAATTTTCAATCTTTTCAATTTTTAGGAACTACGAATTACCGGCGGCAGACTGATTATTTTCAGAAATTCACTATTTGATCTTCAATGCAATTTCAACTTGTTTCACTGAATGCAGATGTATATTCACTTTACATTTTATCTCAACGTTGATAGACTTACCACTAATGTTATAAGTATTAGCGTTTCAAAATTTAAACAAATCCTTATAGAAAACAAAGACTACAGACTTTAAAGTAACGAATATTTCTGTTCAAGTAAGTTCATCGCCTCACTGTGGCGCCTTTTTGCGAAAATGCTTGCAAAATTCAATTTTCTTGTGTGCTTAAAATCAAAAACTAGTTTTTACTGGATTAGCAAATAAAGAAAGCTTCAAAAACCAAAAGAAATTTTAAAATCGGTTGAAGGATTCGAAAGATACAGATAGTCAAAATGTCCTTATTTTTAAAATCAAAGAAAAAATATTTGTTTTATAAAAAATTTCAGAGTTTCGGCGTTAAATTCTAATAACCATTTTTTTAGCTTGTTAAAAGAACCATTTGTATTACAAATGTGGTCATTTTTTTTTTTATTTCTAAATTTTAAGATTTTCAAAAAGCTATTTTTGGCTCAATTTTTTGACTTTGAGTTGAGCTATAAAAGCCAGCTAAAGAGTGCTTGGCCTATTCTCAACGGAAATTTAAACTTCAAAAAATTCTAAAACATTTAGTAAAAAATCCATTTTTCAGATCAGATTTTATTAAAAAAGCTTATTTTTTTGTATTTATGTTTTTTTTTTTATTATATCCTTAAAAATGCAAGTGGTCATAAAAACATTATTTTAACATGTAAAAATGTATTCCTGACTTTATATGTATAGTAAATATTTTAATCAGGTAGTTTTCGTGATTTGTAAAAATCTATTGTTGTATTTATTTAATCCAATCAGAATATTAGGTACCCATAAATATTATCATACTCGTAACAAAAGAATAAGGTATAAAAATAAAAAAAATGTTATAAATAATTAGTTATAAGGCAAACACGTAATTGATAAGCAATATACACTACTTGTATTTTAACAACAAAAATGGAAATTTCCTGAAAAGTTCTAGTTGACATTTTTTTTCAATAAAAAGAATACAAAAGAAGAATTCATCGTGGTTGTAAAAAATAAATATAACCTTTTACATGACTGGTCACTTGATGGAAAAGCTGAATTTGATAAAAGTTGATATCATTTTATAAAATACTAAGTCAAAATTGGATGCAGCCTATAGGTCGAAATTAGTATTTTTAAAGAAAAATGAGTTTTGGTTGTCAAATGTTCTTTTCTTTGATTTTGAAAGGGCAAATAAAACGGAAAATTTACAAATAACATCAAATAATTCTATAGGAAGGCCAAGGAAATCTATAACAGAGTACTAGTCATTTACCAAGAAACAGAAATTTATCAATGCACTAAAGACATCACCACTGATAATCTTTCAACAGCCTCAACTATAAAGTATAATAAGGATCATGAAAAACAGAAGGCTGATATAACCAAAGCGGTTTCAGTAGCTAGTCCACTAAGACTTAAAAGGATTAGACCAAGTATTTGCACTCCTCAAAGAGATCCTATAAAGTATGAAAGTGCAAACGCTTTAGCCTTATTTATGGATCTGGGACTAATAAATACAAAAACAACTTTTTGTAACACAAACAAAATTTTAATAGTTCTTTTTCTTTTTATCCCTCTACTGTTTCATTTAAATTAGTTTTTAAATACCGTGCAATTACTGGAAAAATTTACATTCGAATTTATTTTTAAAAAAATACTACTTTTACCTACTTTATTGTGCCCCTGGCTCAATGGCCACCAGAATGTGTGTATCCGCACCCGATT
The DNA here is from genome assembly GCA_946251815.1 of Dasysyrphus albostriatus. Lineage (NCBI taxonomy): Eukaryota > Metazoa > Arthropoda > Insecta > Diptera > Syrphidae > Dasysyrphus > Dasysyrphus albostriatus. The sequence goes on from OX276336.1 coordinate 98,028,855, forward strand.
TCTTTTGGAGCTGTCCGGATGTTAAAGAAATTGAAACTATTAAACAACTACTCTGTGAATGTTCAAACCGACAAACAAATCAATCCGTTATTTTGGAAACATATTTGTCGGAGAATTGGACTATCTAACGCAGGTCTCAACAAACCAGTCTATGTGAACTAGTAGTTAAGAATCATCTCAGCTTTGTTTTGAAAGGGGATCACAATAAGTATAAGTGTATAAGTCCTTGTGTATACAAAGGGTTTAATTTTTAAATTAATTTTTTTTTTTATTTTAATTTTGGTGCTGTCCAAGCTCCTCCTAACCTTACCTTACCAAAAATCTCAACTTTTATATCCGTTTTTTACTGCCTTATTAATCAACACTTTTGTTTTCGTCACTGGGGAAATTTTACTGTGTTAGCTATAAATATTCCGATAAAACACTTCTATTATTATATTCATAAAATTCTTTTTGCAGCAGCACAATATCAGTGTAGCTTCTTTAACCTTCCTTTCGAATTAATCTTTTTAATATAATAAAAAAATTAAGGAACAATTATAATTACTTACGAGTTATTGTATAAAGTTTTAAAATTGAAAGTTTTATAGGTACCAATTTTTATAATCATCCAAGTTCTCCTATTTCCAATTGCCCAATTTCAATCGGGTTTGGTATTTAAGTTCCAAAATCGTAATTTCCAAATCAAAATCCTCAAGTTAAAATCCCCAAAATCAAAATCTCCAAATTTAAATCAAAATCCTCAATTTAAAAATCTCCTAGCACAAAATCCCCAAGCACAAAATCCCGAAACACAAAATCCCCATATTTCGAGTATATCTAAGAAATTATATTGGTGCGCGCCTATATATCACAATAATAATTATTTTTGAATAAATCTACCCCTGATTAAGATCCTGCGTATGTCCTTTATCGTAGGGGACTATGCATAAAGGGGTGGTTAGTATGTTGAATGAATATTGTTTATGTATAGTATATCCTAAGAAATCCCCACTGTTAACAACAGGTAGATAGCAAGGGCAGTGGTTGTTTTCTTTTTTTTTGGGATTTTGGCTTTGGGGATTAAAAATATAAAAAATTTGGGCTTGTAGATTTTAATTTTGGGAACTTTTAAAATTTTGGAGATTTATGGATTTTGAGAATTCGTGCTTTCAATCATTGGGGGATACAGGGGGGATGGTCATGTGGGTCAAGACTCCTCCACGGACTCCATCATTAAGAAAATTTTTTGTACTCATTAGGGTAGAATTTGCCTTCAAATCGATTAGAGTTTTATTTTGGTTGTTAAGAAAACTATTTGTGCGTAAAAAAACAAAAGACATAAATATTGTAAGCTCGAGAAGAAACGTTTGCAAATAAAGATAAAAACAATTTGTTTGTGGGATAAAATTGCAATAACCGTGGTTTTCTTTTACTTTATTTTACTGAATAATAATTTGTTTTAGGGAATATTAAAGGAATTGAACTTTTGTGAAAATTGCTGACAACCGTGAAAATATACAATAAGCCTTTTCTTAGAAACCAAGAATAATTAAGGGAAATGGTAGGATTTTAAAATACTTATATTCTTATGTTTAAAAATAAAATCGTAATGATTAATTGATTAGAAACCAGTTATTTTGTTTGGTAACCAATAAATTTAACCTTCCGAAGGCAAGGCTTTTTTTATTGTAAGTGAAAGGAAAACGTGGTTATTCATCACCCCACCACATTTGATTGTAAATAAAAGTTTATTTAAGGTACAAATATTTCTTATTTAGTATGAGATCTCATGTTTATACATACGAGTATATTAAAAACTGAAAAAAGTTGTTTCCTTAATTTTTTTTAATCTAAGTACATAATTTTTGGAGTGGTAGTCAGTTCATTTGGGTAATTCCTATTTTAGGCTAGAAATTTTAATTTTTCTATCTCGTTTTCTACGAAACAATGTTTATTTAGGGTTTGTCTTCAAAATGTTCGCGGTTCATTTCAAGAATATCCCGAAAAGTGGTTTCGAATTCTTATTGAAAATCTTAAGCCAGTCAAAGCATCGTTACGAGTTTTCCATTAGTAATGCCAACAAGCTTTAAAAAATTGATTCAAAACTTGTTTGGAAGAAATTTTCAATTCAATTATCCAAAAACAAATTCATTTTGTTTTAAAAAACAAGCATCTATGTAAGCATTATTAAGAAATAAAGCATACGTAAATAGCAAAAGGGGGTGACTGGTAACAACACAACTAAATTAACTGTTTAATAAAACCAAAACAATTAGTTACCCCGGCAGGTTAATAACAGCAACTTACTGCCTAGAACATAATGAGTGAATAGAACGACCTATTAGAAAGATACAGAAACAGTAGATATCAAGGGTTTTCTCAGATAGTGGGCTGATGGGTAAACCCACTTGCTTTCGGAAGGTTAAGATCATTTGAAGAAGTAAATAGATAATTAAAATAAAAGCTTTTTTCAATAAACCAAAAACTAAAAAAAGTAATGGTGCGATGAGTGAATTTAGAAAAAAAACTAATGCTTATATGTTTTTCTCCTTTATAAAAACAAATTATTGAAATTGCTTCCAAATATATCCGATTTCTAAAATAATAAAGTGGTTGTGCCAGTGGGTGGATTATACAAAACTTATTTTTTTCTCGTTTATTGAAAAAACTCTGAAAAGTCCATCTGAATCGTTATATTGGTTTTTCTAGATATTAAAAAAATGGGCGTGTCAGTGGGCTGATTATATGAAACTTAAATAATATATTGTGTCTTGATCATTTAAACAAACCCTAAAAATTACATCAAAATCATTATTTTCTTTTTCTAGATATTTAAAAAAAAAGATGGAGTGTCAGGCGAATTTTCTTAAATTTAATTTTTATATTTTTTCCCGTACATTTTAGCAAACTCTGAAATTTGAACACCAATCATAGAGACTTATAAACATAGATATTTATATATTAAAAAAGTGGGCGTGTCAGTGGGAGGACTTTATAAAACTTAATTTTTATATTTTTAACGTTCAATAAAACAAACCCTGAAAATTACACCCGAATCATTATATCTCTTTTGTAGGTTTAAAAATAGTGGACGTGGCAGAAGGTGGATCTTGAAAAACTAATTTTATTTTTTTTTCTTCTCCATAAGAACCTACACTGAAAATGTCATCTAAATCGTTAGAGCCGTTTCCGAGAAACCAAATATAAATACATATCGGCATTCCATGCCAAATCACCGAGTTTTTGACCCGACCGCTTTTGATTTCGCTCATTTTTAGATACGTTGTGCTATGTATTGGAAACAACTTGAGCACCAACTTTCAGCCTTATATTCTTAACCGATATTGAGCAATCGATTTTTTTAATTTTTGAGGAAATTTTTTTTCAATCAAAGTAACTAATATCGATATATCTTTAAAAAAAAGGGTATTATTTTTTTCGTATTTACATGTAGTTTCAGGAAAAAAAATTTAAAAATTATTCGAAGTAATTATAACTCAGTTTTTAACATGTTCAAAAAGTGTGACCCCTTCAATTAAAAAAACAAATCAAAATTCTGCGTTGTATTATGCCGAAATTCGTCAGGGCTTGGATATAATCCAAGAAAAAAATCGTGTGGGGGTAAAACTCTATCTCACCCCCTGATGCAAGTGAGCGCTTTTTCTGAAAAATTTGAAAATAGGAAAGTTTCTGTATTTGACTAATTTCTAATAATGGAATTGAATATTGAGCTCAAAAATATAACTTTATAACCCAAAATAAAAAAAATACCAGCTTTGAATGCACTTTGTTATGCACTTATATGTTATAACGGGTGATTTTTTAGCTGGTTTGGTTTTGGCACAGCTGACGTGTGTTTAGTACCTTGTGTCACTGTCAAACAGCTTCAGTTTGGTTTGCAATTTAACCATGGATCGTCTTACAAATGAACAACGCTTGCAAATTATTGAATTTTACTATCAAAATTCGTGCTCGGTTCGAAATGTTCATCGCACGCTGCTTCCATTTTATGGTCGGCATTCTCGACCTTCTGAGCAGTCTATTCGGAAGATTGTGACCAAATTTCGCACCAAATTTACTTTGTTGGACATTAAACCACCAACACGTTTACGTACTGTGCGTAGTGAAGAAAATATTGCGGCCGTATCAGCTAGTGTGACAGAAGACCGCGAAATGTCGATTCGGTGCCGTTCCCAGCAGTTAGGCCTTTGTTACAGCACTACGTGGAAAATTTTGCGGAAGGATTTGGGCGTAAAGCCTTTTGAGATACAGCTGGTGCAAGAACTAAAGCCAGCCGACCTACCACAACGCCGAATTTTTGGTGAATGGGCTCTTGGAAAGCTGGCCGAGGATCCGCTTTTTTATCGAAAAATTGTGTTCAGCGATGAGGCTCATTTTTGGTTGAATGGGTACGTAAATAAGCATAATTGCCACATTTGGAGTGAAGATCAGCCAGAAGCATTGCAACAGCTACCAATGCATCCCGAAAAAGCCACTGTTTGGTGCGGTTTATGGGCCGGCGGCATTATTGGGCCATATTTCTTCAAAGATGATGCGAATCGCAGCGTTACTGTCAATGGTGAACGCTACCGAGCGATGATAACAAACTTTTTTTTGCCCGAAATGGAAGTTCTTGATTTGCATGATATGTGGTTTCAACAAGACGGTGCCACATGCTACACAGCACGCGAAACAATGGCGCAATTGCGAGGCGAGTTTGGTGAACAGTTAATTTCACGTTTCGGGCCGGTCAATTGGCCGCCTAGATCGTGCGATTTGACACCATTAGATTATTTTTTGTGGGGGTATGTCAAGGCTAATGTCTATAGGGACAAGCCCGCTTCGATTGACGCACTGGAAGCCAACATCCATGCATTCATTCGTGAGATACCGGCCGATATGTGTGAAAGAGTATGCCAAAATTGGACTCAGCGGATGGGCTACCTGAGACGCAGCCGCGGTCAACATTTGCATGAAATTATCTTTAAACATTAAATTGCAAGGTTCAAACTATCGATTCAAATAAATATTTCATTCATTTTTTCGAATTTTTTGTTATTTTTTTTTTTTTAAAGTTCTAAACCTCTTAAAAAATCACCCGTTAGTTGGAGGGTTATTGGCGAGATCGGTTATCGAAGATGATTTCTGTTGTGATATTGACTTTTAATGCAAACAAAATATTAAAAATCAACGGAAGTACTTACTAAATGTGCTATAGTTTTTTTTTTAAGCTAGTACTTTATTCTTTTATTTGTTTCTTAAATTAAGTTGTTTTAGTGATTTCTTTTGGAGAAATTTAATTCCAAAGTCAAAATTGATGAAAACTATTGTATTTATTATTTATTTTTTAACAAGGTATGATTAAAACAGCAATTTCGAATATAATGTAATGAATTAGACAGATTCTTTCGAGAGAAATAATATCATCTATCTATGTCTGTACATTATAAAATAATTCCAACTGTCATCAAAAAATTTAATGTTGCAAACGATCATTAGGAACCCTATATATATTTGTTACCTAAGCTTTTGCCTGGGTCCTAACATTGGAAATAAAAAAAGAGCTCACGCGATGTTATATCAAGCTTTATTTTATTCGAATCCCCATTCCTCTTGAACCTTCCATTTTACTCAAGACTTGTGTGCAAGAAAAAAAACAGAAAATTATTTATTACTCGTGCACAGGCATCAGTTTTATTACTGCCACTGACGTTGCCTCATAATTCTACTTATAATTCTGCCTCCGTCCCAGTGATCATCCGTTCGGGATCATTGTCATTTCATTTCCGTGAGCGTTTCAAACAAGTGGACATTATCTTTTATTTTTTCCATTGAAACCACAGCTACTAAGCGGGTGTTACCTGCTCCTTGCTGATGCTCGCTTGTCCCCTATATGTATAGGTGTATAACCATTAACCAATGCCCAAAAAATCTGGATATTTACGACCTGTCTGCGCTTCCAGTGCGTCCTGTTAGCTGATGCAGCGGAAAAAGGCCATATCGTACATCATGAAGAAACTTATGGCCTGATTGGTGGTTATGATAAGAGTTTTATATTTGAGTTTAGGCCTCGGGTTATTGCTGTTTTTTGGTGGAATTAAAAAATGTTACACTTTGACTCCTTCGATTTTCAACAAAAATTAAGTGAGTTCTATTATTTGATGGAAAAAATAAAAAAAACAGCATTAAAGAAGTTAACCTAGAACGATGGGCACATGATTATGTTATTCTGAAATTGATACTCTATCGCTTCCATAATCTGTTAACCGTTGTAACCAGGTTGTTTTTTATTGTTTCCTCTCGTGTCAATTGGATATAAAAAGGAAGATACCTCTATTTTGTATTCCATGAAAAGTGTGGAAGATAATCTAGTTTGATAACTCAGAAAAGTCAATTGTTTAGTTTTTAGATTCAAAGTACTTAAAAGTCATGATTTTCGAAATAGCAATCACTGGGCATATGCTTATGGGCAACGTTTTATATATAGATTCTTAATTGAATATCAAATTTTTAAATTTGGGGGCCAAGTTATTGAAATTGTAAAAAAAATATAACAATTATTTTCTTCTTTGACTTTTATTATTTATTATAAAACTATTTTTACAATTTTTTGGAATGCAATATTATATCAACCTACTTATAAGAAGTATACGAGTGCAAGCAGGGTTTGAACAAAATTGGTGAAGCTATTGATAAAATACAGTCGACTCGCTCTAAGTCATTTTTTCACGGGATGTTATGATCATTTTTTGTTTCCACTTATAAACAAATTCAAAGTTTCAACTTGATAAGGATTGAAAATAGGCCAAAAATCGAAAGAGGGAATTTTTACTCAGAAGGAGTTCGATTTATTAAATATGGCTTTTTTGGCAGGCGGAAAACATCCATGCCATCTTTATTAAACCAATTATTATGTATGTATATTTTTCAAATATTTTTTAAAAACAGTTTAATAGTCAGTTGGTTTTTTGTATGTTAAGTGGGGGCTAATGCAAAAGTATGATGACAAAATACGAGTTAGGGGGAAATTCAGCTTGGGAACATAAATAATTTTTTCAAAAATATTTCAAAATCTTTATTTTTTCAAAAATAATAAAAAAAATAAAGACTACTTTAATTTCAGCCATACGATTCATCAAAACCCGAAAGTATTTTTCAGAGATTATGTTAATTTGCTGTTCATAAATAAATTTTAACAGCTATTGAAAAATATTGGTGTCTTCCAATTCCGTTATCCCCAAAAACCAATATCTCAATCGGACCAAAGAAAATGAAATGAGTAAGGAGAGCCCCAAGGAAAAAACCTCCAATAAATATTTTTTTTTTCCAAAATCCTAAAATCTCCAAAAATCCCCTAACATAGGTTTGTGTATTTGTAGCATAAAAACACAATGGGGCATATTTAATAAATGTTATTTAGGCTGTTGCCATACAAAAATGGGATAGACTTAAGTTGCAGATTTTCCTATATTGCAACAGCTTATACAACATCTATGAATGTGTCGCAGTATGTCTTTGTTAAGATTCCTGTAGAGCTTAAAGCATTTAATTTCTGAAGAATTAGTAACTTTCATATTTCGGATAAAATATTTTTTTTGTTTTTATGATATCTTTAAATGAAAAGAACAACAAACTTGAACCTGAAACTCAAGATCCTGTTTTCCAGGAAAATTGTTCACGTAGTCGCCTGCCTAACGTCAGAAAGCAACGAAGATGGGTGAGTGGGACAGAGGAAAGACGACGTGAGGAAGTAAAATACACCCAACTCGCGAAGCTATCCATAGGTACTGTTGTCTAAGAAAGCTGTTGAAACAGGTGTATGGCTATCATTTTCCATATACGACTTAGGGTTGTATAGTCATTTTCGATAAAGTCTCAACCCAAATTTACGGTTTTGGTAGTTCTTGAAGTTGCAACTTGGGAAAGAGTTAGTTGAATATTAATTGCTTAACCTTTAACCCAGTCTTAGAAGCTTATGAAGAATCATAAAATTCCTTTGGGATTGCCGGGAGTAGTGTCATAGCTTTGATTAAGGCAACTGAGACAATTTCCCGGTGACCCCGACTAAGGAGCCTTCTAGGAGAGACTTATGTATCGTTTCAATCAGTATAAACTTCGTAAATTAAGCTTCATTCAGCTCAATCCCACTTTCTAAATTATTTCAACACAACTCCAACGGATCTACGGCGTTAGGAAGTAGCGCCCTGGAAAGAACGCAAAAGAAAAAAACACTGGACAAATTCTTTTTGTATTTTTTAATAAAATGTTTATAGGAATCAAAAATTCTTTATTTTTGAATCACAAATGATACATACAATTGTATTTTATGTGAACAAATTCTTAATGAGAGAACACACTACTACAATAAACGATATATAAATATCGATACCTTCCCATAAGAATATATTAAGATAGTTAAAATTAAAATCTTTAAAAACCTCCTTATCAGTTATTTATTTAGGTATTTTGTAGAAATAAACAGATTTTTAAAAGGATTTTAAGTTGAAAACTCTGTCCAGAATCATTTTATTACTTTGAATACACACATACAAAACTGAACAAGAGTTTTCCTCGATGCCCCAAAAATTGTTTAACGTTCTTTGGGAAGTTATCGATTATGCAGATACAAATATTATCTCAAAAAATATTGCACCACTTTCTCCATGCAAGCACCCAGTTCTAAAATATTACGACTTTAAAAAAATGGTCATATTTCAAAAATACAGGTTTTTCAGAGAAATTTCAAAGCAGTGTTTCCCAACGTGGGGCCCACGCCCCACAGGGGGGCAGATCAATTTCAGGGGTGCAATTTTACTTTTCGTTGCTTCACGTCCATTTAAGATTTCATGATTAAAAGACCCAAACAAAAATTTCACTTTCACACTAATTTATTTTAGAAAAGATTCCGGACACAATCTTGGTTTGTTCAAACTTATGTTCGTGCCAAATTTTGAACATTTTTTCAGATATTATGTAAGAAACAAAATGTGAGCATGAGGGGCTTATATTGACTTAAAATATTTGTGGAACTTTTTGAATCTCTGAAGCAGCAAACTGGAGACGAAAATTTGTTCGATTGTACGGCATTTGTGAGTAGGGCTGGTCACGATACCAAGCCAAACGATACTTTTGTAAGTATGTATCGTCAAAACCGAAAAACGTTAGTATCGTCTCGGTATCGGTCTCGTATAACTCAGTTTCGTTTGGTGTCGTATAGCTGACTCTCGTCTCGGTATCGTTTCAGATGCCTTCGGAGCTCGTATCGTTTCGGTTTCCAATAATGATACCAAATGATAACTTAACTTTTCTGGGATCTTGGCGAGCCCTTTTTGTGAGTAGTCTTAGTCGATATTTTCAAAAAAAAACTAGACTCATTTAATAAGCAACTTCAAGGAAAAAAATATATAACTTTCTGGAACCAAAAACGAAGATCTTTGGCTTCGCTACCCTTATATGTAGATATTTCAGACAATTATTTCAATCTCAAATTTTGACAGTTTTAATGTTTTCAAACATGTGAAATGACTAATACCGCATAACGCTATATAATCACATTTGGAAAATTTATCACTGGATTTAAAAACATCATTTTCTGGTATACCTGCCACACAATTTTACGTCTTTTTGTTAAAAACAGCTCAACAACAACTGTAACGTAAAGGCTTCCTTTGGGTGGACAACCATTTTCAAAAAATGGTTATTAATGTTGCCTCCCACAGAACCATTTTTTTAATTTTCGATTTTCTTCAAAACGGTATGACAGATTCCAATAATTATTTTATATAGAGAATTCCAAAAACTATAAATATTTTTGTGTACTTAAATAAAAAAAGTATATTTTTGGTTTTTAAGAAAATGTTTCAAAACTTTTTTTTGAAAATCAAATATTTCGGAAAAGATATGATCCATTTTTTAAAACTCGATACTTAAGAGCTTTTTAGTACTACTACTCTCTAAAATATTTTAAGGAAAAATTTATCATATGTACATTAGGGTGGTCCTTAAATTGGATAGCCTTCATTCGATTCTAAACATTGAAAAACAATTTCCCTAATTTTTTCAGATTTTTATTTTATCTCCCTGGTTTCCCTATTTTCACTTTTAGGTACCAATAAATTCCGTGAAAATAAATCAGAGTGTATAGATTAGATTTAGAAAAGAAAAAAAATGTATTGGAGGGGGGTCTATTTAACCCAGTTCAGGTGAGAGGGGTAATTTTCTAGAAATTTGGCCAAAAACAGAAAAAAAAATATTTAAATAAAAGAGGAACACTTACAATTCCACGCCTTAGCTTTTTTTAAAGTCACAATTCCATTCTATAATAAGCTTTCCGAATAAAGTTTTTATAATAAACAGTTTTTGAAAAAATTATTTTAGTCTTAAGAAATTAAGATTTTTGTTTTTTTAATTTTTAAGTTTGAAAATAATTTTTTCAAAAACTATTTGAAATAAAATCTTTATTTAGAAAGCATATTATTGAATGGAATCATGGCTTTAAAAACAGCTAAGACGTGGCATTGTAAGTGGTCCCGTTTTTTTAAAATAATTTGTTTCTACTTCTGCTTCCAAATTTTGAGAAAATTACCCCTCTCGCCTAAAGGGGGGAAAAAAGGCCCCCCTCCAAAATTGTTTCTTGTCTAAATCTAATCTATACCCTCAGATTGTTTTTTTGTGTTTTATAAGAATCACCCTAGCCCCATAGTTAGTACCTTAAAGTGGAAATAGGGAGACCAAAGGGGTGAAATAAAAATTTGTAAAATAGGACATTTTTTGTTTTCTATGTAGAACCATTTGATGCCTATCCATTTCAGAATTTCAAACAAAAAAAAAAAAACAAATATAAAGACCACCCTAAAGTTCATATATGAAAAAAAAGGTACCTTCCATAAAAAAGATAAAAACCGGAAAGGAAAATATTTTTGTTTTCAAAAACGACTCCTACGCTTTTGATTACACTTTTTTCATATACTAAAATTAATACGAACTGCTACAAATAAATTATACAATTTTACACTTAGCAACTGTTAAGAGTACCTGTCATAGAACAAATTTTTTGATTTGAATTTTCTCATTTTCGGCTGAACGGTTTTAGATAAATTTATTGTATTCAAATTTTGAATAAGACTAAGAAATATGGCATATCAACATTTCAAACTTTTTTTTTGAACATTCGGTTTTTCAAAAAAGGGTTGAAATTTTAATCGAATTGGTAAGCACATAGATAAATATTTAAGACTTGCATACCAAAAGTTTTCCTTTAAAATGCTTTTAGAATTTTATATAAGAAAATTACTTTTTAAGAAAACGGCTCCAACGATTTAAAATTTTTTGTTTGTCCATAGAATCATATTCAATAAAGAATTAAGATGGCGTTCTTTTTTTTCATCTCAAATTCTCAACGAAGTTTTTTTAAGCAAATTTAAATATCGAATTTCATGTTTTTAAACATTTTTCTCCCATAATTTCTATGTCTTTACAAATAATTTTCCTTAACCCTCAGTGCCTTGAGCACAAGAGCAAGTAAGTGCGACCCAGTGGTGCATTTTATTTTTATTTCGATTCAACCTGTGGTCTCTTTTGCTTTTATGCATTTTATAGCTAATCTTTAAATTTCTAAGCCACTTGAAAATAATAAATAAGTTCGTGCATTGACTACACATTTCTGAAGCCTCAAAAGCTAAAATCAGTAAATATAAATATAATAATAGTTTTCAATCCGTACGGATTGAATAGTTTTCAATCCGTACGGATTGAATTCGACTGAATATCTACTTACTTACTTGCCTATTTATACTTATCTGGCTTCCGATCCATGGATGGTTTCTGCCTGAGATATTGCGGTCTTCCATCGATTGGGGCCCCTCGCACGCTCCCTCCAGTCATCGAGATCAAGCGCTCTTGCGTATAAAACCGCCTAGTCCATGTAGCGGACATTGGGCCTTCCTGGTCGTCTCGAACCTGGGGGCTGGAATTCGAAGATTTTCTTGGCTGGTTGTTATCCATTCGCTCGATGTGGTCGGACCAGTGTAGGCGACGTGCTTTGGCTCTTTGGACTTTGGAGCTGAACCACATCTTGGCACAGCTCGTACAATTCATTGATTGAATCTTCTCCTCCATTCGCCCTCCTAGCATATAGGAAATAGGACCAAATATCTGCCGAAGAATTTTTCTCTCGAAAGTGCCTAGTATCAATTCCCCTTTTTTACTTATCGTCCAGCAGTCAGCACCGTAGAGTAGAACTGTTAAAGTTAGCGTTTTGAATAGCGCGTACTTTGCCTTTTAGGAAAGGAGTTTTGAATCCATTTGTGTGGCCATTGTAATCCATTTGTAACTCTTTGTCGGATTTCCACTAAGGTGTCTTTTGTGAGATTGATGTTTGTTCCGAGGTGGGTGAACTCCTTGACTTGAAATTACTGCTAACAACTTGTGACGCTTTGTCCTAGGCGATGGACAGATGAAGGTTTGTTTGTTGATAGCATTTACTTTGTTTTGTCTTCATTCACTTCAAGACCAACGCGTTTCGCCTGTTCAACAATAGCTGTAAATGCTTCTAGTAGAGCTCGCTTGGAGCGGCCAATTATGTCGATCTTGAATGCAACATTAAGCAGAAATATACCTCTGTAGTTTTTGCAGGGCATAGGATCTCCTTTTTTTGTAGATTGGGCATATGGAGCTAATTGACCATTCGTCGGGCATACTTTCTTCCTCCCACACTTGGTTGATGAGCTGGTACATGCACCCTACTAGGACATCTCCTCCATACTTGAAGAGTTCCGAGCCGGCGGATTTGTTATTCTTAAGCTTGTGGATGGCTTTCTTTACCTCTTCAGTACTGGGCACTGGGACTGGATCTTCATTAGCTGATCTCATGTTTCCTTGTTCTCCTGTCGCTTTCTCTAGAGAATGTCTTTAAGCAGCTGCTTAAACACGTTTACAATTCCTAGTTTTCTAGACTAGTTTTCCTTCGCTGCTTCGAAAATTTTGTGTGCCGGTTTTATATCCACATGTTAGTTGTTTGGCTGTGTAACAGCCACCATTAACGTTAATAATTGAGAGTTTGTTTTGGTTTTTAAACTAAAATAAGTGAACTGTAAGAATTTTTCTATTCGAAAACGGAAACTGCATACGTCAGGGGAATGAAAATCGGACACTGAAGAATTTTTTGAGTAATGAAAATATATCAGATCTTAAAAATTTTGTCTGGCTATGTAGACATCAATTAGATTTACAATAATAAAAACATCAGATTGAGTACTTGAACGGTTTTTTGAAATATTAGCGGAGCTGTCAAAAATTCCATCGTTTTTTAAATCACCCGTTTACATGTTACGTTATAAATTTAGTTTGAGGAGGCAAAACATCTTACATAGATTTCACTTTCTTGTTAAGATTTTGAAGACTAAATTTTGAGCTAACTTTAGATGGCAAAAAAGTGACATTTAAGCGGGAATTCGGTGTAATAGCTAAGCCTTAAAGCACTAACCATTGCAGCAAGAGGTAACTAATCCATTTAATTTTATCCCTTTCTAATTTTTTTCTAAATGCCTATTTTGACTTAACAAGGTCTTCCCACTGGCTGTTGACTACCATAACAAATACAAACCTGTTAACAAACGAAAAATCACCCCAAATTTAAACCTCCTTTTCCATATCAATTGTTTTTGTTTACCTCACGTCACAATTTTCAAAATCTTTATAAAAACAGTATACTCGCATCTCGCATGCAAAAGACGCCAATGTTGTTAAGAAATATTACTAGTTTCATTGCGTTCGTTAGATAAACCTAAATAAGGATTCCAATTACTCACCGCATGTTACGTTATATATACGTCTATGGTCTACCTCAAAAAAATTAATATATACCGAAGTTCTTCTGGAGCACGCATGTATCCACGTATTCCAATAAAAAAGAAAAACATACCTACATTGAAAACGTTCTCCGATGAGGACAAGATTTGCGTTTTAAATGAGCTCTATACCATTGATTGTCAAGCTGTCTGATGTGTCTATCTGTGTGTGTGTTTGTTTCTTGTGGGGATGGAAATTGTAGATTCCACTGAAATAACTTTTCAATATTATCGAACAAATTGTAGAACCCAACTACACCCCCGAAGCTAACTCACGTAGATTCATCTTTATCCTAACCCTAAAACGATGTTGCCACGAGAGAAAGGACAATAGCCCTATCCGATGGTTTTAGAGGGTTTAAATGGGCATAGCGTCGCACGTGTTTAGGGGCTAAACAAAAAGACTCCATCAGGAAGAAAAAGTATAATAATAACAAGAACAACAACAACAACATGACTTTCGTTCTACATGGACCTTGACGTCCATGTTAGATTTACGACTACGGCGACAACAACGAGCGGATGTTAGTATACGCGCGCTGTTCTTCTTGCAAATCACGAATTTTGCAGCAGCAAAAATGCTTTGCGTCAATTTATGAATGGAATCGGTCTGAGAGATCACGTTCGTGCACTGCCAGTTACCAGTCTGTCCATCACGTTCCATCTGGACGCCACCGCTACTGCCTTTGCCGCCGGTTTCTATTTATGGAGGGTGATGGTGGGTAAACTGCATGCCCACACACACACACACACTCAAAAACACACCCAACAGATCCCCTAAGGGTGGGTGCTCTAATGAGTCTCAGGACTTTTTCATACATCTGGGTCAAGTATTGAGGCAGACACATCAGCATTTTTGCAAGGAAGCTGCGTCTCCATCAGGTTCTCCAGGTCTTGGCACCTTTGGCTATGGATGGGACTAATGAAACGTTACGTTACGTGATGCGTGCAAATAATCACTTGGCCGACGATGGGCGACGACAACGACATCGCAATGTGTGTAGCGCCGGCCGACGACGACGATGCCGCGCCGCCACCGCGCGCCGTCAACCCTCTTTGGGAAACACAAATGTGGAGCAGGTGATGATCGACATTTCTATTCAGCTCAGATACGCGATGGAGCTGAATCGAAATAGTGCGGTGTGCAGGCAGGTATAGCTGGTTGCTGGTGTCGGTGGTCATGAGGGATTTGTTTGTCGACAACGATTTGTATTCGGAATTCGTTTGGTCTCGCACTCTCTGCGTGTTCTCGTATATAATGGTAGGCATATGCTGATGGTGATTTAGACTCTGTGATTTATTTGCATTCCGCATTGGAGATCAATACTGTGTATACGAGCGTTGTCCCAAATAGGACATTAACGGTTTTTGAAAGTTAACTTGGGTTCTGGGATTGGGTTTGGATTGAAAAGAAATTTTTGTGGGGTGTCACGTCGCCGTCGTCTTCAGGTCGATGAGAAATCGAAATTAAGAACAAGAAAACTATTTGAAGGGCTTAACTTTGTCAACCTGTACCTAATTACAAGTTGATTTCTACAGCGTTTGCTCTTTTGTTGTTGCATTCATAAATGTTGAATAAATGTAAATGAACAAGGTTTTGTGTGTTGAAGTTGAATAAGAATTTCTCATAATTTCTAGAATAATACTAAGCTCTACATAAGATTAACATTTTAATTGACAACGCAATGTCTGGCTATCAGCATCTTTTTGAGGATCTTTCGAGCTTAGACATACCTCTATCCAGCGAGCCTGACTCTTGAGATTGTAGACATCTCCCTCAGAGCTTTCGTGCTCCACAGACTTTTTATCGGCCGATAGTTTGGTCTGAATAGGGGCTTTAAAACTTTGAATTAAAGCTATGTCTCTCAAGTGTATGCATATACAAAATACATATGTAACTATAAAAGACCCTTAATCGATCGAAGAGTGTTTGCAGGATGAGGGGGGGGGGGGCAGACTCATTCAAAAATAAGTATTGGTATAGATTTGGAATGTATTCAAAATAAAACAAATTGTTTAAAATGTATGAAAAATATTTAGATTCTGTATGCCCATAAACGCATAACTTAAGTATTTACTAGTTTGTTGTACACATCTAGAAGAAGACTGCTAAGTACACTAAGC
The DNA here is from genome assembly GCA_946251815.1 of Dasysyrphus albostriatus. Classification (NCBI taxonomy): domain Eukaryota; kingdom Metazoa; phylum Arthropoda; class Insecta; order Diptera; family Syrphidae; genus Dasysyrphus; species Dasysyrphus albostriatus. The sequence goes on from OX276336.1 coordinate 98,044,808, forward strand.
TGTTACATTACTCTCTTCTTATGGTAGATAAATAGTACAGTAAAATTAGAATTGCAATTTAAAAAAAATAGCTAGAGGAATTTTAATGTTTTGTTATAATGACCAAAGAAAAAATATAAAAAAATTAAAGTAAAATCCGCCCACTGCCACGCCCCTTATTCTAAATCCTTTGTTTTGCGGAAACGGCTGCAACGATTTCCATGAAATTTTCAGAGTTTGTTTTTATGGACGAACAAATATGGACAAATTAGTTCGAGTAAAATCGACCCACCGCCACGCCCACTTTTCTTTTTCCTTTGTTTCTCAGGAATGGCTCCAACGATTCTCCGAAATTTTCAAAACTTGTTCTTATGGAGAACAGAAATTTACAAATAAGTGTTAGTAAAATCCACCAACTGCCACACCTTTTCTTTTCTTGTTCTTCTGTTTCTCGGGAACGCCTTCAACGTTTTCCATGAAATTTTCGGAATTCATTTTAATGGATTCGGAAAAAATTTTCAAACTGATTTTGGCAAATTCCGCCCACTACCACGCCCACTTTTCCGATACCTTGATTTCCTAAAAACTTATTTGGATAAAATTTTCCGATTAAAAAAAAAAGAATCTCTTATCATTTTAACAAAATATGAAAATTTCATCTTTATCGGTGCAGCCGTTTCTTAATAAACCAAGATTTAGGAAAAGTGGGCGTGGCATCGCTAGTGCAAATGGTAGATGATCGACAACTTAGATTTAAGCTGTATAAATACCCTTGAAACGACCTGCTACCATTTTTTCCATTTGTTCAGTACTAAAATTGCTCTATTTACTGAACTAAAAAGACTGTGATCACATGATGTAGTATTTCACAGCACTGCCCACCGATTATAGTACCTACAAACTTTCATATCAAAAAATTCATATTCAATAGATGATTCGCAGGATATTTTCTTTCAATTCGGGACAGCACTTAATTCATTAAATATCACCACAAACAGAAGTGTGTGGAAGATAAGTCAGGACTCTTGGGTGAAAACTGAGAATTGATGTAGTCAATCTCCTAGAAATTAACAGTTGCTAGCGACTTATACTTTCCACGTAGGGACGGCTAAGGCTGCTCATCTTATACGGCTTTTTCATAGCTTAAAAATATATATTCCGGTTTTTGAAATTTTCTTACCACCCACCGACTTAAAAGCTTAAATATTGTGGGCTTCAAAAAGTTGCTGTAAAAATTTTGGGTTGAACATTCTTACTTTAACTTCGGGGTATAAGGTTACTCAAACTTTAAAATTATGAAAAAAAATAACAAAAATATTTTTTTTTGTGCAGGTAAGACTTTGATCAGTTTTTAAGTGAGCACAGCAAAAAATTGTAGGTATTTAAAAATAATTTACGAGTATTTAATACCTAGTATAAAGTGGCATTCAAAATGTAAGATGGACTTTTACTGGTAGCTGCCTTGTTTACCAGTAAATTAGATTTATTTTGTTTACCTATATCATTCAAAAGCACAACGGCAACACCGGGATTCAAATGACAAAGTATACACAAAACAACAACCACACATCTCTTCTGTATTATAGTAAATAAAACCAATAACCATATCACCCCCGCTCTATAAGAAAAGAGATAGAAAAAAGTTATTTCTTTTTGCATATTTCAGTCACATAGCAGCACTCACACATAAAAAACAACAATAAACACAGAAATACTCTACTCTACACACTACTTCGTATAGTTAATACTACTTCTTCATGGAAGATGGAACGTGAAGCTATGTGCTTGACACAACAACTCTTACCAACCAAAGGAATACGAACAACAACAACAACAACAAAAAAACATCAAAACAAACCTGAATTCTTCCTCCCGCATTCACACCATTTTGCCTAACCACAAAGGAGCGAACGAGAAGTCCGATAGCTCCTAATTGTCGCACATGACTTGTTGAATCGAGGCGTGGTTGAGAGTGGCTCTCTCAACAGAATAACAAAATCTGGTCCTGCCAAAGACCAAGTCAGAGCTCTACTCCAAACTCACACACTCTCACGCGCACGCCATTATGTATTCGACGGTGATTCGACAAATCCCCTGGCAGTCACGTCCCGCCCATTTACGAAACCCGAACCTGAGCGGCTTCTGTGCGTGATGCTGCTTAAAATGCCACTGGTGCGCCTTGTACATGACTAGCGCAACGGTCAGGTTCCAGGCCTCTCGTACTCGTACACACAGTTATATTCGGCTAAGCTTGTGTGTTTTTTTTATCTTACACGATGCGATGGACGTCGTCGTTCATTCGTTCAGCAATGGAACAGTGTTTGTGCGCACCGTTGTATACACATCCACCCTTACCGTAACCACCGGGCCTTACCGTCTCCGTCATCCTCATCATCATCATCGAACAAAAAGTTATTCGTGGTAGCACGAAGCCAACCACTGAAATCGTACAGAGCCTTTAGTTTCGTTTGTGACGTGAGTTATTCTGCACGTCCGCAGCAGAAACAGTTTAAGGAATATACACCGACCGCGTTCAGTGGACAAATTTCTTTCTTCTTCTCACTTTAGCTGTCAAACAAAAGATCCCATCCATACCTTACCTATACAAGCTGAAATCAAGCAGAGCTCTGACAATTTTTAGACGTTTTTTATTTTTTTGGCCGCCTCGCCTCATTCTGCTGCCGTTACTGCACGGCGAAGGTGGTGTGTTGTGATTTTGTTTCGTTGTGTTACGTTACGTTTCGCATTATCGTCGCTACGTGTCGATTGTGTGTGATTGGACTTGACTGGTGTTCTTTCGTGTCATGTACTGCCATTGCATATCGATGGTGTCTTCTTCCTTTTCCGGACGTCAATTGGTGCACACGAGTGAGTGAGCCCTCTGGCTAATACGTGCGGTCATACTTTTTGTGCGTGTGCTTGTGTGCATTGTGCTCCTTGCAGTAATTTGTATGTAAAACGCGCCGAGGCTATCGAAGAGGATAGTTGTTGTTCACTCCTACGAATACGTGTTTGTAATTTTATTTTTTCTAAAGTCTCGTCGCTGAATTCGTCCATTAATTTTTTCCACCTTACATGGAGGGTGTTACCCGCTGACCATTTTTATAATAAAAAAAAAATACTAATAGATAATATTTAAAAAAAAAGAAAAGTGAACTCTTGACCACTGTTCAGGAAACGGAAAAAAGTGTCAATTGCCAATTATTGTCAACTGTCATAGAATTAAACTTAATGAGTGCGTCCAGACAAAAGTGCAATAAATTAGTGGAAATTTATTAGAAGTGACAACACTTCCGCAGTGTTGAAGGACGATATTGAATTTAAAACAAAACAAAAAAACTCATTATGTTACCGTATCAAGCTGTAGCTATGGATTATGCTGGTTATCAAAGACAAAGTTCAAGTGTGCCTTCGGGACCGATGGCTATGAGCTCACTAGGAATGGGTGGATCACCATTTGGGCATTCTTGGCTGGTACCAACTCAGGATCTTTGTGCTGTTCCTTACAAACAAATGCCAAATCAACATCAGAATGGAGGAATGCATCCAAATCAACAATCACTGGAACCTGGGCACGTTTTTTTTACTACCTACTTTTTATTGAAAAATCCTACACTTTAGTTTGAAAACTGGTCATGTTGTTTTAAAATTTTACTTTTTTCATTTCATTCTCATTCTAATATGAAAAGGCGGTTATTAACTGTTGAGGTTTTTTTGAAGACAAAGCTTTTCCAAAAGTTCTATCAACCTTTATCTCGAAACTAGAACGAGTAATATTCTCAAAAATTTACCTCCAAAATAAAAAATGTTACATGTCTACACTGACAACGATACAACTTTTAATTGTGAAGGATTTAATAAAAGTTGTATGTTTGTCCATGAAATTTCGTTATGCAGTTTTATCAAAAACTAATGAAATTTTGACAAGCGTGATTTTTTTTAATGTTCTTAGGGAAAATTGTATGAATATTTTTTTAAATGTGCAATCGGAATTAGTTTCGAGGTTTTTGGACAAACCAATGTACTGTTTAAAATGCATTGAAGATGAAGTGTTAAATTCAACTTAATATGTTATTGAATGAGTTTGTCTTTTTTCGCTCCAATCGAAATCCATTTGTACCTCCTTCGATAAGCCTGTTTTTTAAAGCTATGAGAGTGTTTGAGAGGCTGTGCCAAATATAGTCCAATGTTCATTTTTCATCATTAGTTTCAAAATGTTGGTAGAGGTTACAGAAATATTAATCCTCCAAAAATCTTAGCTTTTTTTTAAAGATGATTATTGTTTAACACAAATGAACGAAAAATTTTGAATATCTGCTGAGAAAATCAACACAAAATTAAAAGTAGGGTATAGCGCACATCTTGAAATTTTGGAAAAGTTTTAAATTGAAAAAAAAAAAAATAATACAGTTTTGTTGTCGTATTAACAAAACAATAAGTAATTAAAAGAAGAAAAAAGAAATTTGGAAATTACCCATAAAGAAAAATTTGAAAAAGCTTCATAACATTTGACATTTTTATTATTATCTTCTTTCCTAAAATGCATTCCGATTTCTTCAAGATTGAAAATTGCTTTGTCGAGTATTTATAGATATTTAAAGAAATTTTTTGATGGGGCTACGGGACTTACCACGAATAAAGTGTGTTTGATGGTATCGTCCCAGTTAATGGGTTAGCTCGGATAACACTACGTATTTTCAGCACCGTTTTTGGTTATGCTTGTTCTGTTTTAAAATTTTTCGCCTTTAAAATGCCATCTTAAACGTTATGATATCTTTAATAGAATTATTTTAAAAGCTTAAAATAGTTGAACATAAAAGCTTATTTTAAATTTTTAAATGTGCTTAGTAGCTGATCCATTTAAAGAATAAATAACAGTGAATTTCTTTCCTTGTGGTAGGTATATACTTACTTATCCAAACCTTTTGAAAGTATACTGCAATTCCTTCATCTTCCCCAGACAACATGGCTTTCTCAAATGCAGAGATCTACAATCACTAGCTTTGTTGAATTTGTGTCTTTCACGCTATCAGCCATGGATATAGGTTACGAAGTCGATGTTATCTCAACCGATTTCAGTAAGGCCTTTGACAAAATTTCCCATAAAGTAATACTTTTCAAATTGTCCACTCTTAGCTTTGAACTTTGTTTGTTAAATGGATCTCCTCTTACCTAGATAATCGTTACTACAACGTTTGTTTTAGAATTGCCACCTCTTGCTGTTTCTTAGCTACCCCCGATGTCCTCCAAGGTAGCCACCTAGGCCCACTTGCTATTAACAATATTGAAAAGGTAGTCAAACATTCTTCTATTTCACTGTACGCTGATGATACCAAGTTTTACAAGACCATTTCATCGACACATGACTCTTTCCTTATTCAACAGGACCTTGACAGTTTTTTCAGTTTGGTGTCTTAAAAATTGATTGAAGTTAAACGTTTCCAAATACCAATCAATCACTTACCGTCTCTATCTCCTTCATGATCAACCCATACCCACCGTTGATAATATTTGTGATTTTGGCATAATATTTGACCTGGAACTTAATTTTCTCTCCCATATAGATGATACATTCTCAAGGCAATCAGCGCTCGGCTCCGTCAAAAGATGGTCAAAGGAATTCTCTAACCCTTATGTAACTCGATCTCTATATATATCTTTGTTTGTCCACTCCTTGAATACGCTTCTCAAGTTTAGTCCCCTCATCAAATTATCCCATTTCAGAATCGAGAACGTCCAGCGTCGCTTCCTTCACTTTGCGAAGCCTTATATGGAACAATCCTCTGATCCTGCCTCCCTATCTAGACGTCTTAAACTAATCAACTTGAATTCTTTGGAAGAACGAAGAGAAATATCAGACATTCTCTTCATTCATCGATTACTTTCTGGTTCCGTTGACTGCATTTCACTCTACAACTCTATCTCTTATGAACCCTCGTTCACAAAATCCTCGTCTTTTTTATCTTCCCACTTACAGAACCGCTTATGGCTCAAACGAATCTATCTCTCAAATGCTGCGAAGTGTTTATTTGAACATGAACTCTTTTGATTTTAACCCCAGTACTTCTTCCCTAAAACTCCGTCTTCCGAATCGCCCTCTTCCATTCTAACCTTAGCTTAAGTTCTTAGCTTTTTAGTTATATTAAGAACTTGCTTGTACTAAGCCGAATAAATGGGGATTTTACCCCCCACCAAAATATACTCTAAGGAAGTATCACAAAGTTTGGTACGAATCTGAAACAGGGTAGCAAAAATTTTTTTTTTAATTGAAGGTTTCATATGGAATCACCCATAATAATTATTTTCGGATAAGACGTAAATGCAATTTTAAAAGAGTGCACCTTAGCAATCACCCCGCAATCTCAAGCTAAACATTTTTACCGAGCACCAAAGTGCACTATTTAACATTTTCATTACTTTTCCGCGGCTACGTAATCCGAAACAAATATTGTATACTTTCGAACACATCTTGTAACTCTTATAAAAAATATTCTACAAACAATTTTGTCTACTTATAAGAAATGCATAATTTTGAATCGACACTCTAGAAAAGATAGGATTTGTAAACTCTTAAAATCTAAAGCAATTCTTAAATTTATTAGGTATTTAAATTTAATTTTCGAGTTATCTAACTATGTTGTACATGTGCAACATTAAGTTCCATGGTCTTTCAATCAATAAGAAAAAAATATAGCGAATTGGGTTTAATGAAGCTAGAACTACTTAACAAATTTTGTATCAAAAATCATCTGCTACCTGCAAAATGTAGTTTGTATTTGTTTTGTATTTTTTATATCTTATCAATATAAAAAAAGAATACAAATAAAACCCAAAATAAGACAATCAAATAAACAGTTAAGGGTCATGACATAAATTTCATAATATGTCAAAATAGTGCACAACAATTTATCTAATAAATCTTACAACATTACACACAAATAATAAATAACTGTTTTCTTATGTTACAAAAAATCATTTTTCGAAAAGGCACCTGTGTGAAAGACATTTTTCATATCTTTGCTCAATAGGACAGGAATATGGGTTTCAACTATTTTTGTTTTGTTTACATGTCATGTCATGTTTTAATAGTGATAAAGAAAAGCAGGGGTAGGCAGCCCTGCTTTTCTTTATCACTATTATTTTAGAGGGCATGACTATATAGGTATTTGATTGAGCGTTGACATACTTGATTTGCTACTATAGGTACTTCTAATATTTGAAATTTGTTTAATGTTTATTACATTTTTTAAACAAGAACTGCAACCAAGAGATTTTAAGGAATGAGTTTTCTTAAATATTAATTCATTAGGGTAGAATCTAATGGTAGATATTGAACACTCCTTTTAAAGTCTACTAAAAGTCCTAATAAATAACTGCTGACAAAAATAACAAGGGTTTTTTAGAGCTTAATCCTAGCCTGACTGCTGTTTATATGAAACAAAATATTTCTGTGGTCTTTAAGAAGACACTCCCACTCAGCTGGTGGGAAACCTAGCCCTGCATTAGGCAGCTTTGACAGTGGATGGATAGTCAAAAGCAGCGTCCACATTATGATAAAATTAGGGCGTGTTGATCGACAAATTTAATTGCTGAAAAAAACTTACTTTTTAATCTTAAACACATATATGTTATAGATAAAACTAAGTCTAAGCTTAAGTTTAGCATCATTGGCTTTCGCAGCAAGTCTCCAAGCCTTTACGGGAGTCAAAGAGCAAAACTATAAATCATGATGGTGCAAAATTGTTGTCGATTTAGTACAAAGTTAAAGTCAATTTTCATGATACTATACGCTTAAAAGTCGATTTGGTTAATTACAGTCACGTTTGGCATCCTATCATTTATCTATAAAACTTTAACAAAAGTCAAACAAGATGCGTGTTTAATTAGTTTTTGCACGAACTGCCACTATTTAAATAGTGTTGAGCTGCATTTTATAAAAGAAATTAATAAATAGGCTTAGCATGATATTTTGTAGTTAAAAATGTTTTAAATCAAACAAAACAGCTATAAAATTAAAAATTGTTAGGTTGTATCTTTTATACTCCTACCCTAACCTAAGGGCTGTTTAATTTATTAGGCCAATATTACTATCATTGTCATAAAATCCAATTTTATAAACAAAAGTATAAGGCTTTTTCAGAGGTGTAAAGGATTTCTTACGCACCTAGAAATTAAGTAAATTTTTTTGGGAACGAGTCTGTATTCCAAAATTTTGTGTGATCAAAATGCTATATATGGATCAAAAATTCTGTATGAACATAACTTTGTGCTCCATTATTTTGCTTTTCTATTATTATTATTATGTATTCTAACATTACAAGTTCTGTAAATCCAGAATTCTTTTTTTCAAATTTCTGTGAATCTGAAATTCTGTAAGTGTCAAAGTTAAGTTTCCAAAATTCTATTTTTTAAACTTCTAATATTTCTTTAATGTAAATTTAGACTTCCTTTCCGAGAAATATTTCTTAGTTCTAGTTGCTAAAACGTGGTTCAAATTTGTATCTGTGGTCCAGAAATTTTTGCTGATTGGTTTCGGAAGAATTACTGAAGTTCTACGATGGTTGAAGTATGTGTTAGTAAACAATTTAATGTCTGATCCATTCATTATTGCACCTCAGTTAAATTCGGTTAATTAAAAATTGCTTAACCATTGAACATTTATGCAACCATATTAAATTGATTTGATAGTGGAGATTTTCAACGTGTTTTTTCATGAAATAAACAATGGTTGGATTTAAGCTGCTTTACATTTGTTTTTATAGTTTTCTGGAAATTCATGAATCTATCGACTATAGTTTCGAAATGGGTTGTAATTGGTACCTACTTTTCTTTTTGTTGAAATACCTACATATTTGATCAATAAAATAAATTTGGTATCTTGACAGATCGTTGAAAACCGAGTTAAGTGACTTACTATACTTTAAAACCAATATTTTGTGTATGTGATAGTCGGCAGGAATCAAGGTGACTTGCAATTTTATGCTGAGTCTTAAAAGCCAAAAGGTACTTTTCATGACTCTTTAAGGATCTCTCAATATCTCGAAAAAAAACCTTCCTGAAAAAATAATTTGTTAACAAGGCATATATTAGGAATCGATGGCCAGTCCGCTAGTCAGTGGCCGTTTTATGCAAAAGTGAATTAACAAAATGTTTCTGATTTTATAGCAATCGAAAAATGCCTTGTAAAAAGTCAGAGTTGATAAATTTTAATGGTGAGAAAGAAAGTATTTTTTAATTTAAAAACTAGGGAAAAACGCACTTTTTTCATTTATCACAAAAATTTCTATAATTTCAATAAGCATATATTGTTTTTATTAGAATTTCACAAATCGGAATTTTAGATGCACAGAATTTTGAAGTACCTACAGAGTTTTGAAAACTGAATCTTAGGCACTAACAGAATTTTGGATCTACAGAATTTTGGAAAACAGTTTTTTTTTTATATCAACAAATTTTCTTTTTTGAATTTCTGGTGATTTTTTCACTATCAGAAAAGGATAAAGAACTTGAAACAAAATTTGAAAAGGTACCTATGCTCTGAATGCTACAAAGTTGCAAGTTACAGAAAAGAAAACCCATGTTGACGACAAATCGTAGCACCAAAGCTATTGAAAACATTTGTTATATATATATTTTCTTAAGGGTTTAACATGATACTAGTTAACAATCTTATAAATATTTAGTACTTTAGCTTTTCCATTTTTTTTATCTTTTTTTCGTTTTACTGACTAGTATCATATTCCATTCTATTACAAACTGTTCATCTGAACAAGTTCAAACAGTGGCATTTCCTATAAAAAACAAACAAACCTTTTTAATAAATTACAAATGTCAAAGTGACGATCTTTAATATTTTGAAATTTACAAAACGGTGTTCACTTAAAATTAATTCTTTGTTTGATTATAATAGTGGCTAGTTTAATTAGAAGTTTTGTTGTTTGTGAAGAATTTTTGCGGTTTTTGTTGTAGATGCTCGAAACAAAGTTAAATAGGAAGCAGGCCGTAAAATTGTCTGGTGTTCGTATCTGTAGGGATAAATAATTTTGTTATCTTTGTGCATCAAACTGTATTAATCCATTAGATTTGAATATTTGCATTTAATTTATATTTACTTTTCAATTCAATTCAACTGTGAAATTTTATTGTAAGGTCATGGATTTGGCACGAGACTAGAAATAATTAAAAAGCCATTTAGTAAAATTTTAAGAGAAAGCACGATACTAAAATAGTTTAAAATTAGCAAAATCCTCTTTCTAACTTAGTATCATGTTGAAATTGCTTAAGCATCGTACTAAATCATTTAAAATTTTGCACACCAAAAGCTTTAAGGCTCTCCCAAACTAACGCGAATGCGGAGCGATTCGAAGCGAATCATTCACAATAGATACAAAATATGACAAATAAACAACGCTAATCAACAACAAAAATTCGTCGTCGCTGCGAATTCGCGTTGGTTTGGGAGAGCCTTTAAGCTTTTATTCGATATCAATAATTCAATATAAAAACAAAAATTCAAAGTAAAACTATAATAAAAATACTTGGTTTAAATCTTGTAACTCCAGAAATCATTATGGTTGTTTTGTTTACTTAACCACATGATGATACCACCATTAGTAGCGTACACAGGATTTTTTCTAGGGGGGGGGGGGTCTTATTCTGAAATAAAAAAAAAGTATTTAAAAAATTCACTAAAACCTTGATGAACATGAAGTTTTCTAAAAGTTTTGTATACCTAAACATTTTATATTTTATTTGTTCTCTAAAAATTATTTCTCCAACACCTGAGAAGTAACAGAAGTTGCCATTTTTTTAAAGTACTATAGAACTAATCCACAATAATTTTTTTTAAAGAAATTATTCAATTATTCCCCCTTTTTATTGTCTTGATTGACAAAATTCTAAATATGTTTCGATCTTTATTGTTTAGTTGGAAAATTATTATTATCAATCAAATCGAAGTCTAATATCTGAAGAATATATTTAAAGGTTTGTTAATTACAATAATAATAAATAATAAATAATTAATAATAAATAATAAATAATAAATAATAAATAATAAATAATAAATAATAAATAATAGAATATTTAAGACGAACTTTCCTGTCGAACTCCAACCGAACCCCATTCTTTAGCGTTCAAACATTCTCCAAGTCATGTTTGAACTTGGTAGTTGGTTCGATGACTATAAAAACGCTCTATTTATTTTGACGGAGAATGAAAAAAAACCTTTCAGCACTGGTTTTTTTCGTCCTTTGTTGCTTCTTAAAATATTTTTTATCGAACAATGTTTATGGATGCTTCAGCTAATTTTTTACCATTAAGTTTTACCTTACTTAATTAATTAATTTGGTTTCAACTTGGAATTAGACAAATTTTGTTAAAAGAGCATGAGACGTTTTGGAACTTTTGACTGATTGTAATGGAACTTTTTTCAGTTTCTATGAGCAGTGAAAAAAATCTAAAAACTAGTGATTTCAGCAGATATAGTTTTTTTAATTTAAATTGAAGAATATTTTTAAAACTAAGAATTAACCAAAATTAAATTTGGACCGAAAATAAAAACTTTGTATTCATTATTGGAGGGGGGCTTGAGCTCATTTACCCCTCCTTGCATACGCCATTTGATTTGATTTTTACTATAGCAAGTAAGATTCATTTAAAGTTTGAATGAATATTTGAGTATTGAGCTCATTGAGCAAGCAAGTTTTCGTTACAATGGCGATACCAATCGACACAAGGAAGGTTAGGTATACACTACACCAACCGCACCAAAATACAATCCGAATTCACTAATAGTTCGTGTTAATTTCAAAGAATTGAGTGTCCTTATTGGAAGACCCTTTAGTTTAACAGAGAGCTGTCTTTAGTCAAAGAAGGCTTTTAAAACATGCCCATAAAATATTTGTATTCACTATTTTTGATAATTCGTTTAATCAAACAAAATGCCTTTCATAATTTTGTTTTAACAAATTGCATCCTTCTTAGGTACGCATACATTTTTCTTTTCAAACAATGAAACCTTTGCGTTCAGGATGCATGAATATTCTCATGCTACATAACAACAAACTGTCAAATGAAGAATAACATTAAATATGTCATCATGGCATAAGTAATTGACCGTAATTTATTTCCGTCAAAAAAAAGTCAAAAATAAGTTACAAAAAAAAAACATTCCAAACAAAAACCGATAATAATCCTACCTGTCCACATGCATTTATGATGATGAAATGATGAAATATACCTGTGCTAAGCACTTACCTATAGACTTCTTTTCTCTTGTTGCGGTCTTGAATATAACTCTATCTACATAAAAGTTGTTGAAAAGATACTCCTGGTAACAAATTAGCCGACTTATCTGTCATTTGCTATATGAAAAGTGACTGCTGCTACATATCTATGGATATAATATAGAGATGTGTATATATTCTTTTCTAGAATATGTATATCTCAAGAAATATTATAATAATTCCACAACAAAGGTTTAAAAAATGAAAATATAAAACAAAACGTCACTTCATTCATCGTCCGTCGGCGTCGTTGTCATCGTCGCGGCATTATTCTTTGAATCAAGCGCAATAAACTGTTCACATTCAACACTCTATCAAGATGGCCATCCACTGTATTCCGCCGAATGGTCCATGGCAGTATGGCGAGGCAAATATGCTGTCTCTCCTCCGCTTGCTGTCACTTCTGACAGGGCAGTGCGGCGGCTTGTTTTGAAACTGTCAAAAGCAGATTAAATCAGCTGTCCCTGGCATATGGAAATGCGCAATGCGCATGCGTAGACAGTTGTTGTTGTTGTTGCTGTTTTGTCTTTTAACTTTTATTTTATTACACCGTTTGTGGGGAATTTTTATAATTATAATAGGCCTTACGTTTGCCACGGGCCAAAGATGACAGTTTCCGCCGAAAATCTGGGTTTCAATTTTGGATCATAAGATCTCTTATCGCAGCGAAAAAGAACGTGATCCATGAACGAAGCTATCTCAATTCGTTGAACAGAGCAATGAAAGTTAAATTAATTACTACACATTGCCCAAAAAATGTTACTCACAGATTAGTTCAACTTGAGCATGAAAAACATGTAGTAATTCGGTAGCAATCAATCAGCAATCAATTTTGCCTTTTGAACTAGAGCAACCAGCATTCAATAATGTAGCAATATTGTTTGTCGCACTTTGACAAATGATGTCTGCAGTTTTTTTCCAATATCGAAAAAGAGAGTCAAGGCAAGGTATTGGACAGGAAAAATCCGTTTAATCATTTTCTCGTCATCATGGGTGACGATGACGACGATGATGCTAATGTGTGTGATTGAAAAAAAGGTATTTTTGTGTATTCGTTTGGTTCGATTTATTTTCAGAACATTGATGCATTTCATGCTTCATTTGTTTCGTTCAATTTATCTTATCGGGTTTTTTCTCTTCGTTTTCAATTCGAATGAAAAGTGACTTCCAACACTTTGAAGTAGATATGAATAGCTATAGGTAAATAGTAGATAGGTACATGCATTTATTGTTTTGCTGATAAAAACTCTAATATTTCCAGCATTTCTGTGTTTGTAAATTGACAGATGACGAATGACAGTTGTTATGGTCCCCTTTCTTTCTCTTCGTAGATATACCCAAAATGACACTCAATCAAAACTATTTCCATGTCCTTTTGACATCGAAATCGTGTTGTAGAACACAAGCTAATCGCTTGTAATTACCACCCTTAGATAATTGTGTTAGGCAACCCCATAATTACGTGTTTACAAGCTAATTTGGCAGGGTTCTCCTTCATTTTCTTTTCTTTAGGGTGAATATTGTCTTTCACATAAATGGCAAAGCAAAATAAAAAAAAAAAAATAACTGCGAACGACAAAATGTAAGTTCTTCGTTAATTTCATTGGATGTCATGTAGTCGTAAAAGGAAGAAAATTTCTAGCGAAATAACGTTGTTCTTAATCCAGGCTATTATTCTTTAAGAAATCTATTGCTTTTGGCAATCGCATCAGCAACATCACACATCTATTATTATTTAATCCATAGAATCCGCAAGGATTAAGACATCTTGAACAATGACTTGCGGTATTGAATACCTATAAATATCAGTAGAAATCATCTTTTGATCTTGGCGCTGGATTCTTTATCGGATGTTGATATAAAAACGAAAATTATCAAAGAAATCACATCTTAGGACGAAGTCATTGAAGTGCAATAAACTAATCCTTTTTTGTTTTGTGTAATATTTTTGTGTGGAATCTAAAAACTATGGGAATTGTTCCTTGTTTTGAAAAATAGATGTCTATTTATGTGAATTTCTTACATACGTAGGTACTGCTCTATATCTAGGGCATGTTTTGGTTAAGCGTAAAAGGCATTTAAGGTTTTAATCAATCTTAATATACATAAATATCGCAATGAAAACTGGTCTAACAAATATCAATGAGATCTAAGGATTAATAAGGATTTTTGTAAAAGAATTCATGTAAGTTGAACTGAACTTGGACAAAACGCCAATTTGTAGCACTAAAGGCCATAAAAAACTAATTTGAAATAGGTGTTTCGTCCGGGATACTCACTTGGACTCATCAGTGACATAGTGAGGGCCTTTGTTATACGCAATTTGCATTAAGTTCAGTTTATATTGAATTCTTTGACAAAAATCCACTGTATACTTTATCCAAGAAGATTAGAATTCCTAAGTCTAATCCTTAATGCTAAATCTTCTACTTGGCCGATTTTTTTCAGTAGTATATAGAATTTGTATTATAAAAAAACTTCTTATAGAAACGCCTATTTGTAGGATATCAATAAAAATTTACAATTCGATTTAAATGAAACTTACAAACTGCCTTTTGTTATGACGTGGCAATAAATAAAATAAATACTTTTAAAATTTGCAAATAGATGACTTTGAACACAAAATTACAAAAACCTTTGCGTTGAACTAGAAAACAAAATTCAAAATTCAAAAACTAATTCTAGTTTTATCCCTTATAGTCATATAGTATATAAATATCCTTTTTTTCTTTACATACTACAGGGTGTCCACCGGGAAGGTATACTACTTTGTCTTTTGGGCCTATCACCTACAGACCCTCTTTCTTCGCAATCATTCACTACACGATAAATAGTGCGTTTTGCTATCGAATTTTTTTTTTCCATAATAAATTTGCCACGAGTCTACTTCACGACTGCTAAATATGAACTGTCAAGACTAATGTTTACCAAAATGGCGGCAAAACAAAGTAGTATACCTTCCCAGCGGACACCCTGTAGTTGATTCGCGTAAAAATCCTATGGAGAGAGGTAACATTTCTCCTCACTTGGATGGGAGGGGAAATTTAATAAAGAATTACATTAAATAGAAAAAAAAACTAATTTAAAAAATAACGAAAATATTTTCAGTACTATTTTGTAGCTTTTTTGAAAGCCAGAAATCCATTCTGATGATTTCAAAATGTTGGATTTAAACAAGTTTTTGCGAAAACTATTTAAAAAAAACTTAGTTTGGAAATAATCTATAAGAATAGATGGCTTTCTAAAAAGCTACAAAGCAATTGCGTTTTTTTTGTTAAATATGACTTTAATTATAATAGTACAATGTGGCGTATACGTAACTCAAAACTATAAAATAGGCAAATCACTGCAAATAGAAAAGAAATACCCAAATTCTTCAATAATTTGATTTGGTTTTATTTACTAAACAAACTTTGACTATTTATGTTGAAAAATATTGAAAAGACTAGATATTCGAAAATCAAACAATAATGTTTCGAAAATTATCTAGCTCTACATACCATGTCATTAAGACTAAAATATAAGGGACACAATTCGCAAATTTTGAAAATATAGGTTACACCACTTTTGCACTCACAGCCTCAAATAAGAGCACATACAAATCATTCTGGGCTTTGCTATCTTTGTTCCATACAGGTTGTAATCGGATGCAATCAGCCAAAATGAGGTAGTTTTTCTAATCACAGAAAAAGTGTTTTCATCTAAAGTCTGATAAATTTGTTCATTTCAAATTTTGAATTTAAACTAGCCGTAAATTGTAAGTTGTTTTTTTTTTTTATAATTCTGTTTTCTGTTCTAACACTTTCATAAAAAAGCTCTTCAGACCTCTTCAATCTGTTTCCAAATTGATATGTTCGTGAGAATTTTACCTAATTTTGTTCAAAGTTTTGTTGAAATTATCTTACATCGGAATGTGAATTTAAATAAAATATAAGATGATTTGGTATCGAAAGGAAAATTTCAGCTAATTTACCTCATTTAGTCTAATTTAAGTCCCGTAATATCGACAGAATTTTTTATATATACAAAATAAAAAAGAAAAAAAGTTTTGAGGCCTCCTGAAAAACCCATATTATACCTTTGACATCAAATTATTAATTAAAATATGAAAACATAAATTGTTAAATATTGACAAAGGTATACTTAAATAGATTCATTATTTGATGCAAAAATAAGAATAGTAAATCTGATGAATTTCGTGGAATAATTGACAGTTATATGCATGTGAAAATTGAATCCAAAATCTAAAAACCGTTATTTGATAAATACCGCCAATAAATAGTTCTCTGTAAAAATATCTTACCAAAATGTAGACCATCCTTATATTGATTTAAATATTTTTACTTGCGTTACCATACAGGTACTATTGTTTTGGATTCGTTTGCAAAACAAAATTTCGAGATAGCAATCATACATGAAATTACGATGATGGTGGCACAACTCTGTTACCCCTTGACCTACAGCCCAAACCACTGAAACGATTTTCTTCAAATTTTGTATTCAGGGTTTTCGGTAATCCCTTAGAGAGAAAATCGATTTGTTTAGGTAAAAAATAATGGTATTTGCCATATAACAATTTAGAAAAAGCTTAAGTATTTATTTCAAAAACTGCTCTAAGGATTTTGATAAAAAAAAGCGTTTTATTTTAGGTATGATGTACTTTCTGTTTTTTTTGATTTTCTATTTCCTCATTAACGGCTCAACTGACTTTAGTCAAAATTTGCTTGCCAAAGCATGCATGCGTATCAAAAGTTTAAAAAAATGGATTTTTAAAAAATATTTTTTTTTTGAAAATTCAATAATTTGAAAACGGGTTGATGAATTCTTTTTAAATAAAGTTTATATATTTAATAAAAACTATAGATTTTCCTATACCAATTAATAATCAAAAATATATATAAAAAATTAGTTTGTATGAAAACTGCTCCAATGATTTGAAATTGTTTTTGCCTATGTTTATATATTTTCCATTGAATAGTTACATTTTATCCATCACTTCAAAAGGAAATGTGAATTATGTAATTTATTTTTAAGGTGAGAGAAACACACTCAAAAAATGAGCTGAAATCTCATATGGAGGCAATAGTTTCCCTACATTGTTACTGGCATATCTAAGCAGCAAATTTTAAAATTTGATCATGTTACGTACGATTATGTGATGCAAAGCATTTAAACTTAATATTCGGGTAGAGTAAAATTATCAAAACCAATCATATTGGTATTAATAGTAAATTAGAATATTCTTCTTGGTATAAGCCAAAGTATTAGGTACTTAAATCAAAATTTTATTTTTTGCATAATTTATGCTTAAAATTTATAATCACAAACTTGTAGCTGTAATCCACAGGCCTCATATTCAGATTTTTGATGGAACATGAGTATGTTTGAAAATTTCTAAAGAGCCTCAGTTTAAAATTTGTAGAAGAATTTAGACAAAATCTTTGACACAAACTGAAGTGAACTATTTTCACAATAATTTTTTTCTACCTAGTTTATAAGAAAAATATTATCATTTTGCTTCAGGAATGGCACTGCAAATATTTTTTTAAAAACTTATCGGTATATTTTTTTCATTTGAAGTCAAATTTAGTCCAAATCCAGTTTATATTGATTAAAGCCAAAATACTTTACGTACATTACATTACATTACATACACATAAAAATCACCTATATTTATTTAATTGTGAAATGAAAAATCAATGAAAATTTAGTATAAGCTAATAAAAAGATATTTAAAAACCGACGATTTTCATGAATATATATTTTTCCAATTTGATTGTTTTGGCAAGTGTAGTAGTTACGCCATTTACTATGTAACTTCCTTTACCAAAGTGTAAATAAAACTTCGTGGCTATTTTCTTTCATCCAAACAAAATAAAAAAATTTATTCAATATCCTTAAAACCTGCACTTATACATTTCCTTTCAACACCAATATGAAGGACACTTAAGTTATCCATTTCAAAATACACGTACCGACGAACCAACAAAAATATCACATTATCCCTGTTGTCTATATAATGGGCTATTTTGTGTCCACTCAGCATCGGAGATGACATTCCATTTCCAGGAAACCATAAAATAATCTCCGGGGATTCTATATCGTCATCTTTGCAAATATTTTCATCACTCTTCAGCAATTTTCAAAAAAAAGGGAAGATTGAATTAAAAAAAAAAGAGAGAGATTTAGTTTGTTGAAATCAACCCTAACTTATACCAGTCATTGAAGAAGATGGGTTAGTTTGCTTTAGAATAATATATTCTTAACACCAACACCATTTCAAAATTCAGTCTCTTTTGAATTCCGTGAATTTCAGTATACCTACCTACTTTTCATATTATTTCATTCTCAAAATCTAATATTATCTAATTGTTTTATTTATTTTATTTAATTTTTCTTACAGAATTTTAGAATTACGAAAAGAAAAGTCACGAGATGCCGCAAGGTCTAGACGTGGCAAAGAAAATTACGAATTTTATGAATTAGCCAAAATGCTTCCATTACCTGCCGCCATTACTAGCCAGTTGGATAAGGCATCAATAATAAGACTGACAATAAGTTATCTTAAGTTAAGAGATTTTTCAAGTCACGGTGATCCGCCGTGGACAAGGGATAACTCAACAAATAGCAAAGTTTTAAAAAGTGAGTATAAAAAACGCATTATTTTTGTTTTAATAAAAAATAATAGAAATCTATACATGTGTATATAATGTACAAGTATTTCCATAGAATCACATAAGGTAACATTCAACACACTTTGTCTTTGAAAATTTTATTGGACAAAATTAAACTACCTTTACTCAAAAGCTGGCCTTACAAAAACTCATTTCAATATCAACAGTGTGTTAGTTATATTAACGGCAAAAATATGCAAATCATTTAAAATATACTGATATGTCAACGCAATTGAGTTCTGAAAAAAACAATCACTTCAAAACTTGACGGTTATAATGTCCTCACTTAAATTCAATGCCCCATGACCAAAATCCCCTTGATAGTGTCTTAAAAAAAAATATTAATGTTGTTCACAAAACCGATCTAAAGACCTTCATTACTTTAAACCTCAGCGGTGTTAGTCATCTTTTGTCAAAAAATAAAATAGAAAATAAAATTAAATTTCATATAAATAAATTTATATGTAGGTACCTATAAGTATGTTTGTGACTGTAAAAATAGAAATCAAAATGGCCGATAGAATGTATTACAAAGTAATAAGGTAAAATGCGAGTAAAGTTTTGCTCATTTAAAATTCAGTGAGTGTCCAATGGAATGTTTCACCAACCTACAAAACAAAATAGGAGGGAAAACGAAACAAAAAGAAGAAAATAAATATAAATAAATGGAATAGTGTTGGTATATTAAATTTATGTAAAAATGTCGCGTATATTTGGACGCAGCAGTGCCCCACCAAGACAGAATTTAATGCACTCTAGGTATAGGAAGGTTCCTACAATGAAGATATTTCTATTTTAAATTTATTTTCAACGCAGAGCCAAGAAGAATAAGAAGTTTAGAAAAAAAAAGTATTGTCTATCAGTGAAACGTTTAAACTCGCCTCTCAGCTACATATACATATCTACAAAAGTAAACGACCCACATTGTCCCTTATGCTTATGAGGCAGGAAAGAACACTGACTGATCGCAAACCTTTATATTCATGCTTTTTGAACACAGTCCAAGCAGGTGAGAAACCCTCAGTGAACCTGTTCCAAAATGGCCTCTATTGCGTTATTCTTTGTATACCTTTCCTGTTAATGGACGACGACACATTATGTTGTGTCAACAATAAAGGAAATGCCAATGGTGATATGGCCATTTGCATATCAATCGTACTTTAGGATTGTCAAATAAAAAGAAAACTATCTTCTGATGTCATGTGACAGAAACCAAAGTTTTTATTTCGAACTCTACGAAATTCGGAGAAATCGAAAAATCATCATTATCGGTTATCGATATATACACGCGAGTATAAAACAGGGAGCCAAAAAGAATTTAATGGCGGCGCGCAGAATTAATTATGGGTGGCTACCTAAATGCAAATAAAAAGATAATAAAAATTTTTATTTTTAATGCCGCCATATATCTTGTATTGGTCGAGTGACAGTTTTTTGTTTGCCTTTTTTATTTCGAAAATGGCTGACCACAGAGTCACAGACTCAATAAAATGACTTCAATAAAATTTTGCTGAGAGCTTTCGAAACTTAAATAGAACGTGATGCGAATGCAAATTGCATTGTTAAATACAAAACCCACTTTCGTGTTGACAATGTGACATTGGATGATATAAATAATATGAAAAAAAAAATATACAGAACAAATTGTAACGTCAGTGTCAATAGCTTTTGACAGTATTGTTAAGTTTCTTCGAGTATAGATCGGATGAATATCAGCCTCATTATATTGTACATAATATAGTCTCATCGATTAAGCTAATATACTGAAGTTAGAATATTTAAAAAAATCTTAATTTTTTTTTAGGTGCAGCTATTTAAATATTACCTTATTGCCCATAAGATCATTTTGAAACTTCTTTATTAAATCAATGTTATTTTCTGCTTATGGTTAATAGAATATAGAATATCTGCATATGATTAATAGAATCATAAAATAAAAACGGTATCCCTCACTACTTTGTTTCCTAAAGCTTCTTGCAAACAGCTTAAATCATACCCAAGCTCGGTCTTAGAAATACAAAATACCCTCCTAAAGTTACCTTTACATCGAAATGTTGACTTCACTCCAAAATTTTCCAATCAACAAATTTAAACGACTTATTCCTCATGTGTATTGCGTTTAAGAATGTTTAAAGAAGCGTCTTTGAACTTATGGTTAGCAAAGAAAAAAATTTTATGTGTACTCAAATGGTGTTCAGTAATAACTTTTTCCTGGGAGGTAACGTAAGTACTCATGAGTATTTTATTTAGCAAAAATCAAGTTAACATTTCTTGCTTGCTCGTTTGCCAAGTAAACGAGTTAGTTGAAGCTTAAATAAGCAAAATCCCCACTAATTATCAAATAGTTCTACTTTATGAAGCCTTTTTCCTTTGAGTTTTAACTATTTGATCTTCAAAGTTAAATAAAGGTCAAATTTAAGGTTACAATATTGTATATACAAATTATAAGGAGTTTTTAAAAACTTAAAAAGTATATAGTTCCATGAGAAAAATATCGATAATGATAAATTCTAGAATTTAAAATCCAATGTGTATAAGTTTTAAAAGTGCTTTTTATTGTAAGTGACATTATTTCAATATTAACTTAAACATAAAATCAATAATTTTGAAAATAAGATAAATTTTTCATTTTTTTAATCCAAAAATACAAAAATAAAATCTTGCCCTGAAAATTTTCTGAATTTTATTTCCTTGTGTGTATTTAGAAGTAAAAAAGCAATTTGATTGAATTGTTTGTTCAAATTGATTGGAACTCAAGAACGTTTAAAATATGCGTGATATAATTATAAAAAAAAAATATATAAAAATATAAAAAGCATTTAAATCAGAATTTTGAGAATACAGTAGACGCTCGACAAGGTCTGGCTACTCTTTCAGTCTTAAAGGGCTTTTTAAAAATGAATTTGATCCAGAATGATAGTTTTGTTTCATGTGAACATTAATTTTAGCATTAAAATGCTCCAGGATATGACTACTCTAGACTATGACTTAATATCGTAAGGAAATTATTTACCTCCTGTACATAATAAATGCCGCTCCAAGGTAAGAATATGTTCCGAGCCAATGGAAAGTTTGGTTTTGAAACCTAGCAAACCATCTCACGAAAAGAAGTCTTACATGCCGATTTTGCTTCTTCCTATAATAACAAAAGATTTTGAAAGAATACTACTCCTGCGCTTGCAACCGATAATAGAAGAGAAACAATTAATACCTGAACATCAGTTCGGATTTAGAAGCAAGCACTCGACAATTGATCAAGTGCATAGAATTACTGACGTAATTGAGAGAGCTCTTGAAAATCAGTTCGACGGTCTTTTTGGACGTGTCGCAGGCGTTTGACAAGGTGTTGCACGAAGGCCTCAAATTAAAATTAAGACAAGTTCTGCCCGATGGACTTTAAAACATTCTAAACGAATATCTAGATAACAGACTTTTTCGCGTAAGACACGGAAATGAATATTCTTATTTCAAAGAAATAGTAGCTGGGGTACCGCAAGGAAGTGTATTAGGTCCAGTTCTGTACCTTTTATTTACACACGATATTCCTCAAACAGAAGACACTATCGTAGCCGAGTTTGCTGATGATACTTTAATACTTGCGGTAGGCAAAACGATTAGCGAAGCTACAATCAAATTACAAAATGCTGTTAATAATTTAATGGTAAATAGTGCTCAATGAACAAAAGTCAGTCCACGTAGATTTTACGTATACAAATATAAATACATTACCCGTCTTCCTTCATACCTCTCGTGTTCCATTTGGAAATGAGGCAAAGTATCTGGGAATGACTCTAGACGCGAAATTAAAATGGAAACCGCACATAAAAAAAATGCGAGGAACTTTTAGTTCAGTCAACTTAGATACGAGTATATAAACTGGCTACTCGGTAAATATTCAAAGCTTATTATTTAAAATAAGTTGATTTTATATGTGGAGTTGGTTAATTGTTGTAAAAATCTCATACACCTATGAGCATTCGTTTTTCGGTCCTCATAGAGCCTTATGCTGGCTTTGCACCTACCACGGAAAAATAAATTTAAAAAAAAACTTTAAGGCACTAATTATGGGATTAAAAAATTATTTTTTAAAAACGTGAACACTTACAATGTCATATGCTTTAACTTTTTTTAAGGCCACGATTATATTCTATAATATTCTTCCTAAATAAAGTTTCTATTAAAAATACTTTTTAAAAAATAAACTTAAAAAACTATAATTTTTTTATATTTATATTTGAAAATTATTTAAAAAAAAAAACTGTTTATATTAAAAACTTTATGTAGAAAGTTTATTAGATTGGAATTTTGGCTTTAAAAAAAATCTATAGCGAGGGATTCTTAGTGTTCCTGTTTTTTTTTTTAATAATTTTTTTTTCTGTTTTGAGCCAAATTTTTAGAAAATTACACCTCCTGCCTGAACAGGGGGAAATACACCCCTTCCAATACAATTTTGTACTCGTCTGAATATAATTTAGGTATTCATTCTGATTTTTTTTTGGCGTGTGAAAGAAAGGTGTCCAGGGGTTCACCCCCCTGAAATCTGAAAAAATTGTTAAATTGTTTTTCAATGTTTAATGAATACAAGTGTTGTACGAAAAACTAATTTTTAAATTCCTTTTGGGTTAAAATTTTATTGATTCCATAATCGACATGAATACTTTATTATGAAGTAATTTGCGAAGAAAAGATTCTACAATTTAAATATTTGTATAGATTATAGAAAAAACGGTAGAAACTTCACTACCGTTTTTCGTCCACGTTTTGAAACATACAATTTTGATCACATAACTGATTATTGTTAAAGTGACAGAAATTTAAATGAAAATATGGCCTTAACAATGATGTGAGTTATACACACCTCCAAATACATATATGTTGTTTGTTTACCAAAATTGAGCTTATTATTATTTTTGAAAGTTAGTTTAAAGATGGTATTGGGGTAGTTTTTCATCAAATCTCATTTGCATTTATAATAGGAAAAATGCACACTCATACCCCTCGGGTTTGGGTCGACTTTAAGGTGCGTGTCCATTTGAGAGTACTTTCACTACAAAACTCTCGACACTGACTCTCAGATGAATTCTTTACTTCTTTCTATGAGTTAATGTCATCACCGTATGCAGTTTTACTCTCAGGAGCTGGCTTGAGATTTGCTTTCAGTCCTTTTACTCTCAAATACACACGCAACCAAAAACAGTACTCTTTTACTGATGATTTATGGTTTGCGAACCACCCAGCAGGTAATTTATATTGCTTTTCCATTGAAATAAATTTAGTACCAAAAAATAGGCTTTCGGGCAAAAACTGCAAAATATTATCACAAAAAGTTTTCAACTAAAATGGGGTCTGATCATATCATATTTACCCCTTGGCCTTGAGGCTTAACTTTATTTTGTTTATCAAATCCATTTGTTTGAGTATATTTTTATTAAGACAAACTTATATCCAAAACTTAGTAAAAACAAATAACAAACCTTGAATTTTTTAATTGGTTTTTGTTAACTTTTCTTACTAGCATTTTAATTTTTTAACCTTCCATTCCGATAGGAAATTCAATTTTGAGCAAAAAATTTTCACTTTTTAGCAAAAACATTTATAAATGGCCAGTGTGATCATTCTCTCAGAAACGCACGGGTGAATTTAATAGCATTTTTGGTTTTAAGCATGCTTAAACTCCAAAAAAAACATATTCAATAGTAAAAACCATTGAACGTTTTTAGTTCATTTTCCGGGATATTCAATAGCCTAAGTAGTAAGTTTCTTTTTTAAATTAACAATATTTTGACAAGTTGTCATCTTCTTTATGCATTCTTTTTGTTTTTCTTAAAATATGTTTCCCTTTAAAATCATATAGCTATTAAGCTTTTCCATAAGCATTAGATTGTGAGTGCTCACAAATAAATCATAAAAAAAAATGAAAGAGGCTTGTTTTCACTCCCAACTCTTAAAAAAAAAAAGTTACTGCAACCATATGGCATTTGTGTTTTTGTGTGGGTCCAATAACCATTTGAGGCATAAGTTCAATCCACAATGGCCAACACCCGGGACGTGCTATAAGGTTAGAAGGCGCACTCATATGATTGAAGTCAGTCATAATAATCGTAAAAGTGGGTAATTGAATTAAGGGATGATGACCACCACTCCAACGGCTTCAGTTCAGCTGAAAAAATATTGTTATTATTCTGAGTTATATTTTTGTTTTTATTTATTTTTTTTCCCCGAAGGGAGGCTGAATTTTGTTGCGGTCGGTATTGAGAAGTTCGAATGTCCATTTTAGTATAAAACTCAGTCTCGATATGGACATGGGCAGTGTTAAAATATCCTTAGGGCGATTGAATTAACATTAAAAACATAACTCAAAGTGGATTCGAAGGGATGCTGTTGGCATAGAATTCATTGAATATTAGCGGATTCAAGTGTGTTTTATGGAAGTGATAAATAAATTGAACCTTAATAAATAAATAAATGAGCCACAGGCGGGTTTTGCCGGTTGGTAAATATTAAACAAAACTTTAATGCTTTTCAATTTCATTTATATACAAATAAAAGAACTAAAGTCAATATCGTGTACTCATTTTACATCAATAAGTCTCTATAGAATTAACCTGACTTATTCAGTTGAAGTTACTTGTGAAATTTGGTAAAGCTTGTTGTTTTTATCACTTTTTTTTACGTTAATAATTTAAATAGTCACTAAAGTTTATGAGAATCAACAAGAACAAAGTTTTTTTTTTTAATTTTTGACAACAGATTGCTTGTTAAATATATCTTGATCTAAGAGATCAAAATTATAATTTATTAATATAAAATTCTTAAGAAAGGAAGCCTTGGAAGACATCCAGGCTTATCTTTCAAACTCTATACAGTAGAACACAATTTTGTATTAAGTATAGGAAAACTTATTTAAATACATAACCCTTTCTTTGTTTTATGATTCTTAAATTGAAAAGTGTTTTCTTGCCGCTTTTCAGGCGCAGCTATTCGAAGAAGTCCTGCTGTTGAGCTCTTTGAACAACACCAAGGCACTCATATACTACAGGTTGGTTATTCTCTTTTCGAATCTTAAACATTTAAAGGAATAAAATGTATTTTTGTTTTTTTTTTTTTGCAATCAATAGTCACTAGATGGCTTCGCACTAGCTGTCGCTGCTGATGGAAGATTCCTGTACATATCAGAAACAGTGTCTATATATTTAGGACTGTCACAAGTTGAAATGACAGGGAGCAGTATATTCGATTATATTCATCAAGCGGATCATGCCGAAATAGCTGAACAGCTTGGACTTACTCTTACCAGTGGAGGCAGTGGTAGTAATGGAGCCGGTCTGGCGTCCCCTTCATCGGGAGCATCTGATGAAGGTGGTGGAAATCATGGCACCAATAATCCAGATGGTAAGTTTCTTATTTTTTTCACAAAATTTTAAGATTGCCTTGAAAATGTTACAATTTTTCTTAAATTTATTTTTCCTCCGCAGTTTCCGCCCAAATGTGTATAAATTCAACCTCGATGTATAAAGGATTTGAACGATCTTTTTGTGTTCGAATGAAGTCAACGTTAACAAAGCGTGGATGTCATTTCAAATCTTCAGGTTACAGGGTGAGTAAAAATTTGTTTTATTTATATAAGTGGAATGTGTACATAAAAAAAAACAGTTAATCATTTATAAATAAATACATAAACATACAAGCATAGATTAAGATTAGAAATTAAGTTTTTTTTGCATGCTGGAAAATCGTTGTCGGACTTTAATTATTGTTTTAAGTTGCTCTCTTCTAGAACGAGTGTGTACCTGCCATACAAAAACTTTATTTTTTCCAAATTTTTTCGAAAATGGATAGACACAGGTTTAATTCACCATTTTTTAGTAAATATTTTACCTGATCTTCAGATTGTAATTTTTCAACATGGTAGATCAGATAAACAATTTAGCCAGATACCAGATTTTAATGATGTGGTAAATGAACAAAGGTTGTAGGTAATAACGGGTGATTTTTTAAAAGGTTTAGAACTTTAAAAAAAAAAACATAAGAAATTCGAAAAAATTAATGAAATATTTATTTGAATCGATAGTTTGAACCTTGCAATTTAATGTTTAAAGATAATTTCATACAAATGTTGACCGCGGCTGCGTTTCAGGTAGCCCATCCGCTGAGTCCAATTTTGGCATACTCTTTCACACATATCGGCCGGTATCTCACGAATGAATGCATGGATGTTGGCTTCCAGTGCGTCAATTGAAGCGGGCTAGTCCCTATAGACATTAGCCTTGACATACCCCCACAAAAAATAATCTAATGGTGTCAAATCGCACGATCTAGGCGGCCAATTGACCGGCCCGAAACGTGAAATTCACTGTTCACCAAACTCGGCTCGCAATTGCGCCATTGTTTCGCGTGCTGTGTGGCATGTGGCACCGTCTTGTTGAAACCACATATCATGCAAGTCAAGAACTTCCATTTCGGGCAAAAAAAAGTTTGTTATCATCGCTCGGTAGCGTTCACCATTGACAGTAACGCTGCGATTCGCATCATCTTTGAAGAAATATGGCCCAATAATGCCGCCGGCCCATAAACCGCACCAAACAGTGGCTTTTTCGGGATGCATTGGTAGCTGTTGCAATGCTTCTGGCTGATCTTCACTCCAAATGCGGCAGTTATGCTTATTTACGTACCCATTCAACCAAAAATGAGCCTTATCGCTGAACACAATTTTTCGATAAAAAAGCGGATCCTCGGCCAGCTTTCCAAGAGCCCATTCACCAAAAATTCGGCGTTGTGGTAGGTCGGCTGGCTTTAGTTCTTGCACCAGCTGTATCTTAAAAGGCTTTACGCCCAAATCCTTCCGCAAAATTTTCCACGTAGTGCTGTAACAAAGGCCTAACTGCTGGGAACGGTGCCGAATCGACATTTCGCGGTCTTCTGTCACACTAGCTGATACGGCCGCAATATTTTCTTCACTACGCACAGTACGTAAACGTGTTGGTGGTTTAATGTCCAACAAAGTAAATTTAGTGCGAAATTTGGTCACAATCTTCCGAATAGACTGCTCAGAAGGTCGAGAATGCCGACCATAAAATGGAAGCAACGCGCGATGAACATTTCGAACCGAGCACGAATTTTGATAGTAAAATTCAATAATTTGCAAGCGTTGTTCATTTGTAAGACGATCCATGGTTAAATTGCAAACCAAACTGAAGCTGTTTGACAGTGACACAAGGTACTAAACACACGTCAGCTGTCAAAACCAGTGTTGCCAAAACCAAACCAGCTAAAAAATCACCCGTTATTTGCATGACATCTTATAAAATTAATACTACCTTAAAATAGTAATCCTGTAAATTTTACCTGAAAATACAGTTAATTTTATCTGAAAATCTAGTTAATTTAATTAGCTCATATATATTTTTATAATTTTACATGAAAATCTAGCTAATTTAACATGACACAATGTTCACTGTCCTGTAAATTTAACATAAAAATCTAAATTTAATATTATGCAATTTGAAATTGAATCAACCCTGTATTCTGACTTTATATCGTGAATGGTAACGTCTCAGCCGTATCTGACGCTACCTATTGCTCGACTCGTTTTCATTATTCTGAAGGTATAAGAATTTATTATAAAGGGTTTTTCAACAGGGACGCTACAAAAGTAGAGCGACAGGGACAACAAACGACACCATATTTCTTGCCGCTCTTTTGACATTTCTCTTCAGTAAGGTTTGCCATTTCATGATGGAAAGATATACGAGCCAACAACGAGTCAAAATTTTAAAAATTTGCTACCAAATTTGGAGTCAGTGGCCTTAACGTTAAGAGCGCTACGTCCAATTTATGGTCGTCATAATCGTCCTAGCAGATTAACAATTGAGCGTCTAGTGGAAAAATTTGAATCCACAGGCACAGTTCAAAATTTTCCCGTGCCAGTGAGACAAAGAAGTGCCCGTAGTGTCTAGAATATTGCTGCCCTGAGGCTTCTGTTGCAGAAAGCTCACACGTCGTTCTCTAGCGTTGGGCATTTCTGTGATGTCGTTGTGGCGAATTTTGCGAAAAGATCTTGGCCTACATCCTTACAAGATTTAATTGACGCAAGAACTGAAGCCGCTTGACCACCAGAAGCGTCGTATGTTCGTGAATTGGGCTGAGCTACAACTTGAAAATGATTCGGATTTTCATCAAAAAATCATCTTCAGCGATGAGGCTCATTTCTTGCTGAATGGCTTCGTCACTAAACAAAATATGCGGTATTGGTCAGGCAGCAATCCACACGTACTCCATGAGTCATCATTGTATCCCGAAAAAATTACGGTTTGGTGTGGTTTATGGGCCGGCGGCGTCATTGGGCCGTACTTCTTTCGTGATGATCAAGACCGGCACATTACTGTGAATGGGGATCGCTACCGTTCAGTGATAACCGAATATTTTTGGCCCCAATTGGATGATATGGACTTGGAGGACATGTGGTTCCAACAGGACAGCGCCACAAGCCACACAGCGAATGTCACAATTAATTTACTGGAAACCAAGTTTGGAGAACGTGTTATGTCACGAAATGGCCCTCGGTCGTGCGATTTGACGCCGTTAGATTATTTCCTGTGAGGCTACGTCAAGTCTATGGTCTATGCCAACAAGCCAGCGACGATTGATGAACTTCGTACGAATATCGAACGTGAAATTGCAGCAGTATCGGCCGATTTATGCTTGAAAGCCGTCGAAAATTGGGTTGAGCGTCTGGACTTTTGCAAGCGTGCCCGTGGTGGACATGCAAAAGAAATCGAGTTCCATACATAATGGCATCGAACTTCATTGATATACAAAAACGTTTTTGTTTTATTTAAAAAAAAAACTTTTGTAGGGCTCTTATTGAAAAACCCGATATCATTATTTAATTTTGAAAATACTTTGTCATACTTACTTGGTTTTGAACTGGGAACCTTCCACACACGAATATAACACACCTATAAGGCGAATTCGCTGCATAAAAACTGGTGTTAAAAATCAATAAAATGAAACTCATTTTATGTTGATGACCTGTGTGTTTTTTGACACTGGTGTCACGTTGAAATTATCAGGAAGAGGAACTAATAATATCCCATTTAAAGATTTTACAACTAAACAAATCTTATAAAGAAACAAATTAAATACAATAATTAAAAATTTTAGGGTGCTCTGAATTTTTCCACACTTTTCAAAATTTGAATTGAGCTCTTGAAAAGTAATATAGGAACTTTTAGTTGAGCTGAAATAAAATGAGAGATGACAGTTTTCTCGTATCGTCAACTTTTTTTAATTTTATTTGAAATATATTAAAATATTATATTCAACTACATTTGAGTCTTAAATAGCTAGGGCTTCCTTTGACTGCTTCATTTAAAGAAGGAAAATAGGTAAATAAAAATTCAAGATAAAAATAATTAATGATTTTGAGAGCAATATTATACTTTCAATAGTTAAAGTCCATTTCTAACGAAATTTTATTTTTTAAGTGTGTTTTAATCTATTTTTGTTTCTACTTTGAAAAAAAAAAATACAAAAAAATATAAACGAAAAAAAAGTTTAAGCTAAACCACTAATTAAGTGTCGTATACATTATGTTGTACCCTATATTATCTACAGGGAGGTGATGTTTCCGATAAGAGTTGCGCCAACGGTGGTAAATTTGGCAAAACATCGGCTTCCAATTATTCGGTACGTATCAATAAAATCAGTGTCAAAAATAGCCAACAAAAAGTTAGAATTAAATTAAAAGCTAAAAAGACATTTTGTTAAAAATAAATAAAAAGAACTTAAAATTATAAGTAAAAAAAATATTCAGTTTGGTTTTGTTGTTTGTTTTTTTTCTTTGCATAAAACGTCATATGTTAATTATTTTTTCATATAAAATAAAATATTATAATTTAGTTAATTTTTCAAAATAATAAACCACAATTGAAATAATTTAGGTTTGTTTTATTTTTTGTTTGCCCTTCTTTTGTTAAGACATTTGTTTATTATATTAAACTTAAAATAATTAGTAATAAAAATATAAACTGATTTATTGATCAGTATCGAATATTTTTTCTGACTTCTACATTACCTATAATATCGTGGGTTCAAAGGTAAAACTTACTAACAAAATATACTATTGAAAGCTTTTGAAACTGAAAATCACGTTCCGCAAATTTTGAAATAAAGTTCCTCCGGCATACTTTTCAATTTTTTTTATATATACCGCACAAAATGAAACTGTTTGAATTAATAAAGTGCATCTCAATCTTATTTTATTGAAAAAAAAATGTTCTACAGTTAGTGAGTTTTACCTTTTGATCTATGACGATATAATTATTCGATATTACTATGCACAGTAAATAAGTACATTTTAATGAAAATATATTAAGAATATGAATTTTTAATTCATACATATACATACATGCCTATTTCATACTCTAGGTATCTTACCTACTTTAAACATATTAATATTATGTGCACTACGAATATATAAAAATATCCTTTTTATTTACTTTCAGGTTGTTTTGTTGCTATGTAAACTTCGACCGCAATACACATTCTCACATACGAGAAAATCACAACCACCATTGCTGGGTATGGTTGCATTGGCGATAGCATTACCACCGCCATCTGTACATGAAATTCGACTAGAATGTGATATGTTTGTGACAAGGATCAATTTTGACTTCCGAATAGCACATTGTGAACCAAGGTCAGCATATTCAAAATAACTCACTAACTTCTTTTTTCTTTTTAATTTTGTTTATTTTATATTCTATTCTATTCTAATCCTAAGTAGCTACGCTAGTAAAACAGTCTTAATGACTTAAGTTTTTTTTTCTTATTTTGGAGAATCCAAAAAGTAGTTTAATCTTGTCACTTGATCCTCACAATCACTATACACAACTTTCTTCTTAGCCCAAAAAGAGTGAACATTTGAAATAAAATACATTGAAAAGTCTATTTTTCACTTGTGCCCCTAAACGGAAGGCCGCTTCGACCTTATTACACCAACGTTATTGCACCGCACCTTTTTCACTAAATCCTTAAGTGGGTCTTAATTATATTTTGTATATTTTTTAACTTATTTGCCTTGGGGCAAATATTTTCGAAATCACCCCTCCCCCTAAACCATCATTCTCTAAAATGTATCTATTTAACAAAAAAAGTAGAAAAACAATGGTAGTTAGCATTGACAAATACAGTTAGATGAAAAGAAAAAATATTTGATCCGATATTACTTAGTTAATTTTCTGTTTTAATCATATTTTTATGGTAAATAGTATTTGAAAAATTTATTCTCGAACTTAAGATTTTGAAAAATTAATTATTTTTCTAAAAAATTTACATTGCTAACGAACTAAATACTTTTTTTCTGTACCTCTCGTTCGTGAGAGGCCGGAAACATAAAATTCAGGTACAATATGGTCAAGATAAGGAACTGGAAATCTCATTGAATCAAATCATTCTTCATTTCACTACGGTTGTGAAGTGATCTATTTTTATAAATATTTGTTTTTGAAATGGGAATAAGGACATATTTGAGCTAGATAAATATATTTGTTATAATAAAAACGCTGGCGAATCGTTAAAATATACTTTGTCTCCCATTTGTCAAGTTATTGATTGTCAAATTCTATTGATGCATAGCTATGATGTCTATAGATTGACAACCTCTTAAAATCAGAAAATCTCTCGGTTTATTTTTACTGCCCGGAAAAGGGTGTTTTAAGGGCAATCTATCAATTTAATGCATTTTTGAATTTTAACTGGCTGTTAAATGTTATTTTCTTCTTTCTACTTCCATTGAGTTGGCAATTTTATACAAAACCTTTTCAGAGCTCTTCAAACTGTGGCTAAATGGGTGTGTTCAATAGGTTTTGACTTAATTTCCAAGATAATTTCGTGCAATTTCGGTTGAAATTACGTCATTTCGAAATGTAAATTTGTATGGAAAATGAGATGATTTCGTATCGAATTTGGAAAGTTTCAACGAAATTATCTCATTTGGCCTAATAAAAACGTAGTATAATGTTACTGTGTACTTATTTTATTTTTTTGTAAAAGCTGCCGTTATTAAGAGAACAAAAATAGCTGATCATGATCACACAAGGGGTCTCATTTAGGATTGCCGCCCGGGCCTCTAACAACGTTAGTCCGCCACTGTTTCAGCCCCACTGAATTATCTCCAGATGTCAAATCGGGACAAAAAATAATGATTAATTTGCATTTTGGTAGCACCTTTTGCATGCTGCGTCACGAAATTTTAGTCGCAAACCTTAGATTTGGATTCAACAACCTGATAAACATAAAACAGAGGAAAAATAAAAACCATTCTTCATTTTGCTCGCTATGTACCCTTATGAACACAAATTGACTGGGTTTTACGAAAGTAGTACGTAGTTTAAGACGAAGACTAACGTTTTTTCGAAGATAAATGGTGGTATTTGAAAAATTAAAAAAAAAAATTTTGAAGCAAATTGTTCGTTCTTCAGAATGAGCATACCTAAACAATAATCGAAAATTTACCTCGAGTAAAAATATAACCCCAAATTTGCATAAAAACGTATTTTTGTTAATCTTTTGGTTCAAATATCTCAAAAACGTGATGTGCTAAAGCAATTTTAAGGTCAGATTCAAACTCATCGCATCAAAGACCAAGAAAAGTAGGTATAAGTTCATGTTACAGACAAAAATTTTACATATCTAAAGTAGTTACTCGTACTTAGTGCTTTTGAGTAGATTTTCAAAAACAGTAAAAACACGTCAATTTTCAACTAGCCTTGAGTCCAAATGGGTGGTTAAACAGAGTTTTATTGGAAATTGTGTATACTTTGATGTAATTTTCGAATAATTGATAGTTTTCGAGCTATTAGCAGCACTGCATAAAATGCATTTTTTGCATTTTTTCCCATGTTGCGTCACAAAATTTTAGTGGCAAACCTCAGATTCTGATTCAGCACCCCGAAAAGATAAGCGAAGTGCAAAATCAAAACTACCCCACAGTTTGTATGGCAAAAATACAATATGACTAGTCTATAAATAGTGTTTGGTAACTAACTGCGGGAAAATCCGTATCCACACAAGAAAAAGATATTTCCCAGGTTTAAGCGGTCAAAATTTTGTGTTTGAATGCAAAAAGAACTTAAGAAAACATCGCAGATTAACAAAGATATAAATCCAGTTAACTGAAACGGGATTCAAAGTCATAAAAACCGCTATAACTCTAAAACAAAGCAAAAAATATAAAATTACCATATGCAGTTTTTCAAATTAAAATGTCTTCAGGAACTTATGTGCTTGTAAGACCTAATATTTTTTGAATCCAATCTCGACTGCATTGCTCAAAAGTAGTTGAGAGATATGAATGTTATTTAATTCCCATATATTTACTTACATAACAGCAAAAGTTTTTCACAAACTATCTTTTTTTATTTTCAGAGTGTCAGATCTTTTAGATTACAGCCCAGAGGAGTTAGTTGGAAAAAATTTATATAACTTGATTCATGGTGAAGATTCTAACAAAATGCGAAAAAGTCATATGGATTGTAAGTGTTTTTTATTTAACTGAATTTTTGTCCTTATGAAAGTTTATATAAAATATATTTTGTTTATTTTTTGTAGTAATAGAAAAAGGACAAGTTCTTTCACCCTACTATAGAATGATGAACAAAACTGGAGGTTATACTTGGCTGCAAACATGTGCAACAGTAGTTTGTAGTACAAAAAATGCTGACGAACAAAACATCATTTGCGTTAACTACGTTATAAGGTAAGTTTCAAACTAATTAAATAAGTACAGTACACTCGCGAGAAAGTTATGATAAAAAATGTATGGTAAATCCAACTGTCATTCATGAATTTTAACTATTTAAATGGGAGAAAATACTAGAAAATGGTAATATTTTTCTTTTATTTTAATTTTTTTTAAGATCCACAGATAAAAAGATGATCAATTTTCAAAACTGAACTCGCATCGCTTCTTAATGTTCACTTTATCGCGAGTGTACTGCTTATGAGATAAAATGTCTCAATTCTTTATTGTTTAATTTTAAAATCACAATTAATTAAATTTGGAATTACCTAACTAAGCTGACTGTCGTTTATGTTTTATTTTAGCTGTCGTGAAAATGAACATCTCATCTTGGATACCTGTCAACTAGAACCGAGTGCAGATTCTGTGAAAGATGAAGAATCAGGAAC
The DNA here is from genome assembly GCA_946251815.1 of Dasysyrphus albostriatus. NCBI lineage: Eukaryota > Metazoa > Arthropoda > Insecta > Diptera > Syrphidae > Dasysyrphus > Dasysyrphus albostriatus. The sequence continues at coordinate 98,079,939 of OX276336.1, forward strand.
AGACAAAGGAGCCGGCTCACCTGGTGGCGATCCGTCCACTGAAGGTCATCCCGGGTCTGCTTCTGAGTCAAAAACATCTTCGCCGAAGACTGATAATGATAGCCATCATCGGACTAGAGCACGTAATAGCACAACAAATCTCAACAACTCATCAATATCAATGGCAAAAGATACTACAGCCACCGGTGCTGGTTCATCGTTAGCAGAAGAATCAATTGCAACAGCACTCACCCCAAATTCTGTAGCAGCTCCTACCAAAAGAGGACAAAAGAGAAAAATCAAAGTTGAAGAAGAAATTGTGTCAAACAACGAAGCTGCAATATCATCCCCTGATCAACGGGAAACTCCTCGTAGCCGCCATCCTTCTGTTATTGAGGAGCATGCAGAAACTTCAGTTAAGGATCTCGAAAATGCCATGTCAAAACATTTACCCTCGCCAGGCGGTAGCTCTGCAACAACTGACTTTAGTGCCGATGCCCTTTTGAAACAACAGCAGCAGCAACAACAAAATGAGAAGAGTAGTACGATTCAGTGGATTGGAACGCCGCACTACCAACAACCGCCACCAATGCCTGCCACCGCTCTGCTACGTCAGTTGTACGCCAATCGAGAAAGTGTTATACGTGCAACTGCTCGACAGACACCAACGGGCGTGTTCTACAGTGACAACCAAGGTGGTCCTCTCCCAACGCCACCGGGAAGTGAGTCTTCCTATGACAACCAATATCTGCTGCATGGACACACGCCTCAAAAATCAACCGATGCATTCACGAATCTGGTGTCAACGTACGGTGGTTACCACAGTTCCATAGATTACCATAATGCCATGACACCACCAAGCTCTGTGTCACCTCGAGAATCCAACAATCTGGGTGGTAAGAATTCTTCACACCCATCGAATGGTGGCTATGAGTATGCCGATCCTCTTCGTGGTGGCCAATACAATACTCCAACCAGTACGGACTCCAGCTCAGCTCCACCATTGCCTTTGAAACCTCAACCCTACTCAGCTGCCGCTGCTGCCATGCATCATCATGCGGCTAACACAATAGATGCTGCATCAGCCTACGGTAATCTGGAGCAACCCCAATATTTCTCCCCCCACTCCGGCTTCCACTTATACCATAAAGGTGGTCCTTCTACAAGTTGGTACACGACCCCATCGTAGACAGGGCACAACCAAGAACGCAAATAGACAGCTAGATGAAGGACTTAAACTCATTTTTATTCCGGGGATATTGTGACAAAGAAAACACTAGTTTTTCTGTATCCAGGGACTAATGAGATTGATTGTTCAGGGAGGATGGGAGAATAACAACTTATCTCTGAACTTATCCTCAGCACACCCACTACAAGTGCCAAAAATGTGAGAAAATCGATTTGAGGTAAGTTTCTGTTTCACTGTCAAAAGGGAGATATATTGGCTAATCCAATAAATGTCACAGAACGGAAAATCAACTGTCAAATGATAATGTGATTTAATACTCCCTAGTGATTGTGCTGTTCTTTTAATTGACAGTTGAAGTCATCTAGCACTAGCTATAACTGTAAAAAGCATATATTTAAAATGATTGTACATAGCAAATAATATGTCAAATAAAATGAAATTAGTTTTTACAAAATTTTACTTAATTAAATTTAAAACTAAAATCAAAACTTAAAACTTGTTAAAACAAAATAAAAAAGAAACATTCAATGTTGTTAAATTATTTTTAAGTATTTACCTCCATATTCTTGTAAAAAGCAAACTACTACTATTGATTAACTAATACTCAACTTATATTCAAATACTCACAAAACTTAAACAATGATTTATTAAGTTAAATTGGAAAAAAGAAACTATAATGAACAAGATTTTAAAGACTTAGATAGTGTGCCAATAAAAAAAGACAATTCCAGTCTCTCTCTCTCTTTCCTTTTTGTATTTATTGTGTTTAATTTAATTTATTTACGATGTAATTACTTTAGAATTTATTTTTAAAAATAAATAAAACAAAAAAAAAAATACATAATAAAAATAGTAAAACAAAAAATAACATATCACTGTTGTTAACAGCTGAATTAGTTTAAGTTTATTTTTTAACCTTAACAATTTTGTTAATCAGCAAGGAAAAATCTAATTTTTATTTTAAGCTTTTTTTATATGTATTATAAGTGCAACTGGGATATTTTATTTCTGTTAAATTTTGATTAATTTTGTTAAATTTAGACTAATTTTTTCATTGAGTTTAAAAAAAAAATACTTCCTTATCAAAATTTGTTAATCCGTGATGCTTTAATATTTTTTTGTTCTATTAAGAAAAAAAGCTTATACTAGGTAATTATTATGTAGAATTTAATGAGTAAGTTTTTACTATAAAAAAGAAAGTTCGCTATAGGTAGCAAAACTATAAACATTAATAATAAAAAATTAAATAATTATAACATGAGCAATTGTTTAATTTTGAAATTTATAAGTGGAAGAGAGAGCCTGTTGAAAGACATATAGGTAAGTATTTATCTTATATTGAGTATCGAAGCAAAAGTTGGTTAGCTTCAAGAGTAAGGGATTCTTTTGATTAGAGTCTCCTGGCCACTTGAAACGTTGGAAAAATACCAAAGAGTAATTGCCGCGAACTGAATCCGACCTGACACTTGAATCGTAGCTCAGAAGAGAACAAAGGGCCGTATAAACTTCTTGAGGGCAAATATATTGTTACCAATATCCTGTTTCATACTACAAGTTGGTACTTTGATATGTTGTTCGACTTAACTTGAATCAAGCGACGAACCCGTTCTCGCCAGCTCATCAGCTCTCTTGTTTCACTGTACATTACTGTGACCAGGAACTCATCAAAGTCTTATGTTATGCTGCATGCCAAAAACCCTAAGCTCTTTTTGACAGCAAGTTACAAGCTTCGAATATGTATTTATATGTATTTTGGTGGCAGAAATGGCTTGTATTGCTGCTTGGCAATAAATAAAGAGGGTAATATCAGTTCGCGATATCGCCGTTATTGATATTTGCGTAGCTGATTTTATCACTGTCAAGACCTTGACTTGGAAGAAGCCACAGAAGTCCGAAGGTCTAAAGGAGCTAGCGAGTCCCAGAGTTTCCGAAAAAATTCCTGCACCAACTCCAGTGTCCATCTAAGAAGTCAGTGAAGACAGTCATCGAAGATTCGTTACTGAAAGGTTGGTTATTTTCCCACTCCTTTCTATTAGGAAAAGAGGTAGTGAAGGCTGAAGGGTATGTTGAAGTTTAAATGGCGTGTTATGTAGTTTGCGCAATTTCCAACATATATCTGCAGAATCTGAGTATGGCCTGTTGTGCTTTGTTTTCAGCATTTAGTCTGCAGATTCTTGCACGAATAGATCTAGGGGTCTCCAGTTGAGTATCTCTTCTAGTCCCGCTATGGGAGTGGTTTTCAATATCCCCGTAAAACCTATGCATGCTATCCTTTGAACTTTTGTCAAAGTTTTCAGGTTTGCTACTTTCTTAGTCGCGTTCTACTTAACTAAATTACCATTGATAAGTATTGGTTTAACTATTGCCACGTACATCCACCTGATAATTTTTGGACTTGGTCAAAAAATCCTTTTGCAGGAATAGAGTGCAACCATAGCATTCTTTGCTCTTTTTTTATTGTTGAGACTCCCGTACTCCAGTTCAAAGGCGGGTTAACAATGACTTAATATTTCTTCAGCAACGTTTAAATAGGGAAATTGATGCTCCTGACTTGTTAGCCTGTATTGGCATAAATTATCGCAGAGGATCTCACTACCTGCAAAGATTTGAACTTTTACATGTCGATTTTCATCGTACTAACTACGGAATTTATGAACCTTTAAGCCGAATGTGTAAGCTTTTCAATTTAAATGCTTGATTTTTGTAATTTTATAAACTAGTTGTTTTGTAATTATTTGTAAGCATGTGTTAGTTTGCATTACGAGTATTTTACTAACCACTAACACATGCACTTATGATGAGCCCTTGTTTGTAGGTTGCAGCTTGATCTAAGCTCTCTACAACATAAAATCTGAAGTGTAAAAAAAAAAAAAAAAAAAAACTCGTGCCTTATTTGGGTCGAGGCTAATATTAGGGCTAGGGTAAGGTAAAAATTTTAGCTTATTTTAACCTGTACTAAAACAATTAAAATAATTTTAACATTCCATCAATTATTAAAACAAAAAATAGCAATACCAGTTTATTACATAAAATTTATAAAAAATATCGATTGAGCAACAGATTTTGGGAGAAACTTGTCATACTACTTCTAAGATGAATCTTAATACTTTTATCAAAATCTGTTGTTCTTACAAAAAAAGTGTTTTAATCTTTTTTGTGGACAATTTTATGATCTAAAATTTAAATCTTTTCAAAAAATTACCGAGAATCAAGATATATATAAAAAGCTGTATTTTATTCCTTTTAACGTACAAAATAAAATGGCAAACATTGAACCACCATTTATTAAGACTTAGTTATGTCAAGTTATAAACTTACCTAAAAGCTGATTCAAGTTTAGTTTGTAGGAACAAAATTCTATCCCTAAGAATGTGCCACTGTCAGGGAAAAGAGGGCCCCTTAAATATGATTGATACGGGGCCCCAAAGTGCTTGCTACGCCACTGATACCTATGTAGGTATAAAAGCAAATAAAAATACAAACAACCTTCTTGACGAGAATTACTTTAAGTCTTTGTGGTAAGTATTATAAAACTTTGACGCATAAGCTATATAATAACAATAAAAACTCAAACATGAAATGTTGTTATTATAGGAGTTTAAAGTTTAAAAATTTGGGGCAAAGTGTTAAAATAAATTCCCACATAGAAAAGTAAATTTTTCTTCTGAAAATAAATAAATGCACGACGATGGGTCACACATACTTGCTCTTGAAACTTATTGGTTTTAATTCCTAAAAATATTGAAGTATAAAGGAAAATAAAACGAAAATAGACTGTCAAAACTTGTCGTTTTATGTTTTCTATTTTATTTTAAAAAAGTGGTAAAAACTACTGAAACTCAATATTTGATTGTCTAGTTAACTTTCACTTAAAATGAATCTGCAAAGAGCTTTGGAAAAGTTCTAAGAACTGAAATTTGAATTGATTACTTTAATTTGTCTCTTACTGGCCATTGATTATAATGTGACAATTTTAAAGTTGTCGTGCAATGTTTTCTAATTTTTTGTTTTAAATCCTTAATTCAAATTAAGTTAACATTAGAAATGGGTATAAAATTGATTGTATAGAATCGTTTTCACTTCGATAAATGAGATAATTTCGTTGAAAAATACTTTGAAAATTTCGCAAACTGAAAATTGAATTTGTCACAACCAATTTACGACTAATTAACTAATATCAAATTATTAGGCAACAAAATGTTCAGTTTTAAAAGTACTTATCACTTTTAAAAAAAAAAAAACATATTAGATATAGAACTACAAATTAGAAATTGTCAAAACTTTTTTAACCATTTAATAACCATAAATTATTTGTCCATAACCCCTTTTTGACCTATGTACGAGTAAAGTTGCTAACTTTAGCTCCACACAAAAACTAACAAATGTCACAACTAATTGAAGAAAAACTAACGGCTGATTATTAAGCACTTAAATATTAAATCTATAAAGTTTTTACCACTTTAAAAAAAAAATAGAAAGCATAGGATGACAAATTCAATATTTTCACAACTAATGAACGACAAATTATTCACCAATATACTGAAATATGAAACCAGCTTTCACTGTCCGGGTCTTAATATCACAGTTTTGAATAAATAAACAGGACTTATTATTTTCTATTTTCTATTGATTAATTTTAAGTTAGAATTTATTTATTTAATTCATATTTATTGCTTCTCACCTAGCCGTTCGGACTCGGCAAAAAATTGTATGTCCCCTCCATTGCTGCCAACAACACGCACACAGGAATGGTTGAGAGTTGTTAGTCACTAGGTCCTGGTTCTTCATGAGCTGTTGCACCAGTAAACTTTATTTTTGTATCCATGCGTCTAGGTCCCACCTCACGCTTACCGACCAATTCATTTTCATTCATTGTTCTGAAAGTATACATATATTATTTTATTTATACTTTGTGTCACTTACTTAGTTTTGAACCGGAAACCTTTCATGGGTATAGCAAGCATCCCCTTAACCACTTCGCTGCATAAAAACTTGTGCCAAATATCAATAAGTTGAAACTGATTTTGTTTGGATGGCTTGCGTGTGTGTGTACATCAACACTGGCGTCACGTTGAAATGAACTGGCAGAGTGTTCCTTTAACGATGGCTTGTGATTGACTGTTCCAGATGTTATTAACATTACTAACATGTTGAAGACTAGAATCCGAAAGATTGTCAGCAAATAACATTTCGTTTTAAGTTGCATCACTAGTAATGAAATGAGAACCATCTTCAGATCATGACCACGTATGATTAGGGAGACTAAAATCAACCAAGACTAATAGACCGTCATGCAAATCCATGGCTCACATAAAAAGTCAACTGAATTAATTAGATGGTATTAAATGTCAACTGGACATGAGTGTCAAGTGAGCAAAGCAACTTTGACGAATCAAAAAACTAATAGGTGGATAATTTTCCGTTATTAAGTCGTTATAGTTAGCTGTGATAATTTCGAATTTGTCGTACAATGTTTTCTACGATTTTACGCATTCTTTGTTAACTTCACATCAAGTTAGCATAGTTCTATCTCAAAGAGTGGTAAAAATGGTTTGGACTGAATAATTTATAGCTGTTTTTTTTTGGAAAAGTGCATATAACTTTTGGACATAAGAATTTATTATTTAATAATTTTCCTTTAATTAGTCGTTAATTAGCTATGACAAAAGTTTTCTATTTTTTCTAATTTGGTCGTGGTCGGGTTAAAGTTGTTGTTAAAGTTGTGATATATATCAAACGGAAAAATTAACCTTGATATAACCTAAGCAAATGATAGTAGTTTTAAATGCTGAAACAAAAGCCTTCGTGATAAAGGTTGCTGCCATTTTTCTGTTTAGGAACACACAACATGAAAAGTACAAAGAAATTATAGAAACCCTACAAATCATGTATTTCAGACTACGGCAAAAATCTAATTTCTCATCCAAACATACCTAAAACGGTGGATCCGTCTTATTAAAGGATTGAAACTATGTGCCTAGAAAACTGTTCTTTCCGTTTATAGATCTTCTCGGTGTGTCCATAGGACACGATTTTTAAATCATGTAAAAAATTATTGTATGTATATGACTTTCCAGTTCCACCATGAAGCTCTATACTGTATATGTACCTCCCCATATTCAAAGTAACTATTATGTTCATTTCATTAAAAAAGAATAACACCATCCAAAAAAAATCTGAAGGATGTTAAAAGAATAATTTGCATAATTTTATATTCATATTCCTAATATTTCCATTACACTTCCACCATTCCTGTGCCCTTTTAAAAAAAAGTTTGAAGCATACTGTGGAACAAGGACAAGCGACAAGGGCAATGTCTTTGGCTCGAATAAGGACTTTATAAAAAAAAAAGAATAGCTAATGGCTTCTAATTTTTATACCGCGCTCTTTTGTCATTTTCCCTTCGCCTTTCCTCTTTTTTTTCATCGACATTATCATCATCGTGCCTATCTTTGGCAAAAGTCTCATCAAATTGCAATATCTGAATATCGAGAATGAAGTTATTCTGTCTGAGTCTGAGGCGACATCTTATTAACTCACCCTCTGTCCTGGAGAGGCTGTGTAAGAGAGGTCCTTTCTTTTCCTTGTTTTACTTATCATTTATGATTTATTTATACAACAATATGTTGTAATATTAATATGTGGGTGCGTAGAGCATTTGGGGGCGATGCAATCGATTTGAATAATTTTCCAATATTTTACGGCGATAGGACTAATTTTTCTTTGACGTTCTGATTGGAAACTTATTTTGGGGCTCCCTCTGTTGTTATTGTAAATATCTTTAAGGTATCTTTAACTTTCTGAACCACCTTTATTTTATGAATTATTTGTGAATTTATGCAACATATAAACAGAAGTGAATTTGAAATTAATCATATTGTGTGAGGCTGGTTGATACTGCTATACACTAAATGCTCGTGCTTAGACTTTTTCCGCAGCTAGGGTAATGCTATAGGTTTATTAAGTTTTATTTTTTCAAGTTAATTCTCTAACGCTCATTTAAGCAGATAGGATTTAACTTAACTATGATGTTTCGATAAACTCTAATATCAATCATACTATACATACAAAAAATTTTAAGGTGTGCATGCATTTCAATTACCTGCATACCAAAAGAAAACTATGCAGCTTTTTGTACTGTCTTAAAAACTGCTTGTTAAAAAAAAAAAAAAAAACTAAGTAAAGCCCCATCGGATAGCAATCGGTAATTTTATTATCTACTGTAAGTAACACAAAATAAGTACCTTAACAATTTGGAAGAATTTAACTGAAAGATCTTAAGTAAGAAAAAATTATTGCACGCATAAATTATCCTTTTTTTTCGCACCACTCAATAAGACCTAAAGAATAAACGCAAAAGAACGCAAATAATGTTATTCAATCCAATTTTACCAATTCGGGTGGTAAGAAGAACAGCGCGGTGCTTGGACAGAAGAAACCCCAAAACCTTTTTTCGTCTTTATTTTTTTTTTTTCAAAGTAGTAGTCACATGAAGACGGTTGGTGGTATGTATTAAATTGAAGAGAAATTCCCTTTCAATTCCTGTCAATTTGAGATAAAATCCCTAAGGGATGCATGGTCAAGTGAGTCTTATGCAATGCCAAATAAGATTTTCACACATTGAAAGTAATACTCTTACATCACTCCGTCCGGGGTTACGGCAAGTTTTCTTTTTACACAAAGTCACTCGGGGGCCTTTGCCGGAAACATCAGTGTTCTTTGCTTTTCATTTTTTTGTTTGGTCAATTTGAACATACGAACCAACCAGAGGGATATACAATATTGTGTCTTTTGTATATTTGTGAATTTCAATCGACAAGTGAATTCCTAATTGATTTGGGAGTTGCATCATTAGTCAAAAAGGTACATATACTATTAACATTTAACATATTCCAAACGAATTCTTTGAATAATACCACTAAAACTACCTTGATTTTATAAGAAAAGTTCTTGAAAATAAATAAAAATTAATTTGGTGGCGCAACAGCTCGTGGAGAACTAGGGCCTAGTGACTTACAACTCGCAACCATTATTGTTTGCGTGTTTCTTTCAGGAATAAAGGGGACCTACAATTTTTTGCCGAGTCCGAACGGCTAGATGAGAAGCACTTATTCATGACAAGTATACTCTTGGGAGGATTTGTCAGTTCCTCGCAAGAGGCAGTACCTCGGGAAAAACATTTCTGTTTTTAGGTGGCAGCGGCTGGGATTCGAACCCAGACCTTTAGCGTGATAGTCCAATACACTTACGATCATGCCACGAGGTACTACAAGAAAATTTTTTATGCGCCTTTAATATTAATATTTCATAGTTCTGTAATTTTTTAATCATTTGACCAAAAACAATTCATACAAAATTTTTCAAAAAATAAATATGAAGATGGATGCATCAAATGGCTCTACATATGGGAAAAAAATTCTATTTTTTTCAGATTCTTAGATGAGTAAAATATCGTATCGGAGGGGGTCTATTTCACCCCGTTTGGGTAAGAGGGTTAGTTTTCTAAAAATTTGGCTCAAAACAGAAAAAACTATTTTAATAAAACGGGAACACTTACAATGCCACGCCTCAGCTTTAAAGCCACGATTCCATTCTATAATATGCTTCCATGCTCCCTAAATAAAGTTTTTATTTCAAATAGTTTTTTAAAACATAATTTTCAAACTTAAAAATTAAAAAACAAAAAATTATAATTTTATAAGACTAAAATTATTTTTTCAAAAACTATTTAAAATAAAATTTTTATTCAGAAAGCATATTATAGAATGGAATTCGTGGCTTTGAAAAATGCTAAGGCGTGGCATTGTCAGTGTTCCCGTTGTTTTTTAAAATAATTTTTTTCTGTTTTTGGACAAATTTCTAGAAAATGACCCCTACCGCCTGTACGGGGGGAAATAGATCTCCCCTCCTATACAATTTTTTTCTCGTCTGAATCTAATCTATACATTCTGATTTATTTTTGCGTTTTATAAAAATAATCCTTTACCCCTAATTATTTCCTTAAAGTGAAAATAGAAAGACCAGGGGAATGAAATAAGAATCTGAAAAAATTTGAGAAATTGTTTTTTTAATGTTTTGAATCGAATGAGGGCTATTCCAGACTATGTCTAATTTAAGGACCACCCTAATACGTACATGCATATAAAAAATTCAAACATGATATTTTTTTCAGAATATTACGTTATTATGTAAAGTATACTATTTTTGTATAAAATATTTTCAATACTCTTTTTCAATTTTAATAAAATACTCAAGGCTAAGTTAAAGTTTTTATGAAATTTGAAAACTGCAAAAAACGGAACACACACAAAATTTCCGAGTATGAAATTCCCAAACGTTAGATCCCTTTGTTTTTCAACTGTCAACTATCAGAATTCTTTGCCTGCCGTCAGATTCAAATCATGCAACGAGAAAAAATATTTACATAATTAAAACTATTACATAATTTAGATAATTTTGATTATGTCGAGGAGTTGACCTAAAGTTTTATTTGCATCTTCCAACAGTCAAAATTGTCAAACTTCTTTTAGATCTATCAGACTAGGTTTAAAAAATAGTTAAGTTTGGAATAAATTAGTAATAATCGCTTGGGAACAATGCTCAACATTTTGGACTTACTTTTTTAAAATTTTATATACAAATCTGTATTGGCGTCACTTTTTTATGAAAATATGCATTCAAAGACAAAATTTATGACATTTTTAACATAAAACTGACTCAATTTCTGACTTCAACATTGTTTTTTTTTTTAATTTGAAGATTTTGAATAATATTCCGATTTCAATTGTGAAGCTCGTGAAATTATATAATCAAAAATACGCAAAAGTTCTGAAATGAACGTCCCCAAATCATAAAGTAAAGTGTATGTACCTTCCAAATTTCGTTATTTTGTTTCTGAAATTGGCGTTGGAAATGATTTGTGTCGCCAAAATTCAACAAACGGACCACTGTGTGGCGTGGTGGTGGTAACTTTACGTCTTTGAAGTTAGCAGGGCAACTTTTACCCACACAACAATGGGACCTTGACAGGAATTTGCAGTGTTTTGCATTTTGTTTACATTCCTATTCCCGATTTTACAGTTCGTCAAAAAAGGGCGCAACCGAGTGACCTGCTTACTTCACTGTAAAGTTAGCCCCTAACATGCATAGTTCCTGAAATACTTGATGTTAACTTGCTTGGTTATCATAAATCAAATCAGAAGATCAGAAGAAAATATGTCTTAAGCAGAATCATACAGAAAAGTCAGAAAAGAATATGTGATTCCAGCTTGTGCTGATTTCGTAGGTACGAGTATTTTAACTTACAAGAAAGTTCATATAAACTGAAAATTTTAATTTTCAACTGGTGTTTTTAGAAGTCTTTCGTCAGCATCCTGCTGAGATATGTTGGTCAGAATAAATATGATGGAAGTGACACTATTATTTATTAGATTTTTGTATTAATTCTTTAGAAAACATTTTTGTAACGAAAAAAATTTTCAAATTTTGTCATCGCAAAATGCTGAATAGTCGACCGGGAAGGACCATCATCGACCATGTAATTCGTCAAATGGGTGCGCATTGCTGCTACAAGAGAACATCCATTTTAACAATAAATTTTTTTCATTTGTACAACTCTTTCGTGTAATGTGCGTTATTTGGCTTCAGTGACTGAATAATAACCAACACTTTTGACAGACGCGCACCGTAAATAAAAAATGACTGCCACCGATTGTCAATATTAACTCGTCCCTATTGAAATATCGTTAATGATGATTTTCTTCAAAATGGTAAGGTTTTCGAATTTTTAGTATTCAAAAAAAAAAAAATTTTTTAAATAAAAAATATCGAAAGCAGCCAATGTGCGGACAATGCTACTTAAAATTTGCATATGTACCAACATTTTTACTAAAAATGTTTTTTTTAATTAAAAAAAATACTTTTTTAAACAAAAAATACTGAATCCTGGAAGCTATTGACGGTATTTGGGGAGACTTTTGCCAAATTATACGCTTATGACACAAATTTAATTCCTTATTCAAACCTTGGCAATTTATAAGCAAAAATATGTTGAAAGCATTACGTTCACTAAAACACAAACAGTCTGTGTTATATTAAAAACATTTGAAAAGAACTGACTGTATGCTACAATTCTCTTTAAAAATTTGCCCATCCATAATGGTCCGATACCTTAATTCTGTAAATATATACTTCTTTTTTTTCTTTAAGGATAGTAAATAAAAATTACAAAAAAAAACTATTACCTACCCTAATTCACCTCAAAAGACAATAATACGCTTCAAAGATTAATCGACTGAAAAGTAATTTCTTTTTATTAGGAAATGAAAAACGATGTTAAGCTCCAAACGCACAAAGTAAAAAGAAAAAAAAAAACAACTTGTCAGGTAGGTGAAACAATAAAAACTCCAATTACCATAAAAAAGAGATTTGTTTTTTTGTTTGTCTTAAAAATTGTTTCTTTTTCCAGGTTTCCAGAGTTTGCAGTGTTTTTGACGTGATCAAAACTTTTAAATAGGGTGTTTTTTTAAGACACACAAAACCAACAACAAATAAAAAAAAAAAAAAAAAAACTTCAAACAATTAATTTCGAATTTGTAATGAGTTCGTTTTAATACTTACCCGTGATACTTTGGAAATTAATCCAGTTCGATAGGAATTAAGAGGGTGCTTCTTGTGGTGCACTTTCATTCATATATACTCATATAAGCTCACTTGAGAGATTTATGATCTTTTAATTTTGGGCCACCCCTCAGTCAGTCTCAACCAATATCCGATACCCTGCTCTATAAAAAAAAATAAAAATAAAAAAAGTGACAGGTTACACAAAAAAGTCCTTTGCAAAAGCCATAAACACTTTTTAATCTTTATTCGTCCTTTTGATTCCGTTTTTTTTTTCATTCTTCTATAGAAACTTCACTTACAATAGAAGAAGCGTTGGCTTTTTACTGCTGTTGAATTTGATTTGAGTTTTATTGGAAATTTAACAATGTCCTGATGATGAAGTGTGAATTTTTATTTGAATGGAATGTGTGGGGGTGATAATGGAAGTTATTTTCCTCAGGAACTCGTCAAAATTACCTGGAGCATTTGTTTTGTTAGACAACAAGCTTTAATTAAACTGAAGTATTTGAATGTATGCTTTGGTGGTGTGTGTCAACAAAATTCGTTTACTCCCATTCCCATGTTCTGTATTGCTTTGGGGATTTAAGAAATTTCTTTAGGTATACATAGGTTAATCCTTAAGTTCATAAAAGAGGATAACAGAAAAGGAAATTGTATTCTAATTCAAATCAGATAAACCAATTATTAACTGACTGTTTTTGGGAGGTAACAATAGCGTGTTTTTGATTTTAACATTTTTTTTTGTATTTTACTCAATATTCAAAAATATGGAGCTAACTGGTTTTCGCACCGGATGTCTCATCTGTTATACACTTTAACACAGGCAATGGATGATTGACTACGTCTTGAATTGGCTTTACAATTAAAATTCGACTTTTTTTGGCAAAATTTTGCACGCATGCTTAGAACTTTTAACTATGTTTATAATAAACTAACTATTGCACTGAAAATCGGTAAGAAACCTCTTTTACTTGATGATTTATGGCTTAATAATTTTAATTACTTGTGACAAATTCAATTTGATCGTGCAATGCTTTCTATGTTTTTTGGTGGATATCAAGTTTTTTTTTTGCAAGTTGAAAAGGCTTCTTAAATTTAATATTTTAGTGCTTTATAATTTATCGTTGATTATTCTATAATCCGTTTTGAAAAATCAGTTTGTTATGCCATATTTTCTATGTGCTTTTTGGGTAATTTGTTTTCTTTGAGTGTCTAGTTAGCAAAGCTGATTTGTCATTCTATGTTTCTATTTATTTATTTTTTTCGAAAGGTGTTAAGAACTTCTATTAAACATAAAATTTAATTGCCTATTAACTGCCGTTTATTATTAATCGTTGATTAGTTGTGGCAAATTAAATTTTGTATGCAATGTTTTTAATGTTTTTTGTTTTATTTTCCTTAATTCAAAAAAGTTCTTTGAAAATATTATAATTAAATTTTTAAATTAAATTATTCAATTATTCGTTGCTTACGAGTATATTTGACAATTTAAACACTGTCGTTCAATGTTCTCTAAGTTGTTTGTTTTAAATCCTTAATTCATTATGACGAAACATTCAAATACTTTACTACGATTTCACTCTGTCAAATGAGGTTATTTAGTTGAAATATATACACAGAAAACATTGCATGCAAAAATTGAATTTGTCACAATTTATTTACGGCAAATTACACAGGTAAGTCAAAGTCGTTCTTACGGTGCTTTTGCTGATTGTGCTTAACTCAAATCGGTTATCCGTTTTTCGGCATCAGCTTGGATTTTCGAGATATTAACGTTAGAAAATGCAAAAATCTTTTTTTGTAATTTTTGAGGTAATGTAACTATGCGAATTGATATGTTTTTTTTTTATTGTACATATTTTTGAAAGTACTTATCTTAATCTTCAAAATTTAGCTTTAATGGTTTGAATATGTCTTTTACATTTAGAGAAATGTTTAGTTTACAAATCTGAAATCCATTTTTTAATACCAGCACAACTTTTGAAAAACAAATTAAAAATCATCCGTTTTCGATAATAAGTTTTTGTTATTTGAAATAACTCTAACAAATTGAAATAAAGTGCAATAGAACTACAGCATTTATATAAATTTTGCTTTGTTTCACATACAGAGACCCACAATTATAGTTACTCAACATGCCCTAATCCCTAAAACCTTTTTAATTTGTTTTCCATTCTCTTTAAATTGTTTTGAAGTCACTCTCCTCTCATCACTAAATATCGAAAAATACAAGTGAGGATTTCTCAAAAGGTAAAAGAGATATTGGAACGATTATGGCTGAATTTTTAAGATTAAGATAAGTGCTTTCAGAAATCTAAAACAATAAATTCAAAAAAACCAATTTTATAGTATCCTAACTCCAAAAATGGCCAGTAGGCTTATTTTCCATTTTCTAAAATTAACATCTCGAAAACAAGAGCTGATAGCGAAAAACGGATAGCAGATTTGGGGTCAAAATTAAAAATAACCTTTAGATCAACTCTTTCTTACTCGTGCCCAAAACCTTGAAAAGCCATAAATGAAAACTTTAGAAGTTCTTACCACTTTTCCAAAAAAAAAAACACAAACGACAAATTTAAAACTGTCCAATTTTATAACCGACTCATTAACCATGAATTATTTAACCAAAAACCTTTCGGTTTAAGCAGTTCTTTAACCTTTTTGGAGGTGTTGCTTACTTGAGTAGGCTCACTTGAGTCAAGTTAATAAGGTATTTAAAAACCTAGAAACATTGACCTACAAAATCGAAATTGTCAAAACTAATTGAAGACTAGTTTTCGACAGATTATTTAGCCATAAGCCATCCGGTATTAGCAGATTTTACTGACTTTGGCAATATCTTGATATTGAGCTAGCAAAGGACCAAAAAAACATAGAAAACATTGCATGATATCAAATCAAATTTTTCAAAACTAATGAAAGACTTGCTAATGGCAAATTATTAAGCTATAAGACAATAAGTAAGAGAAGCTTTTAACACTTTTCAAGTAGTGTCGAGTTAGCAAAGCATTTAAGAAAACACATAAACATTGACCCAAAAATTCGAAACTGTCACAACAAATTAAAGGTTAATTAACGGAAAATTATCTACCTATTCATTTTTTGATTCGTCAAAGATGCTTTGCTAACTTGACACTAATGGTTGCTTCTTGTATCATGTTTATGACCAAAAACGTTACCGTTTTATCATTTGCTTAGCTTTTAATGATTAAATTGTCATAATACACGATTCTCCAAACTAAAAGAATTCATCAATGGGATTTAAGTTTCAAGCTTTTTTAATTCATAACTAACGATTAGTCTACGGCAGACATTCTACTCTTTTTTTAGATCCTAGAATGTATCGTCTCAAATTACAAATAAAAAAAAAGATCACATTCGGTTTCGACTAAATAATTTCAGAGGAGTTCTGCTATATGTACATTTATCGCACCCACTTGTGCAATATCTACAGTTTACCTACCCCATTCATACCCGTCATGTCATGTCATATAACCTAATCACACCCCGAATTTATTGCCCTCTCCCATATGTGAAAATATGTTCTATCCGAATTAATGTTAAAAGGACATTCCGGCCATACCAAAAAAAAAAGAATTCAACAGGGGGGAACGGCAAGATGTCGTCTATAAATCATATTACCTACAAGTTCTTTTTTCTTCCATATCACCCCATAACGTCATATGACGGGATGAGTTATCCGAAAATATTTGTTAAATAAAGCCTGCAAGGATTTTTTTCCTCTTTCACTATCAGTTTCACTTTTTTGGGGCGAAGAAATAGAAAGAAGAAATTAATTTTGGAGCTTTAGCTTGACTTAGGATTCCAAATTTTCTCAACTAATAATAAAAGTTGATTTTCTTTGCTCTATAGTGAGTCCTTAACAAAATTGCTTCCTTACATTCAGTTTATTAAAATAAATTACATTCAAATCCCAGTAGATGAAAAATTTGCATAAGTAAATTGCCTCAAAGGTGCACTGTCGCAATAGAGGAAAGGACAATCTAATGACAATGACAATACCCACCTAAATAAATACAAATCGAAACAATTAACAATCGTATG
Source organism: Dasysyrphus albostriatus (assembly GCA_946251815.1). Taxonomy (NCBI): domain Eukaryota; kingdom Metazoa; phylum Arthropoda; class Insecta; order Diptera; family Syrphidae; genus Dasysyrphus; species Dasysyrphus albostriatus. Next base: position 98,096,794 of record OX276336.1, read on the forward strand.
GAAATCCTCTTCGTTTGCATGATTTTGGCGGTAGAATTCAAACTTATACCGAAACCTAGAATATGATGTCCTTAATTCAATTTAAAATGCCATATAAATATCCTTGGATTACTTACGACCACAAAATACAAATACATACTTTGATGAAATGGAATCGGAACGCGCGCACAGTTAATTTAAATTCAGGACTTGTGCGAGTTTTGTTAATTTCCTTTGACATTGTTTTCCGGGGGATTTGAATGTACATACATATACAGTAGTAGACATTGACTTGCTGCTGAAAGCAATACAAACTCTTCATCTTCTTCGCTATTTATATCCACATGTCATACAAAAACTTTAATATACTATTGCTAGATTGGTATGGGTAAATGAGTGTCCTGGATTCTAGTTCTGGTTCTGGGCCGTGATGAGAAATTCTTTCATGCTGTAAATCATGATTATACTTAATTTAGACGTCAGCTAAAGAGGGTAGAATCTAAGTTTCACTGCCCTTGTTGGTTCATTAAGATGCCAAGAATGCCTCATCTTCTATCATTCTATCATCAGTTTCTATTCTTCTTATTTTGCAGTTGATGAAGGTAGAGTTGCTGATTATTGGATTGCAGTTATTAGTGAAACTATATACTGAGGGTGGGTCATTAAAGGTTCCAACTAATATACTTTACATGCGAAGGTGTGATAAAGCGATATATTTAGCACTTATGTATATCTACCTAATAAATATCACCAACTTTAGTGGCAAAATATTTTAATAGTAGGCGACACACTTATTTTAAATGCATGAAAGGACATATTGGACAATTCGCGCTGTGAATGTTGGAAATAACGAGGAATCCAAAGATTTCACTCAAAGCAATAATGGGGACGTTTGAAATTAATTGTCCTAGTTCACTTATATGGAATTCCTTACAACCATTTCAGATCGATTTTTTTTTTGGTTGCAAGGAATAAGCAAAAAACCGTTCTTCTTATGTGGGATTCTGCTTGTGCCATGTAATTGAAATCTATAGATAAAAGTGAAAACAGAGTTGGATAGTAATCATTACAAAAATGTCAATTACAATCACATATAATTGCATAATTGGAAAAGTTCAACTACTGGTTATTTGTAATTTTTTAAATTATAGATTACATGTATAATTGAAAATAAAGTGATCTTATACATTTAATTGAATAAAGGTAATTGAACAAAAAAAGTAATTGAAAAAACCTTTAATGATTCCTTTTTTTTAAATCAACACCCAAAATAATAATAATGATTAATCTAACTGATATCTTAAGTACATTTGTGTGTAATGATTACAAAAAAGTAATTGATCATTGTAGGTTTTTAACTAAGGTAGTGCCTAACAAGGCCCAAATGTATTATATATGTTAACTCTCTCTAAAGAAACTCATACAAGGCAAAAACAGCCAGCTGCGCGATTCATGACGAGACCTGCAGTTGAAAGAAGTTCGTTGAAGGATGAAGAGCACTCGATTTATAAAAAACACGCGTGTTATTTGTGTGTTTTTATAAAAATTCAATGAAGTAAGTACATTTTTAATATTTTTCCCATAAAGTATATTCAATTTAGACTCCATCACAATATCTTTTTATTAAAAACATTTTAATGTTAATTTTCTATAATTTTTTAGCAAGTGTCTTTCATTGTCCTAATAAGGCCCATACAAAAACCTGGTGGGCCTTATTGGGCACATGACAAAATTTCTTGTAATATATGTATTCTCTTTTTCATTAAATTTTTGTTGGGTTTCAGACAGAATGTCAACTTTAAAACAAAAAAGAGCAAATTGGAGCGAAGTCGAGATGAAAAATGCCTTGAACCTTAAAGGTCAGCAAGTGACAAAATAGAGCTTTCCAAAACTGAAAACTGAAACCACCTACGACGCCGACGTCTGGTTCTCGAAATATACACATCCAAAGAGATATTTCATTATTTGCATTTAGCCTGAAAATGAATTTGGGTAGATATATTTTCTGAACCAAGCCTTGCAAATAGTTCCGGTTTTTTAATATTACATTCTCTATTCAAAAGCTATCCGTTCCTGAAAGCCAAAAGCATTTGCACGGTCCAGTTCATTAAATATTTGCAACCAAAGTAATTCTGATGAATTTCGACGCAATCCGTTAGATGTGAATATCTAACGCACCAAGCTTTCAAAATTGTTGCGATTGTCAGTGCTGAATAGGAAATTGACACACCTTTCCAAAAATGTAAAAATTTCGAGGATTTCGAAAAAAAACATGGACTAACCGCTTGCCGTTTTTTTTTCAAAAAAAAAAAGTTAATGAAATAAATCGTAAATAAATAATGGAAAGGCCTATTCAAACCCTATCGATATATCGAAGCCAAATTTCCATGGTCTGATTCAAGAAATATTCCATCCAAAGTGATTTTACTGATTTTCTGCCCCCAACTATCTACCTAAATGTTTGTTTATTGACAAGAATGAATCACCGAAGCCTTCAACATCAAAGTCTGTGCCAAAGCAAAAGCGTGCTTACGCAGCTTGGTATTGCCATGCCTGCAAAGACGATCGCATGGAGGATATGAGGAAATATCAGAATTGTATGAACCTCTGTGTTGGGTTGACATCAGCTGACGAGGTTTTCGAATGCCCTAGTGGATGCGAAAGAACACCTGTTAAAGATTTAAATTTAACTCACGCTGAACTGTCTGGATTTTTTTTTTATTAATTTTTATTTATTAATTTTTTTAAGTTTTTATGTGATATTTTACCCAAGAAGGGCATTTAAGTTAAGTATTATTTTTAAACCAAGAAGGGTTTTATTAGTTTCATGTTTTTCATTTAAAACGATACTACTTATGTCGAAGAGGCTGTTTTTTGTATTTTTTTAGGAAATACATTTTTTTTTAAAATAGTTTTTGAAAAAATATTGTTTTTTTTTTGTGGTTTAATTTAAACACGTTTTATTTCAGATAGAAATTTTGGGAAAATCTTATGAAAAACAAATGGGCCTTATTTAGACCCCCTGCTCTTAATAAGGCCCTACGTAAGCCTTTTTTTTAACTCCGAATTTTTAAAAAATGTGGCAGAAATTTAGAAAAATCTGTTCGGTAGTCCTTATTTGGCCCCCCTACCTTACTTATTGTTCAACAATTAATTTTTTCCAATTACATATGTTATTATTAATTGAAATTTTTCAATCAAATTCAAAGTTTACTTATTACTTCCCAGCTCTAAAATTGAACATTATGCTTCGATGGATTAAATCGGTTTTGTTTATAGAAAAAAAAATCGATTTTTTGGTTATAAATCGACAAAAAATTAAAGCAGCAAATTAATATTAAATTTTAGTAAGTTTATATTGACTTCAATTTAGTATGATGAATGTGATTTGCACTTCTCGCAATCTAAAAAAAAAACTTTTGTTGTATCAGTTTTGCCCTCTTCTGCTTTATGACCTGCAACCATGATACAACTAAACAGATAACGCCGTCCTGTTTTTTTTTTTTCGTTTCGTTCTGCGCATCTACGTCATCGACGCACAATTTTCCCTGATATTTTTGTTCTTTTTTTAATAGAAATGTGTGTTCAGAATCCTAAAAACAAGTGTTTTGTTTTAAAGAAATGATATTTCATATTTAATTAATACATTTTAGTCAAAAAATCTTTGTTTTATTAATCTTGGAAAAAATATTTGTGTGCGTCGATGACGTCATTATATGTGAATGAGGCGCAATGCGCTATCTTATTTAGTTGTATCATGACCTGCAACTCTGTCTTATAAGAGATACGAGTATTGTTACCTACGTACCTATTGATGCGGAAATCCAATTTGATTCAACAGCTTTTCTATATTAAACGTCATTTATCAAAAGTTACTTTCTTTAACGATACTTTGAGGCTTAAATCATATCCATAAGATCAAGATGACAAATGTCATTCATATAACTTTTAAACTCCATATCCAACTATCCATCAAATATCTCCTTACACACACGCACCGCATGCATCAAATAGATATACACTTTTTTTATTATTTAATCCGAACAAATGATGTCCAGAACGTATATCCTTGATTCCCTCAAATAAAGTGACATTCGATGAAGCGATTTCCATAAAACACACATAAAAACTCAATTTAGCACATTTGTTGCGGTCAATCTTGTCATTATTTTGCATTTCCTTCAAAATTATTATGGACACCGAGACAGAAAGGTATCTTATTTTGGTATATCCCATATTATGTTGAGAATTTCCCCCATATCAATGATGACCATAATTAATCATCCAACTGATGCGTCTGGTTTTTGTGAACTCCTCGGTCGGTTTCGTTGTACATATAAAAAACCCAATTTGAATTACCTACTATTTCGTTTATTCAAAATTAAACACATTATTAAAACAATCTGTTATAACTGGGCATACATCTTTTATTTTGGGAGGATGAATTGTGACGTTTCCTTAGCGGAACCAAATGGGGATGGAGATTTATCTACCCAGATTTCGCGACGGACGCCCTTCCGCCAAGGGAGCTATTAAAATAAATTTTCAAAAAGACAAAATCCTTGTGCGTGATAATGATAATTAATCATATTACTTTGAACAAATGTATACATAGGTACATTTCTATAATTCGAGCTCCTTGAAGAAGGTGTCAACATAAACGACTTTAGCAATTTTTTTCTCATTTGCATAAGCATCATAAGCATAATCCTTGTAGACCTTGTTGGTTTTATTGCTGTTGAGAGACTTTTAATCCCTTTTCATATTTTTTGGTTGTTTTTTGTTTTTATTTTCAGGAAGGCAAAGTTGGGATAGACAAAATGTAAAACAGAAAATTTAAACGTAACCCTGAATTTTTTTCGCACAGGAGGGGTTGATGATTTTTAGATTGTTGTAGTGATACCAGATAAGAACAATGACAAGAAAAATATTTGATGTTGAAGGATATTAATTGCTTTGATAGAACAAGCATTAGCATCATTTTTTGTGTTATTCATAATGATTTGAAATGAATTCTTAAAATCTTTAAAATAAATATGTTTTGTATGATACGTAAATGTAATCTTTGACTTTAACGTTTTTATCTTGTTTTTGTTTTTGTGTTTATTTAGGTTATAATTTTGCTTGGCATTTGCAAGTTTTACATTTTAAGTTCAATTCTTTTAAATTTTTGAAAATGTATTACCTCAACATTGATTGTTGTTTTGTATTAAGCATTAAGTTTTTTCTATTAAAGTTAAAGTTACGGAGATATCCATGAAAAACCGTTTAACAAAATTGGGTGCTCCCTAAAAACTAAACCCTTAGTACGATTTTTTTAAATACGGGACATGGCATCACAAGTTGGACACATTACAGCACTATCTTTTTTTTGAAAATCCAAAATGGCGGTGCTAACTTCACGCACATCAAACGTTTGAGTAAATTTACCTTTATTTGTTTTTTTTCTTGTCAACTAGATGCGAACGTTGCGAATTTTTTGAACATTATTACAAGAGCTGACCACGATACCAAACCTAACTATACTTTTGTAAAAATCGTCTCGGTATCGTCAAAATCGAAAAATTTTAGTATTTTCTCGGTATCGGTCTTGTATAACTCAGTCTCGTTTGGTCTCGTATAACAAAGTCTTGTTTCGGTATCGGTATCAGTAGACCCCCACGATATAAAATTATAACCCAGAGAGCATGATTTATTGCATTTATTTTTCCTTGATGACTAGGCTAATAGTAAAGTAGAATTAATAAAAAAAAAATTAAATTGTTTAAACAAATACATTTTTAATCCAAAACACCGGAGTCTGATAGTAGCAGTAGCGTAGCTACCGCGGTATCAGCCGTATCAATGATACGGGTCCCCGAGATTTTGTTGCGTAAAATTAACCAAACTGGTTAAACTTATCCAAACCTCATTGTGACTCACTCTGATTGAATTACCTTATGTAGCATTCACTGAAATGTATAAAAAAAGGTCGTTCATGCAAACTTTATAGAACGATTTAAGGGTTTTTCTTATTTTTTTTCCTATAATTACTCGCATAAGTTCCAAGCAACTAGATCATAAGAGCAAGTACATGCGATCTAATCGTGTATTTTAGTTCTTTGAATTATATATTTGTATTTATTATATTTGAATTATTTATTTTGTAAACCAAATTCATTGCCACTTAATAAATTCTTAAGAATCTTGCTAATTCCATCACTGGATAAACCCTTCAAACAAGTACGCAAACGTGGGTGGGTTGAAATTTATCAACTATTCAACAAGTTTATTATCTGTTCTTTGAACTCTTGTTGTTTCCAGTTACAGAAACGATGGATTTATGAAATTTCCCACTTGTTGAAAGAAGCCAAAACAATTGTTTAAAGTCCCCTAGACTTGTTATTCCGTTATTTAATTATTATTTCGGAATTACGTAATCTCTCAAACATATAAAAATTAAAAGAAAATGAAAACACCATTAATTTGAGATTACAAAATTATAAATTTTTTTGTTTGTTTATTGATTTAAAAAAGCTTGGATGCATTTCGACCGGTCTACCAGCCATCATCAGCAACACGACTGACAGCAAAATCTCTTTATTTAAAAAAGCTTACATTACCTACATTGTTACATTTTTGCAGATCACATAGGTACATAGTTAAGTTACACAATAAAACATTAAAATATGAAAAGGTGTGAAAGAAAAGAGAGAAATATTTATAACATAGTTAAAAGCAGGGGGGTGGAAGAAACAAGTAGAGAAAATTATAACACGAACAGCTCGGACTCAATATTGCCCATATTAGCGTTTAAAGCTGCAGCATTCCTATGTATGTATAGGCTTTCAAATGCATCCAGTTTTCGGCTATCATGCAGGCACTTGAGGAGTCGGACGTTGTCAATTGTTGTTGATAGGTGTTGTTTTTGTATTGCATGCATTGCGAAGGCGGACTTTCTCACTTCGTTATTTTTTATATTGTTTTTGTGTTCTTTGAATCTCGTTCTGACCGAGCGTTTAGTTTGGCCATAGTATTTTTTGTCACATTCGTTGCATGTAATTTCGTATATGCCGGACTTGTCTAGTGTTTCTCTTTTGTCTTTGGTAGATGTTAAAATATTTTTTAATTTATATGGGTTAGAGAATACTGCATTTATATCATTTTTCCGGAGCGATATTTTTAATGTATTTGTTATTTCTGGAACAAACGTGAAACTAGCTCTCTTTTTATCTCTTTCTATTGTTTTGTTTTGTGAAAATAATGTTTGATCTTTCTCTCTTAGTTGAGTGGCGATGTATTATTCTGTCGATTAAAAATTGGTTGTATCCATTGACTTCTGCAGCCTGTTTTATGTAATTATACTCTTTTAAGTAATTTGTTGTAGAGAGTGGAAGACTCACTAAACGGTGGGCTAAAGAGTTAAAAGCAGCTAATTTGTATTGTATAGGTGTGAATGAATCACTTGGAATTAATCGCAAAGTGTTGGTGTTCTTATGATGGATTGCAATTGTAATTTTGTTGTTTATCCTATGAAGCTCCAGATCGAGGAAAACTAGGCGGCAATTTTCTTCTATTTCATAAGTAAAATTGATTTCGGCATATTGTTCATTCAAAATAGAAAGTAAATTATCTACTTCTGAACGTTTTACGATTGTTAAAACATCATCAACTCTGCTCTGTAAAAAATTCAATAGAACTCACAAAACTATTAGAATCAGTTACTTTCGCGGATGATGACGTCATGGTTTCGTTTGATGTTGAATCGTTATTCCCCTCTATTCCTTTACATCATGCATAAGATGATGTGTGAGATGTTACAATCTTTTTCGTATACAATTTGATGAGCTAAAATTTAAATCTTTTGAAAATTAAGGGCATGTTGTCCGCTTCAGCTTACAAATAAAAAAGCAAACAAAGGTTGTGTCACTGTTAAGTAAAAGGGGGCCCCTTAAAAACTTTTGATACGGGGCCTCCGAAGTGCTCGCTACGCCACTGGATAGTAGCAATCTTTTCTCCGACGAATTAATTAGAAAAATAGTTCAGTGTTATTCTTATATCCTTAAACTACACATGCATCTACAGAGATGATGGATGTTTTTAAACAGTGAGGAAAGAATATTTCATTTTGATAGAGCAGTTTTCAGTTCAGATTTGAATTTATCGTATACAAAACTTTCGAAAAAATATATTCTGAAGTTCCAAAAATTCCGATACCTGAATTTTCCTTTCCTTTGATAAAATTTTACACTGATCTCAATTACATACTTGGTCTTCTTGGTAAACGAATGTTGACAGCTTCGTTTTAACTTATAATTCATATAAAAAAAAAACCATCGATTGTCTCAGCTCTTGGATTATAAAATCACTATATGATTGGTCATTTTATTTTCCACTCCTATAGTCGTTTTATATCGCATGCCATGTTGGAGTTGATACTATTTAACGGAAATTATTTTCTACCAGATCCAAAAGCATAAAGAGTCCTTATTTATTTATAAAAACACTTAATTTACATAAAATGACTCTGAAAATATTGAGACATCCAAACATCTTATCCCCATCTTATTAAACATCCAAATTTATCTTCAATTAAAATAAAACACATAAGAAGCCTCAATTCGCGTAAATCCCCAGCGACACCTTCATAATAGTCGTCAAAATAAAATACCAATCTACATGCATTACGATAAGGACTATAGTTTCTTGTTTAGCAAGTTAACCATTGCCTACGCTTCATGAGACTCTTAACCACCACCATGCTTCCAGTTCCAATAATAAACCAAAGTCATAAAATCAAATAGTCCTGATCGAATTTCAACCGGAACAAATTTCTTCTGGCCCTGAAGATGGCACCCCTTTTTGGAAACAAAACAACAAATTATGTAGACATTCTGCCACAGAGTCTCCTTTACATATCTCTCATTTTAACATTTACAGAAATTTGTGTCCCATACTCTAGATCTAGAGTTTGAAATGGCTCTCAAGGATTTAATAAGACAGGATATTCTCGCATAACTTTTCTATAATCGCAATTCACCCGGTCCTTATATGTGGATCAGTATGAATGAGCTTCTAAATGCTTCTGGTCATTTGAATGTGGATGCCATAAAGATAAGATGCGGTCAAGGCAAGCAATTTCAGTTTCATCCTCAATTGAGTTTCAATTGTTTTTGGACGTTCTGTGGGACCGTCTTTGACTTAGATTATGGGTCGCGATTCGAAAGGGTCATCACATCAGGGGTAGTACGGTTGTAGCCTACTTCTTTTAGATTTTTTTTGTTTTCTGTGACAAAATATTATGCGTACACATTTTGTAGAAGTGTTCCCTTATGTGCCTGATAATAATCAGAAATTATGTTAAAAGGATTTTTGTTTTTATTGGTTCGTACCCTTTGCCTTTTAGATATCCCTTTAAACATTTATTTTATTCTATATTTGCAATAATGTAACATGTTTAGAAGCATTTGTTCCAAATTTAGTAACTTCATTTGTTTCCGTGGTTTGTATGGATGCGATTGTTTTTAAAATCTTATATCTATAAGAACAACGTATGAAATGGAATTTATTTTATCTTTAGAAAAGTGACTTGTTTTTATTAATAGATGTAATGATATTCTGTTATTAATAATAACATGGTACGTAGGTTCTGCTAGTTTTAAAATAAATTGCCGGATAAGATAGGTGACACATCAAAGTTTTAAAGTAACAACTTCCAAAAAAAAAAATTTGTTATACAAATGTCGAATTCATGGTTTAAAATTAAGAACTTAAAAATATAAAGTGTGTTTTTTTCAACTATGCACGACTCAAAATCATAAAAATTTATAATCACACTCAACAAAAAGGATAGAACGGATGACGATATGGCAAACTGTTTGAAAATTGTATTCTCGCACTAAATTTGGAGCGGTATAAAACGCTTTTGATTGGCTTATTTTTTACACTTTGAAAGTTAATTATGGTGATGGTAGGGTCATGAACAAAGATATCAATTCGAGGTATCTACTGCCAGCAGTTTAAATAAAAAACCGGTATCCGCTGCCTAAAACAGGTCTTAACTGGCACACAGATATACAAATTTTCCGTTTGATAACTTGCCTTATAGAAAAAGAGATTAAATCTTTCTACCCCTAAATTAATAAACAGCGGATAACAACGTGCTAGCGTTTAAACATTTGCTAACTTGTAATTCTTATTAACAAATGTGGAATAGTCTGTGACATGTGTTAACTTACGGATAACTTTAACTCACCAAATTCCGCATATAATGAATGAATAACTTATCAACACATTCACGCACGCGTGTGATAGAACCGTTTACTACTGCCAGTATACATTTAATAAGGCATGTGACACATGTTTTATAAAATCCCCACAATTTGATGAAGTGGTGAATTTGGTGAAGTGATAAATACTGGAAATTTTGTAATAAGAAAAGTTATTAAGCGAATTGTCTATCCGTGTGCCACTTAACACGTGTGTTAGGGAGCGGATAGCAGTTTCTTGTTAATACTGTTGCTAGTATTTATCACTTCACCAAATTTTGTAATACATATGTCACATGCATGTACTGCCTTACAAAGTGTATAGGTAGAAGTTCATTATACTCGGAATTTGGCGAGTTTAAGTTATCCGTACGTTATAACACGTCACCGGCTATTACACATTTGTTGATAAGAATTTCCAATTAACAAACGTATAAACGTTAGCACATGCTTATCCACCGTTTATTAATATGGGAGTACTTAACTTCCGCTGACGCAAATAGTACGTCCAGCAAAATTTGGAGCGGTACTAAATACGTTGAGCAAAACGTTTACCATGAGCTCTCTGGTCTATATGCCTGATAACTCCAATTTGAGAGAATAATAACTTTTGAACCATACCATAAGTCATGAAGAATAAAATTGCGTACAAGCAAAATTTTTCCTACATTTTTGTGGTACAAATTTTTCACAACGGCTACCGAGAAGAAGTTATAAGGTAAAATCTTACAAAAGCATACTTTAAGGCACTTTAATTCTGAGAGAAACATTAAATTTTGTTTACAAAAAAAAATATTAACACGCAATTAATATTTGTGCGATGAGCCTTTCTCGGAACTTGAGCTAAAACGCGTTGGTGACTGACGCACTTACACCCACGCCATGTTTTGTAATTTTTAGTAAGAAATAACCCCACCTCATAAAATTGGACCAGTGTTGTTTTTTATGATGAAAAGTCTTTTTGCTTTTGTCGGCTGACCTAGTATGAAAATTCATTATTTAAGAAATAAAAAACTTCAAATTGCTATTCAGAAATCTCCTGATTAGAATATAACCAACTTTGCCCCTGAAGGGAAGATATAAAGGGTTTCTCAACAGGGACGCTACAAAAGTAGAGCGACAGGGACAGCAAACGACGCCATATTTCTTGCCGCTCTTTTGACATTTCTCTTCAGTAAGGTTTGCCATTTCATGATGACGAGTCGAAATTATTAAAATGTACTACCGAAATTCGGAGTCAGTGGCCTCAACGTAAAGAGCACTACGTCCAATTTATGGTCGTCATAATCGTCCTAGCAGATCAACAATTGAGCGTCTAGTGGAAAAATTTGAATCCACAGGCACAGTACAAAATGTTCCCGTGCCAGTGAGACAAAGAAGTGCCCGTAGTATCGAGAATATTGCTGCCGCTGAGGCTTGCGTTGGGCATCTCTGTGGTGTCTTGTCGCGAATTTTGCGAAAAGATCTTGGCCTACATCCTTACAAGATTAAATTGGCGCAAGAACTGAAGCCGCTTGACCACCAGAAACGTCGTATGTTCGTGAATTGGGCTGAGCAACAACTTGAAAATGATTCGGATTTTCATCGAACAATCATCTTCAGCGATGAGGCTCATTTCTGGCTGAATGGCTTCGTCAATAAACAAAATATGCGGTATTGGTCAGGCAACAATCCACACGTACTCCATGAGTCATTATTGCATCCCGAAAAAAATACGGTTTGGTGTGGTTTATGGGCTGTCGGCGTCATTGGGCCGTACTTCTTCCGTGATGATCAAGACCGACACGTTACTGTGAATGGGGATCGCTACCGTTCAATGATAACCGAATATTTTTGGCCCCATAATTGGATGATATGGACTTGGAGGACATGTGGTTCCAACAGAACGGCGCCACAAGCCACACAGTGAATGTCACAATTAATTTATTGGGAACCAAGTTTGATGAAAGTGTTATCTCACGAAATGGTCCAGTCGCTTGGCCGCCTCGGTCATGCGATTTGACGCCGTTAGACTATTTCCTGTGGAGCTACGTCAAGTCTATGGTCTATGCCAACAAGACAGCGATGATTGATGAACCTCGTACGAATATCGAACGTGAAATTGCAGCAGTATCGGCCGATTTATGCTTGAAAACCGTCGAAAATTGGGTTCAGCGTCTTGACTTCTGCAAGCGTGCCCGTGGTGGCCATGCAAAAGAAATCGAGTTCCATACATAATGGCATTGAACGTACTTTCACAGGAATAAAGAATTTCATTGAAATACAAAACCGTTTTTGTTTTATTTAAACAAAACTTTTCTAGCGCTCTTATTGAAAAACCCGATACATGATATTAGAGCTAACGCTAATGGTAATCAGATTTAAGAAAATTACATCAATTTACTGGCTCAATTAAAAGATATGTAGCCTCAAATTCAGAACTGTTTTTTGCAGATTTCACACAGTGGCATATCGCGTTGAAGACGAATTGGCTTCAAATCATCCTAGAAAGAACGTATAGTTACTCTTCACATTTTTTGGCAAAAAAGCGTATAGTATTTTTCCTTTTGGTGGAATTGTGAAATTACTTGACAATGAATGAGGAAGATTCATACCCCGAAATTGTACAAGCAAAACAATTTTACTGACATGTTGCTTAGGAGACACTATGAATATATAACTATTTTACTGAGGGCGTTGTCCCATACACTGACGTGGTAGAATCATAGATACCATCCTTCGCACAATGATGCATACGCACGCCACTGCCGCTTGCGTTACGCTAATGCCCGCCTGACCATACGACATATAGGTACTGTGAACGCTGGAGTCAAAACTTGAAAAATAATGACGCAAAACAAATTTTTTATTTCGTGATGTCTCACATAGGAGTATTTGCATACAAAACCGATCAAAAGTCAAAATCGAAAATTCCATTTTTAAGTACTAGCGGTGAAGGTGATGGTATTTTTAAAGTGTGTTGATGGCTCTTTTAATCTCCACCCACAATATTTCCACCCGGCCCCCTTTAAAATCAAATAGGTATCTTTATTTTTCCATAAGAAATACTCATGCAAAAGTCTACAGATGAATCTGGCTTGCGTTAAAAGTTATTCTAGGTCAAACGTCAGAAACGTTTTTTTTTGTGCAGAAAAAATGTATGCAAATATTCTCGCATGTCAGAAATAATTGAAGTGAAAAGCAAAATTAATTGATTGCATGATTGGTTAAGGCCTGTTTAGATTGGGAAATTTGAGTCCGGACTCGTGAGTCTCATGTGTCTACATTCGACCATTTGAGGCTCCTCAAAACACATAGAAACAACAGCAACTTCAATGATTTGCACACTGAAACACCAAGAAATGAGGTTGGTGTTTATATTTTGTTCATGACTCACGAAATCCCTGGTCCCCCACTTCTCTTGTCCAGGAACCACCTTGAGACCGGTCTCAATCTTCCCAATCTAAACAGCGTCTTACAGTTTCATGCAAAAAAAAAACAATAGTGTTAGGAATTGTCATGCAAAACAATAGACCGGCATGTGAAAAAAATTGTGGTGGATACAATATTTTTTTTTGTGATGGTCAGCCTACACTTCAAAAAAAACTTTAAGGCATTATTTGCATGCAAATGGTTTTTGCATCCAAAAACAATTTGGTTTTTAAGGCCCACAGTTTGTGGGTGGGCGAGAGCCCAGGGCCAACCGATGGTAATTTTTTTTAGAGTATGCGAAGTTAGGATTGGATTTATCTGACTCTAATAAGATAAGTTATTGTCTTTCATTTTTATCATGAAAGACCAATTCAGTCCCTGAGTGCAATAGTGACCTAACACAGAGGCCACACGAGCCAGTGTCCTTTCCGCAAGAGTGAGTTTTTTCTGTGAAAATCGTGTACACGCCAATTTTTGAGTTTTAAGTTTTTGACAAATATCGTATGCACAATCAATCAAATTTATTCACACTTGTTTTGGACGTGAATGGAATGTGTACTCGAAAAATCATTCACACTTGCGGAATTGGGCCCCAGTATTGGCTAGCCAATTGGCTACATTGACTGTCAAATTCCTATTCGTGTATTTGCCGTGACGTAGGCGGCATGCTGTACTGGCTTCTATACTGGCCAGGGCTCGGATGTTAATCCAAATGGAATAAATTTACTCCGAATTTAGGGAAAGAAATATAACTGCTACGATATTCCGATATTTAAAAATTAAATAAACTAAAAATACACTAATGCTACGCGACAAAACTAGCAAAAGAATGTGAATGAATGCCTTGCGAATGTTTTGCGTTAGTTCTCTGCCGAGATTTAGCAATTTCTGCAAGGAGTAAGTGAGATGAGTCACTTTTCGCCGAAAATCGATTTAGCTAGTAAAGATGAGTAAGTGGGCTAGTAAAATGAAATGTCAAATTAGTCGTCTGATATATCAGCAGTGACTTGGTGTGTGTTGGTAAATTTACACTTTTGAATAAAATATTTGTGTTTTTTCTCAAAAACTTTTATCACACCTATTCATGTATAGGAAATGAAAAAAACGTATGTAGATAAAAACAACCATCCTTTTGTTGATACTTTTTATTTTTATTATCATATGCGAGATTCCAAAATGTTAACAGTGTTGTATTTGTTATTTCTTTTCGTGTCCATTATTGGTGATAAAAAGCAGAATATCAAACGTAATGAGAGTGACAAAGAGGTAAAGTAATGCTCGAAACTAAACTTTTTAACCTATAGCTTATTTAAGCACTTTGAAAAATTCGATTTTGAAAAAAAAAACTTTGGTGAGGCTATGGCGAGACCAAAGCGAGATGATGGCAAAATATGCTCAATGTCAAAAACCACGTGTAAATGTCATGGAGAGACCAAACCGAGATTATAGCAAGACATCCACCACATAGATTCCCATGTAAATGGGCATGGCGAGACCACAGCGAGAAGAGCTTTGTGAACACGATACTGGAAACTACGTTTGGACAACCTTGGCGAGAGACATGAGTCATCGTCATCGTTTTCGCTTTAGCTCGATTTCCAAAAACAAACGCATCATTGGTTAACTCAGATGAAAAACTTTTGGTTTAATATCACTACTTGAAATTGAAGTGACAAGAAAAAGTGAATAATATGAAATGCAGTCTTAATCTGGATTTAACAACTTAAAGTGACCTCCGGATTGCAGTTTAAATCCAATTGGATTAATCGGATTAAACTAGTGAATAATTTTTTAAACCTTTGAGTTCCTTACCCTGAGGCCACACGAGCTAGTACTGGCTAGCCAATTGGCTACATACATTGACTGTCAAATTCCTATTCGTGTATTGGCTGTGACGTAGGCGGCATGCTGTACTGGCTTCTATACTGGCCAGGGTTCGGATGTTAGTCCAAATGGAATAAACCTACTCCGATTTCAGTGAAAAAAATAGAAGTACTATGATATTCCATTCTTTCAAAATCAAATGAACTAAAAACACACTAATGCTATGCGACAAAACTAGCAAAAGAACAGAACGTTACGAATGTTTTGCGTTGGTTCTGGAGAGCCTTTACTTGTTTCTGTAAAAGCTCTCCCAAACCAACGCGAAACCTTCAGAAAGAAAACTAAAATTTTACTTCTCAGAATTTCCTTACATGGCGTTAAATGAGAGCAACTACACTGACGCGATGGGAATTCACTAAAAAATGTATTCACTTTGGTTTGGGAAAGCCTTCTCACCGCTTAATCAATTTATTCACCAATTTTTTGGTTCTCTTCTCGAATGGTAAGAGGACCCAAAAACACACCACACGAGACCTGTAGCTTATTTTAATCACTTTGAAAAATTCAATTTAAAAAAAATTTGGGGATACTATGGCGAGACCCAAGCGCAAAGCATGCTCAATGCAAAGGACAACGTGTAAATGTGATGGTGAGACCATAGCAAGAAAGCCATGACATAGATTCCCGTGTAAATTCTGTTCAAAAATCTTAGGTTTGATATCACTTCTTGAAATTAAAATGTCAAGAAAAGTGAATAATATAAAATGCAGTATTTATCTGGATTTAATAATTTAAACTGACCTCCGGAATGCAGTTTAAATCCAATTGCATTAAACGAGTGAATAAAATGGGCATTAGCAAATTTATAAAACTTTGACTCCCCGATTCTTATTTTATTAACATTTTTTGAAATAAAATGGGAGTCAATTTTAGTCTTAAGACCTTTTTTCCAAATCTGCTCCGAAAAAGTACTGCCGAACCCTGTAACTGGCTGCTCTACTGGCTAGCCAGTCGCAATACACTCATATTTTTTTATTAAAACATACAAGCCTGAGCAACTGGCTCGTCAACTGGCTTGCTTTTTTCGTAGCCAGTTGGGAAGCCAGTAGAGTAGCCAGTAACAGGGTTCGGCAGTACTTTTTCGGAGCAGATTTGGAAAATTTGGTCTAAAACTAGAATTGACTCACATTTTATTCCACAAAATATTAATAAAATAATATGTCCAGTCCTAAGGAGCTCAAAGATTTATGTGATTGTGTTTGTGGTAATTAAATTTTTATGTGAGTTTTCATCCTTGAGAAATTAAATGCTAATAGTGACAAAGTGAATAGAATATAATTTCTTTCACATATGATAATGAATATAAAAAGTATCAATAAAAGGCAATAACAGGATGGTTGTTGTCATCTTCTTTTTTTTCATTTCCTATACATGAATAGGCATGAATAGGTGTGATAAAAGTTCTTGATAAAAAGCACAAATACTTATTCAAAAGTGTAAATTTACCAACACATACACCAAGTCACTTCTGAAATATCCGACAACTAATCTGAAATTGCATTTCACTGGCCCCCTTATGCCGGATTTACACAAGTGACAAATTTGACAAATTTCTATTCATTCACGTAATTAAAGTGGCAAAATAATGGTTTAATCAAATCATTAGAAACATGAACACGAACGCAAAATAATGGCGTTTTGATGCTCTGTTATCATAATGGCTAAGAATGAGCAAGTTCATTCTTTATTCTGTATTGTCATTATTTGCAAAATAGTGTTACTGTGCATTTACATGGCTTCATTTTAATGGCAATATTTAATGCCAATTAGTTCGTCATTTATTTATGATGAATATTATGTCACATTTTCAATTCATTTACACGATTATGTCATTAATGGCATGAAAATGGAAGAATTTATGACAATTTGTCACTTGTGTAAATCTTGCTTTCCAATTTTTTTTAGCTAAATCGATTTTCGGCGAAAAGTGACTCATCTTAATCACTCCTTGCGGTTTCGAATTAGCTAAATCTCCGCACAGAACGAACGCAAAACAGTCGTAACGCTCTGTTCTTTTGTTAGTTTTGTCGCATAGCAATAGAGTGTTTTTAGTTCATTTAATTTTGAAAAAGCGGAATATCGTAGCAGTTATACTTCTTTCCCTAGAATCGGACTAGATTTATTCCATTTGGATTAATATCCGAACCCTGGCCAGTATAGAAGCCAGTACAGCATGCCGCCTACGTCACAGCAAATACACGAATAGGAATTTGACAGTCAATGTATGTAGCCAATTGCCTAGCCAGTACTGGCTCGTGTGGCCGCAGGGTAAGGACTGGACATATGGACTTCCCAATTCTTAATTTATTAATATTTTGTAAAATAAAATGTGAGTCAATTTTAGTTTTAGACCTATTTTTCCAAATCTACTCCGAAAAAGTACTGCCAAATTCTGTTACTAGCTGCTCTACTGGCTTCCCAACTGGCTACGGAAAAAGCAAGCCAGTTGACGAGCCAATTGCTCAGTCTTGTATGTTTTAATAAAAAAATGTGAGTGTACTACGATAGGGATCTCTACCAAATTGTCGAAGTCAAAGTGACAGCTTACAATTTGGCTCTTTGACAGTTGCAATTACAAGGCAAACAAAAATTCCAAATATTTACACTTCGCTTCAACTGAATAAGGACTAAAATTTTCAAACTTAATTTGACCATTTTTTCAAAACACTGTGTAGTAATGTATCATTTTATTATCCTTATTGTTTGTTAACGGTGTTGGGAAAAGAAAACAAAGAATTAATTCACAAAGCTCTGCTTTTTTTCACCGGTTCTCTTGAAATCATTCCATTCAGAAAAATGAACTTAAGAAACATGGGTTTGATTTTTTTTGCCATGTGCCCTATTACACGACGACTTTAGAGTCATGACTTTTTTCGAAATTCAATGAGTGTGAAGGTGAGATCAGATGTTTTTTCTTGTTTGCACTCATTAAATAACGCGAATGCGGAGCGATTCGCAGCGAATCATTCACAATAGTACAAAATATGACAAATACACAACGCTAAACAACAACAAAAATTCGTCGTCGCTCCGCATTTGCGTTGGTTTGGGAGAGCCTTTAAGGCCGAAAGATTCGTCGTCGCTCCGCCATGTGGAATTTTTGTTGTTGTTAAGTGTTAAGGCACTCCCAAGCCAACGTGAATGCGGAGCGATTCGCAGCGAATCATTCACAATAGTACAAAATATGACAAATACACAATGCTAAACAACAACAAAAATTCGTCATCACTCCGCATTCGCGTTGGTTTGGGAGAACCTACTTTACTCTATTTATATTTATACCACGTTTTCATTAGGCCAAATTAAGTAATTTCCTTGAAATTTCCAAATTGGACACGAAATCATCTCATTGCCTATACAAATCCACATTTCTAAATGAGATAATTTCAACCAAATTTGCACGAAATAAGGTTGGAAATTTAGTCAAAACCTACTGAACATACCCAACTGGCCACAGATTGAAGAACTCTGAAAACGATTTGTATGAAATTGTCAAAGCTCAATGGAAGTAGAAAGAAAAAAACAACAACAAAAAGTAATTAACTGCCAGTTGAAATTCAAATATGAAATGAGCTGTCAAACGAAATTACCAAAATACAAATGAAAACACTTTTTCTGTGATTTGCGAAATTTCCTCATTTCGCCTGTACTGGAAATGTAGTATAAAGTATTGCGTAGAGTTCAAGGTGATGCAAATAACCATTTCTAGTTAATTTTCTTTTCAAAAAACCCGACGCTGCAAAACTGAATATGAACAACTCAAACTGCTTGTCACAATCAGCTGTTTTGAAATTTCTCCTCGAATTGCAAGGAATCGTAGAATTTTTGGGATAGCTTGAGATTTGTTTGTTGGTCACATGATTTGTCATCAGCTGTTTTAAAACAAGGGATTACAACAACACAAAGCTATGTCGGCAATTACATGACCCGATTTTTCCACAGAAGATCTTTTGTTCATCTTGTTCATCGGTGTATAAAGTGAGGGGTATGGACAAAATCGTCCATTACTGGCAAACTCACATGATTTTGCCAGATGTTTGCGTTCTCTTTCTTACTTTTCCAGTTTCTTCTGTGTATTTAGTGTTAACCAGCGTTGCCACTAATTGGAAAATTTGTCTATGTAGATTAAAAAAAACTTCAGTAGATTAAATTTTTTGGAGTATATAAGCATTTCCAAGTTTGTGTTTGTATTAAAAAATAACAATAATTGATAATTAGTTAAAAAAAAAAACATTGCCTACAATCGAAGAATGCTAATAAATTTGTTTATGCAATTCCAAACGCAAATATCAACTCACTCTTTGTTTTAACTTTTCGACGAAGTGAATAAACGATGCTTTCTACAATTTTGAAAAGAAACATGGCTTTAAATTTAGGCATGTTTTATTGAAAAAGTTATTGCTAGCACAGCAAAAATTCCCTTGATAAACAAAAACAAACCCAAAAGTGTCAATAAATAAGTTAGTAAAAAAGTGGATATAAAGGTTGAGATAAAGTTTCGTTAAGTTTAAACTTATGTGGCAACAGAATTGGGTTAAATATAAAAGTGAGTATAGTGTTTTATTGGTGTTTGCATTGCTGTGCTAGCTATAAATACCAATGAAACGAAACTTTTGTTTAAAGTGTAAAATTTTATGTTTTCCACTCGACCTGAATGTTAGCAGAGAATGAAAGATACGATCGTATTCAACATTTTTAAACATCCATACTGGTTTATTTTTTTTATGACAATTCACGTCATTTGGGGACAAAGCGAATAACTCATATGAAAGAAATGTCAGAATTGACGACTATTTGCTTTGTAGTTTGATATTACCCTCTGTTCCCTAAATTTTTTCAAACACTTTCAGACCGCCAGATTGAAAGTGCCTCTACACTATCTCAGAAAGTATTAAGACATGTCAGAATAAAGTGGGAAAGAATTTCATACGACTGCCAAATTTGTGTGGTGAAAATGATTTTAATATTTTGCTTCCACAATTGTGTCCAAACAAATTAGTTTTACCATAATCTCAAACCCCCAGGTGGGATAGAAAGTGTGATGGTTTTAGAACCGTTCCTAAATATTTTCTTTTATTAATATATGTCAAATCGTGTAGGATAACTGTCAGGTTGTGTGTGATGAAATTTCAATACCAAATTTCACTTGTGAAACGGGTTTGCACTAAATATGGCGTTTAAAACTGTTTGAAACTCGCTGTTGAACACACCTTTTCACAGCTCATATGCAAGGCATTTATAGAGTGGGTTCCAGGCATTGACTTATTATATATAGACTGCTAGTCGTATATTTTTTCCATACAAAAGCTCAATGGAAAAGGGTTCAGCTTCTCCCTAGCAACATAAGAGCTTCCGTCGAACTTGCGGCGAACAAAACAACTATCCTAACGTCTCTATATGTCAATCACTCTATCATATTTGTCAGTCAAAGTCAAATATTTATTATTATTTCTAGTGAAAAAGTCGTAGTAACTTTATTTAATTAAAAAAATAACTTTTAAAAAAATCATTGAGCAGTTTGAACTTACAGGATAGGTATTTAACCTTCCTAAAAATATCAATCACCAATCATCAACAAGAGACAAAGAATTACAAAATGGTAAGTCAGAAACGAACTAAAAATATCAAGTTATAGATAAATAAAAAGCCCTTGAAACTATCTTGTTCTTCTTCAGAATTCAGAGGGGTTGCGACTGACTGGAAAACCCAATAAAAAAGAAACAAATTTCCGAGGATAAAGGAAGCTCTTCTTTAGTTTTTTATCTTCGCCAAAAAAAGGCGAATTTCTAAAACAAGCTATACAAGTGTCAAGTCACCGACGCTGCAATAAATGATGATTCAGAGAAGAAAAAAAGAGAAATCAGTATATGTACTTAAGTCTATTAATGTTTTAATAAATGGTTTTCAACACTTTTGTAAGAACTTAATTCATTTGTTTACTGTTTTGTTTTTCAAAATAAAATAAAAAAAACTATTCATTTGTCAAAAGTTACACCAAAGTTACGCTAGTGGCGTATAGTAATAGACTGAACAGAAGTGAAGTTGGCTCCTGGCAGTCCATATATAGTAGGTCAATGGTTCCAGGAGTAATAAGATTGATTGCATTTCAAAGACAGAATTGAAAAATTAATTGTGGTTTAAGTTTTGTTGATATTTTGTTCGTAAAACCAAAAAGTAATTTTTGATGCAATAGATCTATTGCAATTGAGGCAACGCTGGTGTTAACGTACTGTCTACCTCTAAATGCAAATGAAAAGTACAGCAATAAAGAATGAACAGGACAGAGACAAAAATCGGACCTGAAAGATCGTTTCATGTAAACATTTCACCCAATTTTGGGAAAATCGTACTGGAAAAATCGGGAATACCGACTATCCGGATAACTGAGAACATCGGATCGAGGCCATCATCTCCTGTGGAGTCGGGGTGTAAATAAACTCCAAAAGTCCCCTTTCACATGGAGATACAAGTTGCTGGAGATATTTTGTTTACGTTTTCTTTTAATCTCTTTAAAAATCTCTTGTACCTTTCAGACGAGGAAATTAAATCTATGCAAATTTTGAGATTTCCTGCAATTCTATTGGTTGAACGCACGTTAACCTTAGATGTGAAGGGAAATGTCAAAAAAGTTTCTTCATATCGTCGACCGGAGAGATTTTGTTCACCCCTCTTTCCTCCTGCCCTTCTTACCCAGGAACTAAAAGTTGCTAGCAACTCAGTTTCCTCGTGTGAAAGGGGACTAAGCTCGTCACTCTCTCGTCGAGTTTTTCATAACCCATAACCGTATTGTGAATAATTGTGATTGTGAATTGGTCAGAATTGTGGTAAATTGAAAACTGACACGGTGACGGTTTGTTTTGTTTGGAAAAAAAATTAAAATTTGGAACTTCGCTGAATTCTGATGAAATCAGTGCAAAATATTTCCTATTGCATCGTGGCAGGTGGGACCGCATATAAAGTTCTTGTCTGCAATAAAATAATTTTTGTTCACGTGTAGTGTGCGTCTCGAACGAAAGTGCTTACTAGGAATAACTAAAATTCGAATCAATAACTATTTTTAAAAGACGAGACAAAAATACAAAGCAATTATGTGTGGAATATTTGCCATTTTCTCAAAAGATGGTGGACCGGTTTTGCCCAGAAAATTCAATACTCGTCCTGAAAGCCTGCGTCAAGTTGCCACAAGGCAAAGTCAAAAGCAACGCCATCGAGGTCCCGATTTCACCGGCGTAGAAATCATCGAGGAACACGGCGTGGCCATGGTGCACGAGCGAGTTTGCATAGTCGGTGTTCATACCGGCCATCAGCCCTTCAAATCTCAAGATGGAACTATCTTCATGATTGCCAATGGTGAAATCTACAATTATCTGGAGCAGTCGGCTGAAATTGCAAAGAAACGAGGATCTTACCAGCCAAAGAGTGACTGCAATGTTATTATTGAGTTGTACGAAGAATATGGAGAGAATCTCTTTGAATACATCACTGGAATGTTTGCCATTGCTCTGTACGACACTAAAACAAAAACCATCCTTCTGGCTCGCGATCCATTTGGAATTATCTCAATGTATTATGGAGAAGATGAGTATGGCAACATTTGGGTATCGAGTGAAATGAAGTGTTTGGTTGGTGTCTGTCGCAAAGTGGAGAACTTTCCACCTGGTGTTATGCGATTCGGCAAAGCCGGAGCTCTTAAAGAAAAAAAGTTCTTCCAACAAGATTGGCAGACTAGTATTCCCAGGGATCCCACTGATTTGTCAGTTCTGCAACAAACATTTATCTCGGCTGTAAGAACTCATCTTCATTGTGATTGTCTTTATGGAGCTCTTCTATCGGGAGGTGTTGATTCCAGTCTCGTGGCGTCGATTGCTACAAAGATTATTCGTGAGACTGATCCAAGTTTTCGATTAAAGACATTCTCCGTGGGTCTTGAAGGCGCTCCAGACTTTAAGTACAGCAGAATGGTCGCAGAATATATAGACAGCGACCACACTGATGTTTTCTTTACCATAGAACAAGGTATATACCTAATTATACTAGTTATACTTTTATTTACTTGACACGTGTCCACCTTAAAGAATTGCGATACATTTTTTCCAAAACTGGTTTCTTAAATCTGAAGTCGAAGTTTTAATGGAACTGCATAACAAGAAATTATTTCAGATGTATATTTTTTTCCAAAAGGCTCTGATCTGTAGTTGGAGATTAAAAACAAATCAAAAGGTAGAATGTTACTATACAAAGAGGTCTTAAACCTATTGTGATTCATTTCGGTTATGTCTTTATATTACCTTTATCCAGACATTCAAGTAGGACATCTACACTTTAACCTGTAATATTTTTTATTTGATTTAGTGCGGTATTTAACTTTGCTTTTGTTTTCATCAAAAGACACAAAATGTGCATAGACAAAATTCTTAAACATTTTATCTTTTTGATGTTTTCAAGGCATCAAGCCTGCCTTGAGATAAAGAATATTTATTTACATATGTTATCAAAAATTACTCTTATTTATCTAAATTATTTTTAGAATTATGATCGGTATTTTCTTAAATCTAATAGGTACCATATTATTTCTAACTATCAACAGGTATTGATTGCATTCGAGATATTATCTATCATCTAGAGACGTATGATGTTACCACGGTTCGCTGTAGTATTCCTATGCTTCTGTTGACTCGCTACATCAAGAGTACTGGCATAAAGATGATTCTATCGGGTGAAGGAGCCGATGAGATTTTCGGTGGTTATTTGTATTTCTTTAATGCACCTGATCCAGTGCAGTTCCACGAAGAACTTGTCACCCGAGTAGGCAACCTCTATCTATCGGATTGTTTGAGAGCCAACAAAGTCTCTCTGGCAAAAGGTGTTGAGCTTCGAGTTCCATTCCTAGACACGGCCTTTGTCAACTATTCCATGTCCATTCGGCCCGAGGATAAAATACCTGGCAAGCTCAACTGTTTCGAAGGTGTCCAAACGCATCGAATCGAAAAACATATTCTGCGAAAAGCTTTCGGCGAAGGTTATTTGCCTGATGAGGTATTGTGGCGTCAGAAGGAGCAGTTCTCTGATGGAGTTGGCTACAACTGGATCGATACGATTCGCGAACACGCATCTTCTCAAATTAACGATGAGGAGTTCGCCAAGGCAGCTGAATTATACCCAATCAACACGCCCACAACCAAAGAAGCGTTCTACTATCGAGAAATATTCGAAGAGCTATTTCCTGGTGATGATGCTGCCAAAACCGTAAAGCGATGGGTCCCACGTCAAGATTGGGGATGTCCTGAAGATCCTTCTGGCAGAGCTCAGAAAATGCACCAAAACAAAAATGAAGACAAGAAATAGAATTCACCTTCCTGTTCCTTATTTATACTTTTATTTAAGTTCAAAGCTTTAATTTCCAGGATTTTGTACTCGCCAAAATTAATTATTTTTCTGTGAAAAATATTTGTTATGTCTCAAAATGATAAGTATAATCCTATCTAGGTTTTAATGCGTATAAAAAATAAGAAACAAAAACAAATATTGATCTGTGAACTTGAAACAAAATAAAGTTGTTTGAAGTCTGGCAGATTTTATGTGTATTTCTATTTGAACGCAGATGTTGGCACGTGGTATGATTAATCAACAAATAAAACTTAAAAAGATAGGTAAACTGTAAAACATAACAAATTGTTGAAGGTCGTTTATTGCTGAAACATGAAATTTTCCTTTTCAATTTATATATTTGATAATTTGATTAATTCATTCAGTTGTCATCCTAAGACATCACTGACGCGCCCTGATATTCCATTGAACTTCAGCTAATTATAAATATAAATTGTATACAAATTTAAATTCATACTTTGGCAATGATAAAGTTAAGCGAGCGTTGGACTTTAACCCGACTATGAATTTTGAGATGTTTGTTAGCGTAGTCAATTTTTTGCATTTAATTTTGCCACATACCAACAGTATATTTGATATGGCGCTTCGTGTATAGATACATTTTTTGGGGTCAATTGTACAATCGGCCGGCGAACGATATTTAAAAATACAAAATTAAATGAGTTGCAGCATATTTTTTAAATAAACTCCAATTATTTACTGTGGCAATTACCGATGAGAACTCAGTTTTGCAGAGTTTTCTGTACGAAAGTTCGACCTTAATTTTATAACAGCTTAAGATTCACAACAAAACAAACTTTTTTTCGTATTATGGAAGCTATTTGTTAAATGTATAGGTATATAAAATTTGAATATGAATAGCTTTAGTACTCATGAAACTTGTACTTTAGCTTTCAATGCTTGCTTTGACTGGGCGTTGGAGTTACAACAAATCCAGTTTTGGAGACTAAAGACATGGGGAATCAGTAGTATCTCGTTGCATAATGTACATTCAAAAAAAATTGGTACGCCAACTTTGAGATTTTAAACAAAAATGTATATTCAAATTTAAGTTTTTGTGAGCTTTAGTCCATATGCGTTTCGACTGGTACAACAATTGGACTCATAAGTTAGATGTTGTTGTACCCTTCTAAGACACATCATTTTCAGTCGATGAATACCGACACATGTTAATTCAACAGCACTGTAAATAATATTTTCTGGTAGAATTTGATTGAAATTCAGATGCCTAGAAATAGATGATAGTAAAGCTCGTGGTCTGGCTGGTATAAGAATAACAGCAAAAAACGTAAATAATAGAAAATTAATTATTTTCGCTTTTTGTGAACTTTTGAATGTATGTAGCTCAATTGTTGTACCTGGGCGGAATGCATATGGACATTTTAGTTAAAAAAAAATTAAAACACAAAGTTGGCGTATATGTTTCATTTGGCTTTTCTCTTATTAATTCTCTTAAATTCTAATCAATTTCATTGTGTCCACTATTTTTCAAAATAAATTTCCCTGACAAATTAAAAAATTTTCTCTGATGAAACAAATTTGTTTGTAGTTTTTCATAAGTAGATCATTGCATGTAGATTTGTGCATGACCCATATTAAAATATGGGATACCTACAACAAAAAAAGTATGTCATCTAATTGGTCAAAGAAGATCTATTTTGTCAGCCTTAGAAAGCTTTTATTCAAGGCTTAAAGTTTCTCAAGATCACACAAAGTCGGTCGCCAATTTTGGACCTCAATTCAGGGATATTAGTAAAAAATATATATTATGTACTTACATTACATACGTACCTACTATCCGAAAGAATCTTATATGTTAACTATTTTCAGTAATTGGGCAGCCACACATTTTTTATGAATTTTTAAAGTTTCTAAGAAATGGATGCCATCTAATTGGCCAGTAATTGGTCATAAAAGGGCAGTTATTTTCGGTTTATAGTCGGCCATAGATTCTTATTTGCTATACACTGGTGATTCTCAGCAAACTGAGAACAAAAAAACTGTCGACGGAAAATATTTCAAATTGGTTCGTGATGTACATACTATTATTTTTGGAAATTTATCTTGTTCTGTTGATAAGATCGTTAAAATTTAAATCTTGGGGGACGAGAATCATGCTTTATGTTCATATCTTCAATGATAGTCAAGCCTTAATCCTAATTGACTTATCAGCCTGGTTTAAGGTAACAAAAAGAAAAATAAATGATAATTTAAAATAAATTACTTTCAAACGGACAGTAGATTTATTTTTTTTAGGGAAGCTTCTTATTACTATTTACATTTTAAAGAAAAATAAATTGAAGAAAATATAAAATAGACTTAATGAAAGGTTTTTCATAATAATTTGTTTTTGTTTTAGTATTTTCTTTGTTTTGTTTGAGTAGTTTTTGCTGGGATGGAACAGAAGTCCTTAAAATATGGATTAAGTATTTATCATCTCCAGACCAAAAGATGGCTGCGGTTCATACTGTTCAATCAGTCCAAATCATCAGTACTAACTCCTGCATATGTGGGTTCCTCGGCAGATTCTGTTTTATCTTTGGCCTCGGCGAATTTTGCCTCCGTTTCTTCTGTTTCTCCATCTTTTTTTCCACCTTCTGGAAGCCAAAGTCCCGAATCTACACATCTTTTTATATGAAATCGTGCTTCATCTTCTGGCATTTTTGCAATTGTAGCTTGCAGTAAAGCGATATCTCGTGATTCAAAGCAAGCTTTCAATTCCTGAAAGATATGTTTCCATAAAATAACAATTTCACAAAATAAAAAAGAACTTACGTCGGGTAGCGATTCAAAGACTTCTACCGGATCCAAACCACCTGGTCCGAGACGAGCTTTTCGGTCTTCTTCTTCTTGCTCGGCAAGTGCTTCTGCGATTTTTTCTTCTGCCCGTTTACGAACGCGTTCCTTCAACCCTTTGATTTCACTCTCAAATTGCTGACGATATTCCGGTATACAATCTTGAATTTTCGAAAAGAACGAACCAACACACGCACGAGGGTCAACGTCCAGTTGCTTGGACAACTCTAAAATGTATTGCATACAAATGCATTGATGAGCTACATGTGACATCAGCTCGTGTTTTTCTTCCATTTCTAAATTAATCGACCAGATCACTAAATAATTTCCAGTTTCTTCGCAAACTAGTTGATGATGCTCTTGAAGGAATCTCTTGGAATCATCATATTTGCGAAGCATTCCAAATTGTTTGAGAAGTTTTTCGTTTTCTTTGACGAAATTCTTCATTCTATTTTCGCGTTCTTCATCTGAGAGGCCTTTTAAATCGGCTTTTGTTGGTTTTTTATTGATGACAGTTTTTTGGAAACCTGGTTTGCTAATAGTATCCACATTCCATGGTGTTTTTTTCTCCTTCTTTCTTAAATCTTCTTCTATTCTAGCGATTTCTTTTCCTTCTTCTTCGATTTTCTCGAGCTCTTTCTAAAAATGTATAAAAAAATTTTTTAAATATGTTTACAATATTTAATTTTTTTTAGTTTACCTTCAATTCCTCTAAATCGCCCTTTTCTTTGATTTTTTGTTTTACTTCTAAAAGACGTGATTTTTGGGAGTTTTTACGCTTTTCAAATTCATTCTTTTCCCGGTCCATTTCTTCCATTCGTTCTATACGGGCCTGATGACGCCACCTAAACAGCGATGGTGTGTCGATGTTTGGGTGAGTTTCATCTTCATCATCGGAAATCTGTTAAATAAAAAAATGAAAACATAATTATTATAAATAATCTTATATCTCCTCGAATAGATAGTTAAAGAAATTCAAAAATTGCTTAAATAGGCGACAACGTAGTAGTAGATCAATCAGCTTTTGTTTTTCACAAAAAGCTGAAATACAAATGTATCCGTATTATTACCCGATATATTCGGAGATCGGCTCTGCCTGAACAGAATGCAACATAACTTTTATTGCAGCATTTTTGACATCTATTTGAGCTCCGACTTGCATTCAGTTCTGTTCAGACAGTAATCGGAATCCCTTTTCTTAGAGTTTCATATATATACATATGTATGCCCTCCAGCTTAGGGGTATAATTTGCCAATATAAGTTTGATATAAGTGTATAGATAGAGAAAGATATTGAGACCAAAGGCGTGTACTCGGAGCTTCTAGACAAGTCATGAGCAGCTATGGATTTAAAATAGTTCATCGTGATTTTAACGCAAAACTAGAAAGAAAGTCATTTTTTGGTGGCACAATCCGAAAATAGGTGTTTAGGATATAAAAATTGTATAACGGCGATGATGAATCAAATTTCGCTGAAAACATTCTTCCAGTCAATCTAGACGACCGAAGCAGGCCTCAATTCCGTCCACACGATTTCTAAGAAATTAAGACAGCTATATCTAAACTTAAGTCCAAAAATGGAGCCGATACCTTTTAATGGTAAGGAGCACACACTAGGGCCCTGTTTAATAATACATACACTACAAATAAATACTGTCTGTGGGAAATTTAAGATTCATAAGCAAGCAGCAGAAAAGGGCTTTTGTACTTGTCAGTTCCTTCGATCATGTAGTGATATACATAACTTTATAATCGGAGGAACGTATGTTATAAGAATGGACTTTCAGCATTATTAACCCGATCCTCAAGAAAGGAGACTCTCTGGACTGCACCAACTACGGACCCATCAGTCTCCTTAACAAAAGATCTTTTTTGTGGTATTATGTAAACGATTGTAGCCGTATGTCCATAACATGATAGGTTCATTTTAGTGTGGCCTTTGGCCAGAAGTTTACCGTCGACCAAATATTCACATTAAGGAAGATCTTGGGAAAATACTCAAGAGCATCAAATTGACACCGCTCACCTTTTTAGCGTCTTTAAGAGCCTGATTTACATCATCCATAAAACAAGCATTTACATAAGAGAAATATCTACTGTAGCATTCCTGCCAAATTCGTCCTTTTGTGGAGGATGAAAGTGGAGAACACAAGAACACAACACAATTAGGCATACAAAGCCTTCACTCTAGCAAGTTATGTGCTCTTAGCTCCAAGTAAGCTGGAAGAAACCGGATGGTTAAGGTACTGGTTCACCTCGGACCTTAGTTTGCCTGTACATAAGTAATTCGGCAAGCTTAATAGTCATGGGTTTATCCAAATCTGTGTTTATGTATATAACTGTAAATTTAAACAGTTGTGAACACAATGAGCCAATCAATTCAATTCGACATGTTGGCTACCAAGCTGATTGCAAGTGAGAATACCTGAGGGAAACGCCTTTCTTTTAGCACAAGATACTTTAAATATCTGCTTTAATAACTGATTCACGATCACTCAGTATAATAGGAGCTAAGGACAATCGAACCGCCAACAAATTATAATTATAAAAGAAAAAAGTAAGAATACCTATTATAATATTTTCTAATTGAATCAGCCATTTGCTTGTATACATCAGAGCAGTTAATACCTATGTATGATTCTTGCATCCGTCGCGCTTGAACCAGTCTCCAAAAACAAGAATAGAAAAAAAGGTGTATTTTATTCTGAAAAATCAAGGATGAAAGATGTTAGATTTAATAAGCAAACAAAAAGATGAATTCATCTTTGAGATAATTTCAATAGTTCTCAAATCTTTTTTATTTGGACTGTTCCTAGTTTTGCCGGCTGTTTGAGTGTGCTGTAGCAATTTTTAGTGACGCACAGAAGTTTGTTTCATTAACATATTTCAACGGAAAAGATAACTTTGGGATTATTACGATAAATAATTTGCAATATTTTTAAAAAAGTCGCGAATAAAATATTAGAGAAACGAAATTTAAAGAAAGCAGAGTAAGAACAAAAAACCAACTCACTTCAATATCCTTCCATTTGCTGTAGTCCACCATTATTTTACTTGAAATTATTTGTTTCTAGTTTCAAAATAACTTTGTTTGAAAGTCTATGCAGTTAGATGTGATTTAATAAGTTTTATTTTAAAAAAGTTTTTTTTGCAAAATTACTTTTTCCCAAGAATTTACTTTGTCCAACCTCCTGGATAGTGTTAATAAAACATCGATAGTTTAATCGATTAATCGATTGTTTTGAACTATCGGGGCTATCGATAGTTTGGACAAAATATCGATAGTCGTCCAGTAGATGTGTTTATGTTGTTGGGAAACAATTTTCTTAGAAATGAGTTTTCAACTACTGAGAATTGTTCTTGGATGATAAAAATCTAAACAGACCTTAAGTTCAGTTGGTGTGCGACGCACCCTATACTCAATTAACGCTGTTCCGTTTTTGACAGTTTGCCTTACGTTTACGTTTACGTTGACTTTGCTTTAATAGGGAAAATCCCTTATCGGCATTTCATTTTTCATTGCAAAACAAAAATTTCATGTTGTTCGTGCTTTTCAGTCTCCCTTCCCAGTTTATTTTTAATAATTAATATGAATAGAAAAAACAAATCGTCGGTTTGGAATTTTTTCAACAAAAAAGGGCAATTTTGCACATGCAAATTTTGTGGCCAGGAATATAAACACTTCGTAAAATATATATATAAAATATAAATATAAAAAATCTTCGTAAATCTGTCAATTTTCCATTAAAATTTTGATAGATTTACGATGTTAACTAATTTTGCAACGTTTACGACGGCTTTACGCTTTTGTATGAATACCCCTATTAAAGACAACAGTCTTGAAGAAAAATAATTGCCTTTTTAAAAATTTTGAATTTTCTTAAAGATTTGAAAAATGTTTTTTTATATAATTTGAAAATGTTTTTTATAAACTTTGAAACACTATCGATTGTTTATCGATTAATCGATATTTTTTTTTTAAGCAATCGATACTATCGAAAACTCCAACAATCGATGTTTTATTAACACTACTCCTGGAATTTTCTATCTTGAAGTCTTTTTTGTTTTAACGAAACGTCAAACGTCAAAACACGATTTCACGTTTGATACATAGGTGTCGATGTGTTGAAGATAAGGTCGGTCGCATACTTAACAATTTAATAGCCTGTCTACATTTTCTTTTCGCTACGATTTTAATTGCGTTTAGTTAATGCAATCAGCCCTATCACGAATTCCATCGTAAAGGCAACTTTGCACGATAATACAAGTAATATGATCTGTTATTATATTTTTTGTATGATTCCTCATATGAGCTGTCATTTCAAGTCAAGTCATCTTTTTACGTTTACATGTTTTGACTTCGCATTCGATTGTCGTCTAAAATTACTCTTTTCGAATTATCCATTGTTGTTCGCATTTAAAATTCTTTTTTTTGCGAACATTTTTATTTCCAAAGCTGTGAATTCACTATTTTCCATGAGAACAAAAAATCCCATTTGACTTCTCAAATGGAATTATGCTATATTTCCACCAAGGGTTTAAATTTAAATATCTCACGTGCGAAGGATTGAATTTAGCCATGATCGCGAAATCAATCCTTCAGTGCCATATAAGAAAAGGTTTTTTCGATTTCTAAAAAAATTTGTCCTAAGAAGATTTAACAAGATTAATTTAATCTTTAATCTTCTAGATTTACGAAATAAATTTATATGGTAAAATTTTCCAGATTTGAAGAAGATTTATGGTATATTTAATTAAATCTCAGATTAGTGGTAGGTGGAAATGTAGCAAAAGCTAAATTTGTATACCTTCTATGTTTGTTTTTTAAATTGCTTATGGGAATATCTATCTAATATTTTAAAATTGTTGAAATTTCTTCTTCTTCTTTGGTTCTCAGCTGTCGTTCTCGGGATGAAGTTCTTGGGAGAAGGAGGATACCAACTTAGTGTTGAAAATGATTACGAAGTTGGAATGGCACTGAAATTAAACACAGTTTTAATTTGGTACAAGAAAATAAATGTCTTTATTGAACTGTAGCTTTATAACGAATGAATAAATGAATAACTGCATTGAAGTGCTGATGTGCTGATGTGCTGACGTCTGGCTGAAAATATATTTGCTAATATTGAGGTGCAAACACAGTTCAAAGTTCTGAGGACGATAGTAGATGGCGTGTATCATTACGTATACTAAGGTGGTGTACGCATTTCAACACCCCCACTTGATACTCTGCTATCGATGATCTAATTAACTTGAACTCCCATGGCTGATCTGCACCATTCGTGCTTTTGACGGTTAACTGGCTTCGTCAACGAATCTGCAATCATTACTTCTGATGCCACTTTAAAGAACTCGACTCGTTTTTTTTTGCTGCGTCTCGAAGAAAATGATGCTGCACATCAATATGCTTCGTCCGTGCATGATGAAGCGAATTTCTTGAAAGATCAAGAGCACTTTGATTGTCACATCCTATTGGTATAATGGTGTCACTCGATGATATCTTCAATTCAATTGCCATCATCCTGAGCCACAAAGCCTCTTGCGTGGCATGGGCGAGAGCCATATACTCTGCTTCGGTTGTTGAACGTGCAACTGTTTGTTGTTTTTTTTTTGACCAACTTATAATGCCATCCGCCAACTTGAAACTATAACCACTCACGGAAACTCTGTCATCAGGGTCATCAGCGTAGTCTGCATCTGTGTACCCAATAATTTTGTCGTTTCCAGTAGCTTTATAGGTTATCTTAGTTACTACCGTTCCTCGAAGATATCGCATAACTCGTTTAACTGAAGACCAATGCTCTTTTCCAGGATTGGAGTTGAATTTGCTGAGAACCCCCACTGCGAATGAAATGTCTGGACGTGTTGTTTGAGCTGCATACAAAAGACTTCCGATCGCCATTTGATAAGGAACATGATTCAATGATTCATGGCTTCTCTCTCCGCATCGTTAATTGGTGCCATGTTTCGGCTCAACTTCTTTCCGCATTCCAAAGGTGTAGATATAGGCTTAGCATCGCTCATATTGAATCGCCTAAGAACTGCTTCAATATATGCTGTTTGGTCCAGTGTTGTTTGACCTCTTTTTCTGTCTCTTGTGACTTGAATCCCAAGGCAGTACTGAATTTCACCTAGGATGAGTTCTGCCTTAATCCAAACTCTGGATTTTTCATTGTCTGTAATGAGCAGAAAATCGTCAACATAAATAGCGATAATAATTACCTTTTCTTTGCTAAGGCAATGATAAACGCATGTATCAAATTTGGCTTGAACAAATCCGAGATCACATAAGTCCTTGTCCAACTTCTCGTTCCACAAATAGCCAGATTGTTTGAGGCCATATAATGCTTTGCGTAACCGACAAACCTTTCTAGCATTTGCTTTATCCTCACTCTCGAATAACTTGGGTTGCATCATATAGATATCTTTATCTATCTCAGGTTGCAGAAATGCCGCCACCGCATCCATCTGGTCGATGTTCCAGTTTTTAAGTGTAGCCACCGCAATCAAGAAACGAAGTGTTGTACCGCGAACCACCGGTGCAAAAGTTTCATCAAAATCCATACCACTGACCTGCATGCATCCTCGAACAACAAGACGTGCCTTGTAGCGTACGTAAACGTGTTGGTGGTTTAATGTCCAACAAAGTAAATTTGGTGCGAAATTTGGTCACAATCTTCCGAATAGACTGCTCAGAAGGTCGAGAATGCCGACCATAAAATGGAAGCAGCGCGCGATGAACATTTCGAACCAAGCACGAATTTTGATAGTAAAATTCAATAATTTGCAAGCGTTGTTCATTTGTAAGACGATCCATGGTTAAATTGCAAACCAAACTAAAGCTGTTTGACAGTGACACAAGGTACTAAACACACGTCAGCTGTCAAAACTAGTGTTGCCAAAACCAAACCAGCTAAAAAATCACCCGTTATTTGGGTGTAGAATGAATTTCTTTAAGAATTTCGTTAGTATTTTAATTTGTTTTCATAAAAATTATCACAGTTTTTGTACTGTATTTTTAAAATTGGTATTGCCTGTTTTCCACAAATAGAGACAGTTAGGTTTATTTCAACGATCCAGAATTTATTTATTAACGAAAAAATTCCTTCTGTAACCGCATTAGTGCCGATTAAAACTGTCAGAATACAAGCAAAACTGACAATTCATTTAAAATTGAATGAATGATCTTATTTTCTTCCTCAAACCTCTCTTACGTTTGTTTTATATGCGCATATGCACAGTAGGGTGGTCCTTATATTGGATTTTTTTTAAATTTCAAGATGGATAGGCAAAAAATGGCTCCACATGGAAAAAAATTTCCTACTTTTTTCAGATTTTTCACCCTCCTGATTTTTATTTTCACTTTAATGTACTAATCATAGGGTTAGGGTGATTCTAAAACACGAACAAAATAATCTGAGGGTAAAGATTAGATTTAGAAGAAAAAAAAAATACATTGGAAGGGGTGCATTTTTCTCTCGTTTAGGCGGGAGGGGTTATTTTCTAAAAATGTATTTTAAATAGTTTTTGAAAAAATAATTTTGATCTTACAAAATTATATTTTTATTTTTTGATTTTTAATTTTGAAATTTTTTTTTCAAAAACTATTTATGAAAAAAAAATTTTTTAGAAAAGTTATAGCGTGGCATTGTAAGTGTTCCCATTTTTTTTTTTAAATAATTTTGTTGTTTTGGGGCAAATTTCTAGAAAATTACCCCTTCCATCGGAACGGGGTGAAATAGACCCCCTCCAATACAATTTTTTTCTCGACTTAATCTGATCTATACATTCTGATTTTTTTTCGCATGGTGTAAGAATAACCCTTACCCCATAATTAGGACTTTATAATAAAAATAGGGTGACCAGGGGGTGAAATAAAAATCTAAAAAAATTAGATAAATTGTTTTTCAATGTTTTGAATCGAATGAGGGCTATCCAAGACTATCTCCAATTAAAGGATCATCCTAATACACAGGGATGTTAAATAATGCTTCATTTTGGAAACTGTAGAGGCCTACACACATTTTTACAATAAAAGCGCTGAGAGCGGGATGTATGGTCACTATAGAGCACAATTAATTTAAATAAGACGTTATTGCTTTCATAAAGTTCAAACATACAAATACACATGATATTATATCAAATAACGCCCATATTATTCACTCGTTTAATCCAGATTAAAACTTAAATCCAGATTTAAAGTAATATGAATCCGAAAACTATATATATCCGATTCCATATTATTCATTTGTTAAATTAGCAAATAAATTCAATATTTTCGATCCATTCGAATAAATGCTTTTTTTTAATGAATAATATTGGCTTAAATTTGAGTGTTTTCATTCGTGTTTTTTAGAGTAATTTTAAAATTCATTTGAACTTTCAATTATATTCATTTAAAATAATTGGGGAAAATGTGAGATGGTTTCACTTATATGCTTATAATTAGAGTTTTACTGGTCGGATCTTTAAGATTAACATCTTAAAATCTTGGGAAAACAAAAGGCTACATTTATGTTGTAATTTAAGAGGGAAGATGCAAGGAATCCTGTTATATGGACGCTACGCTACTGCTAACTAGTCAACCGCATACAAATCTGATAAATTAGGCTGTCGTAATTTTATTTAAAATAATAAATACATATATATTTATTTTTAAACTAACGTATATTTATAATATGTATCTCATTTATATTTACAATTCTAAACCACCTTACCAAACAAAAATGAACATTTGTTATTGTTTGTGCAACACATTTACACTTCCGTGATAGTAATTTATGTATGTGTGCTAGTAATCAACTCAAAAACCTCCATCATTAAAATTTTCATTTGATTGTGATTCTTCAGGAATAACTGAAAAGTTCGTATGCTGGTAGGAATAAGGACTAACTGCCAAATGAAATTGCTGAACTACATTGCGGCGGTTGCTCTGAGGACCGATGTCATTTGGAGTAATACAACAAATCGCGTCTGACTGCAAATAAAATAAAATAATAGGTAAGTATTATTGGGTGAGTATATGAATTTAGACTAATTGGGGAATCGGGGCCCCATTAGTTAATTTCTTGAATCCAAAAATCCCGAGATTATAATGGTCTAATCCCGGGATTTCCAGGGATTATTGTGGTTTTAATATTCACATAAAAATTGTGAAAGATTCGCCGACAAGCAGAGTTGCCAGATAAAAATTCTCCCACAGAAAAATTTAGAAACTACCATACCAGACTACCATATTTTGACAAAAAAAGCGCCTAGATTTGTTTTGCTTTCAATACTCATTATGAGTTCATTTCATTTTTCAGATGAAATTATTACTGAAAAAGTAATCATTGCATATAAATATTTTAATGATTCCTTTTCTTTTACTTAAGTTATTGTAATTACAAGTAATTGACACTTTTCAACTACATGTAATTAGTAATTAAATTTCTTCAATCACATTTGAAAGTAATCGCAAAAGTGTTCGGAGTCGGAGATTTTAATTACAAGTAATTGAAATTGAACTTTTTTGTATCATTATTTCCCAACTATGGTAAAAATACATACATATCGTGTAAGAAAACATACAATTTTTATTAATGGCACAAAAATTTTGACAAAAAAAAAAACATATAGTTCTTGAAAAAAATGGTTTTTATTTATATTTTGATTTGATTAAATGTATGCGTGTGACATCTAAACGTCATTTTAAAGCTTTGCCAAAAATATGGTTTTAGAATCAGTGAAAATTATTTTCAATAGAAGTCCAAAATGGAACTGGTTTGAAGTACAAGTTCATGTCAAAAATCAATGATTTAATCTAAAGAAAAAGCAGCTGTATTTTTGTAAAATGAAAATTTGAGATATTGTTTTTGTTTTTTTTTTTTAATAAAAAGTTTGGCATGACTGTTGACAGTCATTTGAATCTGTTGATTTTTTTGATAGGTACATACATATGTGTGATAAATTAATAGTAGATATATTATTCGCAAGAGTAATAAGATGAATAGAAAAACGAAGAACCTTTTTACTTACATTCAATCTCTCACTTTTGAATTCTTGATATTGGGATATGACACACAATAAACAATAAACCTGAAATAAAAATATTATTAGACATAAACTAATGTATACATACATACATATGTATGTAGGCACATCAATACAATACTCATGATTTAAATTTACATTTAAACTCAATATGAAGAAATCCAGAGTCAACACCACACTGACTAAAGGCGTAAAAATCAACTTTTTAAGCTTAACCAAATAAACCAAATGGAATAATTCAATAAATATATCAGCAAACATAAAGAATGTCCACGGTAAAAGGAGATGACGTCTGTCCTAGAAAAAAATTATATTTTACTATCTTTTTTTAAATTAAAATCTATATAAATAGTACAGCTCTCTTTGGAACTTACTTTCCAAAGGCCAATGATTAGCAATACTGAAGTCACTACCAAGCACAAGGAACATACAAGAAAAAGTATGTTGAAAATCACAGTTGCTGCAGGAATATAAATATAATGAATGTTAAAATTTAATTGTTTAAAATAATATAAGAACAGATAGTAAAGGTTAAATTATTAAAATAAGTAAATAAATAGGTAGATAAATAAATAATTAAAAGATAAAGTAGAGTCAAACTAGGTTTTGGTATTACAAACATTTTCAACAGGCTGGGCTTTGCATTCATTTTTTCTCAAAGTCAAATGTCTTTATTTTTTAGATCGGACGATAATATGCGTAGTCAACTAACACAGGGTCTTCTAACAAGGGGAATCATTTTAAGTTTAAACCACTATTGTGGATGCTTTTTTTTTATAAAACTATGCAGTTATTAGGAATAGAATGTCATACACTGGCTAAACGTGTTGAAATAGTGAAAATTCATTACAAAAAAAGTAAAAATATTGTGGAAACCTTGCGAAAAAATTCTACTACATCATCAAGTTTCACGCCACCGTCTCGCCCAGCTATAGTGGATTTAAAGATATATTTGAACGTTTCGGGCATGTAAGTGATGTGAAGACTTAAAATCGCCTTCGTCCGGTAAGGTCAAATAAAAACATGCCCAAGGAGGATACCTTTAGCAGAATGCAAAAAAACCTATATTATAACTGTTAAACAAACTGTCCCTACCACTACAATTGCACAAACTTTAAAACTAAAATAAACAGAGAACATTCTCAGATAAATCTTAAAGTTTCAAAAATTTAAACCAGTCTGTCAAAACACAAAAATAAAAACGCGATGGTTACGAGTGTTTAAAAAGCCAGCCATTCACATTGAAACTGTCGTAAGGACTGTCGCAGGAATCGTAGAGATTTTATATGGAAAACTGAGAAGTTCTTTTGTGAATGGAACACGTTTGTACTGAAGTTCGTTGAAAATCTCTACGAACCTTGCGACCGTCCCTACGATTGTCTCAACGTGAATGCCCAGCTAAAGAATTTAAAAAAAAAACAGCCAATATAATATATCTACATAAATAAATAAATAATAAACTTACTTGGGGAAACATCACCTTGTTCGAGAATACTCTCACCTATTGGATTTTTAATTTTCCCCGTCAGATATTCCTGTTCTTCTTTAATATATTGCAATAACATAAGACTCGAACCTCCAAAATAAATCTGAAATTAATTTTATTTTGATAATTAACTTACTTATAAGTTACCAATAATTAATTATAAAATTTGGTTTTCTTAAACTTAAATTTAATGTCTCTACTTTTTTGATACCAAATATAAGTTTTGGAATTTAGATATGCACAGTGACGGTCAAAACAATAAGACCAGCCGTGTTTTTTTTTATTAAAAGAAATGTTATAATATTCATGCAACTTCGTAAAACCCTAGATAAGTTTACAAATTGGTTAAGTTTATCTTTTGGTTAATGAACTGTCAAATTTTGTATGGGAAATGATTTACACTACTTGGTTAAACTTATCAAAGGATTTTGTTGCGTAAAATTAACCAAACTGGTTAAATTTATCCAAACGTCATTGTGACTATTACTCTGATTGAATTACGTAGCATTTTATCAAATTTTTAAAAAAGGTCGTTCATGCAAACTTTGCGTAAACTTATCATTTTACACAGTTTGTATACTTACGACGTTGCATGAATACCCTTAATATTTTCTTTATATTTGTCAACGTTTATACCAATACAGTCTTGCATATTCATAACAAAAAGAAAAAACCACGGAAGGGCATGTTGACAAAACTGGGACCTATTTCACCAAACACTTTTCCACTATGCAACTTTACAGTTTTACTTTGCAAATTTTGTTTGGTGAAACTTGATGCAAATTTGCAAAGAGATATTATTGAAATAAAAATTTGAAAAGTTTTTCTCTTTGCAAAATACGTTTTACCAAACAACAATTTGTAAAGTGAAAAGGTCTTTTCTGCGAAATGAAAAATTTTGTTAGTTCGAAGAGTATTATGCCTGTTCGCGTAGTAGTATGAAAGTAATTATAAAAAAATATAAAAAAGCATTTAAATCGTTCTTTTGACTGTATAAGCTACTAGTTCAAAAATTAGTTGGAGCGGTTCTCTTAAAAATTAATTTTGTATAAATAAAATTTTAATAATATTTAAGCAAAAGTTTTGGTATGCCAATTTTGGGTCTATATTAAAATCCATTTATCCAAATCCAAAATATACTTTTTCAAAATTTTGATATGCAATATTGTTATCATTTTTAAATAGCTTTTGCACACAAATTTTAACTGAAATCACTTGAGTCGTTAATGAGAAAATTGAAAATTAAAAAACCGTTATATGGCCGATACCGTAAATAACGGTAAATTTCTTTCTTATCATACCTACCTACAGTAAAACAGTGATTTTTTAATCAAAATCGTTAGAGCCGTTTTAGAGATAAATAAGCTATTCATTTATGGTCGTAGGGCAAGTACCGTTATTTTTGGTGTTAACAACATTTCAATTTCCTTTCTGGAGAGTTACAAAAAAACCTTAAGTGAAACATTTTAAGAAAATTGCTTCAGTAGTTTAGGTTGTAGGTCAATACTTTTTTTGTGTTCTCTACCATCGTAATGTCATGTTTGATTATTATCTCGAATTTTTTTTTTGCACGAATCCAAAACATGCCCCATATTATTTATATCGCAAGTAAAAATTATATGCGGGAGGGATAAATTCCCAAAAAATTGACTTAAAATAGATAAACTGCTATAAACCACTTAACAACGGACATTTTTATAATACTGTGCTATACCTGAATAGCTTAAAAATATATTCATTTATTGTAAATTTTAATCAAGTTAACAAGTTAACAAGAAAACACAAAGTTAAAAGAAAAAAAAAACGAATTAACAATACTAGCATTCTCATGTTACAGATAAATGTGTATTATGTACGTAAAACTCGTACGTGTATTTTGACGAGAAACAGTCACTTAAAAAACAAGTATTAAATACTTAAAACAACGGGGCATAGATGTTTTTTAAGCTATTGCATAACAAAATGAGTTTACCTGATGGAGTTTCAATAAGACTCCAGATTTGTCCAGCAACAGCTTAACCAACATCTATGAATATCCTCCAATTTCTTTCTATTTTAAATATAAAAAAGTACTCATATGCCACAGGGGACTAAGAAAGCCTAAGAAAAGTAGAAGGCGTTAGCATAATTATATTTCCTACATTATATTTGCATGCTTTTTTTGACGAGACTAATGGACTTTTCAATGCATAATCACAGACTAGTTTACTCCTAGAACTCAGAAAAATTTAACTGCTCTTAATCCAAAAAAGATGCTAATTATTTTCAGAGTCAATAACTCTTCTTACAGACGTTTTAAAGTCTTACCATTCTCTCTCATGCTGCTTTTCACACATTTTTACTGCAGCATTAATCAAATTTCGAAAACACTAAACTTTATCAAGTTTCTATACTAACCATTATTATGTTTCAGAAACAATCGATTTGCTTTAATCTGATAAATACAAAATAAGGTATCAATTGAATAAGTTAACAGATGCTCTCAAAAGCATAAATACCAAATGTACTCACGTAGAAATTGAACTAAAACTTTGTATCAGAAATCAATTCCACGTGCATAAACATTCACATTCGACACAAAATTCATGCATGGTTGTCCAAAACACTTTCAACATCATAAATAGTAGTAAATAGCTATGTATGTATATTTACAGTAAACATTGTATGTGTCTTCTTTTTGGATTAAAAAAAAGTCTCGATAAAAACCCTCTCAACTACCAAGTACTACATTTAAAACAGCAAAACATCAAAATTAACTCATTCATCCCATTTAAGTTCACATTCTCTAATGTTGTCCTTATCCCCTTGGTATTTCCATTATAGCTTACCAATGTATAAGTTGCACTCGCATAACTTCCCTTGCGAACCGTCTTCCAGAAGCAGCAGGAGTTCAGAATAGCCATATCTATGCAATTACGTGTCCAATGCAATAAAATAGAATGCAATCCAAGAGAGAAGACACAGGTGCAGCAAATAAGCTGGAACAAGCTAACTTACAGGACACGATATATCTGGTAAGTATGTATACTAGTTGTCAATCTAATTGTTTCATGAATTTGGAAATAGTTCACTAATGGATACGGAAATGGAAATAACATTAAATCCGATAGTTTCATGGAACGTACATGGCAAGTTCATTCACAACGTGTGCTTGTTAGAGAACCATTTGTTTGATATTTTTATGAGCTCAAACAATGAAGCAATATTATATCGAATTATGCTCGGAATGTGTTTAAAATCACTTCTACTTTATTTTGTAGTTTCGTAAAAAACCGTTATGGGTAGGTACATATCAAAATATGTTACACTGATTCGAACGCTTTTATCCAAAGGACTTGCATTATCCGACTTGCACTATCAACTGAATAGGTAGATTTAGTCAGGTGCTCTACAAACTGTGTGGCTAAAACCATTCGATGTTTACAAGCTCTTATGCGCATGACCATATACAAAGTTGCAAGAATAAAATAAAGAGTTCCTTTTGCATACAAAAAGTTTGAATTTTTCTGGTCTTGAAAAGTTTAGTTTATTAACGTTTTTTTGATAAGTATACAATTTAATCTTAATTCAGACAGAATCCCACTCCTAAAGATTAATTTAAATTTGACAAATGTAAAGTAAAACATAATAGGGCTAAACTTTTATTGTTGATAGAACTGAACTTGTAAGCGAATAAAGTTGTATTCTTTAAAAACTAGGGCGCTAATTTTAAAGATTTAAAACCAACTCCAAATCACTCTTTAAATCTGAGTCTGCTCTAAGTAAGTTTTTTAGACCGAGAGACGGCTCTCTTCCAATTTTAAACAAATTAAAGTATAGGTACTGTAACACTAAGGCACTCGTCTAACTTTAAAAAGCAACAAAAAAGTATTGCCAGATTGAAAACTACACATCTAACAAAAAAAAACACCCTTTATTTGTAAATAATGAATTGGTCATTTTGGTTGCATTTTTAGTTTCTTAGAATTGTAAAATTTTTCTATCAACTTTAAAACTATTAAGGATCCATAGAGGTCTTCCCAGAGTTCCATAGAAGCCACCATTCGAGTTTTGTAAGCATCCAAATATCCATATTCATAATCATTTTGATCCACAAAAACTAGTGAGTCCAATTTTATTATTTTCCTTAAAAAACATAAAAGGAACGCAGGTTTTCTTATGAAATATCTGTTTGAGCGAATTTGCCC
Organism: Dasysyrphus albostriatus; assembly: GCA_946251815.1. Taxonomy (NCBI): domain Eukaryota; kingdom Metazoa; phylum Arthropoda; class Insecta; order Diptera; family Syrphidae; genus Dasysyrphus; species Dasysyrphus albostriatus. The sequence continues at coordinate 98,140,203 of OX276336.1, forward strand.
ACCAGGCAAAATCCCGATTGCTCGGTGGCCTGTTTGGGAGTGTAGACTAAAACCCATTAAAGGTAAAACAGGAAACAAAGAATTTCAGAATTTTAATGAAAGTCAAGTTAAAATTTTAATGTTTCCACTGTTCTATTCTCACATAGTAAGATGCAACAAAAATCAATTGAAAATAAGGAATGTTTGCTAACCCTGAGGCCACACGAGCCAGTACTGCCTAGCCAGTGACAATACACTCACATTTCTTTATTAACACATACAAACCTGAGCAACTGGCTCGTCAACTGGCTTGCTTTTTTTGTAGCCAGTTGGGAAGCCAGTAACAGGGTTCGGCAGTACTTTTTCGGACCAGTTTGGAAAAATAAGTCTAAAACTAAAATTGACTCACATTTTATTTCACAAAATGTTAATAATATATTAATCAGGGAGTCCAGTCCTAAGGAACTCAAATTCGCTAACGCCCATATTATTCATTTGTTTCTTCTGATTATTCCAATTGGATTTATACTTCATTCCGGAGGTTAGTTTAAGTTGTTAAATCCAGATTAAGACTGAATTTTATATAATTCATTTTTTTCTTGACACTTCAATTTATAGTAGCGATATGAAACCAAAAGTTTTTCAACCGAGTTTAACTAAAATTTTGTTATAATTTTCATGTGTTGTTTTTAGAAATCGAATTGAAGCGAAAACGACAACGTTTCCATGGTCGTCAAAACGTAGTTTCCAGTATCGTGGTCATTAAGCACGTCTCGCTGTGGTCTCGTCATGCCCATTTAGAAATCTTAGCTGGGAACCATGGAATCTATGTCTTGGTTGTCCCTCTATTACCTCGCTTTGGTCTCGCCATGACATTTACACGTGAGTTTAGGAACTGAGCATATTTTGCTATCATCTTGCTTTGGTCTCGCCAAAGTTTTTTTTTCATTTTCGAAATGTTCAGAGTGGTCAAAATAAGCTCAAACCATGGTTAAAAAGTCCCAACGTGGTTTTCAATGTCGTGAATGAATTATTAAGTAGTAAGGCTCTCCCAAACCAAAGTGAATACAAATTCTAAGGAATTCACATCGCGTCAGTGAAGTTGTTCGCATTTAACGCCATGTAAACTAATTCTGACAGGTAAAATTTTGGTTTTCTTTCTGAAAACATTCGCGACGTTCTGTTCTTTTACTAGTTTTGTGGCATGGCATTATGGTGCTTTTAGTGCATTAAATCTCGAAAAAGCAGAATATCATATTTGTAATATTTCTTTCCCTGAATTCGGAGTAGATTTACTCAGTTTAGAGTAACATCCGAGCACTGGCCACTATAGAGGCCAATACAGCATGCCACTTTCGTCACAGCAAATGCACGAATAGGAATTTGACAGTCAATGTGTGTAGCGAACTAGCTAGCCAGTACTGGGTCGTGTGGCTGCAGGGTAATGTAAAATCAAAAACTCCCTAGCCTAACATAAACCATTAAAAAAAAAAAAATAAACGAAAAGAAATAATCAACATGAAAACAAATAAACTGTTTCTTTAATTTTTCGATTCTTGGGTAATTCAATTAAACTTAAAATTATTAATAAGCATATACCAATTCTTGGAACAAATAAAAAAATTTATAATACCAATTTATAATATCCTTTAAATAATTCATCTTATATTCTATATTTTTGATGGAATATCATTGTTACATGCCACTAATATCTCAGCACCGTTTTGTGGGGAAGTTGCGAAAACCACATTTTCCAAATTACTTTGCTGAACTTTCGTCAGCTTTGAATAATATTTCAACTTTAGAAGTTCTATGTATTTATTGGATGCCTCAATAGACTCACACAATGCTACAATACATCCGCCCCAACTGCAAAGAAAAAGTTCAGATGATCAATAATTTTACAAATAACCCTTTTTATTGAAATAAACTTACCCAGCGCCAGTCAATCGAGCTCCCACACCAGCTTCTTCCGAAATTTCAATCAATCTGTCTAGACTTGGATGTGAGCACTCATAGAGGTGTTTCAAACTATGATGGGACTGTTGCATGACTTTGGCAAGAGTATCGATTTTTCCCCAAGAAATTCCTGACTCACAAGTTGATCGGAATATTTGCACTCGGAGTGATTCTATAAGGAGAGATGAATATAATTCTTTCTTACGATCTTAAACGATATTATAGCAGGTACATACCTTGGATTACATGAAGAGCCCTTTGGCGTAATTTAAACTGGCTCATGTTTCGTGTATTTGCTGTAAGGCAATCAGTTTCAAATTCGTTTTCAGAAATTTCGAGTTCTTTTAAAATATCATCTCTGCTATAAATATCTTTGGCTAATATCTTTGAAGCCATCGTTTCGAGATCATCCAGATGGCAATTTAATGCATTTTGTAGTTCGGCAAATCTGACCATATTTTTCCAATTTTTAAAATTCATTCGTCTGGCTATTATGCTACAACCCAAACGGCATTCTACAACCCTCTCATTAAAGTCCGACGAAGCAGCTTTATTGATTTCGGCAAGACTGTTGGCAACGACAAAGCTCGCATTTGCCGGCAATTGTATCGATGAAGTTTTCAATTCAGGATAAAATTCAATAAATTGTGCACATCCTGACTCAGCCAGGTATGCAATTGCTTGATCCATTCCTCCACCTTGAGTTCCAATATAACGTTCACAACTTGCTGATACAGATGCAAGCATTTTACGATCAAGGGAGGCTTTGTAGATAAAAGAAGTTGCGAGGGTTGCAGAGCTAACTAATGCGCTTGAGCTAGATAGTCCTGAACCAGGGGGAATGTTTCCACTCAACGCAACAGACATACCAATTGAGCCTTCGTCTTTTTTATTCATATTTTCAAAAATACCTTTTACTCCACATAAGTAGTATTTGTACCATTCTGGTCCACCTTTGTCAGGGATGTCGATTCTAAAATGAGTTTTTAAAATGTAATAAATTAAACAAAGAAAATTCTTAAATTGTAGTTTAGGGAAAGAAGTGAAATGGGTAAGAAACCCAAGCATAAAGATTCAATAACACATGCGATAGAGATGGTTAAATCTGTGGCGTTCGTGAAAAAACAGGTAAGCCGAAATCTTAAAACGTTTAGGAAGTTGGAATTTATGTAAAGGTGATATCTTTCAAATATTTTTTTTCTTGGCAAATCGTCCTCAAAGTTTTGAAAAAATGTCTGCAACCTGATAAAGAACCATTTATAAGCCATAAAACCACTAAAAAAATTGTTAAGATCTTTAGTTTTTTTTAATGTTTTACAAGCATTTTAATATCATGAAATTGAATATTATTCGGAAAGAGGTTTTATGTTTAACATATAGAACCTTATAATACTGAAGAAATTATACGAAATAAATAGTTTTTGTATATGTACACAGGACTTTTTGCTACCTACTCAAAAAGTTATTCAATGCAATAAGATTCAATGTAGAGCAATTTCGTGCAATTTAGTTCTATGTAACTTAAATTGTGTTGAATTTTTGTATTTATTATAAAAATTACAAAAAGTTCGTAAAAGGTTCTTTGTTGAACATAGAACCTTATAGCATTTAATATTTGTGGAATTTTAATCTCCTTTTACCTGTAGCCTTGCCACACATTTTTTAAATTTTTTTCAACATAAATAAACAAAAAAAAAAAATTGGTGGTTTCTTCGCAGCTCGTGAAGAAGCAGGGCCTAGTGACTTACAACTCTTATCCATTCCTATATGTGTGTTTTTGGCAGGAATACAGTGGACCTACTTTTTTCCGAGTGCAAAAGGCTAAATGAGAAGCACTTATTCATTTCAAGTTTACTCCTGGGAGATTTGTCAGTTCCTCGCAAGAGGCAGTACCTGGTACCTCGGGGAAAACACGTCTGTTTTAAGGTGACAGCAGGTGGGAATAGAACCTAGACCTTCGGATCTACGATTTTTCGAACCGGGGCAAAAACTTGAAATTGGGGCCCCTCCAGTTTTTGAGATTAATACAAACAAAATGGCATATTGATAGGTACTTAGTTGAATTTTCTGTAACCGGCAAATACAAAATTTTTAATGAATTGCATTCTATACAGTACATACACAAGGCCCTAGTCAGAGGGGGTTAACAGAGGTTTGATCTCCCACGCCGAAATATTCTTAGAAATACATTTGTAAATCATATATTTTCGGTTCAGTATAAGAAATTTGTATTCAAATTTCTGCGATGGTTACTAATTGTGATCAAAATTTTCTGAATTTACCATTATACTCACGTACTAAGCAATTTTTAATGAATATAGTAATCAAAATCAAGTAGTAAGGAACCTCTACCCTGATGATTTCCTAAATCAGTTGGAATTCTTAAAATGAGATTGGAGAACCATAAGTCTATACTTTCTTCCTTTTGCCTTTTTTTTTCGTTTAAGTTTAGTATATTTTTGCCAAAAAACTGAGGTAATCAGCTCGGTTTTTTTACAAAAATGTACAAAACTTTAACCAAACCAAAATTTTGTTCAATGAAAATATGTGCCTACTTGTCCTTTAATTTAATAAAAAGACATACAGCCATATCAATAAAAATTGCTTTAATATCTTTTAATTTACAAATTGACTAAAATGTCTATCAGAAGTTAGTTCACGAATTAAAATTTCATATCAATAAAAATATAGGTAAGCTGCTAATCCACGTTAAGTTCAAAATTTTAAGGAAAATCTACTACAGTCAACAAGAACTCTGTAAAGTGGACGTAAGGACGCAAATTTATTGAAATATTTTGTATTTAATATGGTGAAATGATAGAAAAACTGCTAAAGGCAGACTGAGAAATACATTTGCAATACATTAAATGTCGGCAATTTTCAATTTTGTTAGACACATGGATTTGGCACCCCTGGAGGCTGCCGCCCGGGGCAGAGGCCCCGGTTTGCCCCCCCCCCTACCTCCGGGGTCCAACGCACTAATCATTATGCCATGAGGTAATGATCCTATTTAAAAGCCGCTAAAATTATGACAAACTTTGATATAAAATTCAGTTTTGGTAGTTTTTTTGACATACAACCTTTGAGAATCCAGCCAGCGACTTATAAATACATAAGTTTTGTAGTAATTATAGTAACCAATAAAAGTAACCAGTAAAGTAAGTAACCAATTAAAGTTACAAATGAAAGTAGGTAACCAATAATAATTGTATTGGATACTTTTACTAGGTACTTTATTGGTTACTTTTAATTCTTAAGTGAGAGTATAAGGTCATCAAAACTGAATTAAATTAAAAAATATCTGATGCAAAAAAGATTTTTTTAAATAATAATAAAGCATTTAACTTGAATGTTTTAATTTTGATTTTGATTAGCAACATAAAGCCCCTTAAATTTACTTGATTTGTTTGGTGTCATGAAAGACCCCATATGACCACTTAAGTGATTTCCTTCATGCATCCAGTTAAGGGTAAAACTTAATACGCAGCTGATGTGGAGCGAAAAATCTCTAAAGAAAAAATACCACGAAATACTAAACTAAACATTTAAAATTGTAGCAGTTGATTGAAATTGATTATTGTAGCAGTTTATTTGGAGAAGTCTGCTCTCCTTTTCTTACACAATTAATTACCCAGGCTATTTATTGTGTGCGAAAAAATGACATTTGTGTTTTTGTGTTTATTTTTATTGTTTCTTTCATTACAGCGGAGCTACCTGTGATTTGTTTGCATTTTCAATAGTATTAATTTTTTCAATTGATGCAACAGTCAATGAATATTTTTCCGCTTCGGTTTCGTAAGCACTTCGTTGCCTTGTCTGAGACCAACTAAAAATGTTGTTTCGCGTTCGCCTGGTATGGTACTTTACTTTATTTATTAGTTACTTTAGATTGGTTACTTTTACCTACTGATTATTTTTTTTCTTACTTTTGGTTACTTTTATTAGTTTTTGTTACTTGCCTTGCGTTGGTTACTGATAGGTACCTTGTTTTTGGAGAGAGAAGTGGCAAAGTTCTATTACAAGCTACGCCATTGCAAAAATCCGTTCTATTCTAACCGATAGCTTTAGTTCAAACATTAACAACACCTTTAAGTCGTAAGTTATTTGGCTAGAAATGCATTTTCAGGATGCATTTTTGGATAAGTAAACATCCTATAAGGAAATTCTATAAATAGGGTATACGTTATAAGATATTTGTTCAGCTTTTCGAAAATAAAAACGATTTCTTGATAAAAAGCTATTATTTTAAGAATTAGTAATTTCATGAACTATAAAAATAAAATTGCAACTTTCTTTGTTATACCTAAACCAATCGCCTGAAACGTGCTATTTGTGGTTGGACAAAATTATTTTTAAGCTTTAAACCAAAATAATAATTGACTTGTGAAATAAATAATAAACGTAGGTACATACATAGCACGTAGGGGAGACTGGGTACGTTTGAAACAATTTTTATTACATCGTTCACAACACAGCCATTTAAAAGATTAGCTATGATTCAGTTATTGGAAACGAATGATCATGATTTTATCTGTGGTGGGAAGTACCTCATGTGTTACTTCAACTGATAAATCAAATTTTACTAAAAATAAATCAACTTGTTTCAAACGTGCCCATACCAGGGGCGGTTGAAACAGTGATTGGTGTCAAATTGAACACGTGGAAATATACTAATGTTATATTATTTAACATTTTAAAGGCTTTGTAATGCTTGAGCTTCGGATTTAGCTTTAGGTAGATCGTAGATATTCTTGTTTTTCAACTTCTATCAGTAATCTATTGAAATGTTACATTGACCATGCATTTTGGTAAAAAAAAATATTTTCTTTTGATGAATAGGGGGGTTAAGTGTGAGTGCTAAATCTAATTTTTGGGGTTGAAAGCCCCTTTATTCGCCCTATTTGGTTCCGATTTTGAAAAAGGGGTAAAAATGGGTTTTCACGATATCTTGAGAACAAACAAATGAAAACAAAAACTAGACAATATTTTGCTTGAGCACTTGTAAATTGTCTTGGGAAGCTTGGTTGTTCATTGTTCTGTCACGTCTACCTGGAGAAGTTTAATCTTCATTTCTAACCACAATTTCTATCTGGAAGTGGGTATTAGTAACGTTTCATCAAGATCCTCACACGATCATAAAAAAAAAACCCAAGGTCTAAATTAAAACATTGTTTTTATCATCCTCCGACAAATTGTTTCAACAGTCTCCAACCTATTTCTCAACAAACCAAACCTAAAAGTAACATAAATATCACTGAAAAATCCTTACAAGTCACTTTGTTATACTCTGCGCTCTTTACTGCATACATAAAAAAACACTCAACATTTCTCACAAATATAGTCCTCACACTACAAAGAAATATAACAGACAATAAAAATATAAAAATAAAAAATATCTCAAAACAATAGCGCTTCCTGTGCACAACCTAACCGCTTGACAAAAAAATCAAGACAGGATAATTGTAAAAAAGGACTTGTTCTGGTTCATCTTCTCTCAATACTCATCCATATGGCGTGAACAAATTGCGAGATATTTGTGTTGTTTCAACCATCCTTTGTTTCAATCGTACCCAGTCTCCCCTATTCAATGAGGAATGAGAAACAATTAAAGTTTATTTCGATTTTTCAAAATTTGATTATTAACATTGCCGATGGAAAAAAATTAACCAGCCCATAACAAAACAAATAACACAGGCCTTCAAATAACTTGATTCATCAGTTTAGAAGGAAACAGCAAATTTTTGTATATCATAGTTCACCTAAGTGATTAGTGATGTATACCAATTAACATAATAAGCTTGGGTACTTAACATTAATATTAAATTTTATCACATTTCAAATATTATTTCTTTATGATTTTTTTATCAAATCTTTCAAATTTGCCGATTTATTTTTATTTGATGATTTATCTTACAATAAAATATAAAAGGTTATTGCAAGTCAAGCGGTTTCCTTTGTTGGGTGTGTTTGCTCTTTTTACCGAAAGGGGTATGCAGGTTAGGAAAATAGGCATAATGATATGTACCTAAATGTGTAATATACTTATGTAAGTGCGTACCACATGTAATAGAAACATTAAACTTAATATCACCAACATTCCGTTCTTATATACAAATTAATTCAAACTTCATCACACATGTTATACATAAAAGATAACGATCCAGTAAAGTAATTTAAAATTCAAGTGTAACAACTTTTGATCTTCTTTTTGCCTAAAATTAGTATTCATTTTACAATATTTAAATTACCTGAACGATTTAAGGTCACATTTGTAGTTATCGAATTTCGAATCAATATTTCTCAAATACAAGAAGCTATTTCCATTGGTATAGCCAACTGCAAGTAGAATAGATTGTTCAATAGCCATCGGTAGAACCGGATATCCACAGTAGTCTACATGCTCTCCAATTATGTTAACCCTACAAAATGTAGGATGCATTTTCAATAATCCGTTATTGAAATTCTTCTTTTAATATTAAAATTTACCTTCCTGGAACTCGGACATAGAACTTTGGCTCCTCGTAGAATTCTTTAACATAGAATTTTCTTAATTCTTGCAGTCGAGAATAGCACCCATGTGACTCGTTTAATTCCTTGACTGTCACACAGGTGGCAGTATTCTCACTCATAATTGACGTTTATATATCTGTCAAACAATTTAATCGAAAATTAATGCACTACAGATTTAGCACTCAATTACTTTAATACCGGTTTGGAATACCACTCTTCTGACCGCCAGAACTTTAGAGCACTGCAATAAGCTCAAGAGAATCAAAAATGCAAATAATCTATAAATTAAAGTAATACTTCAGGTAAATAACTACACACAAACTACCGCCACCACACTGGAAATTGAATCGTTGTTCTGAGGAGAGGTATGACTGCTCGACGGCAGACAAATTGCCACTTTGGCAGATGAGCTAGAATACTGCGAGTGCGAAGCGACGACGTGTTTGTATACCTATTGTAGTAATTCACAAATGACTGATAACACGAGTGCTGAGAGTTCAACTGGCTACTTTGACCGATAGGGCTTCAATTCAGATATATCGAAAAAATAGAACACGCAAATATAGAGACGCGAATCGCTTCCTGCCGACTCGAGTGGTAAAGAATACTGAAGCTGATAAAATTTTTCCCCAAAACAAACAACTTCATCTTCTATGTGTAGATTTTTTATTTCTTATCTTCGAGACGTTGCTTTGTCGTGTGTTTACATTTTTTTATTGGAGAACAAGAAAACGAAATGGAGACTAAGATAAAAATAAACAAACACCACACCAACCAAACTCGCCCTTGTCCGGAATGAGAAGTATGAAGAAGAGGTGATTTTGCGCAATGATTTTTTTATCAATGAAAAACTTCGATGTTTTCGATTTTTGTGTGTTGAATTAATTTGTATTTCGCAGTCAAGGTCAAAAGTAGATGCACTTTATTCTGAATTAAATGTTCGAAAATTTATTGCTTCAAACTATGGCCGAACGATGGCAGCACTTTGATAGGTTTGTGTATGTGGTTATTATGATCAGCTTCGCTAGTTTGACCAAAGATGGCGAAGAATGCCTACAGTGTTGCAACCTACAAATATTAAATTGTTGTTACATTTTAATTCAAATAAAGTAAAATTTGAATTTATTTATGAACAAATGATTAAAGACACATTAATCAATTATTCAACAATTAATTGATTTACACTTTAGAATGTTCCCAACAAAGCAAATAAGTACATTAGGGTGGTCCTTATATCGTTTTTTTTTTTTGAAATTCTGAAATGGTTCTACATAGACAAAAATTCCTATTTTTTTTTCAAATTTTTACTCCCCCCCCCCGCTGGTCACCCTATTTTCACTTTAAGGTACTAACTATGTGGTTAGTGTTATTCTTATAAAATGCAAAAAGTAATCTGAGGGTATAGATTAGATTTAGACGAGAAAAAAATAGTATTGGAGGGGAGTCTATTTTCCCCCGTTTAGGCAGGAGGAGTAATTTTCTCAAAATTTAGATCAAAAAAGAAAATAATTATTAAAAAAAAAAACCGGAAGACTTACATTGTCACGCCTTAGCTTTTTTTAAAGCCACGATTCCATTCTATAATATGCTTCCTAAATAAAGTTTTTATTTCAAATGGTTTTTCAAAAAATTGTTTTCAAACAAAAAAATTAAAAAACAAAAATTGAGATTAAAATTATTTTTTCAAAAACCGTTTAAAATAAAAACTATATTTAGGAAGCATATTATATTATAGAATGGAATCGTGGCTTTAAAAAAAGCTAAGGCGTGGCATTTTAAGTGTTCCCGTTTTTTAAAATAATATTTTTTCTGTTTTTGGCCAAATTTCTAGAAAATTACCCCTCCCGCCTGAACGGGGGGAACTAGTTCCCCTTCCAATAGAATATTTTTCTCGTCTGAATCTTATCTATACATTTTGATTTATTTTCGCGTTTTATAAGAATAATCCTTTACCCATTGAATGTGAAACTAGGGAGACCCAACTAACAATTTCGCTTCTATATTGCTCCATAGATGCTTTTCGTTTTCATTCAACCTTTGCATATAAGCATTGCATAAAACTCCATAGAATAAAAAAGGCGACCTTTTTTCACTCCTATTGTACCTTTGTGGAGATAATTATAAGTCTTAAAGAAGTTGACATTAAATTAAATAAAAAAATTGTTGCTAGCACCAGGAGTCGAACCCGTGTCCCTTTGAACTAATTGTCTTACTCGCTAATCGCTCCACCAATCTCTGATATACAGTTCAATCCATTAAATTGGAATCAGAGACAAGAAGCATTAATAAAAAAAAACTTTCTTGAAGAAAAATATAAAATAATAGATTAGTATGGCTATTACAAACACATATTTTTAATTAAATAAATAGAGATATAATAATAAATAAATAAATAAATTTAGTGGCGCAACAGCTCATGAAGAACCAGGGCCTAGTGACTAACAACTCTCAACCATCCTGTGTGCGTGTTTGTTGGCAGGAATGGAGGGGACCTACAATTTTTTGCCGAGTCCGAACGGCTAGATGAGAAGCACTTATTCATGATAAGTATACTCTTGGAGGATTTGTCAGTTCCTCGCAAGAGGCAGTACCTCGGAAAAAAACATTTGAGATATAATAGATTAATTAATTAATTAATACCAACCTTAAACATCGTCAACAATAAGAAATATATTTGTGCTCAGGTGCTAAATTGAATATAAATTATAAAATGGCTGATTTTAGCTTGGCGTTTCACTAATGCAAGCAATATAGAAATAAAGACTAACATAAAGATTGTATAACAACTTTACGGGATGACTATTGAAGTGAAAGTATCTTGGTTACTTCATAAGAGCATTATAGAGAGATTAAAGAAACATAGATACATCGCTTCAATGAAGCTGATATAATTTGCACTAGAAAATATTTAAGGATTCAATAATGCTCCAATAAGGTATTTACTTTCTGTCAGAGGGCTTAACGGAGCGCTATAGAAACAAATACCACTTTAATGTCTGAAATGCGAAGCAATTTTGTTAGTTGGGTAGGGGGGTGAAATAAAAATCTGAAAAAAATTAGACATTTTTTTTCAATGTTTTGAATCGAATGAGGTCTATCCAAGCCCATGTCAAATTTAAGGACCACCTTAATGTACAAACAATGCAAGCATATTATACTATAGTTAAAAAGCTTCGGTGAAAAGTGAAAAAAATTACCTCAATGGTGAATAAGTTGTCCTTATAGTGCTTAATTAGTTGGTAGAGTTTCAAATTTGTTGATCCATATATTGTATGTTCTTTTTTGTGCTCTGCTTTAAAGTTAGAGAAGCGTTTGCTTGGAAAGGAATAAATATTTCTTGCTTTGAATGCTTTATTGCTTTACTAATTTGCTCGTTAATTTCTTGTTGAAATTTCAGTTTTGTCATGAAATGTTTTCCATGTTTCTGATGCTGCTTTGCGGTATGGTATCAAGTTTGCAAGGTAGCAAAAAAGCATAGAAGACATCCAACGCTATAGAGTTTCAAAACTGTCCATGGATCACATTGATTTTAAAATATTAAGGAAAAATTATAGCCCTTAATAAAAATGGAAAGAATGTAATGAGAAATTTTGAAAATCTCTCACTAAAGATGGTTGATCAGTATACGAGAACACTTTTCCGAGGAAGATTAGGCTCATATCTACACTCAGAGAATAAAGCAGGTATAAACTAATTCCTGTTTTATTATATGTACCTTATTTTCAGGTTGTTATATTCATTCAATTTGGTAGATCAGGTTAACTGCTTAACCAGATACCTGATTTTAATGTCGTGTTAAATCAACGTAGGTTGCAGGTTAACATTGCCATGTAAATTTACCTGTAAATTTAGTCTAATTTACATGAAAATCTAGTTAAAAACATGAATTAAATGTTCAACATTCTGTAAATTTAACATGAAAGATCTAGAAGATCTAGTTAATTTAATATGATTCAATGTTGAATCAACCCGGTATCCGGTAATTATTATGTCCTGGATCCATCCGTCTAGGTCCCATCTCTAACGCTGCTTACGGTCCAATTAATTTTGCATTGTTCCGAAAGTATAGAAATTTATTACTATGCATATTATTTTTAATATACTTATTTTTTATATTTAAAAATATGATACTTACTTAGTTCGTGTAATCACGAAGGTACGAACCTGTCAAAAAGACGAAAAACGAAACGAAAGAAAACACGAATTGTTTAATCAAGCTCTGTAACAGCTACAATCCACACTAAATATCAGGTTCACTTGTTCAGTGGGTAAGGGTACGCACGCGCTTTCAGTTTTTATCAATGAATTTTGATTTTGAAAAAAAAACATTTTTGGAATTTTTAAATATGGGTGGATGCATTTTTTTGAAGCAATTTTTTGAAAGTATATATTGAAAAATATTTAAAACTTCTATACCAAATTTGTTTAATGCTTTACAAGGAATTATTGCTGGTATATGTTTAAAACATAATTAAAACGATTATTTTTTTTGTGTACAAATTCAAATTTACTCATTTTCGGTAAAAGCACAATATCGTTGTAACTATATTATCTTATAAATTAATATTTAAGAAAATTCTTTTCAATGGGATATCGTGTGTTTTGCCACCCGGGATAGAGCCAATACTTGCAGCCCACACAACTTTACTTTAATTTTTGTTGTCTTAAAAAAAATTTTAAGCGAAAAAGAAGCTAAATTGGCCTTTTTATAGATTTTTTCTTTATATTTATAAATTCAGATACAATTAGGGTTCACGCAACGATGTAAGCTTTTCGACGTAGTAATTATATTTAGTTTACTATGCACTTTTCATGAACACCCTTTTGAAACGGGTTGCGTAAACATCTTACACAAATCCGCCGTTTGTTTAACGTCAAATAAAAAGACACTTTCGTCCAATTCTGTTTTCCATTTTTACTACTTTTCTTTTAATTGTATTTTTCCTTAGCCATTTTGATTAAAATGTTTCTTGTTTTGATGATTTAATTTGTTTGTTTTTGATTCTTTTTCGTTCAGAATTAGTTTAAGAGTTTACCACGTTTACCATTTTTATTTACGGTGCAAATTGATGTAGGAAAGTTTACGATTTGTTGGAAAAGATTTCTCATACAAATGTTGACAGTTCGTTCACGATGTAGTAAACTTTCCGACGATTACGATATTTACAATAGTTTTCCGACGTTGCATGAATACCCTTAATATATATTATTAGTGTCGAATTGGGTGGATGATTGATGAAAAACAAAACCCTACGAAATCCGACAGGGAGTCCGGTTTAATTTTGGCATTTGACTCAAACAGCTTATTTGTCGTATTCTGAAATCGGGGTGATTATAATTTTTATCAGTATTAGGGAGGAATAACATAACTTATTATATAAAAAAAAATATTGTTACTACAAGAGTTATTTCTGTTTACTGTACGCACTCTTCCCCTTAATCACATATTAAGGAAGATTGAAATTCTTTTTAACTTAATCAAAGAACTTAATGAGATTAATTCGCCTTCCCAGGAAAAGTTTCTTAAAATGAATCAATATATTTACAAAAGTGTTCCATTTAATATTGCATTATGTTTAACAGTTCAAAAACTACACACCACAAACTGTTGTTGCTTGGTGTTAGTCTACCTGTTGTTGTCCTTTCGTTCCTTCATATAAACATATGGTACATACTACATGGGTGCATGTGGTTGTGGTCACCTGAAACAATTTTAAGGCACCATGCTAAATGTTTGTAGTTTACCCTCAGGTAAATTTCCATGTGAACTACTGGACATGACATTACCTTCTTGAAATTATGCAACTTGTTGCATCCAGCACATACTGAATTTAATGCGGATGTTAACATAAAAAAGTTAAACAAATAAATTACTTTATTGTTCTCACACCTGAGTATTTTGTATGCCTTTTTGGGAAAAAAATAATTATCTTAATTTGTTTGGAGGTTTTTTGGTCCTTTTTTAAGAAATTCCGTTAAAAGACACCTTGTGTATGTTTATAATTTTATTTAATATAAATATAAGAGGCTGGGTGTGAGCCCACTTGTGGCCTGCCATTGTGCCGTCGGAATTCGGAATAGAGGCCCGATTATATTCTGATGTTAAAAACTCGCCAATTATTCAAGATTTTCATAAAAAAATTATAAGGTGTTCGATGAATCAATAATAATAATTGTTTGTAGATTTTTTCATAAAAGAAACAATTAATTCTGAAATATTTTGTAGACAAAAATTAATCCCGTTAAAAACATCATTGCTTGTTCTCAACATATTCGAGACAAAAACATTTTTTAAAAGAATTTTTGGTATACTTTATTAGAGTTTCTTGTTGTTTTTATTTTCTTAAGAAAAAAACAGTTTATGGAATTTTTTTTTTCAAATACCTGCAAGTCTTTAGAATTTAGTTATCCCGAAGCCAATTTCATTTTTTTTAAAGGAAACGAAAAACTTTTCAATAATTTTAATATTAAAAAAAAGAACTGTCAGTTTATCTATTTTTATATTATTACAAATTATTAATTACATACATCATTAAACGTAGAATAAAATTAGCTTTAAGTCAACAGCATCATTTATATGTTCCTGCGATAATCGAGACTAATGAATTTTATATCATTTTTCGAAAATTCCTATAGAAAAAAAACTAAATTGCCACACATTACATGCCCAGAAAAGGAGTGCGTGGGTTGCTGTGGGTGTGCGAAAACTAGGTTTCTTACAATTTCTGGTAAAAGCAGAACTCTTATCGAAAAAACTATGTACCTACTAAAGTTGCAGATAGTTAAAATACCTACAACCAGAGGTGTCATTAGGCAACTTGGGGCCTAAAACCTTAAGGAGATGGGGGGCCCCTGGGCCTCTTACAGAAAGTTTTTTTTGAAAATAATTTTGGGTTGTCAGTCTATCACTCCTTTCATTGTTAGCTAACAAAAATTGTGATAAGTGATAAGTTGTTGGAGTAAATGGCCACACCAAGTAACATCTTGGTTTTACAGCTTGTTAAGTAGAAAAATCTAATCTAGCTTGGCAATAGATTGTTAGGTTAGGTTAGGTAAAGTGGGGTGATGATGCGGCAAGCCGCATCACTTCACTCGGATCTCAGTGAATCCATTGTGCTCCCTACGGTGGGGGAAATGTAGGAATGGGAAGTTTAGGAGGGAAGGTTAAGTGGAAGTTTTAGGTTTGAGGTGCCTCCCTAAATCATCCTGATCTTTGGATGAAGTTGAGGATGTTTTTTTTTAGATTGTTACACAGCTTTCTATATTACATTTTAAAATTGTGTTCTATAGAAAAAGTTCAAAGTTCTAAAATACTTTTAGTCCCTATTTAATTAACAACGCCTCAACATTTAAAAATGCAGTTTAAACGTGCAAATTATTATTAATAAGAGCAATTTGAAATGTGCACACTCAATCATAAACAAACATAAATTTTTGTGTTTGAAGCAAGCTGTACATTTTTTGAAGTAAGATATAAATTTTTGAATTCTTTTTGTGAATTTAATTTTAAAAAATTACCTTATTTTTAATCAAAAAATTTAAGGATTTTTTTTTTGATTTTTAAAATTTTAAGATGGTGCCAAAAAAATCATACTGTTATTGTAAAAACACATTCTTAAAAATGGCAGAAAAATTATTTTTGTTCACGCCCGATTTGTTTCCGTAAATGACAAATTGTTCACTATTTACATATGTATGTATGTAAATGAACAGTTAAAAGTGTTGCATAGTGATAATTTTAATATAATTTATGTATAATAAATAAACCTTAATAATCGTTTAAGATTCGGTTTTCGGACTGCTGAAATCCTGAGTGTTTGAACAATTTTATTACCTAAGAAATAGACAAAAATTACACTTTTTGGTTCGTTTGCGAACCAGCCTGTGGTTTCTATGAATTTTCTCATGTTGGCCATTGGGACCTACGCTACGCGAAATAACGAAGGCAATTTGTTTGGTGGTTTGACCAATCGCAGAACAGGTGTTTAATGGTTTCTATTTCTTCGACATCCTCCTACAGAAATAGGGTACAAATACACCCAGTCTGGTGGCCAATGGCGCAATGACCCGTTAGTCACCTACCAAGATCAAGATTCTAATATTCTTTTTACTCAGCAATAAAATGTACGGAGTTTTATTTTCGTTAATTCTCGGTCATATACTTCTAGAGATAACCCAGTCTTTCCTGGTCACCCAAAAGAGTTATTGATTTGCTCTTTCGTTATTAGGTCTTTATTAATTTTAACCACGCCGATGGTAATGTTTTGGTCCCTTATCTAATTAGATGCTACTGTTTCAATTTGATATGGACCCTTCCCTTGCCAGTTCATCTGCTATTTCTTTCCCTTATATCAGGGTTTTCAATAAGAGCGCTACAAAAGTTTTTTTTTAAATTAAAACAAAAACGGTTTTGGATATCAATGAAATTCTTTATTCCTGTAAAAGTAAGTTTCATGCCATTATGTACGGAACTAGATTTCTTTTGCATGGCCACCACAGGCATGCTTGCAGAAGTCCAGACGCTGAACCCAAATTTCGACGGTTTTCAAGCATAAATCTTTATATTGCTTTGTCCATGAACCTACCAGAGTTTGACTTGGTAAGCGTTACAAATATTATATTCAGTATGCCTTGGCATTTTGATCCTGTCTTGGATTTTGTAGTTTCACTAGCTATCGCTTTGATAGCAGCTTGGCTGTCAATGAAAAATGAGATCACCGATGAGCTGAGTTCTTTTTTGTACCATTTCTGACGCATTTACAATATCCAAACTTAATTTATCTGAATAGTTATTTAACAACAACTCGATGTCGTCAAATTTCACTTTTTGCGTATTCAAGCTTAACTATATCTATAGTTAGAGGTGAAGTTAGCACCACCATTTTGAATTTTCAAACAAAAAAAGGTTGTGCTGTTATGTGCCGAACTTGTGCTGCCATGTGCCGTATTTAAAAAAAAATCGTACTAAGGGTTTTGTTTTTTAGAGGTACCATCACTATTTTCGATTTTTGAAAACATGTTGCGTTGTTTCGTGTTCAACTTGTGCTGGCTTGTGCGGTAAATATTTTTGAAAAACTCGCAAATTTTGAAATTTTATGAATGAATTTTTTGTGAAATTTCGAATTTTCTCTAAAAAAAAGTTGTGCTGGGGCTTATTTTATAAAACTGCAGGACTAATAATTATTTGTGAATTATAGTTAGAGACCGCTGCCTTGTCAGATAAATTTTCTTGGTTGCTAAGGTTAGAAAATGCAATTTTCGGATTGCAAGTATACCTTTCACATATGGAACTTCTATCAATTGGAAATCAAATAAGTGCAACGACTGTCCTCTATACTTTACTGATATTCAGACAGACTTTTGAAGGTTTTTGCTTCGGTCCAATCTCCTCCCAGACTATGATTCATAAATAATTTTTAGTCTTGTAGTTACAAATATGCGTTTTTTTTACCTTTTTGGAATATAGCAGCACAAACTGAGAGCAATATAGCACATGGAAAACTTTAAGAAAAATGTAAGGTTGAACTTATTATTCCAGAAGGCACAAAGTATCCTGAAATTTATGGAGAAACTAAACAAATTCCACAAACGCTTATTTTGATTCCTCTAAAAAATCGTGTTTATGGGTTGTCACTTTATTATTCTAAACATGTAATTTGCCCTTCTTAATTCTATATAATGCAACAATAACCTTTAAAGCTATATTCTGCCATTTTAGTAGAACAAAGCCACTTTAACAAATGACCGATCAGACAGGAACAACTTTTAACCTTTGGCACCACAGCTCCCTAAAACTTATCCCAACCAAAAGGGAAATCTCATCGAAAACCTTACACATTAAAACCAACACACAACTAGAATCCCAGAGGATCAAAATTCATTTAACAATGCGACATCATCTCGCAAAAGGTACAACAACTCGAAGATCGTGTAGTCAGCGCACAGTAGCTAATAATCATATCCATTGAATGCGCCAATATACCACCCACGTCAATAGGACTATCCTAGACCGCGCTACTCGATCCGTTACAGAACTGGCACACTCAAAGCTTCCAGCACTCTATATGCACTCTCAGCCATTATTGCTTTATTGTTATGGACGATGATGCTCAATTGTATCGCGCAATGTCAGATAGCGCTGCTTCCGCTCTTGAGGAAGAACCTCAACCCACCAGAATGAGATATCCCTAACTAACTTACCCCTCTAGTATATGCCCTTCCTTTCCCTTGCCAAATGTCAGGCCCGATAATGCGATTTTACATAATCTCGTACGTGCTCGCACGACTTCATTGTTCGGAAATTTGTTTTTTCTCGATCGAAATGGATTTGGTTCTGTGTTCTTTTTTATGTTGTACGATGCTCAAAAATACTGTTGTAAAGACACACAGGCTATTGTGAATTGTGATCCCTGGACCAGCTTATACAGCACAGAGCACAGCGACTACGGCTACCACCGGAATCGTTACACGAGTACACCATAGTACACCGCTTAATGCCACCCATTACGACGAGGACTGCGATAGACGTAGATTGAATTGTGCACCAGGGTCGTTGCAAGTTCCAAGTGCCTGATGCTGGTGCTGGTGCAGATGCTGGATCTGTTCTCTCATGGCAACAACTAATGACCATTGCGATTTGTTTGGCGGATATAGTCGCCGAACACTGCGCGCGTATAATACCGCTTTGAGATTTCGACGATATAGTATAGATAGAATATGATACTTTATTGTGATTTCGTGTGCACTGGGCCTGAGTGAATGGCAGCTATGGTGCTGGACCAGGTCGTCCACTCAGTTGATGCCTTTTCATATTTTTCTCAAATGCAATTCATTTTGCCAAGTACACACACTCAAATCGACTCGAGTCGACTCGGCTCGGATAATGCGCCGACAAATGTTTTAATAAACCAGCGACCACCCACAATGTCACAATTCGTTCGCTTAAACGTTCGGAAATCGTATCCAATATTTCTTCCTTGTTTGCTTGCATTTAGATTGTGGACCAGGGCGTCGCGGTTATGGTTGCTGTTGTTGTTGCTGTCGCAGTGGAAAAAAATAGCAAGACGAATGCAATCATCTAACGAGGTGTTTAGCAAGAAATGATATGATAATAATTCTAGTCGCGATTTCGTCGTTTTTGTTTGTTGTTGCACCGACCGACAGACCTCCAGCGGAGAATATTGTGTAGACGTTGCCGTTGGTTGTCGTGGAATATGAGTGGCCCAAGCAAAGCACTGCCTCCTGCTGCTGCCGTGCAGCACCACCTCTATCTGAGTGCTCAGCACTTGTTGTTTGCGGTTTAAAAGTTTATCAATGGGGAAAGCCACAGCGCAGCAGCAAAAGGATCGTGGCAATTCAAGGACTGGACTTTGGTCGTAGTTCGTATAGAGCGCATGGGTTCATTGATTAATTCGTAAGCCCAGCACGGTAGTGGCGCGGTGTCTTATTCTACCATCACCGCCATCGCCATCGCCACCGCCACAGGAAGTTGCAAGAATAGTTGAAATTGTTAGCCGCGTTGATTGATTGGCATCGCGATTGGTTTATAATAATCGCGTCGTCGGGTGTTGAAATTGGAGTAAGCTATTTATATATTCGAGACTAAAAGGTTTCTTTTTTTTTTGGTCTTTATAAATAATTATTGATTTATGGATGTCGCGTAAGGCGCAACCATTGATATGACTGTCACGTTAATTCCCGATAAATGCATTTTAATTGCCGCACCTGGACGATTAGTGATGGGTGCATGATTAGCAGCAACAGCAAATGCGGTTGCATTGTATATGGTATACATCATGTGCGCATGCTATGATGATGCCAATTGCGTTATTTCGAGTGTAGGTTGTAGGACGATGCAGCAATTGCTGATTTGGACATTGGACATATCCGATTTATTCATTGGTGGTCGTTGGTTTATAATGAAAATAGATATGCGTGAGTAGTTTAATATGGATATTTTGAGAGATTGAAATCATAATACTTGGAAATGGATGATTGAATTTCACAAATTATACCTTAATAAAGGATAAAATGTGATCCGAAGATATACAAAATACATTTACATAAAGTACTTCTTGTTGACTCTAGGTAAATTAATTTGATATGTTGAACATTTTAAGGTAGACGAAGTACCTATAGTATAAGCTGAGACTTAAGACTCTCTAGGTGTCAGAGCTGTAAAAGACTGCAGTACTTTGGTAATGCGGTCAATAAAGTCGCAGTTAATTAACGTAACAATTGAATGCAAGCTAATACTGGTGACTGGTACTTAAACTGTAAAATAAACAGTCAGCAGTCAGTTCTTTTAAATATAGACTGTGAAGTTAAAAAAGCAGTAAATTAACTTAAAGTCATTAACTGCAGTCAAAGTACTGCTTTTAGTCTTTTAGTCAATTAAAAGTCTTTTATGCACTCCACCAGATTAACTATTAGTCAGTCTTTTAATTGCAATTAATAAACTGTAAGTTTTTTAAAAACTTTTTCTTAGATTTTTAACTTATTTTAGTTTTTTAACTAAAATATTTCAGACTCTTGCTTGTACTTTAGTAAAGGATGGAATCAGTGGCGTAGCTAGGATTTTGTCCTAGGAGGCAAATTATCTTTTTAGTGACCAAATTGTGCAGTAGTTTTGACACAATTTCCGACAAATCTTTGTTTAAGGTTGTTTTATCACACAACCGACATTTGGTCTCAAGTGCTAATTAAAAATTGATTGAAAACAGTAATAATGTTTCCGAAAATCTATTCGAAAGCACTAAATATCCAATTTGTTAATTCTTGAGAAGTTGTAAATTTTGCTCTGTTATTTATAAAAATGCTGATTACTTTTAAAAAAATCTTTTGGCCCTAATTACGTTGTAGAACATCTTTCGCTGCGTCAAATAGTGTACCGGTAAGTAAATATTCTAAAAAATGGACATTGGTCCTTTAAGAACCTGCCTAAAGAGTTACACTGTGTGACAAAATTTGAATTTTTGTCTCTAATACCTGAGACACACAAGTGGTATAAGAACCATAGTATGAGTATTATAGTATTGGATTACAAAGATTGACACATATTCTGTTCATAAGTTAACACATTTTTTACTGATATTAAGTTCTCGAATTGGTCATTAAGGAAAAAAAGAACGTTTGTGTCGTTAAGGGGCTATGTATACTACCGTATACTACGAGAAAAACCCAAGTTTTAATAACATGCTTATACCATTTTGCTCTCGTGGGGGCACTGTACTTAAGTTACCGGGGTTGGTGTTGATGGAGATAGCATTCAGTAAGGCTGGGCAGTCAATATTACCAGTAAGTAAATCGTGAATAAAGACGATGTCTGAGGTTTCACGTCGTTTTTCTAGGGAATTCAGATTTATAAGGTGCAAACGATCGACATATGGAGGGAGATGATAATTATCGTCCCACGGAAGGCTACGCAGTGCAAAGCGAAGAAATCTACGTTGAACAGTTTCAATCCGTTTAATTTGTGTAACTTGATGCGGTGACCAAACTTGAGAAGCATATTCGAGAATAGGTCTAACAAAGGTAACATAAAGCGCTTTAGACACATATGGGTCTGGAAATTCTTTTGACCAACGTTTTATAAACCCTAGCATTGAGTTGGCTTTATTGATGATGTTGTCAATATGGGAGTGAAAATTAAGCTCTCTATCGACTATGACCCCCAAGTCATGAGAGGAAGTAACATAAGGCACTACGTCCCCTTGAATGAAATAGGTACGAAGTGGCCCAGGTTGGCGTTTTCTGGAAAAAGTAATAGTATGGCACTTGCTTACATTAAGTTCCAGGAAGTTTTTTTGGCACCAGAGAGAAAATCTATCAAGGTTGTCTTGCAGATAGCGAGAATCAGTGGGTGATGATATACAATTAAATATTTTCATATCGTCCGCATAAATCAAAAGATTACAATCCAAAATATTAGCGACATCATTGATTGCTAAAATGAATAGCATTATTGGGCCTAGATGACTACCTTGTGGAACGGAAGGGGCGCTGAAAGGAAAGGAAAGGGATGATCTGAAGTGGACAATGTAATTTCTGTTAGACAAATATGAGTCAATTCATGAGATGAAAAGTGAAGGAAAGCCGAGTATTATTAATTTGAAAGTAATTATTTTGTGAGACATTTTGTCGAAAGCTTTGCTAAAATCAGTGGATACAACATCAACTTCGTCCCCTTTTTCCATAGTGCAAAGCGTATGAGACACAAATTCCACAAGGTTTGTTGTTGTAGATCTGCCAGCTAAGAAACCGTGTTGAACGGGAGACAAAATAGGTTTACAGTAGAAAGCGAGTGCATCATAAAGGATACTTTCGAAAATTTTCGGTATGCAAGAAAGTTTGGCTATTGGGCGATTGGGCAACACATTATTTTTTGGTCCTTTTTTATGGATAGGAACTATGAAGGACACTTTCCAAGATTGAGGAAAAACACCTTGACAAATAGATAGCCTAAAGAGAGAAGTCAGTGGGTGAATAAAAGCATTTGAGCATTTTTTGAGGACAACTGCTGGAATGCAGTCAGGGCCTGTAGAGTAGTCCTCTTTTAACTTATCAATTTTTGCACTTACCATGGTTTGGAGAATATTAAGAGATGAATAAGATGTTTGCGGAGAATCCTTAAAGTACTCGAAGTATTTTGTATCAGGCTCAGTATCACAATCCGAAAACGACTGTTTGAAAAAATTGGCAAAAATATTAGCTATTGTTGTAGGGTCCGATGAAGAGTTGTTCAAGTACACGAGCGAAGGAGGGAAGCCATCGGATTTTCTTTTCACATTTATAAATTCATAGAAACGTTTAGGATTGGAAGTTATGGAGGATTGCATGCATACAATGTATTCATTATAGAGTTGCTCAGAGAGAACAGAGAATTGCATAAAAGCGTTAGAGAAAACTTGGTAGTCGTAGTCCGATTTTGATTTCAAATATTTTTTCCACAAATTGTTCCTGACGTTGCGAAGAGACCGAAGTTCTTTAGTATACCATGGCGGAGAAGAAGAATAGTTTCTTCGAGGCAGAAAAGGCACAGATTGAGAAAAACAATTGAAAATTTTGGAATAAAAGGTTGACAGCTCATCCTCAATAGATCTTTGGGAAATATTCAAGTTGGTTTGGCTAAGAAGGAAATTAAGATTATGAAAATCAGCCATACGAAAATTGAAACTATATTCTGGGGCTATATTATTAAAGGACGCATCAAAAGAGAAAGAGGTTAACAAGGGTGGATGGAATTGATCAAGAGTAGATAGTAGTTGATCACTCCCAGTCACAACGGAGTTGGCGGGGTCAGAAGTGAAGACAAGGTCAAGCTGCCTATTCAGGTTGTTTGTGATTCCACTCACTTGAAAAAGACAGGAATCTTGTAAGCAGTCCATAAATAAGCTTTCTTTTTCACTTTTGACATTTACTGGGGAAAAGTAAGTTGCATCATCAGATAGACACCATTTGATGTTAGGAAGGTTGAAATCACCCAAGCAGAAAATATCATCATTTGAATCAGCGGTTTCAAAGAGAAGATCAATTGATTCGACAGCGAGTTGATAAGAACTAATTGGTTGTGCGGGGCGAATATAGCAACACATGACATATATATATCGACTATGTAGCTTTATTTTGATGGAGACAAACTCAAAATCGGTTGTGTTTGAGGACTTAAAAAAGGAAGCATCTAGGTTATTATTAACTGCTATTAAAACTCCACGACCGGAGGAGTCATTATCTTTATTTAGACCGTCACATCAAAAGGCAGTATAGTCAGAAGTGAATAATTCACTGCTGAGAAAATCAGGTGTAAGATTTGTTTCAGTCAGTGCAAAGATGTCGTAAGGAAGTTTTTGAGAATTTGAAAAGACAGTTGACGTTTTTGTCCGAAGCCCTCTTACATTTTGGTAGTAGACACGTTGGATGATTTTTAAGGGGATTACGAAGGGGGAAAAGAACCCGGTTAACCAGCTCCGATTTGATGATTTTTTTTTGGAATGTAGGAACTTGAAATAAATAAAAAGTCTACACAGAAAAATTAAAAAAAATTTTAA
This sequence comes from Dasysyrphus albostriatus, assembly GCA_946251815.1. Taxonomy (NCBI): domain Eukaryota; kingdom Metazoa; phylum Arthropoda; class Insecta; order Diptera; family Syrphidae; genus Dasysyrphus; species Dasysyrphus albostriatus. The sequence continues at coordinate 98,164,697 of OX276336.1, forward strand.
AAACAAAATTTTCCTAAAAAAAAATAATTTTTATTTTGTTTTAATTTTGTTAACTTACTAAAACACTTCAAAAGTTTATAACAACATTTGTCATATTGATGTTAAATACAAAAGTCCTAACACCCAGTATAGTAAAACCCGCTTATAGTCACAAGGAGATAACAATGTAAGCGCTTTCAGGCGCCAAATACCGTGATACTAAATGACTTGTCCTTACGCGGTTATGATTATAAATAGGTCTTACTGTGTTTTTTTGTTGTTAAATTATACACTCCGCTTCAATTAAATAGACTCACAAATTTTCAAATTTTTCCTTTATAATTTGATAATGTTTATTGTTTCTTTATATGAGTAATATTCCGAAAATAAATCAAACAGAATAATTCAAAAACCATCGCTGATTTTTCTTTTTCTTAAGCTCTCTTGCAAGTATTTCACATCAAAATAAGCAGTTGTTTTGCGTCGTAGTACAAATAGTTAATGGAAAGAAGTAAAGCAAGCCTATCTTGATCAAGTATTTTATTTGGTATTTCAAGTAATGTATAATGTAATTTTTTTCAACAAAGCTTCATAAATTTGATCCGACTTGGAATCGCTTAAGTCTTGTTTAAGGCCACTCTTTTCACTATATTTTTTTTGCAATGAATACCAGTAGGGAATATTTTTTTTGCAAATGTTTGATACCTGTGAGCATACCCACATATTTTCTTATTAAAAGTAATTACTTTAAAAGTGAACTTGGTTAAGTCCGTTCCAATTTGCCAAATTATAAATGAACTGTAAAAATAGGAATAGTGTTAAGTTGGTCAAAATTCGATTTTAATTGTTATAGTCCGGATTTCCATAAAAAAAAATTTTTGACTTACTAAAAATTATGTATCTCCCAAACGAATAGAGAATCCATTGTGAAACTTGGTATGTAGTATCTATATTATATAAGCTTTATTTCAAAGTAAAAAAAAAAACAAAATGGTCGAAGTAATTTAAAATTGGATTTGATAGTATTTTCTATCATGGTAGTTTTTTTTTTACCATGAAAAATAATTAAATTTGGTGGCGCACACAACAGCTAGTGTGTGTGTCTTACAACTCTCAACCATTCCTGTATGCGTGTAATTGGCAGGAATGTAGGGGGCCTACAAGTCCGAACGGCTAGATGAGAAGCACTTATTCATGACAAGTAAACTCTTGGAGGAATTGTCAGTTCCTCGCAAGAGGCAGTACCTCGGGAAAAACATTTTTTGTTTTAAGGTGGCAGCGGCTGGGAATCGAACCCAGACCTTCGGCATGACAGCCCAATGCACTAACCATCATGCCACGAGGTAGGCACTACTTTTTTTTACCATGACTGTTGTTTCTATCATGATAGTTTGTTCTTTTATTATAGTTTGATCTATCACGACAGTTTTTTCTACCAAGATAGTTTTTTTTATCTCGATAGTTTTTCGCTGTTTTTTAGGGCTTAGTAAGCAATTGAGGAATAAAGCCCAATCGAGGGGTACCAATTAAACTCTGGTCAAAACTGTCATCATTCCGGACTTGCTATATGATGCTTTTCCAGGCGGAAGAAATCCCTTCGAGGGGATATTCCAACACACGATTTATGGTCAGGTTTGTGTCAATACAAAAAATATCATTTGGTGTAGACGATACAGCTAAGATACGAGGGCACGTGGCTCCCCTGGTCAAAAAACTATGTGTTCAATGGTCAGGGTTGCTAGGGTATATAGAGCGAAAAAACATCAACGCTCCAGCTCGTTTGCTATTCAACTCTAAAACCAGAGGGATCAAGACAGAAACAGAGGCAGACTTAATCTTTGGTGACTTGGAAGACAGAAAGCAAAAAATCGAGAAAGCTGTGCTAGTCTAGTGCTTGGGAACCTACCCCGAGCTCCAACTTGAGTTAAGTAAAGTAAGTTTGCAACATTTTTCTCGATCATCCACCTGCATCTTTTTGTTCACTAATCATACTATCCGCGATTGATGGAAGATACTTAAATATTAACTATAAAATCTAAGTTAAGATTACATCTTACTGCCTGACCAGAATAGAGTGCTGCAACTGGAATGCTGTCAAAAAATGCTGTACGTGATTTGTTTTACTCGCCCACAATGTGCTGTACAGCTTTCTGACATATTTGGCATTCGAAGTCAGCTGTGCGAATTTAATTCAACACAAAAATAAAAATTAAAATAAAATTAAAGTGGATGATGATGAAATGAAAGCTAAAATTAATTTACGTCTTTATCAGAGATTTAAAAGAGTTTGAAACTCTCTTCAACCCCCATATAAACACTTGGTTGCGCTGACAATTTTGAAACGTCAAAAATCCTGCATGCAAAAGTTAAAAGTTGGCCAACTTGTCCAGCTGCGTCTGTAGCTCCGTCTGCAGCTGCGTCGTGTTCTGTTCGTATCATTGGATTTGTTTGTATTCAACATTTTGACAGCCATTCCAGTTGCAGCTCCGGCTCCATTCTGTTCAGGCAGTTAATCAGACAGGAATATGAACCTCCCTCTATGATTTTAAATAAAGTTAAAGGAAATTGTGTAAAGGTGTTAGCTATATGTAAGGTATGCATATAAAATGTGATTGAAACATTAATAGAGGACATTTAAATAGATTTAAAAATATTAATTATTCGCTGGTAAAAATCTAACAAATACGATTTTTTTGTCTAGAAAAAGAAAGGACTTATTAAAATCATTATAATTAAAAATCATCCCACATATGCATTTAGTCGCAATGCGTCCTCCAAGTTTTTCTCTATAACATCATAAACAATACTGTTTTGTATTCTCACTATTCTTTGTTTGAACAACACAAAAGAACATCCTTCAAAATATATATAAACACCTAATTTTATATACCTACTTGTACATTTATATAAATTCATACCTAACTCATTGTCCTTATTTCAACCATGCTAATGGAAGTAAAATAATTTAAAGTGGCTGGGGGACAAATGTAATGACAAAACAAACGAAAATGCACACACATGTAGGAGACGCTACCCTCCCAAATCCAAATCACCCCACCTAAAAAAAAAGAAAAATTAAACGAAATTATTTGGAGCTGTGTTTTGTTTGGTTAACTTTGCACCGAGCAAAAGTTTTTCTCTTGCATTCACAGATAATATACACATTTTTAGTATATTATTTAAATTTGCACAAAAGTCCTGATTATTCTGAAAAATACCTCCCAGCTCATCCGAGTAGCTTGAGCGTCAGCATCAGGACTTAATTATATGTAATAAGTGAAGGTGTGGTTATAGGGCGGGAAATTCAATTGGAGTTCCTTTTTCCTTTTTAAAATTCAAAAACAGCAACGAACCCAAATGAAATATTTCGTTAAATAGATTTTTTTTTTCGTATCGTTTTTTGTTGGAGGGTGTTTGTGTCAGGATATATGTAACCTACTACAATACACAAGCACGTATACCTAGACAAAATATTTCAAAGGGTGATGAACTAACTGATGATGAATAGAAAAAGTTATTTAATTAGTTATGTTTGTAGCTTCGAATTAAAAATTTAAAAAAATATTTTTTTCCGAAACTGTCCTAGACAATAAAAAAAAAACTTTTTGGTTTTGTACCAAATGTTAAAAGTCGAGTGATTATGTTTTTTTTTTTTTGAAAACTTTGCAAAAGTCTCTAATTTGTTTTAATTTCTGCAAATACTTGACTTAAAAAAACATGTTAAAGGGATTAGAAACCTCTGATCCCCTTCTTTTGATACAGCCTTGACGAAACAGGACTATATTTTGCAATCCCAAAAACATTTCCAACGAACGAGGACGCGACTATACTTTGCTTATGTTTTATCCAAGAGGCAACTCACTCATACGAGTGCCTGTGCGTGTGCAGAAGTTTGATGATAATTTCAAATGTTTAAAATCTCAACAACATGGAAGCTGGGACTGGGAACTAGAAGAAATAACTCGGGAACAATGTATACCACACAATTAGGCACCTTATTTGTTTCATGGAAGAAAGGAATTCTGGAGCTCGTAGATTGTATTTTAAACAATAGCATAAGCGAAATGTGTCGTTGTCGTCGTCGTTGGTATTGCTCTCATGCTACTATGCTACTTCAGAGCAGAGTTATATGAATCTGGTTGGTGTTGGGTTAGAACAATGCAAATCTGACGACAACACACATGACAAAGTTTTATTTTGGCGTTGATCTTAGTCGTGTCGTTTCATATAGAATTCTGCCTAAAGGGGGTGTGTTGTTTTTTTATTTGAAGAAGTTTTTCCTCAGAAAAAAAAAAAAAATAGAAAAACATTTTCGAAGTCTTACATAAATATTTGCATAGATTTCGGAAATTTTTGTGAAGTTTTGTCATGCACATAGGTAGATAGTAAATAAGAAAAGTTTAAGGCAATCGCATTGCCTGGAAATTGAAACCATAGAGATTTAAAATTTATTGAGGCTTAAATTAGTTTGAGTCAATTATTGAAATCAACTAAGTATGTATTGAACTAAATATATTTATTATGCATTGAAGATTATCTTAATATAAGGAAAAAAACTGTATAGAAATAAACAAAAGTGAGGAATTTTTTTGCATTGCTTTATTTAAGAAGAAAATTAATTTTACATCAACAATAAAATAATTAATCTTGTCGAAATAAAGGAGCTAGACTGAGGAAAAAGAAGAGCTCAAAGAAAATAGCAAGCTACGAGATTTCCAAGTGATAAGGCAGTCTTTAACCATCTTAACAACGAACTAAAGAGAAGAACCAGTCAGTTTAAAAGTGATTCACTTAGTAGATTCCTGAATAGTCTGACAGCAGATGCTTCTACGGAATACTCCTTATGGAAAGGAGCTAAGCGCCTAAAAAGACCACAGACACAACACCCACCAGTCAAATCTCAAGATGGTAAATGGATCGGAAACCCGAAACAAAACACATATAAGTAAGAAGCTTGTGTCAACATAAGTTGTCTAACAAAAATCACCAGGGTACGATCTAATAATGCTCAAGTTTTGAAAGAAATGCTTTCAATAGCCTTCAAAAACTCCAATTTATAGTAATAACATGCCTTAAACTAAGAATTGTGCCACATCATTAGAAAATTGCAGAAGTCATTGTTATACCTAAACAATGTAAGCCACAAACAGAAGTATAATCTAACATCTTATAGACCTATATCGCTTATACCAATTATGGCAAAAGTTAAAAACTGCTCCTGAAAAGATTTAGCAAAATAATAGAAGAAAGAAGACTAATTCCGAGCCATCAGTTTGGATTTAGAAATAAACATTCCACGATAGACCAAGTGCATCGCACTACGGATGTTGTGGAAAAGGCACTTGAAGAAAAACAAGTATGCTCGGCTATATTCTTAGATGTTGCTCAAGCTTTTGATAAGGTGTGGCATTTGGGACATGAGTACAAACTGCATAGGGATCTTCTCAGGCAGTACTACGAAATACTGAAATCCTACGTTACGAACCGACTCTTTAGAGTGCGGCAGCACCAAAATTACTCGGAACTAAAGAAAATTCAAGCCGGTGTACCGTAAGGAAGTGTCCTAGGACCAACCCTGTATGTGTTATACACAAGGGATATTCCAGAATTCCAAATTTGGCGAATAAAACCAAATGAAACAAAATCGACGCATATAAACTTTACAAAAAAAAAAAAAAAATAAACAATGTTCCAGTTCTTATTAACAGTACATCAGTACCTTACTTTGGATGCAAAGCTTAAATAGCAAGAGCATAGCAAAAAGAAAAGAGAAGAACTAAACTTGAAGTACAGAAAAATATACTGGTTACTAGGAAAGAACTCTGAACTATCTATTCAGAACAAACTAATATTATATAAGCAAGTATTGAAACCCGTTTGGACATACGGGTAAAAAAGGCTACTTGTTGTCTGTTGAAGCAATTTAAATTTGTCTTAACAAAGCGTACTACATAATAACGGGTGATTTTTTAAGAGGCTTAGAACTTTAAAAAAAAAAAAACACAAAAAATTCGAAAAAATGAATGAAATATTTATTTGAATCGATAGTTTGAACCTTGCAATTTAATGTTTAAAGATAATTTCATGCAAATGTTGACCGCGGCTGCGTCTCAGGTAGCCCATCCGCTGAGTCCAATTTTGGCATACTCTTTCACATATATCGGCCGGTATCTCACGAATGAATGCATGGATGTTGGCTTCCAGTGCGTCAATCGAAGCGGGCTTGTCCCTATAGACATTAGCCTTGACATACCCCCACAAAAAATAATCTAATGGTGTCAAATCGCACGATCTAGGCGGCCAATTGACCGGCCCGAAACGTGAATTGCGCAATTGCGCCATTGTTTCGCGTGCTGTGTGGCATGTGGCACCGTCTTGTTGAAACCACATATCATGCAAGTCAAGAACTTCCATTTCGGGCAAAAAAAAGTTTGTTATCATCGCTCGGTAGCGTTCACCATTGACAGTAACGCTGCGATTCGCATCATCTTTGAAGAAATATGGCCCAATAATGCCGCCGGCCCATAAACCGCACCAAACAGTGGCTTTTTCGGGATGCATTGGTAGCTGTTGCAATGCTTCTGGCTGATCTTCACTCCAAATGCGGCAATTATGCTTATTTACGTACCCATTCAACCAAAAATGAGCCTCATCGCTGAGCACAATTTTTCGATAAAAAAGCGGATCCTCGGCCAGCTTTCCAAGAGCCCATTCACCAAAAATTCGGCGTTGTGGTAGGTCGGCTGGCTTTAGTTCTTGCACCAGCTGTATCTTAAAAGGCTTTACGCCCAAATCCTTCCGCAAAATTTTCCACGTAGTGCTGTAACAAAGGCCTAACTGCTGGGAACGGCGCCGAATCGACATTTCGCGGTCTTCTGTCACACTAGCTGATACGGCCGCAATATTTTCTTCACTACGCACAGTACGTAAACGTGTTGGTGGTTTAATGTCCAACAAAGTAAATTTGGTGCGAAATTTGGTCACAATCTTCCGAATAGACTGCTCAGAAGGTCGAGAATGCCGACCATAAAATGGAAGCAGCGCGCGATGAACATTTCGAACCGAGCACGAATTTTGATAGTAAAATTCAATAATTTGCAAGCGTTGTTCATTTGTAAGACGATCCATGGTTAAATTGCAAACCAAACTGAAGCTGTTTGACAGTGACACAAGGTACTAAACACACGTCAGCTGTCAAAACCAGTGTTGCCAAAACCAAACCAGCTAAAAAATCACCCGTTATATGCATGTTGTTTTGTACGTACACTATAACATGAAGACGGAACAACTTACAGTAGTCGGTAATAGCTTATTTTGTTAATAATTTTATCCTCCTTATTGTTTAACTTGGACATTTTGTTGTAAAATGAAATATCAAAGAGTTTTAAAATAAAAAGAAAACCAATCTCTTTTTCAAAATGGCGGCTCTCCCCTTAGCCCGAAAATCCCAAACTGATTCCATAAAAAAAATGATGTCCATTGAAAAGTGCGATTTAAATTCCTTATGTGACTGGGCTTATAATTAAATAAGCTTTTTTGCGTTAAAACAGTTTTTTTAAGTCCTTTTATTGTGTATTGAAGTGCGATTTAAGAAATTGCTATCACAGCCTTAGTTTTTCCACAATTAAGAACTGCAAAAAACCTGAACTGATAATACAGTCAAATCCATTTACATATTTTCAATTGTTAACATTTTTTTTTGTTTAATATCTTATAACTATTCATAAAATAAGTACATTGTTCAGGAGTAAGTCTATTCATTATGAAATGGCAAATTAAACTGAGTACAAATCAAGTGACAGCTGTCAAAAAGACCTACTCCGGAAAAAAGTATTGCCAGATTGAAAGCCACACGTCTAAAAAAAACACCATTGAATTGATATTTGATAGGATTTGTAAAAAAAAATTCAACACATAGTGTTTTTAAAAGGAACTTTACCAAAAATTGTTGAAATTTTGTTTGTATCAAATATCCTGATAACACACAATGTTATTGTCTTCGGATTTGTTTAATTTTACACTTGTTCATATAAATAATATTTGTTAAATTTTGAAAAATAGTTTATGTTTAATGTGATAGTTTTCACACTTTTTGTTCAACGAAAAAAATAAAAACAAACTGTTCAACTTTTATATATATATTTTAATATTCAAATTTAGCTTGCTGCAACTACGTGTGGTATAATTTCAAGATCTCAACGACTAGTAGTTAATTATGATTTATATTTCATTTGAAGAGCGTATTTAGGTTTCGTTAAGTATAAATTGAGAGTTATTCAGCATAGTTTTTAAGTGTTAACCTTTAAGTTTAATTTAGTACTATTTAATTTATTTATTTAATTCAAAGAAGGTTTTTCTCAAAGCAAATTACTTTAGTAAATCAATTCTATATTTAATATAAAATCTATGACATTAATATTCTGCCCGCCTTGAAGTATCTAAGGGATATCTTCAATCTTCATCTATGGGATATCTTCAATCTTCATCTATTGGTAGTGGTGCTATCCGATGAATTGCTCTGCGAATAAGTCCTTTCTTGGTTGTTACATCAACGACTTGAACTTTACCATCCGACGATTGAATCAGATTTGTAATACGTCCCAAAAGCCAGTTTTGTGGAGATGCATTGTCATCCCCAACGAGAACTATTGTGTTAAGTTTGACGTTATCTGACGAAGTCTGCCATTTGACTCTTCTTTGTAGCTCAACAAGATACTCCTTTGACCATCTATTCAAAAAATGTTGCTTTATTAACGATAGTCGAAGCCATCTCTTCAATGCAGACATCTGGTAATCAGTGACCACTGGTTCAACTACAGCATTCATCGGCCCACCAATTAAAAAATGACCAGGTGTAAGGACTTCCTCATCGCTGGGGTCACTTGACATCGTATACATGGGACGAGAGTTCAGTATGGCTTCTATATCAGCCACAACGGTAGCCAGCTCTTCAAATGTAAGAAAGGCTTCGCTGATGGTACGAATCAAATGATTTTTGGCTGACTTTAAGGCTGCCTCCCATAGCCCACCGAAATGTGGAGTTCTGGGCGGTATATGGTGAAATTGGATATGTTCTGTGGTACACCAATCGCTAATCTTCTTCTCAATCTCTTGTTCTACAAAGCTCTGTCTGAATTCAAAATTCGTCCCATTATCGCAGTACAAGTCTTGACATAGACCACGCCTTGCTACGAACCTCTTGAGTGCTGCAATGAAACCTTCACTGGATAGGTCGGAAACAACTTCTAAATGTATAGCCTTCACAACGAAGCAAACGAAAACTGCTATATATAATTTGGTTGTTCGCTGCCCTCGCAGCTTGTAAGTCGTCTGGAATGGGCCACAACAATCGACTCCAGTTTTCAAAAACGGTCTTGCAGGTTGCACTCTGTCAGTCGAAAGATTGCCCATGATTTGACCCAACATCTTTGGTTTGTATTTAAAACAATCCCAACAGCTGTCAACGACCTTCTTTGCGAGTCTGCGGGCGTCTAGTACCCAGAACCTCTGTCGCACGATTCCAATTAAAGCTTGTGAACCTGCATGATCATTTTTATTATGTAAAGAAGTAAATAGAAATTCAATTTTTCAGAAATTGCAATTCTTGGAAGACTCATAAACATTACAAATCGTCAGTTTTAAAGTTAATCGTTGGCCCACTCTAAATTAAGATTGCTTATAATAAAATCATTCAATAATCAGCATGAATGTGTAACTAACAATACCCTACCCTACCCACTTGATATGCCATGTATGTAGGTAGGTATAACACAAATATAGGCTTAAGGAAATTATTTTTCAAGCCCGGTTGAATTTCTATTTTATATAGGTTCATATATGTACATTATGTATTTTTACGTATTATTATGTCAACAAGTCATTCTTATTTCAAAAAACAAAAAATCTTTGATTTTCCGGAAAATTTTCCAGGGAAACGTATAGTCTTCGTCCTTCGTATAAGAAAAATGCCAAGGATTGAAAAGTTTTTGAAGGAAAACATACTGTTGTAGCAGCATAATAATCTTCATTACTTTTCTTTTTTTTTAATAATTGAAGCTAATTAAAAGTCAAGTCTTCCGATTTTTAGTATAATTCAGCTGCAAGCTATGTTGGCAGGAATTCCTTTCCGAAAGAATATGCAATGGTTAACAGAATATGTGTAACAAAAAATCCACTCATTCAACCGGATACATAATGAAATCTACAGTAATCTCTGTAAGATTAATTGCATTTTCAATATGAGTATGGATTTATGTGAGTGCATCGAAGAACTCGTTCCAAACCTAACCTATGCCAAGGTGCGCAACATTAAATAATTCTTAGGGGATTTTGTTTGATTTTTCATTTTTGATAAAAAATATAAGAGATTTAACAATTCATATCTTAGCAATTTGCAGATGCATATGTTACCTACATTATGAATGTATATTATATCTGTACTGTCTGTACTGTCTCATTTGGAAGTGGTAGTTCTTTAACCAAACCAGTTTAGAGAAAAAAACGTCAAATGATTTGCAAAAAACCATTATATTCGGAACAAAATCAACGTTTGGTGCCCTTAATTGGCCAGTGGAATCATTTGTCGTATTTTGTTAGAAACTAAAATATACAGCATAGCATAAATGCCTTACATCAAAACGATGTCCGGAATAAATTGGTCTATATAGTTTTTTTTTGTATGAGACAAATTCCAAAGTGTTCCAAAACATTCTTCGCTGGTCACATTTTAATTTTTCCCGTGGGTAGATGGAAAACCTTCAAAAGGATTAATGAGGACCGAAAAACGCGTGCTTCTAGGTGTGTGAGATTCCTACTACACTGAAAGCACCTCCATATCCCGATTGAAACTAAGTTGAAGCTACCTATCCAGCAACTAATTTTTTAACGAAGTTAATTAACGAATTATTAGTAGCCTTCCAGTGAAAATTCCTGCTTATTCTGCGATTTTCAAGCAATTTTCCATTCACCGCACCAAGTAGATAGGTTTAGTTCCTTGCAGGCTACGTACTTAATTTGATTCGTCAAGGATGTCAGTAATCGTTAAATTAGCTTGTTATAGCCGATTTCTGTTTTCGCCGTGAAACTCTTTACTTCGTCCCGAACCGTAAGATCCCCAAGCCAAGATCCCTGTGAATGTCTTCGATTTTTATATCCCATGGCACATTAACAACCCCAGAGTGTATACCATAAGTCCAAACATGTTTAAGTACCTGTCTTTATTATTATCAATACTGAGCAAATAATATTTCTTTGGTAGCCAGTGCATACATACCTGACCTTCTTTTTCACATGCGGTTTCTATTTCCTGTCTAGAGTCATTCCCAGTTCCCAGATATTGACGGGAAATATATTTATTTTATTATACGTGGACTGACTTTTGTTCATTGAGCACTATCTGCAATGATTTTGTTCATTAAGAAACATTATTAAGAGTATTTTGCAATTTAAGTGTAGCTTCGCAAATCGTTTTGCCTACTGCTAGTATTATAGGGTCATCAGCAAACGTGGCTACGATAGTGTCTTCTATTTGAAGTAAGTATAACATGTATAAATTAAAGGTATAGAACTGAACATAATACACTTTCTTGTGGTACCCCAGCTCATATTTTTTTGGAAATTTGAATATTCATTTATGAACCTTACATAAAAAAATCTGTTTTATCCTTCAGACAGAAATTGTCTTAAATTAAACCTTGAGGGGTTTTGTGCTCCACCTTGTCAAACGCTTGCGATGTAACAAACTTAAAGAAGACATCGCACCGCGTATCAAACAAATCCTCTAATCAGCAAAGTGGACCAGTAAGACTTCTTTTCATGTGATGGTTTGCCCGGTTTCCTCACCATGATAATTTCCGCAGCTCTCCACTTCACTATCTCGAAACATATTCTAGCCTTAGGGTGGTATTTAGTATATAAAAGATTTTAGTTAATCCTGTATGAGGAAGCATTTTTGATATTTCTGCCATTATTTTGCCTTACCTCAGATTTTTCTAGAGTGATATAGGTTTCAATTGAGCTAAAACGCATATCAATATTTCCACTGAGTGAGTTGTCGGTAAATACAGATTGTCACTTTTCGTCCATTCGTTTTGCCTTTTCTTAAGTATCTACTAGGTGCTAGAAACTTTGACTTTTGGCTTATTTTTATGGCTTTCCAAGTTAGCAGTTAAATTCTTTAACCGCTGTTAAGCTTTCAAGGTAATTTCTAACTTCACGGTTTTTGAAATCTGAGATCGCGGATTTTAAGGTAGGTTTATATAGAAACGATTTAAATGAGCTTTGTGTTAACGAGCACGGGTTCGCTTCTTTTACCTACCTGAAATGCCAAAAAGTTCAACAAAAAAACTGCACATTCCTGTCAAGATCTCATAAGTCAGTTTTTGCCCTGATAACTTCACAAAAACGTCAATTTTTATAAAGTCCAGTAAATTATTTTGAAATATTAATAATATCGTTAATTAGTTTATAATAGTTCATCTCTTTTTTTTAGCTTAACTTTCTTTTAGGACTAATCAAGGACCAAGTGATTTTAATTGCTATCTATTAAGAACCTGTCAACATGCCAATCTGAAGTACTTGATTATGTAATCAAAGTATACCTAATTAGAAGTTGAATTCCTAATATCTATTGAGGGCCAGCAAAATGATGGACAAATCCTTTGGATTATCTCTCATCAAAATATCACATAGATAACCACAAGTGCAAGTATAATATACATAAGTGACCACATCCACCACAAAACACTAATTAAGTGCAAGTCATTTTAGAAGCAAATATTCTTGATGTGTCGAACAACATGACAGCCGACATAGATTTTAGATTAAAAGCTTTCAAATTGAATATATGTACCTGAATAATCCTTGCATACATACATAAAGGCCATATAAACCTACTTCAGCTTTATACTACTGTAATTGCCCCGTTTTGATATAGTTTTATGTCGATTTCGAGTAAGCCTTATGAGATTTCCATGCCATCAGAGATGGAATAATGAAGTGAAATAGAAAAATGTTTCCGGGCATACGAATTTCTTCACAATGTGACTCCGGAGTCCGGACGATATAAGGCACTTAAGGATCCAAAAAAAGAAATTAATTGATTGACAGCTTTCAATGTTCTCAAAACGGTCTAATTATATGAAATAGAAAATGGACATTCTGCTGCTAATTAATGGATATTTTTCATCATTTTGGCCAAAAAGGTTTACATAAAAGGGTTCGAAAAAAAAGAATTCAATGTTTTGTAATTATAATTGATGCCCTAACCCCAAAGTGACTCAAACCTCTTTATTACTTAGAACTTAAGAAAAAATCATTATAGATAAGCTCTTCAGAACATGAACATGGCCTTTTGTAATTTATTTTGTAAAAAATAATGAATTGAATCCTCTGAGGAGTTTGTATTGAATACCAGAAGATTTCTAATTAATTAAGATTTTCTTAGCAAAAAAAAAAAAAACAAAACCTTCAGAGTTTTTGGAATTCAAACTTTACTTTTAAGAGTAAAGTATAAACCATCTTCTGGAATTATATGTTATTTTGAAAATGACTTAAAAATACGTTCAAAAGTTAAAAGAGGAGAACTTTATTTTGGCAGTGCAAATTGCAACAATTTTTACTTAAACAACTTTGGAAAATATTGTAACTGGAGCTTCTGTAGGCAAATTTGCAAATTTTGAAACTGCTAATTTACACATTTTCCCTGATCTTCCTCCATGCTATGATACTCAATGGAGAATATTGAAGCTGTTACTGAAAGTATGCTCCTAAACCCAAGCGCTATAGATCTCACAATCTGAAAATAAGTTTCAACCATAACTAGCCCAAGATCTGGAAATATGACCGCTGGCCTCGTTGTTGCTTTTCTGTAAGTGCAGTTAAATATCGATTGAAAATTTTGCTGAAACTTTTTCATGAGTGTCAAGTTATCAAAACAACTTTTACGTGACGAAAAATGAATAGATGGATAAATTATCGTTAGTTGTGACGATTTCGAATTTGTCGTTAAAGGTTTTCTATGATTTTTTGGGGGCCTCGCTAACTTGATATCAAGTTATTTTTTTTTGTCGAAAAGTGTTTAAAACTTGGTCATTAATTAGCTGTGATAGATACAATTTTGTCGTACATAATGAAAAAAAGTGAGTAGATAGATAATTTACCTTAAGTTAGTCGTTAATTAGGTGTCATTATTTTGAATTTGTTGTTCAAGGTTTTCTAAGTTTTTTTTTTTTTTTTGTGATTTGCTTACTTGATACAACTCGAAAAGTGTTAGCAAATAAAAAAAAAAACATATCATTAAATTTAATTTTTCGCTTAAATTAGAAAAATTAAATTTAATCATGAAGTGTTTTCTATGTTTTTAGTTCTTTGTTTGCTTGATATCAAGAAAGCAAAGCACTACCTCAAAAATGAATAAGAACTGTGAATACCAAATAGTTTATTGCTAATTTGCCATTAATTCGTCTTAAATTAGTTGTGGAAATTAAGAATTTGTTATGCTTTGTTTTCATATTTTTTTTGGTATAGAATCACCTCCAAATGGGGTAAAAGTAGCTTAGCTTAATAATTGACTATTAATAACTCGTTTGTTAGTTTTGACAGTTTCGAAATAGTTGTCAAATGTTTTCTTTGTTTTTTTTTTAATGAAGTACAATCTTCTAAAACTTAGTATTTTATTGCCTAGTAACACAACTAAAAAAAAAGTATTTATGTATTCGTCATGCTCCAAAATGATGGAAAAATATCCACATCTCCCCTAAAGTTTTCAGTAGCAGAGTTGGTATTGTTTGATAAATACAGTTACCATAGTTTTCATAGAAACAATCAATATTTGTTGTAATTTTCGAGAGGGGAGGAGAATTGTTACGCCCATGTGGTATCTCGAGAGTACCCTATTGTCACAAACTAATTTCAGGACGTGAAAATATTATTAAGAATATGTTTAAGTGATGCCAATGCATTTTGCTATACATATGTGGCTACTTTATCAAAATTCATATTTTAATTAGTTTTAAAAATATGAAAGACATGACATGATAGTGTGTCTTTGAATCTGAATAAACTGCATATTCATTTAGAAAAATATTAAATACATCATTGGCAGCAGCCCCGGAGCTACGATTTTTCCGAACAGGGGAAAAACTTGAATTTGGAGCCCCTCCAGTTTTTGAAATTTATAAAAAAATGGCATATAGTTACAAGGCCGTAGCAAGAGGGGGATTAAAGGGGTTAAATATCCCACCTCGAACATTTTTAGAAATACATTTGTAAATAATATATTTCCGGTTCAGTAAAAGAAATTTGTAATCAAATTTCTGCGATGGTTACTAATTGTGTTCAAAACTTACAGAATTTACTACTTAGCTCACGTAATATATAATTTTTAATGAATATAGTAAGGACCCTCTACCCTGATGATTTATTAAGTGGCTTAAATTGAGATTGGAGAATCATAACTCCAGCTTTCTTCCTTGTGCATTCTGATTTCCTCAGTTCTTGGCAAAAATAAACAAAATTTTAACGAATGAAAATATTTGATATACAAAAAATTCTGAATGTGACAATTAATATTTTAAAGTCTAAATTCATGCTTAAGAAGGCAAATTTTGTTTTAACATGCAACACCAGAAATAATTGTTTTCACCAGTGAAACGTCTAAAAGCATACCTAAGAAATTTGATCATCGAAAGAAAGAGTTACAGGACTAGCGTAAATGTCAATTCATCGAAAAATTGAAACTAACACAGAGGAAGTTATCTGCAGGGCAGAAGATCAAAAGTTGCAACTTTTTTTTTTGAAATATTTAATAATCCCCCCACCTTAAAATAACATTATGCCTGGCTACGACCTTGTACACACACATGGCTGCAATACAAAAGTTTATTCAGTATTTCCAGATTTGTTAAATGGAAGGAAAGCCCAATTCGCAAAATCAGAAAATAAACTAAAATTCAAGATGTTGCACAAAAACTATGTAGTACCTATAAACAAAAATTATTTTTTTAATTTGTTTTATAAAATTAGCTTAAAATGAGAAAATAAAAAAAAAGAACTAATATTTTTCTTACATTACCATATGAAAACGGGATTACATTCGTGACTGAGTGTTGGTTGTTTGAAATATTTTGTATATCAAATGATAAAATGATAGAAAAAACTACTAAAGGCTGACTGAAAATGCAATTTGAAATTCCATTGCCGCATCTCATTCCATTTCATTAAGCGTCGGCAATTCTTAATTTTCTCAAAATAGCTTTTTATGGCCTTTAGTCCTACAAATCGGCGTTTCGTCCGGCTTACTCACTTGGACTCATCAGTGACGTAGTGAGGGCCTTGTCATACGCAATTTGTATTAAGTTCAGTTCAACTTACATGAATTCTTTTACAAAAATCCACTGTAAACTATATCCAACAAGATTAGAATTCCTAATCATTAAGCTGGAAATTTTTTTGCCCGGGGCCAGGCAGAGTTTCTATTAGAAGGTTTTTTTATAATACAAATTCTATATACTACTGAAATAAATCAGCCAAGTAGAAGACTTAGCATTAAAGTTGGACTTGTTGAATTATTGATTCAAAATAGCTTTTTATGGCCTTTAGTCCTACAAATCGGCGTTTCGTCCGGCTTACTCACTTGGACTCATCAGTGACGTAGTGAGGGCCTTGTCATACGCAATTTGTATTAAGTTCAGTTCAACTTACATGAATTCTTTTACAAAAATCCAATTCTTAATTTTGTTTGGCACATCCGCATGGATTTGGCGCTTCTGGAGGCGGCCGCGTGGGGCACTAGCCCCGGTTTGCCTCCCATAGATCCGGGGCTGATTGGCAGCATACTGAAATGAACATGGAAAACCTAATAACTGGGACTTTATGGATTTCAAAAGTTGGGGTTGTTTTAAGGTAATGAAACAATAATGGGAGATTGTACTTAAGGTTTAATTTTAGAAAAGCACACTCCAATATCAGTGTGTTTGTTGGTTAAAATTACCGTTTTAATTAAGGTACCAAATTAAAAAAAAAACTAGTTTTGAAATTTTCAATTTTTTCAAAAGTTTAAATTTCTTCTTGTTTTGAAAATTGAATATTAAAAACAAAAATCTTACTTTTCACGTAAGTTTTCGAAAATTTTCATTAAAATAATCATTATTAATGATTTTTATTAATTCTGAGTTTGAAATTTTTTTTTAAATGTTCATTGAAATAACTTCATTTAAAAAGTTAATTGAAAAATGAAGTCTTAGCTTTAGAAAAAATATATCGTGATCTGTTTGGTATTGCCGTTGTTTTTTTTAATACTTTATTTTCTAATTTAAGTTAGTTTCTTAAGAAAATTACCCCTCCCACCAAAAGAGGGGAACATAGACACCCCTTTCCATGAATTTGTTTGTTCTAAGCCAGCTTACACGCTCTGGCATTTAAGTAAGTCTTATTTATTAAAATATCTTGTGTAAATGATTTTAATCATAGCACATTTTCATGAATTTTCAAATAATGTAGTCCTGACCACAAAAACAAAATTTTTCAAACGAAATAATTTTTAGTCAAATAAGTAATATGTGATGTTACTAATAAAAATCCTATGCAGAACCCAGACACAAAATTTATGTTGACTAGTCTAATTTGCCCTTAATTTGTTGTGAAGATTTCAATTTATAGTGCGATGTTTTCTATGTATCGTCAAGTTACCAAAGCAAATATTAAGCTTTAAAACTTAATAGCACCAAAAAACATAGAAAACATTGCTTGATGAAATTGAATTTGTTACTACTAATTAAAGGTTAATATTATTAGAGTTTTGACTTTTTCAGTTCTGCACACATATCAAAATTGGTCTCAAATGCCAATATTTGTTGTGCTTTTTTGTCATTTTTTATTTCTGACAATTTCAATTTTCTTACGTGTATTCAAATCCTCACGTTCACAACCATTTTTATTTCTGACATTTCTGAATTAGACGATTATTTCAGTTTGTGTACTGTGATAAAACATTAACAGCCTTATTTATTAGATTTTTTAGGCAGTTGACTAGCTAGACAGTTTTTTTTAAAGTTCTTAATAGTTATTTAATTATATAAAATGTCAAGTTAGACAAATCTTAGACAACCGATGTCGTTGTCCAAGTTAAACAACTTTAGGACAACAGTTAACAAAGTTTATTAATAACTTTTTGGAGTTGGACGGCTGTCTAAAGTTAGACAAAGTTTAGTCGTTTAGACTGTAAGTATATATTTATGAAGTTCTTGCTAATTTTCCACAGGGTGCTTTGCTTATTATAGAAAAATATCACAAAAAAAAAAAAAATAGAAACATTGAATGATAAATTCAAATTATCACGACTAATTTACAACTCATTTTTCGATTCGTGAAAGTTGCTTTGCTAACTTGACATGACACACGTTATTTTTTAATGGAGTGTATTTCAATACTGGCGGTCGCACGTCACAAGAAAAATTGTCGTATTTTCCTGAACTTGTGATTGTTTGACGTGGTGTTTGGAGTGACTTATTAAGGGACCATTTTTCCTCTAATATAACTCGATTGTGAAAGAAATGTTGCAGTAAATGGGAAGTGCTACCAAGGCATAGTTATTATTGTTTTGTGTAGTCAGGAATAGAAAATTTGCACTTGGGTTTCTATACTTCCAGCAAGATTAACTCTCCAACAATCGATTTGTTGCCCACAAAGTTCAATAATCGGCACAGAGATGAGAATTGACGCGGGTGAAACGTCCACACGACTTACTATACCTTTCAAAAATGTATCCAAGTAACCAAGCAAAGAGAAAACATTTCAAAAGTGATTTTGACAGTTTATAGTTGAGAATATTACTATGAAAGGACAAATATGCTTTTTGCCGATAGATTTCTGGTATCAGATGTTGAATTCAACCCAACCATATTCAAAAAACCTAACCTTCGATAAACAATATGAATATAAAAAAGCTTCATATTTAAGCAATGTTAACACCATAATCACTCCTGTAGCCAAACACAATTTTAATACCACTCAAACGCTTGTATTTTTTTTGTTTGTTTGGCCACTCACTACCAAAGCCAGGACCCGGGACCGCAGTTGAATTCACGCCTCTACGCACACAACAGACGAAGCAAGCCGACAGGATAATTATGTAGTTTTCTATCACAGAGAGTATAGTTGGATGCGGTTGGTGGTTGTTGTGGTGTGATTATGCTATCGCTATATGGTAGGCTGAAAGGACCTCAATGAAATTTTAATTATAAATTCAACAATTATGGGACTGGAACATGATAAATAGATGTAACATGATGTTTTTGCAGCATCGCCAGTCGCCACCCATCATGATGGCGGCCGACGGCAACTATACTACGAGTATAATGCTTTCCGCCTGCTGCGCTGCTATACTTGTGATACCTATACTGGCCGCCTGATGTGTACTCAGCTGCGACCGGAAACACACAGAATCAGAGAGGATCCTGTGTGTGTATCCTGTGTAGTTTTGCTGAATGGCCGGAAGCGTTACAATAGGTGTATCTACGGTGCGTGCAAAACTCAATGACTGATGATGAGAGGATTGTGGAAGTGGCATCAGTTGTGGGTGGATGGTGTATCAACTTTGTGTTGTAATGGTTTTTGTTTTAATATAAATGACATGCTCGACCATATTGGTGAGGTGGCGGTAGTTGTATTCGCCAGTGATGATGATGTTCTGCATGTTTGTTAAGTTTGTTCATGAATTTGTTCGACGCATCCCCCTGAGGCAAGGACTATGTAATTTTGCGTTTGTTTGCATGATTTTGTTGCTTCATTAAAATAAACACCAAGCCAGTTACATAGAAAGGAGCATGTTTTAGCCCAAGGTTAATGCGGATGAAAAGCTACATTTCAATACATAAGTCTTCTTGTTTTTGTATATGTAATTTATATATATATGTATTTCAATAAAGTATGGATTGATATAGTTAGGCTGGCATCAGGTACTTTTTAAATTCTTTGATGTTAATATAGGAAAGCATTGGGAGGCAACATAATGATCATAATATTCCTTCAATAAAGATGTTCAAATATTTTATGATATAAAATTAGTCAAAATAGTTTATGAAAAATTAACCATTTTGACATGGGAGATAGTGCGTAACCTTGTCAAAAGCGGATATATAGGTAAATTACTATAGTTCGGTGTAACTAATTCCTCATTTGTGTGAAATGTGTTTTCTAATGTCAAGCAACACAACTGTATGATTCTATCAGTTTTTCATTCAGTTATTCCGACCAAGCAAGTATTGAGAACTATGCTTAAATGCATCTAGGTACTATTCCTTATATTTCAATGACTAGATTTTCTTCTCTTTTTCGAAGAGCCTGCCTTCTGGGGTGTAAATGCAATGTTACAAGTACTTGCTTACAGAGCGAAACTAAGTATCATATTTTCAAAACTTGTATAACAAGCAAAAACAAGTCTATGACAATAATAACAAGTGTTTTAAGGTCTTTCAACAAGTCATTGTTTGTTTTCAAAATATTCTGGGATCCAAGCTATGAATATACCCTTTAAAAAGAAACAATTTCTTGCAAGGGTTTTTATTATTGGTTATGTTTGTTTGACCCATAAGCATGCTCCTACCTCAGTCATACGTTTCTGAAAGAATGGCCACATAGGTAATTTTTAAATATGTTTATTATAACTCCGAACTCTAAGCCGAATTTGACAATTTAACACTTACAAATTTTTGTTGGAAATTAAATTTGTATAGAAAAAATTTATATAAACATTTCAGCAGAAAAAGTAAATAAAAACCAATGTTAAAAAAATTCAAAATATCAAAGACTAGGCTCAAGGAATATTTTAACAGAAAAAAATAGAATTTAAGATCATTGATTTAAAATTATTGATTTTGTAATTGTGAGACTTGGTAGTGTGAGATTTTGAATACTATATATATTTCAATTTCCAAGATTCATTCAAAAACTGAGATTGAAATTTTTTTCTCAACTACTTTTTTACTGTTGAGGGTAAGAGATCCTGTTTATACTAAACTCTTCTACCATGTCAAAGTGACGTAGGAAAATTACAAAACACTCTGAAATATAAGCCTGTTCATGTTCATGGAAAACTTCATTTCAAACTCCAGTTTTTAAAAAAGGTGATAATGCTGATATTGCGAATTATAGACCTATATCCAAACTGTCATGTATTCCAAAGCTCTTTCAACAAGTTGTGTGTGAGAATTTAGCATTCCATTCCAAGAATATAATATGTGAACAACAGCATGGGTTTGTGAGAAGAAAATCAACAGTGACAAACCTCCTTACATTCTTGCATAAATGTTCTAACGCATTAGAAAATGGAAGTGAAATGGATTGTATATATACTGATTTTTCTAAAGCGTTCGACCAACTTAGTCACAACATTATTATCTTCAAACTAAAATCTTTAGGGTTTCCAACATTTTTTATCACCTGGGTAAAATCATACCTTGAAAATATATCGTACCAGGTGAAATTTAGAAACTGCCTTTCAAACTCATTCAAGGCTCACTCCGGTGTGCCCCAGGGAAGTCATCTAGGCCCATTTCTATTTATTCTTGCTATTAATGATGCTGTCTCAAATATACGATCAAGTGATATTCTTATATTCGCTGATGACATGAACATTTTTAAGACAATAAAAGCTAACCATGACCATATTCTTTTGCAAGCCGATATTGATAGTTTCGCTACTTGGTGTGATAAAAACGGTCTTTCTCTTAACCCTGCCAAATGTCAAACAATTACTTTCTCTAAAAAGCGACTTGCAAATGCTTTTAATTATTCTATTTCACAACACAAACTCTGTGGAGTCTTTAGTTTCAAGGACTTGGGTGTTAACTTCAGCTCAAATTTAGAATTCACTGAACACATTAACTTCATTGTTAATAAAGCAAGCTCTACGCTTTGGTTTATAAAACGTTAGGCAAAGGAATTTGACGATTCGTACGTTACGCTTTCCTTATACAATTTTATGTACGACCTCATCTAGAGTACTCGTCTCAAGTATGGTCTCCCTTTTATGAAATTCATAAAAATCGTATTGAATCGATACAACATAAATTCATTCGCTTTGCTCTGAAAGGTCTTCCTTGGGCAGATCCATTCAACCTTCCACCATATGAACATAGGATCCAGTTACTGCAAGTCCAAACCTTATATCAAAGGCGGGTGAATAATGATCTAATTTTTCTTCACCAACTTATAAATGGTCAAATCGATGCTCCTGATTTGTTGGCATAAACTTCCGTGGAGGATCTTACCATCTGAGAAGATTTGAACTTTTACATGTAAATTTCCATAGAACTAACTACGGTTTACATGAGCCTCTTAACCGTATGTGCAGGATATTTAATTTAAATGGCTCCACGGTTGACTTTAACGTTAGTAAGATGGGATTGAAAAAATTGTTTCGAATCAGTGCTCCACTTTCGCGGATTCCTCCTTTAGTCCATGATTTTACTAAATAACGGAATAAGAGCTAAGCCACAGGTTAAAATTTTTCATTAAAAAAACTTGATGTTCGTAAAATAGTTAAGCGAGGCCTGGGGTCGAATTACCGCTTCAGTGATCGAATGAAATAGTTACCACTTCAGATTTTGGTATACTTGATTTCTTAAAACGTGAGCGGTAATGCCAAGCTCACATATTTCAGTCACGTATTACTCGATAACTGATGCGGTAATTGGGCCCCTGTTTAGTTACTAGAAATTCTTACCAAGTTTCGCAAGCTTGGGCTTTTTTACTTGCGAGAAAGGTAAGTTTTGGATTCGTGAAAAAAAATTCAAGGTTAAAAATCAAACATGATATTACGATGATAGAGAACACCATAAAAGTGGGTGGCAAAATTGTGTCTTATTTTCCCCAAAAACGACTTGACAACTTATCTTAAAGAAAAATCAATAAATTTCTTTTGAAAAAAGCTGTGAAACCATTTTAAAAAAATGGTTATGAATGGTACGTACCTCCCAAAGAACCATTTTTTAATTTTCGATTTTCTTCAAAACTGTTATATTTTTGATTTCAATGCAAATAGATTTTGTTTACTATAATTTTCAAAACAAAATATATTTTTTGGATTTTTTAAAAAGGTTTTAATTTTTTTAATCAAATATTCAAAAGACTACTTGGTTGATTTTTATAAAACTTGGTATTGGAGGTTTTTTTTTTACACTCTGTAAAGTATTTTAAGAAAAAAATTTACTTTTATGAAAAAATAATGGTACCTTCCATACAAATGTTTAAAACCCTTAAGGAAAATATTTTTTTTTTTAAAACGACTCCTATGATTTTTATTAAACTTTTTATATCTGCTTAAATTACTGCGATATACTACCAAAAATTATAAAAAATTACAAAAAGCTACTGTTAAAAGTACTTCTCATAGAACGTTTTTTTTTAATTTCGAATTTTCTCAGTATCAGCGAACAGATTTAGATCATTTTTCTTATGTAAAAAAATTAAATAGGATTAAAAAATACTGCATATCAAAATTTTAAAGCTAAAAGTTCTTGAATTTTTAAAAAAAAAATTTTATTCTTTTTTGAAAATTCGATATTTCAAAAACGGTTGACGCAATTTTTCGTAAGATTTTATTTTTTATGCACATAAATAAATACTTTATAAAAAATTATTTGTTAAGAAAACCGCAACAACGATTTTAAATGTTTTTTCCCAGTCGTGCAATTTATTTTGTATAGGTTTTGACAGCTTAAAATTTCAAGAACCGAAACACACCTCTAAGAATTCTCTTTTGTATATGTCCAGCTAAATTTGTATTATTTTGAAAAATTTAATTAAAAGCTAGAAAAGAAGTGAGTAATTGGGGCACCAATGACAAAACAAGTTTTTTCTTTTCAAATTTTAAACTTATTAATAATTTTTTTCTTCTTATTCTTCCGAACTTACTGAAATCATTGTACATAGAAATAAGCATGTTATAGAAAATGTAAAGTCTTGATACCAACACCAATACAAAAAAGAGCCTGTTGTATTTATTCCTTCGCTAAACCATCTGTTCCTGTGCTTTAGCTTATTAAACCTCAATTAGCAGAAATTTGGTTTTATTAGAAATTTTTTGAACTTAATTCACCGAATAAGGCTAACCTTTTACTATTCCGCGTTTTTTTAATTTGGTTGTTATTTATTGTTTAACATTAGAGCTAAACAGTTTAAATGTGGAGAAATGAGAAATTAGCACCTTCAGTTGTTTTATTAAAAGCTAATGCGAGCAGCTATAATGATCCTTAATTTTAAGAAGACATTCGTTAATTAAAGGAGGACGGGAGGACAAATATTTGAAAAGGAAGACTGTCCTCCCAAAAGGAGGACGGTTGGAAACCCTATATCTAGAACTCCCAAAAACACATCGCCTAAATATGAACCATGGCAATTTTCTGTGGGGTGATTAGCAGCCTTCTGGGGTTTCGGCTACATCTTAGATAACTGAAACCACAGTACACTGTAGCAACAGGTAAATGATCTGAGTGTATTTTGGGCTCTTAAAATCTTCGAATGTTTTAAAAGTGTGCTTTGCGCCGGTCATGATAGTTTTCTAGTTTACTATTAGGTGAGTTTCTAGCATGATCATTTTTCTAGCATCATAGTTTACTGTCTTGATAGTTTTCTTTAATAAAAGTTTTATTTTTCTTGCTTGATAGTTTTCTGTCATGAAAGTTTTCTAACATGATACTTTACTACTATCATACTTTTCTATAATAATAAAAGTTTTCTAGAATCACAGTTTACTAACATGATAATTTTCTATCATAATAAATAGTTTTCTAATATGATATTGTTCTCTAGCTTGATAGTTTTCTATCGTGATAGTTTTCTATCATGATAGTTTTCAAGCATGATAGTTCTGCAACACGATAGTTTTGTAGTCTGATTTTTCTAGCATGCTATTTTTCTAGCACTATATTTTTCTACCGTTATAGTTTTCTATCATGATAGTTTTGAATCATGATAGTCTTGAAGCATGATAGTTCTCTACGATGAAAGTTTTCTATCTTGATAGGTTTCTAGCATGATAAAGCTTGGTAGTTCTCTATCACAATTTTTTTTTCTATCAAGACAGTTTCCTGGCATGGTTGATTTTGCTGGTAGTTGTATCGTTTCTTTAATCGTGCTTACAAATCTAAATAATGTTTTCAGATACTAACTAACTACTTTGTACGCTGCCGTATTAACATGAATATTTTTAAGCATCTTCGTTCATTCTAATGGCAATGTTAAGCCTCCTACTCAGCCACTAAATATATCAAAAATCATAAAACAAAATGTAGATTACGTACATTCCTACATGAAATTCTTTATTTTATATTTGAACAAAAAATTCAGTAAAAAGTCATTGATCTTTGTATGGGTTCTGTGTTAAGGTAAACTTAAAACAATACTTTCGTAACACTTGTTAGGTACCTATTTCTGTTTCTATTTGTTGAAGCAATACAAAACCATCTATATCTACAATAATCAGCAATATAATAGCAATAATTGTCATCACTTATCTTCTAATTACGTTTATCGCTTGAATTGTTTATATATTCGGCGTATAAGCGTAACCAGATGCGTTCTGTTGTAACCATATCATAGAGTATACAATTAGGCCCAGTCAAATCTCCCTCCCATAAATCCTTCACACATAAATTTCGATTTTGAGGTCTTGTTTACACTGCAACAGCTCTTCTTCGAACAAAGCCTGAAGCGTAAGCGTTTAATGTACACATCCGTCAGATATCTGCACTGTAGTATCTACACGAATTTTCGCTCATTGTGTACACACACTTGTTAATTAGCTCCGCACATAGTTTAACGCTTATAGCAGCTTTCATTAAGCGCTTATCTATAAACAAGGATAATGTAATAATTGGTTCGAGTGTGTATGGTTGAGGATGGGCTCGGGCTTCCCAGGGTAGGGTCGAAGAACCAATATGGATACTTAAAATGGTTTTGACTTGGATGTCTGATACTGATGCAGTATGGCGAATAATATGGAATGAGGGCCAGGCCTTAATTTAGTTACTCATTCTTTTTTTATGGGGGATTTTTACGATTTGAGTTATCAGATCTGTTGATTTATGTTTTATCGATTCGAATACAATTATATGTGAGCGCTGGAAGGGGCAGACGGGCGGGTTTTATATATTTAATTGACGGGTATCTATAAGCCTTCAGCAACGCCAATGTTCTGGATTTACGAGTATAGATATTTGTATGTAATGTAATCAAATATGACATGGTTTCCGAACCAAATTTCATTTAGTTATCCTTTGTACTTTTATATAATGGCGGGCGTCGCGTCAGGGGCTCATGGATAGGAGAATGATTCATTTGTTTTCATTTTGATGTACAAAAGATACATACATTGCCACTTGTGAAGAATGTTTTGATTAAATTAATTGTTTTGCCGAGATAAAGCGAATTTCATTAGTTGATCAATATGTTTTCTTTGTAGGTACATATACAAAGTTAATGAAATAAATAAAAAGAGTTGAAATACTTTTGTGTTTTATGTAGAGATTATTTAGGATGTTTTTATTTTTACAAGGTACCTACAGGAACCAACTCACAATTTAATTATTATAAAATTTTAACTTATATGAATACCTATAGTTTTTATGGATGTGGAGTCTCCGAGACTTTAAGACCAGTTTTGATGTGATTTTACCCAAAACCATTTACGAATTTATTGGCAGAACATTTTAAGCTTACTTTTCTATTTATTTTAATTTAAAAGCATGCAAATAATTTAGGTTTTTAAAACTATTGATATACTAGGGAATATAGGTAAACATAATTAAACATAATTACCAAATAAAAGTTGTTGTTTTTTTTAGATATCCCACTTGGACTCATCAGAGGTTAGCGAGGGCCTTGTCACTCGTCATTTATATTAGGTGCTTTTATTTTTTAGATCAGAATAGAGAAAAAACTATAATTGTCGGAAGATCATACAAGTGATCGTACGAAACCGAGCGAAGACAACTAATTCATGTCATGTGACGCACCCATAATTATAATTGTGATTTGGTTTGGTGCAATCATTTCTTTTTGCCGTCGGAAGTGAAAAGCCCACATCAAGATTAACTGCTTCTAAACGTAAGTGAACTGACTGCTTGCAGAATTTGGCTGTTTGTGCATATATTTCACTTCATTCTAATTGATGAATGAGAGAAGAAAAATTTTTAATTTTATTTTAATTGAGTTATGGCCAATTTCTTAATTCTTTCTAAGTTTGATCAGACATTTAAAATTTTTCAGTTTCACCAATGTAGGAAAGGGATATTTTAGGGACATTTTGCCTGGATATAAAAGATGAGGTTGTTTCACTCGCACATGCGAAGTGTATGTGATGAAGTAAAAATAATTATGGATGAGGGGAAAATTATTCTCACAGCAAAACACAAGCTGTTGTTACTGGAATGGCCGAACAAAAAGACTTTTAAAATTTAATGAGACAAAAAAGAGCTTCTACTGTTCAAGGGCATTAAAAATCTTTTTAATTTAAAAGCATTTGGTGAAACCAAAAAACACCAATTAAATACGAAGTGGCTTGTTGTGGTTAAAATTTCTACAACAAGTTTCACCTGCCTATTCTTAATGATTATCCATTTTTAGCCTTTCCTATCCTTTGCGGCTCCATAATACTTGTAGGGTCAGTAGATACCTGGCGTCAATCAGCCAAAGACATACTCTTAAGGTATTTTGGAAAAGTAACAAAAACAGGTTTCCAAATTACTGAGTGGAACAGTTGCTTCCAAAGCCATCGAGGTTACCTATGACGAAGACGGGTGGTCTCTTCTCGAGGTACCAGCGGATGAGCTGAAGAAGTAAGCGAGTCAGGCGGACTCTTACTTTTATCTTAACAGACTATAACATTATAATCTATTTAACTTAAAGTAACGTAACGTAGCTAAATATTTTGCAGGAAAAATGTGTTGTTAACGTGTGCTTAGATTCTAAAATCTTAATGTTTTTAAATAATAATAAGATCTATCGGAATTGAAACGCGAAAGAAAAGAACTGAGTAGATTTGAGATCTACTACTAGTAGAATTTAAAGAAATGTGTTCCTCTCTCACCTCGAGGGATTAGTTTTATAATTTGATTCGTGTTTCGAATCACTCGCAAATGTTTTGGAGTAACTAGGAGAATGTCTAGAAGTAAATTTTTCTCGATTTTAGTTCTTTTAAATTTTCTCGAAAAAGTTAGTTGAAAGGGGTCTTAACCCGGCCATTTGGATTCGTCAAGTTTTGGAAAGACATCCAACAACTTTCTGAATCATTGAATGTGTGTGTGAGAGTAAAGTTTCGATGAGATTCGACAACGAGATTTTTGAGGAGAGCACGTAGCTTTCCAGCAAGCCGTGATCCTGTGACTGAAGATCTTAAAAACGATTGGCTGGTTTTATGAAGTTGTGAGAGACTGGAATGGTCGAGGAAGACAGTAGGTTTAGCATGGAAAGGTCACTCTTTGGTGAACTTCACAAGCAAACATTTATATTATAAACATTTATCTTATAAGAAAATAATACATTTTTAGTTTGAGTTTTGAGGAATTTTGAAGAAAATTATTAAGAAGTGATTCGAGGTGGAGAAGTAGTTTTGGAGAAACTGAAGAAATTTCGAGGTAATAGCAGGAAAAAGGTGGATTTTAGATCCGCAGACAGACTGAAAAGATAAGTAAAGTGTTTTTTTTTTGTTGGTTTTTAGTTCGGTTTCGTATCATTTCCGATAATTTAGTTTGCGTTTAATTTCGAATTTTTTCCCAGTTAATAGTGTTACACGGTTTTACCTCGTTAACGGCCCATTTTCATTGCCTTTTCTTTTATTTGCTTTCGGCTTTATGTTTCACCATAAGCCCTTTAAACTTGATGTTTTATTTTATATCTATATCTCTGAAAAAATTTTTGGTTTTAATCCCTGGGTTTCAGCTCAAAAGTTTCCCAAATAAAAAGAAACTTTTATTTTTGGTTCTTCTGCTTGTTTTATATTCTTCTCTTCATTTAAAAATTAGTTTTGGAATTCACTTGTTCTTATTTCTAAAAAGAATTCCTGGCACCCGTTTTTAGTCCAATTACACCCTGTACTCATACTTAAACTTTTATTAATTTTTCAGTTCTTTTTATCAATCGCATTTTCGATTTCATTACTGAACCCAACGCATTGCTGGAGCTACTGGGTGGAAGCTCTACATGTGTTGACAGTTATGCGGATTATTAAACGCACCTATCGTTTGACAATTCATCATTTCGTCGTCTTGTCGAGGCGCACGCATATTTCGTGCAATCGAGTCTTTTAATTATTTTTCTTAATTATTTCGTTTGTTTGGATTTATTGAAATCCATGGAGTTGACAATACGCGTTTAATAATTTTACAACAGACTTTTAAAATAATTGAAAGTCTTTAGTGAAATTGGGCATTAGTAGATATATCACATAGCATATTAGTGGTTTTGCAAAGTGTTCTATTACACGACGACTTATAAGTCATGACTTTTTTCGAAATTAATTGAATGCGAAGGTGAGATCAGATGTTTCTTCTCGTTCGCACGAGAAGAAACATCCGATGAATTTCGAAAAAAGTCACGACTCAAAAGTCATCGCATAATAGGACACAAAATAAATAATTTAAAACCTCAATCTGTGAATAAGTATACGAAAAGAACCATTTCCATATTTGTTCACTCTTCACTACTTAAGTGTATTATGAGTGTCTTGGAAAATTGACAGGCTAGTTTTTTGTTAATTTTGACTTCAGCTTTCGGCAGCTTCTAATTACCTATAGCTGGTGTAGCCGAGTTTCAAACAGTTTCAGACCACCAGAATTAATACAAACCCGTTTTTCAAGTGAAATATTGTACTGGTCCGCACTACAAAGGGACTAAATCTGGCGGTCTGAAACTGTTTTACTAGAGAATAGAGTTTATAATATAGTTTATAGTTCTACTTTAGAGCTCTGAATAGAGTCCGAGCATGAAAATGAAGAGCATGTTCTGAACATCCTCTGCACAAAGCGTGTTCTGAACGCTCTGAAACGCTTGGGAAACAAACCTGAAGAACTAGCTGTCACTGTTTGACATTTCACCTTTCAAATGCTTGTGTCCAGCATTTAACTCTGTCTGCTGAGTTATTTCACTTCGAGCTCATAGAACGCATCCTAAATACGTTAACGCTATGAAAAAAGAAACACATACTCGAAACTAATAATGAAATTCAGATTTTTGTTTGACAACTCTGAATCAGCTTGGAACTAAAATAGAAAAACGCCTTTAATTTCTTTAGTAGGTCAAAACAATAAGCAGGAAAAGGGTAGACAAGAAGATCCTGCGTTAAGAGAAGAGGGTGAATGTGTAGTCTCCTAACATTCCAGCTCAACAGTTTTATAAGAAATCTGCTGTTTTAAGGATTGGAATGCAGGCTCCTCGAAACAGTGAAGGTTATTCAAGTCTCCAAGGTTCAAGGGAAAATAAACGTGTTCAAGTAGCATTTCCAGCTATTGCTGAATTTAAAGAGAGCGATAGGGCAAGGAATCCACCAACTTTCAGACAATGAAGACATGGTGAAGAAGTGGAAGGCTTAGCTACAAAACGCCTGAGAACAGTAATACTGCAAGTTCTGATATTAGCCATTTTCATTAGCCGTTTGCATCAAATTATCAACCAAGTATGCCCGATGATCAGACTATAAATATATAAAAAAAAGACGATCCTGTGCTCTCCCTGCAAGAATCACGGAGCCATGTTCCACACATCCATATATGTATAAGATTCTATACGATCTTCTGTGAGAAGGTCTTTAACGTGCGTGAAGTAAACATAACAATTTTTAGGTATAGACCATTGGGACCCAGGGAGCATTCTTCTTTTGGTGTTTCGGTTCCTGATTTTGCAGTTCCCCAAATAGTGGGTGTCCCAGTGTGAGTTTAAAATTTGCAGTTTAATTTGCATTTTTCGAAAGGAACTTCACTGTGGAGTTAGCATGACAATCCTTTTCTCAGCAACGGAGAAAGCTAGAAAGTTTTTTGTGCGTAAGAACATCAAAATTTGGGGTGATTCAAAATCAAATTAAATTATTAATTTGAAATCTCATTTTCATTGCAAATTCATGCTGAGAAACGGACTCTCGTGCTAACTTAACAGTGAAGTTAACAGTGCAATATTGTACCAAGAATTGTAAAATAAATTTTACAATTTTTGGTAAAAATTTGAAGTGAAATTCTTCTTGAAGTGTATGCACAAAATTTGAATCCTAAATGCAAATACTTAACTAGTTCCGTTGCTGAGAAAGAAATCAGTCATGCTTGCTTCACAGTGAAAAATTAATTTATAATTTTTTCTTTTTTCAAATTAGGACTTCAAAATTTGGAATTTAGTTTTTCTTGAAATGTAGATTAAACTGCTAATTAAAAACCTTACTGCAAATTTTTAGCTAGTTCCGTATCTGAAAATAAGGTTGACAAACTAACTTCACAGTGAAGATAGCAGAGCACTTGGTTCATACCAATATTTGGCATTGGTGAACTGATACAAGATTCGGAATAAAAATGCTAAAAAATTTAGAAAAAACTGCAAATTCCTGCCAAAGCCCCTAGGTTATAATACTACACAGCGTACTTCTTAAGTCTGTCAGGTCAACCATATATACCAAATCACCTCACGAATGAAAATTCTGGGAAAGACCAACGAAATTCAAGTCAAAACTCACCATTATAATATCATTCATCTTCAAGAGTATTACATTTGGCACCCCACTTTGTTTTGAGTGATATAAAAAATAAAACGATGTAGTAGGTGATGAAAACCTGCCATCATCCTTAGACAAAACCCGAAAATAACGTTCAAACTGTGGTTCAGAAACTGTTTAGTTATTGACTAATCTGCTGATTCTGGATTACAATGGATACTTGGTGTTTTATGACAAAAAACTCCTTATACCTGTTTCAACGGTAGTGGAGTAGCTTTTAAAAAAATTAAGATACTAATAAATTTACATAAAACCTTCGCCCCTTTTATAAATAAATCTCATAAATTCTAATTACTCTTCTCAAGTTGGTTAGACTTTCTTCTTCTTTCTTTTTTCAGTAATGTTCGATTCGAAAGACTTTATTTATGACAAAGAAAATTCTAATTAGACTTCCGGAATAACATACAAAAAATATTTTTTGTTCTATTCCCCATATTTGACGACACAGGAACACACAAAAAACACCATTCATCAAAACTCAAGGACCAAACACATTAATATGAGTAATCACCCGTCATTCGGTTACTATAACACAAAAGCTAAAACTTGTTGATTAAAGAAACATGAAAGCAATATGAACTTCTAGTAGAACGAAGAAGTTGGGGGTGCGAAATATAGCACCAAAGCTGTTAACATTGTTTAACTTTGTTATTTTTGTATCAAAAAAAAAAAAAAAATAAGTGTAAAATAAAATTTTCAACTCGGGTTAACGAAACGCATTAGGACTCGAGCCATCCTCCCTTAGTATATGGCTATCCCTTTATCTTAAAACCAGGCAGTGCCAGTGTGGATGCATAACGCCCAAGTTTTTAATCAAGCTTCTCAATTTATCAAGATGACACGTGGCGGTATTAGCATAATGAATCGTCGGCATTC
Source organism: Dasysyrphus albostriatus (assembly GCA_946251815.1). Lineage (NCBI taxonomy): Eukaryota > Metazoa > Arthropoda > Insecta > Diptera > Syrphidae > Dasysyrphus > Dasysyrphus albostriatus. The sequence continues at coordinate 98,197,302 of OX276336.1, forward strand.
GCTTCCTTAAAAAATTTGAAACACATTTATAAGAAGTGAGCGATGAGATTTTTTTTTTGTTCTATGATATATATGATGATATGATATGATCTTTTAATGCAAAGTGTAAATTTATAAATTTTGTGCGTGTGCATATTATTATAACTGGGGTGACACCTCATTTGCAGGATATTTTGTTTGGTGGTGGTTTAAAGGTATTGAATGATGTATAGAAGTAGACATTCTTGTTAATGAGCTAAATGAATTTTCTAATTTCTATTTGTCAAAAAATTGATTTATGAAATTTGGAAAAAAGTTTAGGTATGGCTGTGATGAGTATAACATTTTCTAAAAATATCGAATATGTTTGGCAAATGGGTTTTGATTAGATACGTAATTGAATGACTAGAAAATTCCATAACATCGGTGAAATAATCAAGTAATAAATTTCAATTATTCATATAAAATAGGTATTACTAAAAATACCTTTTAAATAAGTGCTTTTGACCATGCTGTATTTAGAAGTTTAATAAAAGTAAAAAGAAACTCAAATGCAAGATAATTAAGAAAATAATTAAGGGTAAAAAGTCTACAAATCATTAAATGAATAGATTTGAAACAAAAACGAAAAAAATCACAAGAATTAGTAGTTTTATTATAGAAAAGGTATTTTTTATATATACAGACTTGATTTTCAAATTGGCAACATTGCTTTTAGTGACAGTTAAATTGACAGATGTTCTGTGCTTCGATTACTTTTCCATTTTACAGGAATGGACCTACATGCCAGAATGACGCTTCCCAGTGGCGTATAAAGAAAGCTTCACGTCATTTTAGTACCGACATTAGCATAAAAAGAAAGAAAAAGTATAAGATTAAAAAAATAAGAAATTTTTTGTTTTACTGTTTTTATTACTTTTTCTTTTACTTTTTAAAAATTGAAATAAGAAATATATTAAGGGAGTTCATGCAAGTTCGTAAAATCCTAGATTAGTTTACAAATTGGATAAGTTTATCTTTTGGTTAATAAACTGTCAAATTTTGTATGGGAAATGATTAACACAATTTGGTTAAACTTATCAAAGGATTTTGTTAGGTAAAATTATCCAAACTGGTTAAACTTATCCAAACGTCATTGTGACTCTTACTCTGATTGAATTACGTAGCATTTTATCAAATGAATAAAAAAGGTCGTTCATGCAAACTTTGCGTAGACTTATCATCTTACACAATTTGTAAACTTACGACGTTGCATGAATACCCTTATTATTTTTCTTGTTGAAAATGTTATATATTTTTAATTTTCGTATATAAAATGTAAATATATAGCTATTTATTATTTGAGAAAAACAGAATAGTCAGGATTTTACTGTTAATAATTTTAAATTAACGAATTTTGTAAGGTTGACTTTTAAAAACTGAATTAAATTTCAACAGACAACTGAAAAAAGGAGAACTTTTTAAAAAATAATTTGAGTGGAGACCCATCAGAATTTTTAAAAGCTGAATTTTGACTAAATTGCCCGTTTGACTAATTCTGCCGTCATAAGAAGAAAGGCCGTATCTCCATTTTATTATAGTGTTGAGATAAAAGCATTTTAATGTTTTAGCTTTTCTCGCTTTGAAATAAAAAAAAAAAAAAAATTGGAACTTGTTTTAAGAATTCAAAAAATATTTTTTCGAAAATTTTGATATGGCGATGGCGTATTCTTTGATCTTATCTGAAATTTGTATATAAAAAATTTGATCTAATTTTTTGCAGTTGATCGTACTAATTTTTCCATATATGTAGGTACTAAACAAATTTGCGTCTTAGAAGGGTATGATAGTCATCTAACTGATGAGACCAACTATCAAAACTGGGCAAAATGCAATGGAATTGAGCTCATTATTATAAATTATGTCACTCCATAAATTTAGTCACTCCACTAAAACAGAAGAATTTTCTTTTCAAATTCTCTTCATATTCAATTATGGGAAAAGTTTAATCAAAATCGTAGGAGTCGTTTTTGAGAAAAAAATATTTATTATTTACCTATGAAAAATGTTGTCCAAAAATATTTTAGAGAGTACTAAAAACACTTAGTACGTATCGTAATTCCAAAAAATCGAAAATGAAATATTTGAAATATTGAAAAAAAATTTTTGAAAATTTTTTTTTTGAATCCAAAGAATATTTTTTTTTAAATATAAGTACACACAAATATAAATAGTTTTTTTTTTCTATCATCGCAATGTCATGTTTGATTGCTAACTCAAATGGTCTTGGAACGTTCAAAAATGTGAAAAATAGTTCAAAATCTCATATAACCATTTTAAAAATCTTTATTATTTAAAAGCTTATTATTTTTTTTTTTAATCCGATGGAAATCTTCAAAAGACACTCGATTAGAATCGGTTCCGAGTAGTGTGGGACTATTACCGCACTAAAACCACCGGTGAATCAGGGCCAATCTATGAAAGATCGACAAATGATTTTTCTTTCTTAATTTATAAATCGTATTGAGGGAAGTTTAAGTTACTCGTATAATACTTTCCCATAGCTTTTAGACCATCAGCTAATGAGGTTTGGTTCTTCTTAATCTTCGAACATTGTCTCGTACATTTATGACGGTCTCCATTTCGGCGTTGGTATGACTTTGCAGTGGCTGATTGTGTGATACAGCGTGTTTTTTAACCACTTCTGTAACCATTTCAATTTGAAGGTCACGGTGTTGATCGCTATTTCTTATATACCAAGGGGCATTTATTATTCCGCGAAGGACCTTGCTTTGGAATTTTTGGATGGGTTCAGCATTTGTTTTCTTTGTACAGCCCCATAGTTGGATGCCATATGTCCAAACGGGTTTCAGTACTTGCTTATATAACATTAGCTTGTTCTGGATAGATAGGTCAGAGTTCTTTCCTAGTAACCAGTACATTTTTCTGTACTTCAAGTTTAGTTCGTCTTTTTTCTTTTTGATGTGCTCTTTCCATTTAAGCTTTGCATCCAAAGTCATTCCAAGGTATTTGGCAGTATTGGAGTAAGGTACTGTTGTACTGTTTATAAGAACTGGAACATTGTTTATTTTTTTGTTTGTAAAGTTTATACGCGTCGATTTTGTTTCATTTAGTTTGATTCGCCATTTTTGCGTCCAATCACTAACTATATCGACTGCACTTCGCAGTTTTTGTGTAGCCTTCGTAACGGATTTATCTGGCACCAATATTGCAGTATCATCAGCAAAGGTGGCCATGATAGCGTTGATGTCCACTGGAATATCCCTTGTATATAACAGATACAGGGTTGGTCCTAGGGCACTTCCTTGTGGTACACCGGCTTCAATTTTCTCTAGTTCCGAGTAATTTTGGTCGTACTCTAAAGAGTCGGTTCGCAACGTAATATTTCAGTATTTCGTAGTACTGCCTGGGAAGATCCCTTTGCAGTTTGTACTCAAGTCCCAAGTGCCAAACCTTGTCAAAGGCTTGAGCAACATCTAAGAATATAGCCGAGCATACTTGTTTTTCTTCAAGTGCCTTTTCCACAACATCCGTAATCCGATGCACTTGGTCTATCGTGGAATGTTGATTTCTAAATCCAAACTGATGGCTTGGAATTAGTCTTCTTTCTTCTATTATTTTGCTCAGTCAGAAGCAGTTTTTCGAAAACTTTTGCCATGAATGGTATAAGCGATATAGGTCTGTAAGATGTAACTTCTGTTGGTGGCTTACCTTGTTTAGGTATAACAATGACTTCTGCAATTTTCCAATGATGTGGCACATATCTTAGTTTAAGGCATGCATTTATTATAAATTGGAGTTTTTTGAAGGCTGTAGAAGGCATTTCTTTCAAAACCTGAGCAGTTATTAGATCGTACCCTGGTGATTTTTTGTTAGACAACTTATGTTGACACATACTTCTTACTTCTTTGAGCGTGACAAAAGGAATTTCACATTCGTCGTTTCTATCAACAAACTGTAATGGATCTGTAGCTGTGCTTGCTGGAAATGGCTTAAAAATATTCGCAAGATGTTCAGCGAAGAGATCAGCCTTTTGTTTTGGGTTTCCGATCCATTCACCATCTTGAGATTTTACTGGCGGGTTTTGTGCCTGTGGTCTTTTTAGGCGGTTTGCTGCTTTCCATAAGGAAAGTGATTTTAATTGTTAAAATTTTCTTGAAATCAATCGAAATATAACATCTAGTACTCAGTGTTTGATAGAGAATTATTGTAAACAGTAGTAGTACAAGCCAATTCAGTGGCTATCATTTCGAAAAAATCAGCATTAGCTTGTTTTTTGAAACAACTTCATTTTAAATTATATCTCCCCCAGTTCTATAAAAAAATGATTCTATTTGTTTTCCCTACGAGAATTTTTTTGGCACCATGGATATAGTTTCAGCGCCCAAATTTTTTTAAATAATGGCGATTCAAAGTTCCTCTTTTTAAGAAAATAGTGGGCGTGTTAGGGGCGGGAATTTCGTCAGATAATTTCTTATAAAAGTTTTCATCGTCCCTGAAAATTTCAGCAAAATGTGTACAATGGTTCAGATTCTATGAACCTATGACCGCCTGTCCATACAATATATTACAATTATATACGCCGCACAGTGTGTTCAATAAAAACTGAACCACTCAATCGATTTGGATGAAATTTTCAGGGATGACAGCTTAACTCATAACAAGTTATTATAAATCATTTCAACCCACTGACTCTCCCCCTCCCCCTAGAAACAAAAAAATGAATAATTAAAAAAATCAGCTTTTTTGATTTTTTTTTAAAGAACTCTTATTGTGATTATATTAAGGCCATCCTTCCTATATAATGACATTTAAAAAGTGCATAAGGTATTCATATTTTTCTTTAGTAAGTTCTAACTTTGTAAACATGTTCTTGTTTTACAAATTTTTTCATCTGACTTTAATTCAATGGAAGAAGCGAAGTTGATAACCTCTTGGGGAAACAAAGCACGCACTTCTTCCCTTTTACGAGTATATCGCTAAGCGCGGTCAGAACACTCGCTAAATGATTTTCGCGGTCGAACAGATTTATGGCTAGTTGAAGGTGTCACGTCATTCTCGTCCTCATCACAATCAAAACCAATGTTAAATGTTCCCTCGAGCCAAATTGAGTTCTTATCTTCAAATCGCGATTTTGTTCGTTTGGATTCCAACCACCTTTTTTATTAACAAAAATAAGGAAATAAAATATTTTAATTTTTGTTAAAACAAATTAAATTTTAGTTGTACTTCTTTAATTAGTTAAAAACCACAGCCCGAGGATAAAATAGTTTTCAAATCATCACTATTAAAAAATTTAAGAATCTAATAAATGTTATAATTCTAAAAAGTACAATAAAATTTAATTTAGTTCAAACAAAATTGAATATTTTTTTCAAATAATTAATTATCACAACACAACACAACACAATATAACAGTTGGTTTATAATCATTATTCATTAATAAAACCTTTTTTTAAATTGAGAATAGAAGCGTTTGTACACTTCACTCACAATTAAATCAATATTTAGTTCACTTGTTAACGTACTCGTATTTGTATTTTCCAATAACAATTTCAATTTTAATCTATCTTTGTTGCATTCCATAAGCTTTCTGCTTAGATCTATGTATGAAATGCTAAAAACTCCCATTATAATTAATAATTTTTATTTATTAAGAAGACGAAATATCCGTTTTCACACGTTTTTAATTTGAGCGGGTGACGAAAACGTTTACGCAAAAAAAAAAAAAAAATAACGGCTAATTCATTTTTTCTGAGCCAAGGTTAGAGTACCAAGAGAATATTTTTTGTATTAGATTTTTTAAAAAAAGTGTTGCAATTTGTAGACTTCTTTTTTCATTTTTTTACTACAGTTGTATTGTATTGTAGTCTGACAACGATAACTAGTACAATTTTCTCAGTGCTAAGAATATATGATGCACATTAAATTAGCTATAGCTCCTAAACTATAGATTTTAGAAAAAAAAAGTTGTTTTTATATATTTTGTAGCAAATACAATTTTCTACAACTTTGTTAGATTGTTTGTCTCTATCATAAAAATTGAACAAGCTACAAGCGAAAATCCTTAAAAAGCTTAAAAACAAAATGGCGGACAAGTGCGTAGGATTTCAAGTGTGTCTGTTTGGAGTTTTTGGTTTTCATTAATGTTATATTTAAATATTTTGAGTCTAAATTATGGCTCAAATTTTTTTTTAATCTAATTTATAGCGTTTTATTTTTTAATAATAAGAATTTAAAATTATTTTTGCTATAAATTACAGTTTTCAAGCGTCGATTAAATTCGCAGTGGCACCTGGTGGCACCTAAATTTGGTATATATCGAAAGATAATTTCATAAGGAAAAAGATGGTAATAGTCTTTAACTGTAGGCAGATGTAGCTAAAATTATATATACAAAAATATGAAAAAAATGTCATATTTTTTTCTTATTTCTTTAAATAATTCTATAAAAACACCAGAATCTTAAAATGTAATTATTCCTTCGATTTACAATAACAAAAAAATTGTATTTTTAGGAAAAAATATAAATGTATAAATCGGCTCAAGCGAACAAAAAATACACTACTTTTATTTAAGAGGATTTTTACCCTATTTTTCATACTTTCAACAACTACCAACTTCACAAAGCTATTAAAAGAGAACTATAAATTCGATTTCATTAATTCTTTTTGATTTTGATTCAGTTTTTATTCTGGAATTAAGATATAAAATTTCAATTTTCTTCGAAGAACTTTAATTTTCGACTTTTTTCCGCAAAATCCCCACTGTGCGCCGTTGACGCTTCCTAGTTGAAATTGATTATTTAAAGCGTCCAATGGTGAAAGTTTGACTTGCATATTGCTTCTAGAAAAAATAAATTTTTTAGTTGCAATTTCATACCTACATGAGAGGTTCAAACGATTTTGAAGTAAAAGCTATGGTTCACTGTGGTTTGTGGATAAGTACATGTTTGTATGTACATATGTTATTCCATCCTGGTAAATGGTCTATTTATTGATGATTAATATCAGGCTTCCTGCTTCTCTAGTTTCCTCATTGTAACTAAATTTGTTTTTATTTTCAACCAAATTTGACCTCCCGTTAGGTTAGTAGCTAGGTATACGCATTAAAAAAAATGTTTTGTTGGTAGCTGGCTGCCAAAGTAAGCATTCTTTAGACAAATGCAAACGCTATACTTAAATTCCACCTGCGACTGAGACAAGAAAAATGTTTGATAGATTTATCGCTCTGCCAATTAGTTTAATATTGCACCATCGTTTGTTAGTCCGCACCTTATCACCATTAGTGGAATTCTTTCTTCATTCTTTACCAGGACTTAACACGAATTTCGTTGTATTTAACCAATATCTCCTTTTTGTTGGATTATCCAACCATCTGGCTTCCATCAGCAAAAAAAAAAACACACAAACTTAAAATTAGCCCTTACAGCTCCAAATTTCTGCGTTTACCCACGACACCGTTGTGTTGCCGCCAAACACCACCACCATACACGCCTGCGTGTTTAATAAAAACAACAACAACAAAAAAACTCCTTCAGGTGACATTTTTTCACACCATTATTCCACGAAAAACAAAGAGTGTAAGCAAACAGCCGATCCCGACAAAGATCTTTATTCCAGATATAGAAAAAAACAGTGGTGCCTCCGGGAACACATGCTCTGGCCCTTAATTGGTTATTTATTGATTCCGTCAGCAATTTTAATGATAGCTAGCACACGAGGCAACGAACGCGTTCCACATCCCTTTTTTCGAAGATTTCTGATTGAAAATTATGAACGGAAGGCCTCGGGATGAAGTGCGATTATCTTGATGCGAAGGCGATTGATTAAATTAAAACTGACAAAAAGGGGTTGATAAACTTCTATAATTGAAAAAATGAAATTCATTATTATGTAATGATAGGTATCATTATCGATCAACTTTTGGGTTTTGAAAAAGTAGTTTTTAACGATTACCCTATTTATTATTACAAACATTTTCCAGTTTTGTTTTATTTATATGAAGTTTTAGCGACCAGGTATTTACTACCTAGGAGTTCTAAAAGTGCTATTAGATACAAAGGTTTACAAGGTTTTGACCACGAAGAAGTACAATTAATTTGAAAAAAATCATATTGAAGTGTTTACTTCAAAGTAAAATAAGGTATCGTAATCGTGTATCTCAGGAACCGAGCACGCTAGGAACTTGAAGAAAGACCTCAAATTAATTTATAAAAAATTTCACTATGAAGTTATAGCAGGTCAGTATGTAAACGATTTGATATTAATAAGAACTTCAAAGGTTGGAAATGCAGAAAACCATTAAATTTGTCTGTCAAAATTCTTTTTTTACTTGCGTGTGTAGAAAAAACTGAACTCGAGATTTTATTAAGGCTTGTCATTTAGTGAGGGGATCTCACATTTCTGTCTGTTAGGCTACAACCTGAACAATTGGATCGATTTTTTTAAACTTGATACATGGCGTTTTTTTTTTCATTCTCCCCTCACATATTTATGTTATGTGTTTGACCATACAAAGATCAAATGTGCATGTCAAATCTGAGTTCATGTACAAAGTACAATATGCTATAAATCCTAAGTCGGAAAAGTGGTGGGATATTTTTATGCTAATACAACTGGCAATGAGTCTTCGAGTCTTCTACTGAACATAAGCGAAGCTTGTGCAGAAGAAGAGCTGAATTCAGATCTGACACTGGACAAACCACAATTTTATATTCCGGGGAGTATGAAAATGAGGAATAGCTAAAGACTGCTTGTTGTCTTTATTATGACGAACGAAGAAGCTGGGTATAGTCTTATTTCCTGCGCCTATTTCTGCGAGATCAATGACAGCATAGTTTTGTTTAAAAAAATTCTTAACATCACAATTATTCAGTGCTAAAATTTTTTTTTAACATTTTCAAAAAGTATTTAAAATAAAGAAATGTTGAAGAAAATATTTTTTTCTTAAACACCGCTCCTTCTATTTTTACAAAACCTTTTTGGTGTACTTAGTTCGATATACTTCCTAAAATTATGAAAAAAAAAATTAAATAGCAACTTTTAATAGTAGCTACCTTTCATAAATCGTTTTTTTATTTTAAATTCTCATTTTCGGCTGAACAGATTTAAATTTATTTTTTTTTTAAATGATTGTATATCAAATTTTTTTTTTTAAATTCTATACCTCAAAAAACGGTTTAACATTTTTTTTAAATTTTATTCTTATATGCACATGAATAAATACTTAAAATTTGCGTACCAAAATCATTCCTTAAAAATGCTTTAAGAATTTGATAAATACACAATTTGTTTAAAATAAAGGACTCCAACGATTTAATCTTTTTTTTCATAAAATCATTTATCATCACTATGAAAGAACCGACTGGTTTGTTTATCGGTGACAAAGCAGCTACCGGTATGCTTTAAAACATTGAAGAATGAAAAGTGACAAAAAAAAAACATATTGAAGTACGCTGCAAATTTGTCAATCAAAATTATGGGAAGGCATCAATGAACTCTGTTTTAGTTAACACCAAACAATCAGTTACCAATATTTTCACAAAAGCTTTGAGCAAGAAAATATTTTTAGATTTGCGGGACTGAAGCTTCTTAAGGAGGAGAGTTGGTGATCATAAGAACTAAATATTGTATTAAGTGTAAACTGCTTCTACTGTATTGGGCGCCAGTTATAGCTATCAATTTTTTTTTTCCGTGGGTAGGTGCAAAACCTGCAGGAGGACCGACAAACACGTGTTCATAGGTGTGTGAGATTCTTACTACACTAAAACCTCCAATTCCCGATTGCAACTAAGTAAAGAATGTAAATAATCGTCAAATTAGCGTGTTCTAATAGTCGATGTCTATGTTTTCGCGCGAAACTTTTTATTTCGTCCCGGACCGTTGGAATCCCGAGATCCCTGTGAAGATCTTCATTTCTTATACACCACGGAGTATTTACAAATGACCTTAGAAATTTATTTTTAAACGTTTTTAAGTTATTTAAGTTTGTATCGCAGCTACAACCCCAAAGTTGTATACCATAAGTGCAAACAGGTTTAAGAACCTGTCGGTATAAAATCAATTTATTTTCAATATTAATGCTTTGAATAATTTACCGATTAACCACTTCATATCTCTTAATTTACTTTTTAGGTCTTCGCATTTGTTTTTTACGTGCGGCTTCCATTTTAATTTCGCGCCTAGAGTCATTCCCAGATACTTTGCTTCATTTGCAACACGAGCTGTATTAAGAAAAATGGGTATTCTATTTATTTTCTTATACGTAAAGTCCACGTGGACTGACTTTTGTTCATTGAGCGCTATTCGCCATGTTTTCGTCCACTCATTAACATTATTAAGAGCATTTTGTAATTTAATTGTAGCTTCGCTAATCGTCTTGCCTACTGCTAGTATTGCAGTATCATCAGCAAACGTGGCTAAAATAGTGTCATCTGTTTGAGGTATATCGCGTGTAAATAAAAGGTACAGAACTGGACCTAATACACTTCCTTGTGGTACCCCAGCCACTATTTTTTTGAAATCAGAATAGTCATTTCCGTGTCTTACACGAAAAAGTCTTTCATTTAGATATCCGTTTAGAATGCGACACGCCCAAAAAGATAGTCGAACAGATTTTCTTTTCTTCAAGAGCTCTCTCAATTACGTCAGTAATTCTATGCACTTGATCATTTGTCGAATGCTTGCTTCTAAATCCGAACTGATGTTCAGGTATTAATTGTTTCTCTTCTATTGTCGGCTGCAGGCGCAGGAGTAGTATTCTTTCAAAAACTTTTGATGTTATAGGAAGAAGCGAAATTGGCCTGTAAGACTTCTTTTCGTGAGATGGTTTGCCAGGTTTCAAAACCATTATGACTTCTGCAACTTTCCATTGACTCGGAATATATTCTAACCTTAGAGCGGCATTTATTATGTAAAGGAGGTTAATAAACCCTTTACGAGGGAGCATTTTTAAAATTTCTGCCGTTATTAAGTCATATCCTGAAGCTTTATTGGATTTAAGTTTCTTTATTTCTCTTTTAATTTTAAAAGCTACCAAGGATACTCTTCATTGAAAACTTTAATGATTGATTTTGAGAGGTCTAGAAAGCAAAATTATTTATTTTTGGATAGACTATAAACAAGTTTAGAACAATTAATATTTCTTGTCAATGAAAAATTTTGGAATTGTCCCTACTTTGAATGAATTTTAATATTTCAATGATCATTGGTAAGGTAGTTCAATCCTTAAAATAATCAAAGTTATTTTGTGTGGGAAGTTGAGCATATTTGAACATTTTTTTTTTTTGGCTTGAAATATTAACTTTGTCTTAAACTTTATTTGTCTATCAAAATAATACACGATTTACTTTCAAAATGCCTTAAAATTGATAAACAAAATTTTCAATCATGAGTTTCAATTAACTGGCAGTTTATTTTCTGAAATATTTTTGAAGCTCAGACTTTTGTATTATTTCCATAACATTTTTGTTCTGACAAGACTTCACCACAAAGAAAATAATTATTCAATAAAATACTACAAATAATATAAGGACTACCTACAATAAATTATTTAGTTGTTGGTCTAAATAATTATTTCAAAAATTGCTAAGTATTTCCGTTTACATAATGCTTATACATGTATGTACATATGTACATCACACATTACGTAGGTTCCTTACATAAGGTTAATACAAATATATGTAATTTTATTTAAAAGTCAGAAAATGAATGACACATAAATCTATTATCCTATGATGAAAATTGGTCATTTTCCACTAAAGAATTTCGGTCAGAAAAAAGGACTCTTTTCTCAATGAATAAATTAAATACAGAAATTACTGGCAATGTAGACCGACATCCTTATACCACCTGGCCATTCAATGTCAACCTGTCATTCGTTCAAAATGCGACGTGTGTCCATTTTGATACACCACATAACATTCACAAGCGCATATCATACACTTAGAACACATATAGAGAGAAAACGAAAACGACATATCCTGACCCTCTTTGTTCTTTAACGTCCGTCATCCGTCAGTCATCCCTCCTAATGTTAGAAATAAAAATAACTTTTGATAATAAAAAATTGCGTGGTCAATTGTAAGTATATATAATGTTTGCATGACATTCTGTCCAATGCCCATGTCCGCCCAGTGTTGCAAACATATTTAGTACATAAAAATACCTAATGAACACAGCAAGCGGCCATCAAGACCTTTTTTATAAACAAAAATGATTTATTAATGACGGTGTTTTTATGAGTTAAAAAAAGAACATAAAAATGGCCGAAAGTATTAAAACAAAGAACAACCCTTTGAGTTCCCTCAAAATTGCCCTTTTTACCACTTAATTGAATCGAAGGACCAAGACCAACCCATTTTAACACAAACGCAAATGAGATTTCACTTAAAGTCTAATCTCAAGTAAACGAGTATAGGTATATTCTAAAAGAAGGAACATTTCGTTTAAGCTTAACTGCTAACTGGGCCATTAAACAAGCCATAATGCAGGAATCAAGGCTCCCCCTTTTTGATGAGCAGGGTGGGTGGCATTGATGGTAAATGCGCCCACGCTCAGGTGAATTGTCTAAGTGTAAATTAAAATACCACCCTTTTCTCATATCGCAGATCTCAAAGGGTTGCGTAAACATTCAAGTAAACTCGGATTCTTCTCATCAAAAATCCTTAATAAAATTTATTTTACGATGCAGAAACATACCCATCGCCATCAGGTAAATATATGCGAGTAACATCAGAGATCTGATGGTAAGGGGAATAAAGTCCTGGAAATAAAGCTCCGACCTAATTGAGATTTATTTGCCTATTTCTCAGGTTACTTTTTTTATGAAATCCTCAATTCCTCATGGTCTCTTTCTATATGGTACTAACGCGACGGAATGGGTTGGGACAACCCAATTCGACCACTACCAATGTTGGCTCAATCAGTCAAAGTCTTAAAATAAACACAAATGGCTGCTATACTTTGCCTTCGTCCTTATACATTCGTTATGGAGAAGTAATTATTATATTGCCTTCGAGTGGCTTCCGCACACATGCAAATAGATCAGGTTACAATTACCCAATGATTAAGTATCTCCTTCGAAAACACATATCTATGCCACCACTATTGCCACCGGACGACATATACCTAAAATATCCTGTATGTCCTTATTGCGCAGCCAACACTGGTAAAATGTGAATAAAACAAAGTCGACATGAGTAGAACAACCTGTTCGTGTGCTTCTATACACTCCTGTTTCCGTGTCCCGTTTGTTGTTGTCCTCCCCCGTTAAGGGTGTACACGCCCCCTTTTGGCTAAATCACACATAAGTCAAACACTTCAAAGTCAATGCGAAGAGGCACATTCGTACGTAGGTACGTGACGAACTCTATAGTCCTCTCTCCCAGGGGATGGTTGTGTTTACATAAACACAACAGGACCACGACCAAGAGTGAGTTGTGGGTGACATGGGGCCAAAGGCAAGGCAAGGGAAGAAAATCAAATAGAAACCGGAAGCACACTGCAAACATTAGATGGGCTTAGGGAGTTTGTTGCGGGGAGATATAAAGAGGAGGCATAATACCTCTAGAAAACAGATATGCCCAATGCCCATTAAATGTATCGTTTATTGATATCTATAAGAGAAAAAGCTGGACGGCTGGCACCGGCATCGGCATTGAAATCGTCACCGACCCCTGAGGTTTATCCTGGGAGTAATAACAGCAAAAATAAAGAGACTGCTGTTTCCTTGCCAAAGAACCACTCGAGGAGCCCTCCACAGAGACAACAACAAAAAAATTCAATACATTATGTACTTTCAGAAGGTTGAATTTTTCCAGGATCATAATTTTGATAATTAAAAAAAAGTGAACATTCTCGTAGATATGTTTTTTTATGCTACTTTTAATCCTAGAACTGGATGTCACATTATACACAAGGAATATTTCTCATTCTTTTTCGAAAAAAGTTGGAAAAATTATTAGCAGAAAATGAGTGATGAGGAAAATTAGGATAAATAGCATATAAAAGGGGAAAAATAAATTGCCCCGCAGCAGATGACCGGAAGTGGGGTGGGTGGGTGAAAATGTGGGGTGGGGGTGTAAAAACGAAGTTTTTGACGATTTCTGGCAAGAGTGGACCTCCTATTGAAAAAAGTTATATGGAAAAGTTGTAGATATTTAAGAGACCTACAACTTTTATTCCGATCATTTTTTCACATAACCTCAAAAATATTGAGAAAAATACCAAAAACCAATTTTTTTGTTTTTTATTTTTATCTTCGACAAAAATAATTCGATTTTGATGAAATTTGATGAAAACTTAATTTATTGAATTTCAAGTAAGCTGTCATTTTTTTTGAGGAAAAATATATATTTTTGGTTTTTTTGAGAACTTAATTTGAAAAAAAAAATAGACTAATTTTCAATCAAAAAAGATGATGACAAAATTTTTGATTTTGGAAAAACTTAGGACAGTGTTCTTTTTGTTAAGACCTCTACTTTAAGACGGTGTAAAGAAAACATACCATTATTGTGAAAAAACATAGTCAAAAATAGCAAAAACCAAAAAAAAAACGTTTTTTGCCGTGAGATCGGTCTCAATCTTCCCAATCGAAACAGGGTCATAGTTCCACAACGTTAAACAATAAATTAAACAATAATTTAATCTTTCTAAATATTACCACGTTTCGATAGACAAACAACTTTTGTTTGCTTTATGGGCGCATTATACATACATACATACATTGAAAATAATTCAAAGTTGAGAAAACGTACAGCTTTTAAGTCCGCGTGGAGTTCTTTTTCTTTTTCGTTCGTTCGTTTCTGTCCTTGCTTTTCTAGGTTTGTGCCTATTTTTGTCTTCTAATTAGTCAGTTTGTATTTCAGACATCTCAGACAGAGGGCTCTATATTCTCAAAAATATAAGCAAGATTCCTCACAAATATTCCTGACTTGAGCTGTTATCTGTTAAGAACTGAGATAGTGACTGAAATTGTAAGAAAACTAGAGTTGTTTTGACTTCTATGTGAGAAGTGAGAGATCCTGTTTATACTTTGTACCTATTCTCCTGCTCTGTCAAAGGAAAAAATACACAGGAAAATTACTGAGCGCTCTAGAAATATAAACTGGCTAAATGCGTTTATTATTGCTACAAGCACTTCACAAACTTCGTTTGTACACCCCCACCCCACATTTTCGCTACCCACCCCACTTCCGGTCATCTGCTGCGGGGCAATTTATTTTTCCCCTTTTATGTACTATTGATGCCAATTTTCTTCATCACTCATTTTCTCCGAATAATTTTTTTTCTTCAAAAATTATTGGCACTGGTCTAATACCTTTTCCTTACCTCTGATTGAATTTCATCTGTGTTAACTTCTTTTTTGGTGAAATTCTCCTTAAATTCATTTCTATATGAAATGATGTCCTTTAGCACAGAAGCAATCACAAATCGCGCGACGTATGTTTCAATATTCGCTCAAAAGGACCAACCACCACTACAGATCATCGTCCTTTTTAGATTGAATCTCTTCTGTTTACACATGTCCGAGTCCCCATTGGGTTCGAATATCGTTACTATTGCTTCTATATTGAAAGTGATGTCCAGATAAGTGTATGATGTGGGGGAGGCAAGGCAGAGATACGAGAGGGAGCATTTCAGTTTATAACTACAAAAAAAGAAAAGCAAAAACGACTGCCTGGGTAAACAAGGGATTCTTGCAAAACACAATGGATACACTAGCAGCTAAAGGATAAATCATTTTTGTTGCTCATTTCAGACGAGAGCCGCACTTAGGGGATGCTCTGTATGCTATTTCATTCGTTTTTGTCGATTGGCATCTTCTTTAGATAGAAAAAGTGATTTTAATGGCGATTTTAATGTTAGGATTGTGCGGTCACATCGTTTTTTATGTTTTCTTCTACCCCAACCCCAACGTATGGGAATTGGGGTTCTTCCTGGATGTTTTGGATTGCCAAAGGGATATTATCTCATAGCCTGTTGTTTTTTTTTTCTGTTTGCATTGCCTTTTTTATGTTTGGGCGCGTATACGAAGAATTGTGTTTTGTATAGTTATTTTTTTAAGGATGGGATATTGGTTGAAGGCTGACAAAAAAAAAAAACATTGGAATATGAATTCAAATTACATAAACGAAAAGACGTGTAACGGATTTAAAGGAACATGAATTTGATTTGTAGTCTTTCTTAAAGGTATATTATTTTTTTGATTTAATGTGTGCTCTTCCTTAAGGCATTTGTGATTCTATTTAATTTATGAACTGTCGGTTTTGTGTTAAAAAGGAATGTTTTATTTTCATAAATGTGAATTTGAATTTGCAAAACAGGAAATCTCTTTGGTATATTATTCATAGTTATATGAAAGCATTATAGGTGAAAAAATTTCTTGAAATTTAATCAAATATGTACATAGTACACGGTTAAAAATGTTGGGATACTTTTTAATATTTTCTGAGTTACATATATCAAGTTTTTAAATCAAACAAAAACGTTTTTTTTTATTATTTATGGAACTCGATTTCTTTTGCATGGCCACCACGGGCACGCTTGCAGAAGTCCAGACGCTGAACCCAATTTTCGACGGTTTTCAGCATAAATCGGCCGATACTGCTGCCATTTCACGTTCGATATTCGTACGAAGTGCATCAATCGTCGCTGGCTTGTTGGCATAGACCATAGACTTGACGTAGCCCTACAGGAAATGGTCTAACGGCGTCAAATCGCACGACCGAGGCGGCCAAGCGACTGGACCATTTCGTGAGATAACACGTTCTCCAAACTTGGTTTCCAATAAATTGATTGTGACATTCGCTGTGTGGCTTGTGGCGCCGTCCTGTTGGAACCACATGTCCTCCAAGTCCATATCATCCAATTGGGGCCAAAAATATTCGGCTATCTTTGAACGGTAGCGATGCCGGTCTTGATCATCACGGAAGAAGTACGGCCCAATGACGTCACCGGCCCATAAACCACACCAAACCGTAATTTTTTCGGGATGCACTGATGACTCATGGAGTACGTGTGGATTGCTGCCTGACCAATACCGCATATTTTGTTTATTGACGAAGCCATTCAGCCAGAAATGAGCCTCATTGCTGAAGATGATTTTTCGATGAAAACTCGAATCATTTTCAAATTGTTGCTCAGCCCAATTCACAAACATACTCGTACAACGCTTCTGGTGGTTCAGTTCAGTTCTTGCGTCAATTTAATATTGTTAGGATGTACGCCACAACGACGTCACAGAGATGCCCAACGCTTGAGAACGACGTGTGAGAGACACATTTGGGCCTTCTGCAACTGAAGCCTCAGCGGCAGCAATATTCTCGACACTACGGGCACTTCTTTGTCTCACTGGCACGGGAACATTTTGTAGTGTGTCTGTGGATTCAAATTTTTCCACTAGAAGCTCAATTGTTGATCTGCTAGGACGATTATGACGACCATAAATTGGAAGTAGCGCTCTTAGCGCTGAGGCCACTGCCTCCGAATTTCGGTAGTAAATTTTAATAATTTTGACTCATTGTTGGCTCGTATATCTTTCCATCAAGAAATGGCAAACCTTACTGAAGAGAAATGTCAAAACAGCGGCAAGAAATATGGCGTCGTTTGCTGTCCCTGTTGCTCTAATTTTGTAGCGTCTCTGTTGAAAAACCCTTTATGATAACACCAGAAATGTTTTGAAATTTAATACCTGGCAAATATAACTATAATGAAGTTAATAGAAAATATATTAAAACTTAATAATATCAGATATTACGATGGAATACGAATCTGATCCGATTTTTTAATTTGATTTGTATTAAATTTTAATACTCTTTGTATTTAAAGCATACGCCTCCCGATTTTTTTCTAGTATAGTTTGTATTAAATTATAATATTTGTTTGCATTACATTTCCGAACTTTTTAGTACAATCTGTATTAAATTTTAATATTTTTCATTTTAAAAATATACACGTAAATTTATTATTAAATTCTAATACCAAAGAATTATATTTTATTTTGTTGGCTTACTTTTTATTATTATTATACAACAAGTCACCCAAAACTAATCCAAAAGCCTTTGTCACGAAGCCTATTTTATTTTTATTTTGGGAGATTTAAAGTTTTAACAATTTTGGAGATCGGTCTGTACCCAAGCACTTTAACAACCCTAGTCTTCATCATAATGTCCCGTAATCCCGTAAAAATTGGCTTAGAGGCATTAATGGTTAGTTCCCTTTATTTAAAATTTTGTAATTTAATTTTAGTGCTGGTATAAACATTTGATTTAAAGAGAAATATTTTGATAATTTATGGAATTATGCGTATATATTTTGGAGACTTTATGTAATCAAATTGAAATTGATTTCCTTCACTTCTTATTTCATGGCATGGATATTACACCCCAAGGCAGCCACCTAGGCTCACTTTAGTTTATTCTTGCTATATTAACGATATTGAAATGGTCATCAAATATTTCACTGTAAGCTGATGATACCAAGTTTTTCAAGACCATTTAATTGACACATGATTCTTCCCTTATTCAACAGGAACTTGACAGTTTTTTAGTAAGGTGTCTTAAAAATTGCTTGAAGCTACACCTTGCCAAATTCCAATCAATCACTTTAACGCATCAACATATTAAATTTTGTCCCCGTCTCTAACTCCTTATTCATAATCAACTCATATCAACGGTTGATAATATTCGTCACCTTGGCATAATACATATATTACCTGGAACTTAATTTTCTTTCCCATACAGATATCATTCTCAAGGCAAATTCAGCGCTCGGCTTCGTTGAAAGATGGTCAAAGCCAATATCCAACCCTTGTGACTCGATTCCTATACATTTCCTTTGTTCATCCACTCCTTGAATATACGCTTCTCAAGTTTGGTCTCTTATTAGCTTATTCACATTTCCAGAATCGAGAGCTCCAGCATCGCTTCCTTCGCTTTGCTCGTCGATATCTTATATGGAAAAATCCTCTGATCCTTCCTCCTTATCACCTTGTATTCTTTGGTAGAACGAAGAGAAATATCAGACATTCTCTTCATTCATCGATTACTTTCTGGTTCCATTGACTGCATTTCACTCTCAACTCTATCTCTTTTAACATTAACCGTCGTTCACGAAATCCTCGTCTTTTTATCTTCCCACTCACAGGACCTCCTATGGCTCAGAGGAACCTATCTCTCGGAGTGTTAATTTGAACATGAACTGATTCGACTTTAACCTCATTACTCCCTCCTTAAAACTACGTCTTCTAAATCGACCTCCTCCACATACTTACCTTAACTTAAGTTCTTAGTTTTTAAGTAAGCTTAAGAGTTATCTTGAACTAAACTAAATAAAAGATACTATCAAAGGGGCATCAAACTTTCACTTCGAGGATTCAGTTAAAAGATTAATTATGTCTAGTATCCCCCCCAGCTAAAAGCACTTGGGTTTTGCTTAGTCACAATACAATACAAGTTTGATTTAAAGAAATAAAAATAAAGAAATGAATTGCATTCATGAACAAAAACTTAAAACAAAAATAAAAAAAATCCCGAGGAGTAACTCGTTAAGTTTAATTGACCAGCGCAATAAACTAAAACGTTTCAACAAAACGAAGGCGGTGTCGAAAGCGTTCCTCAGAGAACTCATATTATAATATTTATACCTATACCTACCAACTCACCGTGAATATGCATGCGCGTTATCCAAACCAAACCAACTATAAAAAGGGCTCCACTATATTTTAACGGACACTTTATGCCGGTAATTATTGTTATTATTACCTGCTACAACATAACAGCGTTATTGTAGCAACATCATAAAAAAATATGCAAATTCGCGGCACTGTCAGTCATCTTGAAGTTTTGTTGCATTTTGTTCCATGGTTCCACCAACAACAACAACAAATTAAAAAACAAAACAAAAATACACTGTGATGTCGATGTGTATTGTTTATATGCATATTAAGGCTTTCAACTGATGGCTTAGCCATTTGCAACGGTCTGTATTTTTTGGTAAAACGGAACTGGCGTTGCATGCAACGAATACCTATATGCATGTAAATGTGCTTTAAGAAAATTGCCAAGGAGTAGCACGGAAACAAGCCACATATCAATCACGGCATTGGCCCTAAATTACACTGTTTTGCAAGTAAAAACAGGGGTTAATTGTGGGTGCAAGAAGTGTTTCTAACATTGTTCCCTGACGGAAGTGAAAATTATTTTGCAGCGGTGCGCTGCAGGAGGATAGTTTTACAAAGAAAAAATACAGACTTTCGTGGACGTTGAAATTTGTGTTCAACATTTGTTGTTGAAGTGATTTCATTTCTATAAGGAGTTAAAACGTTGACAGGCAAGGCAATATAAAGGACGTTAACCTTAGACTGGGGTCAAAGGCCAAAGTATGCATGATTCACCTGTTTTATACTGTTTGTCTTTTAAAGTGTGAACAAATTTTATTTCTTTAATCTTTTCCATTTTGAAATACTTTATATAAGAAATATACATTCTATTTATGTTTTGGACTATGGTCACCTAAGCATACCTAGAGTCACCGGGGCTAACACAGATCACCTGAGTGAGAAGCCCTCCACTGTGCAATCGCCTGCCCCAAACGCCAAAAACCCAGTACCTAGATATCATCAGAGAAGCAGCCAAAGCTACAAAAGGTAGCCATACAAAGCCAAAAAAGATAATGATTGCGTTCAGCTGAAAAAGGTGACAGAGAATGCACCAGCAAAAATGCTGCAGCGGAAAACAAGAGCAACGAAAGAGTATCGAGCAAGGAGAAGTAGACCATGCGTAGTAGGAAAATGATATGGCAGCTCTCTGCGTACGCAAGATTTTGGCGAAAGGGAGGTGTTCAGTATTTTAGTAATAAGAAATAAAAATAGTTTTGAAACAGCAATTTTGCTTTAAACTGCTTTCGAAAGAAGATAAATTGCCTAATTTATAAAATATATGTATTGTGATTAAAGGGGGGCAAGTGCCCTTACTTGTCCCCCTTACGTATGCCTTTGTGCACATCAAGGCTATCGAGATTCTTGCGACGGAAATTAGTTTCATAAAAAACCTTAAATTACTAAAATCATATACATACACTGCCGGCCATTTAAATAGGTTCAAGCATTTTTCCACACTAATCTTCTTCTCCCTTAATATTTATTGGATAACCTCCCTTTGTTTTACATGTATTGGAGGGCCATTTATTACACTCAGTTTGAGATATAAGCCAATTTCGAAAATGCACTGTTATTTTGGTATGTTACTTTGATTATATTTATTAATTAAAAAAATTATCAGATTTGTTTGTGTCACTTGAATAGGTTCCCTGCCAATAATTTAAGTTTTCGTCAAACTGGAGTTGGCTAATTGTTCTTTTTCGTTTGCTAATCGATAGTTGGAATTGTTCTTAACAATTGGTTTTTAAAATAAGTTGCAAAAAGACCTTGATTGGAGAAGAAAAAAAGTTATTCAAATAAAGCGTGCACTGAATTATTTCCCAAACATCAGGATATCGCCAAATAGAAAGCAATAATTTGCAAAGAGAGTATGGTACTATGGGACAAAATTGGGTTCACACCATTTTCCCTTGAGATGACTTTTTAGGCTTTTTCTTAAACAGTTTGGCAGAGTAACGGCCCCCAACAAACGGTATGTGTATGTGATCTATATATCTCGTTCTGGAGCAAATTTTTCGCAAGGCAGACGTTAACACTAAAGGCAAATGTAATATTTTGAAAAGATCTGTCCAGCTTCTAGAGTATGCCGATGATATCAACATCATCGGCCTTTATAGAAACTTTCACAACAAATCAAGAACCGGCGAAACTTTATGGTCAAGCAAATAAGGACAAGACCAAACACAAACTTTCAACAATTATACATGAAAGATCTGTCAACTTCCCTTTTTGTCAATAAAACGCCACTAGCCAGATAGCATCAACTTTGAGCTAACATTAATACCGAATCACATATTAGTGAAGATTCAACATATCGGTGCCACAGGAGAGTCTTTGAATCTCAACCCCAAGGCTCAAGAGGACATAAAAGACCAAACCCTTAGTTTAAAGACGAAGCAATCTGTCGTTTGTAAGGCTGTGACCCTTAATGGATTGGGAGCCGGAAGACACTAAAGCGATTTTATTCAAATTTTGAACTTAAGGTTTTTTGGTAATTCTGTGAACAGGAAATTGAAATTTTTTGTTTACCTCTAAAAATAACGGTAAAAACGTTAGAGAAAAGCTTATTTATTCCAAAAACGGCTCTTAGGATTTTGACGATTTTTGATCAGTTAATTAAAAACAACATTAAATTTTTTTTTGAGGGTACAAAATTTCTAAAAGGAGTAGATGATTTTTTTAAGAAAAAAGGCTTTTGTTGTTGTGTATTTGTCATTTGTACTATTGTGAATGATTCGCTGCAAATCGTTTCGCATTGTCGTTGGTTTGGGAGAGCCCATAATATTCTTAAATGTAGTTAAAAAATTGGAGTACCTACTTATTTTTTTTAAATGTTACATTTCGTCGGGTTAGAGTGTAAAGCGGCTAACTCCACATTTTTTTTGCTACAAAATATACAAAAATCTATCAAATCCTTACAATTTCACTGAATTAAGTAGTAACGAATGTTAAAAAATACTAATTGTAATTTTTGTATTATTTAAGTAATGCAAACACTTTTTTTTTAAATTCTTTTGCAAAAAATGCAAAATAGGAGTTAGCTGCTTTACACTCTAAGCCAACGATTTGCTACCTTTTTCTAAGAAACCACTCTAAGGATTTAAACCTTCTTTTGTTGCATATTTTCCGAAATAAACAAATGGTATTCTTGTTTTTGAGCTCGAAGCTATTTTATGGAATTTTATACAATAAATTGAAATGAACTTCGTTACATTTTTCTATGGTCCCACTGTATTTACTTGCATATTTTTAAAATGTCTTAAGTACATATGCAACCCAGCCGTGCATTTTATTTATCAAACTTCATACATACGAATGCATAAACTAAAAAATATCCAAACTAATGAATACACTAATTTCTATTAATATCAAAGAAGGTATGTGTGTGAATATTAAGAAATGGTCTCTTAAGGAGAACAGTGTGTTTAAAACACTACAACATTTAAGTTCATATATAGGTACCTACATACTTATGTATACCTGAACGTTTAATACAAAATAGTAAAATTAAGAACAGCTAAACATTAAAAACAATGTAAGGATCGTATGTTAAAATATACTATTTCAACTCCAACCTTAGTTTTCCTTTCCTTGTGGTTGAATTTTGCATCTGATCCCATAGAATTTGTTTCATTTTTTTCCTGCCAAACGCTAAACAGCACCCATTAACATTAATGACTTTTCTTTTACATTTTTTATCTTCATTGTTGTGGACGGGACCTACCTTTACCGCAATTTATTTTTTTTTTATAAGTTTTCATTGTATCTCATGGATACACACTTTGACTTGAATATAAACATTTTGTGTAGAAACAATTTAATAGGTACTTTCTCTTATCTTATAACGTTTGGAGAGTGGTGTTACGTTTTTTTTTTTTAGCTTCCACTCCATTAATTGGATGTGTGTTCTTAGTTTTATTTTTTTTTTATTTCCGTATTCTATCTTTCATTTATATCTTTACTTTTAGCACTTTTTCCAGAATAGTAAAAACGATGGGCGTTGGAGTAATTATAAAAAAAATAATTTTTTCTTACTAACATTTTCTTTATAGGGTTATTTTTGATAAAGTAAAATTGTTTCATAAGTCTTAGTAATTTTACCAATTTTTGATAATTTAATATGAACCGTATGCAGTTCGAAGATCTAGCGTATTGAAAATCGGAAGGTTCATTAAAGATCCGAAAGTCAGGGCCGTGTCTAGGGGTGGGGAAATGGGGGCAAATGTCCCAGGCACCGTGCTGTGAAGGGTGCCACACCGTACCGCGAATGGCCTCTTTCCATGAAAGGCGCCACCATGTCATGAGGCTGACACGAAGCGAGTTTACGTAGAAAAAATTGTGAAATTATTATTGCTATTATATTGACCAATAACTGACATGGATTTGGGAACGATATGTTGATAAGGCCTATTTTTATAACCTCGGCAGCAAACATTTCTAGTGGTTAAAAGGCCGATAGAACAAACAATAGACAACATTTCACCAACATTTTGACTGATCGACATTTTATAAATTGGGATTTCAAAAGTCGATATTTTGATTGTCATGGGCGGTTACCAATACATCGTCTGCCTCAAAAATATCTTTGCAGAATTTTCTTAAACGCAAACTGCAAAAGACTCCTGTTCGAAAACGCAAATATAAATTTCACTGTTTGAAAACATCATCTACGATGCAAATGAGCAGGAGGTACAAAAATCGAGTTGACGAATATGGAATAACCAGAGAGAGTGTTTGAAGTAAAAGTGACTGGCGTTGATCAACAAATTTTCTGCAAACAGGACGTTAGCATACTAGGTTTGTTAGTTGAAGTTTACCCAGGGTTGACCCAGGTTTTCTAGACAACCCCAAGAATTGTCAAAAAAAAAACTGGGTTTTTCGGTTCTCAAAAAAAAAACACCAAACGACTCTCAATTGTGCTGTGGAGATAAACAAGAAACAAAATTTGATTTAAAAATGAAAAAAAAGAAACCACACTTTCCATTTTCTATTTCTAATTTTTATTATTTAAGAAAACTGGTGTATTCCTTGAATTTCCATTTCAAAAACCCAAGAATTACCTGCAGCACGTGCATTCACAAAAAAAAAAAAAAAAAAATGCATCAGAGCTACTGCCACTTTGACATTTTATTCTTTACCTCAACTCGCCCCACCAAAAAACCTTGTTCTACTTTAGGGTAAGTTCAAGGCGACTCCAGGCTTCAAAAAACATAGAATTGGCTCGTCAGGGTTACTTCAAGTTTTTCAAAAAACGCTTTGGGGCGACCCCAGGGTTACTTCAGGGATCAATGAACAAACCTACTGATTGTAATGACGGAATATCTGCATCAAAAAACGACGATCATTTGACGACCAAATTCACTTGCAGTTTTCGAAAACGGCCGATATTGTGATCAGCTCATTGTTTAGGGAACGATAATCAAGCGCACCTAACTTGCTTTGGATTGTCATCAAAGCGATCAGAAGAAAATGTATTTTAACTATAATCTAAAATTTTCTTAGGCATCTAACAACTGTCAAATTCGTGTTAAAAAGCCAGACAAGAATGTCCGAGTCTGATAAGAGTTTTTGCTGATTTTGTGCAAATATGCCGTTGGACTGAACGACAGAAAAAAATGTTGAATTATTAGAATGTAGAAGGCAGCTTCCTTGAGCTTGCCCCAGGTGTTCTTAGCGCTAGGAACGGCCCTGGCGAAAGTAGTGTAGTGCTATTATATTAGACGGTGCAATTGAGAGAGGGGGGGTGGTTGGGAAACTGACCATATACAATCATTTGTAGCAAAACTCTTCATATCCAAATTTAATTGTTAAATATATGTATTTTAAACGGAACACATATATATATTTTTGGTCTTAATCATAACATATAGATTTAAAAATCTTTAACTATACAAAATAAAATCTTTTCTAGGAACTATTATTTAGCCTTATTTAGTTTTTTTCTATTTGCACAAAATAAAAATTTTGGATATAATTAGTTTTGGTTCTCATCTACTCATATAATTTATGTGGAGTACTTTCGATTATTGAGCGATGAGAATTGGAAGAGCAACAGAGTTTGACGTCCACATAAAAATAAAAATTTAAATTTAAATTAATTTCCAAAAATTCTTATAAATTATGTGGAGCCACTTGGGATTGTTATAACGGGTGATTTTTTAAGAGGTTTAGAACTTTAAAAAAAAAAAAACACAAAAAATTCGAAAAAATGAATGAAATATTTATTTGAATCGATAGTTTGAACCTTGCAATTTAATGTTTAAAGATAATTTCATGCAAATGTTGACCGCGGCTGCGTCTCAGGTAGCCCATCCGCTGAGTCCAATTTTGGCATACTCTTTCACACATATCGGCCGGTATCTCACGAATGAATGCATGGATGTTGGCTTCCAGTGCGTCAATCGAAGCGGGCTTGTCCCTATAGACATTAGCCTTGACATACCCCCACAAAAAATAATCTAATGGTGTCAAATCGCACGATCTAGGCGGCCAATTGACCGGCCCGAAACGTGAAATTAACTGTTCACCATAATCCCCTCGCAATTGCGCCATTGTTTCGCGTGCTGTGTGGCATGTGGCACCGTCTTGTTGAAACCACATATCATGCAAGTCAAGAACATCCATTTCGGGTAAAAAAAAGTTTTTTATCATCGCTCGGTAGCGTTCACCATTGACAGTAACGCTGCGATTCGCATCATCTTTGAAGAAATATGGCCCAATAATGCCGCCGGCCCATAAACCGCACCAAACAGTGGCTTTTTCGGGATGCATTGGTAGCTGTTGCAATGCTTCTGGCTGATCTTCACTCCAAATGCGGCAATTATGCTTATTTACGTACCCATTCAACCAAAAATGAGCCTCATCGCTGAACACAATTTTTCGATAAAAAAGCGGATCTTCGGCCAGCTTTCCAAGAGCCCATTCACCAAAAATTCGGCGTTGTGGTAGGTCGGCTGGCTTTAGTTCTTGCACCAGCTGTATCTTAAAAGGCTGTAACAAAGGCCTAACTGCTGGGAACGGCGCCGAATCGACATTTCGCGGTCTTCTGTCACACTAGCTGATACGGCCGCAATATTTTCTTCACTTCGCACAGTACGTAAACGTGTTGGTGGTTTAATGTCCAACAAAGTAAATTTGGTGCGAAATTTGGTCACAATCTTCCGAATAGACTGCTCAGAAGGTCCAGAATGCCGACCATAAAATGGAAGCAGCGCGAGATGAACATTTCGAACCGAGCACGAATTTTGATAGTAAAATTCAATAATTTGCAAGCGTTGTTCATTTGTAAGACGATCCATGGTTAAATTGCAAACCAAACTGAAGCTGTTTGACAGTGACACAAGGTACTAAACACACGTCAGCTGTCAAAACCAGTGTTGCCAAAACCAAACCAGCTAAAAAAATCACCCTATAGAAAGATATTGCTAGATGGATAGGATTTGAAGAGCATACAAAGATAAAAGTAAACAAATTATAATTTTCAGGTCAGGGAGCGTGGAATCCACCTAAATTCTAAACATTCGGCCTTGTGAATAAAAAAGAAGTAAAAGCTATATTTGGAAGAAGGTAAAGCTAGTCGCTAGTCAAAGTTATTACTTGTAGCTGAAGCTAGAAAGTTCCAGCTAAAGTTAAAGATTTCACTTAATAGCTTTGGCTAGAAAATTCCAGCTTAAGCTTTATATTTTTAGTTTTTGTTTGTTCACATGTTTTGGCTCATAAGCTTTAATTAAAACTATTATTTTTGGAACCGAAAAGCAAAACAAATTGATTTGGGATTTACCAAATCCATTGTTTGATCTATAAAAATTGTTTACTTGCTCTCTATGGAAAGTATTGTCTTTTATGTAAAAAGAACATTTCGAGATTTAAATCAAACTTAATATTACGATGCTCGTGTTTTACTCCAAAAAATATTTTGCATCATACCTACCGTCGCGTCCGTCAGTCTGTTCGTCTGTAAGTCCACTGTACATCGATCTGGAGCCAAAACGGATAGAGCAATTTTTTTCAAATTCGTTGCGGAGAATTTTTTTGTAATTTCCTCGAGGAAAAGTTCGAACTTGTGTGCCATCTAAGACAGGTTGCTTCAATACAACGATTTCGATATCCTCAAATGTTTTTAAAACTGTCTCAAAGAATTTTAATCAAACTTTGTACCCTACGGCCAGTGGTTCCCAAACTTTTGCAAACTTTTGAAAATGCAACAAAAAAATATTCGTCTTGGTTCCAGCGTAAGCAAGAAGTTGTGATTCACACGTATTGTGTATGCTATTGTAAACGACAAATGGCTTTATCTGACAACCAAAATTTGAGTTCGTCCTTCAACTTACATCAGAATTCTGACAAAGATATCTTGATTCCAAAATTTTCCTTTATCAAAGAATCTGATGTCAAATCTATAATAAAGCACTCAAACTGCAATGCTGTGAAAAAAGATGGAGTTTCCAATGAAGTAGAGTATGGGTTTTTTACCCACTCGTGTTCTTTAATACTGAAATGGTATTCTATTCCGGAAAACCGCAGCGGGAGCTATCTAGCAAACCTAGCAGGTGAATATGAAACTCATTCAAAATTTCATTGGAAATTTCCAAACCCATGTCTTCTTTAAATTTGTTGATTATTGAGAAGTTGTATTTATCGATAGAGCCCAAATCTCGATTTTCTTAATAATTTTCCCTAAAGTCATACACCCTAATAATATAAAAAATTTTAATTTTCAATGTGTTCTCAAAAATCGATATCAAATTGAAGCATATAGTTAGAAAAAACTTTAATGAAATATGTTTATATATGTACCTATGGAAATAATTGAGGGCTATCAGCCATTTCGACTTCATTTTAGGGATCAGTGAGCTAAGTCAAAAACCATTGTTAACTGTTTTAAACGAATAGACACGTTCAGAAAAATGATATTTTAGAGACCTTAGCAATCTCACGTGAACAGGATGAACCAGCAAAATTTCTC
This sequence comes from Dasysyrphus albostriatus, assembly GCA_946251815.1. NCBI lineage: Eukaryota > Metazoa > Arthropoda > Insecta > Diptera > Syrphidae > Dasysyrphus > Dasysyrphus albostriatus. The sequence goes on from OX276336.1 coordinate 98,225,908, forward strand.
AGTTTTGCTGAGGTGCAAAATATTGTATCCGCTTGCTACTTTTTGGCGGAGTAAAATTTGCTGAGGTCTTAGGTCTTTGAGATCAAACTTTTCTGAACATACCCAATACCTCAAATTGCTAGACTTAAAAGAGTAAAATTAATAAGTCAAATTTTGATATTTTTTCGATCTTACCGCGGAGTACTTGAATATTCTTTACGGAGCACCAAGTGCTCCGTGGAGCACACTTTGGGAAACCCTGCCTTAGGTTATTGGTAAAAAATCACATAATGGAAATAGAGCGCTTAGGTTTTTTGAGAATATTTGGATTATTTTCATCCAATTTTGGCACAAATATTCACAAAAATAAAAACTATAAGATAGTTTTGGATTCCAAAACAAATAATTTTTTGTATTTATAAGAAACAATTTTTTTTTAATACTTTTGACATTTTTACACCGTACACACTACACCATATATTTTCGATTCCTAGTCACATTAAGGCCTTTAACGAACTACAATTGAAGATAACTCTAAAAAATAAGATCTCGTCAAAGCTTTCTTAGTTACGGGTACAAGAATCTTGGTATTTTTGTGGCTTAAATCAGGTATAATATTCTAGTTTAAGCTATTTTTAATTACACAAATTGGAACATAAGCTGGAAAAATAAGCTAAAGCTACATAAATCTAGCTTTGGCTATTTTCAAGTAGCTACATATTACTAGAACACATCTTTAATATGCTAGCTTAAGCTTGTTCTTATTCACACAAAACCTAGCTTTAACTTAAAAATAGTAGTTTTAGCCTTAGCTTTTTTTTACAAGACCCATTGTTATCTATTATAAAGTGCACTTGCGGTTGTCGTAGAATGGGGAGAATCGCTTGAAGAGTAAGGCTTGACGTACATACAAAAATAAAAATTAAACAATTGGGATTTTTCTCGTCTGGGGGCATGACCACTTTTTTTTTAAATTGTTTCGATTACTTACAAAAATTATTTTTTTTTAGATTTCAGGTGGTTTCCATTTTCTCAGAATTGCTACTATTTACATAGATGAAGCCATATTTTTATTGTTTAAGAATGATAAGATTTGGCAAAGCATTGAGGCTTGATTTTTACAAGGAAAAATAATATCTTTGTAAAAAGGAGTGAAATAACAGCAAAAATATTAATAATTGAAAAAATATCCTATGTATGTGTGTGCGTAAGAATTCAGTCATAAAAAAATAAAGAGGTTTAAAATTTATATGCCAAATTTTAAGTTCATGAAGTTTTTAATCAAAAATATCTTAAGTACCTACATAGAGTAGGTAATATCGAAATATATCCAAATTTTGACAGGAATTTGGTATTTAATTACTACTGGTTGAAATGTGGTGGATTTACTTGACAAATCTTCTCTTAATTACTACATAAGCTCCTCTCAGTCTACAAACCATGTTCTTTCAGACAAAAATCGAAATTCCGTCCGATAAATCACAAACTTTTGTAAAAAAAAAATAATTATAGCTAATATATGAGCAACTAACCAGAAATGAGTTATTTAAGTGAAATAACCTGGTATACATACATATATGAATAATAAAGATATCATTTGGAACAAAAAATATGGAATTTCTTATTTCTGATTTCAGAACTTATGATTTATTATTTTTATAAAATGTAGAGAACACGATATCGTATAATGGAAAAAAAATACTCCTTTTGATAAAAATTGCTTAGTTATTTTAAACTTCACATTTTAATCAAAATGTTGGACAAAAGTTAAATTTCAAGTCAAAATTTCTCATTAGTAAAAAATTAACTGCATGCATTCATACATACATATGATTGCTCTCTTCTTTATTCACAAACACCAACATCATCATTTTGTCGAATTGTTCATTTTGAATTTTATTATTTCAAATTATTTTAGAATAAATGGCTAGATCTATTCAATTCAAATAACGCTTTAAATATCAAAATTTAGCACCGAGATAAAAGACCGCCTGTTATTTTGGCATATAGTAATTTTATATCTGACAGTTTCCACAAAATGACACTTGACCTACTACGTTGACAGTTTCGTAAAGCCCTCTTTACGTAGTTTAAGCTTAGTAGGGAGGTACCAAATCTTAACAAAAATCTATTACAATCAACAAGAACTCTGCTGTCACTAGAAAGATTATTAATAGCCAATTTCCTTTGGAGGTGGCAAAGTACTTGTGAGTACATGAAAACCCTAATCTAGTACTACCAACTGCACATGCTCCCATGGCGAGTAGATACATTTTACATGGGAAAGCAGTTTGATGTGTTCCATTGAAAAAAACTGGAAAAGTACTTGCAAGTACTTCGCCACCCTTAAAGGAAAACTCCTAATAATGCGACGACACTTTCTGAACACATGCGAACTTTTACGAACTTAAACACACATTTTAACAGTAGGTACGAATACCCTTATATATTTTTGATTAGATTGCCTTTTGCTATAGATTACCTATAAACTTAAATGACCGGTTGACTTCAATTAAAAAAATGCCCAAACAAGAAATAGGGCTTGGTCAAAACTTTCAAAAATAACTACCTATTTCAGACCAAAAACAAAAAAACATAATTTTTCTTCCCTAAGGAGCCGACGCGACGGAAGGTACAAAAAGGTCAACAGCGGGACATTTGGACATTTTTGCGTGAAGTTGTAATAAAATAGGTTAATAAAAATAATCATAAAAATGTCTTAAAGTGGGAGAGAAGTCATAAAATGTCATCTGTAAGTACCTAGTTCGTCCACCCTGTTTAATGTTCTTTCTCTGAATCGCGATTAACAATGCTATATAGTTTAGTTTGGCTGCTACTTGTAGTTTTATTTTATGAGAATTCCCGAATCCCGAGGTTTTAATGATTTATAGTGGTTGCTGCCACAGAGGCTTCACCTGTAGAGGCAGAGGCGTGCCTGTGTTAATGTTAATTACCGCACGCACTAGGTATTCCACTTAATGGGGATGGAGATGCAAAGGGCTAAGAAAAACTACACACGAGATCCACTCATATTTAAATTAAGGAATTCCCACAAATGTAAGTCGCGCACTCATCACTGCCATTATTAATTTTTCAAAATTATGCACGAAGTCGTATTGTAAAAACACAACTTATCGCTGGACTTTTGCGAATGTGACTGAACAAATTCTTATGCCTCGTAGAGATATCATACCAAAATGATCGGATCCTTGAGTAAGGATAATTGGCAGCGAAGTGGCGTGAATCATTTCTGACCGAAACAGATGCATCACGATCATCAACCTGGAGACAGGCAAATAAGGACCGAAACGAGGGTAGATCCTTCCTCTTGCTGCGGTCGACATCGGATTAATTTGGGAGCTGTTAAGTGTTGTTATACACTTACACTCTCCGCGGACGTGGCATTGGCATCTTCGTTTTTAGGACTTCCGAGAAAGGTAGTTGTTGAAAATTATATCTGTTGATGGTTTTAAGTGCAGCAATGATGAATTTATTATCGCATCACCGCGGTAGTAAGGTCAGTTTTGTTTTGTTGTTGTTTTTTTCTTCTTTCTTGTCTTGTCAGGTGCGACTATATTGGCCTGGTGCGCTCAGTGAATAATAAGGCGTGTGTTGTGTATAAGAAGCGTTTTACCACGATGTTTTCATGGAGATAAGTACTACCTGTCAACTCAGTTTGATTATACTCTAGTTAAGATGTAAACTTCTTTTTGTATAAGAACTCGTGTGTTATGTGGGGAAGTGAATTCTCTTTTTAAGGGTCAGCGATAATAACAAGTTTGTATTAGGACAATTGACGCAAACTGGTAATTTGTTAGACAGTTTACATTTTGCTTGAAATGTGATAATAACATCGTTGTCTGCTGATTTAATCATATGTTTTCAAGTGACGTATGTTATGTAACAGTATAACCTTTAGCCATGCATAACAAAGGCTGTTTGGTAACACTTTTGAAGATGTGGAGATGTTAGTTGATAATGCATCAAAATTATTCGAATTTTGAAGAAAATATAAAAATAATGATTAAATTACTTCCAATTAAATAATTTCTCCTTGAAGAATGTAAAATTAATGAAATATATGTACATGGTGTCGTGTACATATATACATGGTGAATAGACCTATTCAGAAAAAAATATAAAAAATATTTTCTAAGTGGTGACTATGCTATTCCGTTTTTTCATAATTTTTAAAAAGTACGACATTTTTCAAATACTTACGTGAATACTAAAGCCAAGGATAAACAATTTTATCTTTTTTTTTTAATATTTTGGAATAAATATTCTTATAGGTAGGTAGTAAAATTTAATATCAGTTATTGCATTTTTGTAATTATTATTGTTTAATGTTTTTTGAGTTAAGTTTTTTTTTAATATACACTTTTTGTATCAGCGGAAAATGTTCCACGACTGTAATAAGGTCAAAAGTGCTCCAATTAGTTCCTAACATGTAGGGCTGGCCTTGATACTAAGTATCGTCTTGGTATCGTCAAAATAGGTCTCGGTCTCGCACAACTCAGTCTCGCACAACTCAGTCTCGTTTGGTCTCGTATAACAAAGTCTCGGTATGGGTATTGGTATGGGTATCGGTTTCGTCTGGTTTCAGTCTGAGTCGCAAACCAGAATAATATGCACGACTTGGTTACATGTTTTGATCTAGTAGTTGAACTCGATTGGTATTTCTAGGATTTAAGACAAAAATCATTATAATAAAACACATTTTTTTTACTGAAGTTTTTTTGAAGTTGCTTGTTTCACAGTGTCTAAGTAAAGTTCCGATTAGGAATTCGACAAAAATCTTGACGCGGGGTTATCACTAAAGAGAACCATGTCTGAAAATTTCAACCAAATTGTGGGCTTCAGCATAACTGAGATGGGCGTGGCAGTGAGCAGTTTTAATTAAAATTACTGCCTTAACCTTCTCCCTGCTAAAGAAAAAAAGCTCTGAAAATGTAATCTAAGTCATAAGAGCCTTTTCCGAGAAACCAAATACAAAAATTGATTGTTTTCAATAAATTAATAATAATATTCAAATGTTCTGCCTATACCAAACGATACTACCGAGAGTGTCGGTAAATTTCGGTCCAAAAAATGCGGTATCGCTTGGTTTCGTCTCGGTATTGTTTCGGAGCTTGTATCGTCTCGGTATCGGTCTCGTTTCGATTTCCGATACCGATACCAAACGATACCGAGACTTTTCTGGTATCGTGGTTAGCCCAACTAACATGTTAGCAATAGGTATAGAAAGTTTAATTTTCAAAAGTAATAAGATTTTTTAAAAATTAAAAAGCTAAATTTTCGAATTCCCAAAAATTCAAAATCTGGAAATTGCCCCTTTTGAAGCCAAGGTATAGATTTTCAAAAAAGTTTGACCACCTCTTAAAACTTAAAGTTATATAAGGAACATGAATGGTCAATTACACTAGTTTACAAAATATTGGGCCATTGTAGCGTCCTTAAAAAAATATATTTTCTAGATTGGATCACTGAACACGAATATGAAAATTATTTTTTTCAAAAGAAGCGCTTTCGAGATACGCGCAGAAATTATTTTCTCAGCGATTTCTTAAGATACTGGCATAAAACTCTCTTATGGTTTAGCTAATTGTATATTTTCTAAATTATTTAATCTGTCTCTTTTTGGCAATGTGCTCTTTGTGTAAGTCGGATTGAATTTAAATATATTTTTGAGAAAAAAAAAAAATTATTTTAAATTATATTGTGTATCGTAGGAATCAGGCTAGGAACTTGCAGTAAGGCTCCGAATTGACAGTTTTTTTTTGCATTTCAAGAAAAAGCTACTTCAAGGTCACACGATTACGCCCTTATTTTGCGAACTGCAAAATCGGGAAGAGAAATGTAAGAAAATGCAAAAACAAAACTGCAAGTTCCTGTCAAGGTCCCATTATGGGTGCGTAAAAGTTACCCTGCTAACTTCACAGACGATGGAAGGAGACAGATCAGATGATTCGAAAGATATACATTTTAGGTAAATAAGCTCAACCGTTAGCGAGATTTATGCCAAATGATTCGAAAAGCTTTTTTGAAAAAAAAATTATTTTCATTTTCGTGTTCAGCGACCCGAAATTAGTCTAGAAAATATATTTTTTTTTAAGGACCCTATAAACAAGTGTTATTTAAGAAAATTGTAATTTAAATATGAAGTCAATTTGAAAGGAACGACTGAATTTATAATTCAAGTTAAAAGTTTAAATGAGCTCACCTCCATTGCATTTTTTGCATTTTGCCCATCAGGTATGAAAGTTGGGCTCATTAGTTAGATGACTACCATACCCTTCTTAGATGCTAATTTTTATCGATGTTTACCAACTAACATCATGGAGATACTGTTAATTTAATTATTCTAAGAGAATAATAAAAAATGTCTATTAGTTGTTGTTGCCTATTTAATTTAAAGGGTGTTTTTTAGAGGTATTGAACTTTGAAATGAAACAAAACAAAGATCATTATCTTAAAAAGACATAAAATTTACTTTATTCGAAAGATAATCTTCTGGCATTTTCAAAATTTGAATATGATTTCTTGCATATTACGGCCACGACTGGCTCGGATATAGTCGAATCTGGAGGTCCAATTTTTATTTACATTAGCATTAAAGCGGCGAGAGTTGCCTTCAAGTAGTCAATCGTTTTGGGCTCATCGGCGTGGACCCACAGAAAATATTCAAGCAGTGTTAAATCGCATGATCTTGCAATCCGTAACGTGATAGCTACTATGCGGTAACCAAACGTTTCCTACAATAAATGAATTATGGCACGACCTATATGTGACATGTTGCGCCGCCGTCCTGTTGAAAACACAGCTCCTGCACATCATGGTTGTTAGATTGATGAAAGAAAAAAACAGTAGTCATGGCTCTATAGCGGTCACCATTGACTGTAACGTTCTAGCCAGCATCGTTTTTAAAGAAGTACGGGCCGATTATTCCACCAACCCGTAAAGTACACCAAACAGTCAGTTTTTGTGAATGTAACGGTGTTTTAACATACACTTGAAAATTATCATCACTTCAAATATGTCAGTTTTGATTATTGACGTATCCATTCCACCAAAAATGAATGGGGATAAAATCTGGATTTTAATGCCCTCCAGATTTTTTGGGATTAATAAAAAAAAATAGAATAGTTACTTGCTTGGATAGTTCGTAACGGGAAGAAAATTTTGTTTAATGCATTTTCACTTTATATAATACAAACACAAGGCCATAGGCAGAAGGAGATAACAAGGGTTTAATCCCTCACCCCATAAATGTTTAGAAATATTAAATAATTCCAGTTCAGTAAGAAATTTGTACTCAAGTTTCTGCGATGGTTACTATACTTTTCAAAACTTTCTGAATTTACTACCAAGCTCACGTAAGTAGTACATAATAAACCTATCCTGATGATTTTTAGTCATCTTAAAATGAGATTCGAAAACCATAAGTCCACTTTATTCTCTGTGCATTCTGATTCCCTCAGGAAAACAAGTTTGAATTGTGAAAATTCAAAGATTTAACTTAGTATTAATTCATGCCAAAGACGACAAAATACTTACAGCCCTATTATTGAGAATTTGTAAAACTAGAAACAAAACTAGTTTTAGGTAAAACTAGTTTTGTTTCGAGTTCTATAAAAATTTGTCAAAACTAGTTCAAAACAAAAATCGATATTTTTCATTTCTGGAGATAAAACTAGTTTAGGTTTTGAAACGAGTTTCTCGTTTTGAATGTATAAAACTAGTTTTATCGAATTAGCTGTATTTATTTTGATGGTTTGGCTGGTTTTGGGTCAGGTATACCAAATTTGTTGACGGCTAAGGACACCCTACCAAATTTTTGGACTGGAGGCAGACAAAAGTCCAACAAATTAATCCACCGCATTGAATCTCTCAACCAAGTTGAAGAATTTCTTTCACAAGTTGAATCGCCTGGCACCGAAACCGAAGCAATAAGTTCAAATAATATGCGTTGTCCAAGACTCTGTTTTCTGGTCAGATGCAGTTTTTTCCACATATATTCTCAAAGACGTACAAAAACGAAAGGCTTCCGTCAGCCTTTACAGGGAATTCCTACGAAAAACTCACCAGCTGTAAGGGATCGAAGCGCGAAAGAAAATAAACAATCTGCCGAGATGCATTTCGAACATAGAAATGCGCCAAATTGCTTCTGATCGACAGGCCGAGAGCGAACGTCATGCCGAACTATATACGATGGAAGCTCTTTTTAATCAATGCAAGTTGTAAATCAGCGTTTGGCCATTCGGTATCGGTGTTAGAAACCCAGATTGCATCAAAGTTCAGTTTTCTAAGAAAAGCAGATACATATAGGTTCATTTTAATTTACATTATGTGTATTGAACTATACATATATAGGTACATATAATATTACACAAATATTATATAATGTATATTTTCCGTTGCATAATAAAAAAAATAAAAGTGCAAACTCTTTGTTTAGTTAGTTAGTTCATTTATTTAATTCCAGCAACCTTTAATTGCGTACATATATAGTTAGAAGGCATACTAATGCGTTGATTTTGTATCGCTTCAATACGGAATGTGCTGCACCACAAGATAAAAATAGCGAGATCTGTAATAAAATAACAGTATATATGTACGTAGTTCATAGTGCACTCTTATCTGTGTCTTACCATCTTTGTAGGGTTGACACATTGGGTTTCACCAAATCAACAACACGTTGAAAAGTGCGCTTTGTCATCTTGAAGTCCTGATGAAACGCCAAATAGTCCAACTCTTCCAATTCAGGATATTTCCGCAATGTGTTTGGGCGCCTGCAAGAAATCAATCGTTTTCTTCTTCCAACAATTTCTTCAAACTTTTTCGCGAAATATTCTTTTACGCACCATCGTTTAAGATATTAAATATGCCGAAATAGTTTTTGACGTTTCGTAATTAATTTATTTCTGTTGACTTTTCCGATTTTATTTTGTGATGAATAATATAAAAAAGCTTCAAAACTAGTTTTGAAGTCCTTAAAACTAGATATTTCTGGTTTTATGAATTTCTAGTTTTATTCAAAACTAGTTTTATGATTTCGAGTTTTAGATGTCAAATTTTGTTTGAATAATACCGATTTGTTCAAAACTTGAAACTCGAAACCCCTATAGAACTAGTTTTACGTTAAAACTAGTTTTGAATCGTGTCAATAATAGGGCTGTTACAGTCCTATTATTGACACGATTCAAAACTAGTTTTAACGCAAAACTAGTTCTATAGGGGTTTCGAGTTTCAAGTTGTGAACAAATCGGTATTATTCAAACAAGTATTGATATCTAAAACTCGAAATCATAAAACTAGTTTTGAATAAAACTAATTCATAAAACCAGAAATATCTAGTTTTAAGGACTTCAAAACTAGTTTTGAAGCTTTTTTATATTATTCATCGCAAAATAAAATCGGAAAAGTCAACAAAAATAAATTAATTACGAAACGTCACAAAATATTTTGGCATATTAAATATCTTAAACGATGGTGCGTAAATGAATATTTCGCGAATAAGTTTGAAGAACTTTTTGGAAGAAGAAAACGATTGAATTCTTGCAGTCGCCCAAACACATTGCGGAAATATCCTGAATTGGAAGAGTTGGACTATATGGCGTTTCATCAGGACTTCAAGATGACAAAGCGCACTTTTCAACGTGCTGTTGATTTGGTGAGACTCAATGTGTCAACCCTACAAAGATGGGAAGACACAGATATGAGTGCACTATGAACTACGTACATATATACATACATATATACTGTGATTTTATTACAGATCTCGTTTTTTTATCTTGTGCTGCAGCACATTCCGTATTAAAGCGGTGCAAAATCAACGCTTAGTATGCCTTCTAACTAACTATATATGTACGCAATTATAGGTTGTTGGAATTAAATAAATGAACTAAACAAAGAGTTTGCACTTTTATTTTTTTATTATGCAACGGAAAATATAAATTATATAATATTTGCGTTATATTATATGTACCTATGCATTTATAATTCAATACACATAATGTAAGTTAAAATGAACCTACATATGTATATGTATCTGCTTTTCTTACAAAACTGAGCTTTGATGCAATCTGTATTTCTAACACCGATACCGAATGTCCAAACGCTGACTTACAACTTGCGTTGATTAAAAAGACCTTCCATCGTATATAGTTCGGCATGACGTTCGCTCTCCGCCTGTCGATCAGAAGCAATTTGGCGCATTTCAATGTTCGAAATGCATCTCGGCAGAATGTTTATTTTCTTTCGCGCTTCGATCCCTTACAGCTGGTGAGTTTTTCGTAGGAATTCCCTGTAAAGGCTGACGGAAGCCTTTCGTTTTTGTACGTCTTTGAGAATATATGTGGAAAAAACTGCATCTGACCAGAAAACAGAGTCCTGGACAACGCATATTATTTGAACTTATTGCTTCGGTTTCGGTACCAGGTGATTGAACTTGTGAAAGAAATTCTGGATTTTCGTCTGTCTCCAGTCCAAAAATTTGGGAGGGTGTCTTTAGCCGTCAACAAAATATGGTATACCTGACCGAAAACCAGCCAAACCATAAAAAGATATACAGCTACTTCGACAAAACTAGGTTTAAATATTCAAAACGAGAAACTCATTTCAAAACCTTAACTAGTTTTATTTCCAGAACTGAAAAATACCGATTTTTTTCAACTAGTTTTGACTAATTTTTATAGAACTCGAAACAAAACTAGTTTTACCAAAAACTAGTTTTGTTTCTAGTTTTACAAATTCTCAATAATAGGGCTGTTAAAACAATTAGAAACACAAGCTTCTCAGAATTTTGTTTTAAAGAGCACATATGAAATAACTGTTTTGACAGTGAAACATCTAAGAACATATACCTAAGAAATTTTATCGGTGAAGAAAGACTCACAGAATTGGCGTAAAAGTCAATTCATCAAATAATAATTGTGATTTACACTGAAAAAGTTATCGATATACCTACACCTACATATTTGCTGCACTGAATATCAGAAGATCGAATTTTGGCTTATGGCCTATACAGAGTAGGGTGGATCGATTTTTTTATTTTCGGCTGTTAATATAAAGTTGCGACCACCAACAACAAACAAAATTGTACAATTAAAGTTTCCGAAAAATCTCATTTTATACTGCCCCAAGCCTTCTGGAATTTAAAAAAAAAGAACGTTATTCTTTTTCATTAAATCACATGAGAAAAACTTAAGTAAAACATAAATTTTATCTCTAATTGGTGTTTTATATGAAAATGAGAATGTTACTAATGCTCCAAATTAATTTTTTCGAGTCGCCTTTGCCCGATATAACACTTGGTAGAGGAGAGACCTTTTGGGTTTCTGCGAACGAGAGACAGTCGTTACGAAGACGACAGCTGATGGCATCGACTCGCTGTTTTTTTTTTAGTCATCTCGCTGAAGTATCACTGTTGTTCATGCCCGTTTACACAGGGAACTGTGCTGTTGTCTTCTTACTATGGGCCCGGCTTTGACCTTGCGAGGACATTTACACGTGGTTTTCTTTATTGCGCATATTCTGCGGTCATCTCGCTTTAGTCTCGCTATATACTTTTTTAGTTCCAATTGTTATCACTTTATTTTAAATGTATCTTTATTTAATAATAAAACTAAATTATGAACATTCAGTGTTAACATATGTTTTAGAAATGAATACATAGTTACGAGTATTTTACATTAATTTATGACAAACTTGAGTAAAAATTATTATAGGTTACTTAAAAACTAAAGAAATTTTATAAAGTAAACTAGATTAAAGTATTACTACACAATAAAGGTTTTTTCAATATAAAATGTTTCAAAAATGTTGAGATAAGTTAAAAACTAGGATTAAAAGGATGTCCATCTTTACGCGTGGATCTATGTCATGGGTTTCACGCAATGGTATCGCTTTAGTCTCGCCGTAACGTTGTTTTTTGATATTGGGCATGTTTGGCCAACATTTTGCTGTTTTGGTCTCTCGTCAATTTGAATTTTAAAAAATGTAAAAAATGACCAGGCTTATTATTTCATTAAACTCTAACTTAAAAGCTAGTGACATTGCAAATCAAAGACATTTATATATTTTTTCGAATCAGTCTTATGTAGATTGTTGATTTATTGCAAATAAGTTATTATGTTTGCCACTTCTTTGATGAAGTGTTTTTCTTTGGTCTAGATTGTTCCCAAACATAATTAACATAATGTGGCATAAAAATAAGTTATTCTATTAAAGTAGGCAGCCAGTAGCTACTGAATAATTCAATTAGTAATGCCAAAGTGTGACCCGCCATCATCTCCATGACTAAAAAAATGCATTTAAAAAAAGAGCATTTTGTTGCATTTCTGTATTTCCGTACACTTACAAGTATTTTTCTTATGATTTATGCACAGTAACTTGATACTTGCATCATACTTACTACTTGCATATTTATGCCTCTTCAGCATTTCCGGTCACCAATCGTTATGGAGTGCGAAACAATCTTTTTATCGCAACTTAAAGACGTCTCGGGAAGTCGTCATAGGCACATTCGCACAGCCAGCCATACCGAATCAAAAATGCACTTTAGTATAGTTGGGTACACTTTGTTATATGCAAATTCAAGATTCAAAGTCGACCCAGAAAAATGTTTATGCTTATTTGCGGTTTTTGTTGTTCTGTGTTATAAAGAACATCCACAAGTGCATAAACAGGTAAGTATAGGTACATAGAAAGTGTAACCATGAATTAAGCATTGTAACCTGTTATCGCTCAATCGTCGACATTACATCGATGACTAGCAGTAGTAGTTTGTGTGAGAAAAATAATTGGTTTGCATTATGTTTCGTTTTGAAAGAATTAAAAAAAGATCTAAGAAAAATGTGTAACTGTTGCATCTAGTAATGCGGTTGAAATATATACCTTCATATTGCTAGAAGTGCACTTTAGTTACTTCGATAGCTTGGTAAGTATATACCTAAGTGATTTAAGGCCCAGAGAAGAATATTTGTCTTCTAGGGTTTTTACATTTTTACCAAATGCCTACCTAAACTTACCTAACTACTGACTACCTTTAAAATAGAGGAAACCTTTAAATATCCTAGGGACTGTTCATTCCTGTTTCCTTGGCATCATCAAGGTCAAATTTCATAGCTTGGCATTTTCGAGATCAAGACTTTTATGGTATTGGTGTAAACCTTCTTACTGTTTCAAATCCATGAAATTTCAGGAATTCCCTGTATGTTTTTCAAAAGGGCCAGTTTTGTTTGTTAATTACACTCACGACAGTCAGTGTCATTCTCAAGGCTTTCCCAATTGAAAAGTTCCTAATTAAAAAGTCAATCCAATCTCCTTTTTTTTCATTTGAAGAACACACATATGAAACACTGTTTGTTGCGTCTTCAAATCCTTTGTTAACAAAGCCATCGCTAGCCACTCTATTAAGTATGAATCTCCCACAAAAACATCGATGTAAACTTATTTACTATTTGCTTAGTCGGTTTTCCCATTATGAATATTTTATTGCACATTTCGTTCCTTCCAAGCCATCAAGAAAAAAAAATGTTTATTTATGTACTTTAGGCTTTCATAAAACGGGTGAGTAAACCTAGTTAAACAACTCAACTTATAACAAATCACCCCTCACCGATAAATCCGTTCGTTCAGCCAAAATAACGAGATTCCCATCACCTCTTAGGATGACGATAACAAGCGACCGACGCGACGCAACGTAATATTCAACCCTTAGTTGGTTGCTACAAACATATCGCTCTTCGCTGCATAAACAATGAACGTCGTCCGTTGTTTACAATATCAATGCGTCGACACACGGCCCGTGCACGACTCTATTAGCCAGGGCTCGAACCGAACCCCTTCACCAGATTTGACTACGGTGTATACCCCCTAATATTGAGCTGTCGAAAATAGCCTTGTATTTGTTTTTGTTTCTAATATTACAAAGTTGCCGTAATATGTACCAACTTTAACGGGTGGACGGATAGAGCAAACTAAAGTGACTGCTCCTTTTTCTGAATTACACTCAGTGAGCCGTTATGATAGAGAAATTGTATCATCCCTTATATATACTTGTAGGAAAGGCGATGAGGCTACTGTTTACCATAGCCTTTGAAGTCAAAGCATTTTTTCAGGATAGAACAGTTTCAAGGATCAACCATCAATTCGGTCACGTGCTGCGGCTTAAACTGATATTGGACTTTTATCCACAGAAAAGTTAACTTCAAGAACTCGATCAGGCCTGCTTAGATATATTAAAAACAGTTAAGTAAAAAAAACTTCATTGTGACTGATTTGCTATTACAAAGTCTACAATGTAAAACATCCCTCAGATACTAAAGGGATTTTCTATACCAAAACATATTACAATCGTTATGCATGTGTATGTATAGGTACGTGTGTTGTGTGTATATTATCTATACACTTGCAAAATAACTTTGAATAATTCAGATATTTTGTGTTTACTGTTCTCACGCGTGTGACTTTTAAATGACAGATTAGAGAAGATTAATATTTGTTTATGGCATTGTTTACTATTACGTTAACTAAAAGAAACATGCACTGTTAGGTATGACGTGATACTGTTAGTTGGAAATATGCAAGCTGATATAGTGATGTGATGGGGTGGGAGGAGTATATATACCTACCTAAGTAAACTGCTGCCACACGACCAGGTCATCGCGGAAGGGTATCTACATACGTAATATTTTTGTTATTAATATTTTCATTGGATGTTGAAGATGCACGTGTCGTGGTTTTGATAAAAATGTCACATTTATAATTGGATTAGCAACACACGAAGAAGGGATATGAGATAATAATTTTAATTATTATCTTTGATAAAAAATAAGTTAACACTTTTTTATTGATAGACGGGGTTAAGAAATTCAGCAAAAATTAATTACTGTACGCTGCAAGGAATTCTTTGATGATAATATACACTTTGTGTCGGTCATACTAGAAAAATAATATAAATAAAAATTATTTGATCGAAAAATCGCTTAAACGACCTTTAGAATTGCATTTGCAAAATTGACTTTCTTAAAAGAATTCAGAAAAAAATTGGTGTCATAACAGTTCGTGGAGAACCCGCTCCTAGTGACTTACAACTATTAACCATTCCTGTGTGCGTGTGATTGGCAGGAATGGATCAATTTTTGCAGGGTCCGAACGGCTAGATGAGAAGCACTTATTCATAAGGTACTCTTGCAGGATTTGTCAGTTCCTCGCAAGACGAAGTACCTCGGGAAAAACATCACTGTTCTTAGGTGGCACTTCGTAGCGGCTGGGAATTGAACCCAGACCTTCGGCATGACTGTCCAACGCACTAACCAACATGACCCAAGGTACTACTTTTTCTTTCAGTTTTCAAAACGTGACTCAAACTTGTATCTTTTGTTCAACAGTTTAAATTAACGGATTTTGGCGAGTTAACTGGTTCAATTGGTGAGAGCATGTTTTTGGCTATTTTCACATACATTTGTACTTGAAACTTGAACCTCGATAAATTGATCAAAATTAGTGAGTTAAAATTGCTGAACCATGGATCATATATTTGACCCAAGTTTGCATAGCTGACCCTATTAGAAAACAGGTTTTATGTTTTTGAACGGAAGAAAACATGAAATTATAATTTAAATTGTTTCAATAAAAGGGGCAAATTGGGATTTGCTTGCGAACTCTTCAATCGTGGGTTATTATTGTTCTGGAAGGAATGAATAATAACAGATTTAGAAAAGTAGTCAGAGTAGACGTTGTGGTACAAAACTTTATCCATAAAACCTACGCTGCTGGTGCGAAACGAAAAACCCGATATGAAAATATGCCAGTGGAGAAAGTGATTTTTTGATATTTCTCAGGATACAGACTTGCGAATGTGTTTTGAATGTTTGACGTTTAACCAACAATGCCTCAATTTACTTAAAAAGATACACGCAGAAATGAAACACACTTTTTTCTTGTGTAATGGAACTGTCAAGTGTTCAACAAAAAGTAAAGAGTTTCCTTACATTTTAGAAGGGAACTCCTCGCAAACAAAAACTCTTCACTTTTTTCTCCATCACGAGAACGTTCACTGGTGAACAAATATGTAAGTTTTAAATGGACTCACACAAATATTTACTCAGCTTTATGTGCGTAACGAAAAAACACCTCAAAACATATGATATAAGGTACTCGGGTACCTTTATGTTAATTTACATGCAAACTAACTGTGTTATTTAAAAAATTAACCCTTAATACAAAAAAGTATTTTTAAAAAAAGGGGAACACCAATCATTGGTGGCTTTGTAAATGGTCCCATTTTTTTATATAAATGATTACTGTTTTGAGTCAACTTTTTAGATAATTACCCAACCCATCTGGAAGTTATTGTTATTGGTCCGATTTGTGGAATCGAAATTTTGTCATATCTTCACGTTTCGAGCTCCTAGAATCCAAATGCATTATTTTCATACGAAGTCGATAACTTTATTCGTTCCTGTGATATGGTGAACGTTTTATTTGGGTAATAGGGTCCTGTTTTCATAATAAAGTCCAAACTAATACAGAAAAGAACTTTTCTTCTTTTCAGATCATTAATATGTTTTTTCTTGGCAGCTTTTTAAACTTGTACTTCCAACCAGGGCTACCTTCGTGGCTCTTAAGAGGTACTTCGGCTCTTTGTTCCAGGTGTGGCTCTTTGGCTCCACTTTCAACATCAAAAAATTGACCTTTTTGAGATTTTAGCTGCTCTTTTCACTCTTTTCCAGAATAATATACATATCTACTTCCTTAAATTTCCTTTTAAATAATTTTTCTTATATTAGTTTAAGCTGAAAAATTCTTTGACATTTTTTTCTGGGGATAAAATTATTTTAAATTTTTACCTGCGAGTAAAAAATCTGTGAAATATTTCATTCATTTTTATTTTCATGCACATAGGAACGCACTTGCCGAGGGATTTTCCTCAGAATCGTTTTTCAAGAAAATTTAACTTACAAACTAGCTTAAAGTAGAAACAAGCCCATCGAATCTTTCTGCTTGAATTTAATTGTTTAAAGAATTACAAGATTCGAAATCAGATCTGGAACCGATAAAAAAATAGTGAAAGTGTCACACAAAAGTAAAATTAAAGCCTAAAATGAAATATTAGACCTAAGCCCTGACTACATATGTACATAAGCCAAAAAAGTGAAAAAGTACAAAAGTGAAAATTTTCAAACTTATTTTGGGATAAGAAGTGTTTCTCACTGGAAAACTTATATAAATGATGCAGAAAGCTTAAATTTTGGTTTAGGAAAAAATTTGTATATTTTTTTCAGAAAATAACTGCTCTAGCGGAAAAAAAAATATTTTAACTTTTGTAATTTTGCAAAAAGTGGCCAATGTAATTAAGGGTTTATAGTAATGTTCAATAACACAAAAGGCGTATTTACACAACAGCGTAAAGCCGTCGTAAATGTTATAAATTTGTAAGCTTCTTAATTCTACTACAATTTGTATGGAACATTTGACAGACTTACGCAGTTTACAACTTTACTACGTTTACGATGACTTTTCGCTGTTGCATGAAAGCCCTTAATATATATTTTCCAACTTCTGATCTGAAGCGTGATTTAAAAAAGCTATATCTAATAATTTTGAAATGGTTCGAAAACATCTGCACTATACACTATACGAAGTCAAATGTCAAATTTATTTCTATATGGTGTTTGGGGGGAATATCATAATTCATAGCTCCAAAATTCGTAATTCGTTAGTTTAATAATTGACCAGAGCAAATAAAACTTGGGAAAACCAAAAAAAAGTGTTTTTATTGGAAACAAATATTTTCCCCATTTTTATTTGTCAAAAATTAAGATACATTTTAGCACTCGGTTTTCTATTTTTTATTGAAAATTAATACGAGTATTAAAATTTGAAAACAAAAATTATACTCAATTAGATAAAATTTTGAAAAAAATAGTTTTTTTTTTTATTTTTAAGTATGTCAAAATTTCGAATTTGAAAATTTATTTTTCAAAAACTATTCACTTATACAACTTACTTAAATTTTGATGAAAATTGAATAATACATTTCTGGCTTTAAAGTATATCACGGCATTGTAAAATTAAGCGATGTTTTTAAACAATTTTGTTTCTGTTTTAAGTAATTTTTTTTTTAGAAAATTGTCCCTTCCGCCTAAACGGGAAGAAATAGCCGGCTCTGAACCTTTGGCACTTCATATATGGGAAATTTGATATTTTAGAATGTCATCTAATTGGTCAAGAAAGGTCAACTAGTGCTAGAAATTGGTCAGCCCTTGATAACTAGTTATAAAGACTTAAAGTTTCTCAAGGTCACGCGTGATTTTTGGCACCTCATTTATGGGAAATTTACAAACAAAAAGATGCCAGTGATAAAAGGTCAACTATTTTCAGTAATTGGTCAGCTATAGTTTTTTTTTCTATGAATTTTCAAAACTAGTTTCAAGGTCACAAAAAAAACTTTTGGCACCTCATTTGGGTCATTTCAAATAAACAAGTATGCCATTTGAAAGGCCATTTCACGGTCATAAAAGGTCAGCTATTTTCAATAATTGGTCAGCGATAGATTTTTTTTAATAATTTTTTTTTTTAATTTCAAGGTCATAGCGATTTTTGGCACCTCATTTATGGGAAAATTGGGAAAATTGCATACATTCTGAAGGATCTCTTGATCTATATAAAAGGTCAGCTAGTTTTAGTAATTGGTCAGCCATAGATTTTTTTTAATGAATTTTTGAATTTTTGTTCAAGGTCATAGCGATTTTTTCACCTCATTTATGGGAAATTTGGGAAAATTGCATGCCATCTGAAACATCTCTAGATCTATGTAAAAGGTCAGCTAGTTTCAGTAATTGGTCAGCGATAGATTATTTTTTACGATTACAACAAAAAAAAAATTCAAGGTAACGAACGATTTTTGGCACCTTATTTGGGTCGTTTCAAAAAAAAATCATACCGATTGGAAGGCCATTTTTTGGGGGTGTTAAAGGGGATTAAATTCAGTTTTTCTTAATTTCTCGAAAATTATAAGTTTTTTTGAAAAAAATGTGAAGGTACAAAGTTTAGCTTATGTCATTCTACACAAAAAAAGATTAACATACTTTTTTCATACAAGCAATAGATTCTGAGAAAATCATGGTGGGTACGATTTGAGTTTGGCTGCATCTCTTCTTTAAGAAACCAAGTTTTTGAGGTGCCCGGGGTAAGGGAATGACCGCCATCTTGAAAAATAAAGTGTTTGGTTTAATCCACCATGATTTTCTCAGAATCTATTGCTTGTATGAAAAAAGTATGTTAATCTTTTTTTGTGTAGAATGACATAAGCTAAACTTTGTACCTTCACATTTTTTTCAAAAAAACTTATAATTTTCGAGAAATTCAGAAAAACTGAATTTAATCCCCTTTAACACCCCCAAAAAATGGCCTTCCAATCGGTATGATTTTTTTTGAAACGACCCAAATAAGGTGCCAAAAATCGTTCGTTACCTTGAATTTTTTTTTTGTTGTAATCGTAAAAAATAATCTATCGCTGACCAATTACTGAAACTAGCTGACCTTTTACATAGATCTAGAGATGTTTCAGATGGCATGCAATTTTCCCAAATTTCCCATAAATGAGGTGAAAAAATCGCTATGACCTTGAACAAAAATTCAAAAATTCATTAAAAAAAATCTATGGCTGACCAATTACTAAAACTAGCTGACCTTTTATATAGATCAAGAGATCCTTCAGAATGTATGCAATTTTCCCAATTTTCCCATAAATGAGGTGCCAAAAATCGCTATGACCTTGAAATTAAAAAAAAAAATTATTAAAAAAAATCTATCGCTGACCAATTATTGAAAATAGCTGACCTTTTATATAGATCTAGAGATCTTTCAGATGGTATATATTTTTTGCAAATTTCCCATAAATGAGGTGCCAAAAATCGCTATGACCTTGAAATTTTTTTAAAATAAATTAAAAATTCATTAAAAAAAAACTATGCCTGACCAATTTCTGAAAATAGCTGACCTTTTATGACCGTGAAATGGCCTTTCAAATGGCATACTTGTTTATTTGAAATGACCCAAATGAGGTGCCAAAAGTTTTTTTTGTGACCTTGAAACGAGTTTTGAAAATTCATAGAAAAAAAACTATAGCTGACCAATTACTGAAAATAGTTGACCTTTTATCACTATCTACAAATCTTTCAGATGGCATCTTTTTTTTGCAAATTTCCCATAAATGAAGTGCCAAAAATCGCGCGTGACCTTGAGTGACCTTGAGAAACTTTAAGTCTTTATAACTAGTTATCAAGGGCTGACCAATTTCTAGGACTAGTTGACCTTTCTTGACCAATTAGATGACATTCTAAAATATCAAATTTCCCATATATGAGGTGCCAAAGGTTCAGAGCCGAAATAGCCCCCATTACATACGATTTTTTTCTTGTCTTTTCCCAACCTTTTCGCTTTTTCTTTTTGGTGCATCTTTTACGAATCACCCTGTATAATTGTTGAACAATACTTCAAAAATAATGAGATTTTGGTGGCCACAGTTTGAAAAATTGGTACAGTTTTGATCGGAGTATCTATTTATTAAGCTTCGTCAATTGTGAAGGGGGTAATTTAATGAAACTCTTATCATGAGATTATTTGAAGTCAAGGTCTTTTATGAAAAAGCCCACAGGCACAACCCCTTTCATTAAATGAGTAAATAACTATTGCATACAAAATGCTAGTAACTTCGGAGAATTATGGGGCTCCCAGTACTTAATTAATTCCACGATCTAATACTGAAATAATAGCAAAACGTTCAACTTGGAATTATATTGTCTCCGAATCGATTTTTTTCTAAAAGATCTCAATCAAGTGGCGAGCAGTGTATGTATACTGACATAGGTAGTTGAAAGAAAAGTCTTCCTAAACCAACCTTATATTTTCAAATCACAGTCATATCCAAAGGATGACTGACAGTACCTATATTGTATAAGCTTATGATATATTTATATGATGTGCACTTTTTTACCTCACTCTTACCTTATCATTTATATAAATATGTACATTGTAGTTACATACATATATGTATTTTTTTATAAATCAAAAAAAATATACTATCCCAACCGGAAAACATTCGGAACGATGTGCAGATACGATTTTTCAACACTTTATATATCTTGTGTGACATGAGTTTTCAGTGAAAATGTCACATCATTTTTCTCGTGTCCCCACTCTCTTCACCATCTACTTGCAGTTAAGTTTTTTTTTGCCAACCTTTCAATCGTTGGCAATGTAGAGCATGGACGGACATAGTCCAACTCGCAACTGATGGCCATCCGGGTGACATATTGTCCTTCGTTATTTCTCCTCCCCCATATCCACCTCCGCATAGATCTATCTACTCTTGCTTTTTTTTTATTCTGCCCTCTTTTTTGGTAGCAAGTTATTTAAAAAGGATTTTATGACATTTATTTTTCAGACAATCGGAATGGAAACATCACGAAACATCGGTGCCAAAAAGGGAATCTTTCGGTGAGAGGCAGGATGACGGGAGGAAAAAAAAAAAACCAATTGGAATGAGTGTCCGTATACCAGCAAACAGCAACCCTCGGATTAGTATCTTCACATCTGTATACGTGTTTCCGTTTGTCCTTCTTCCTTTTTTGAAAGATTTTTTTTTTTCAGTTCTACTTTGTTTTGAACACCAAGTCCTATAGATTTTTAAAATTTTGTTTTCCAAACCGATTTTGAACAATGTCGCAATAAAGCTTCTATAACTGAGTTTTCTGTTAATGGAAAATTTACATATAGATTTTGATTTGTTTAATTTTATTCCGGCTAAATTCTACTTGTCACTCAAATTGGAAGCAAGTTGTCAAAAAAGACTGTCGCGCATTGGCTGCCGTGCATTATCTTCTTTTGTTTTGAAGTCTTTCAGTGTCCTTGTACTCACTTTTGCTGGAAAAGACATGATGATGATAATGGTGGAGAGATATTAATAAAGTAATTGTAAGACGATTTTAATCTGCATATCCTCGAAGGCGTCACGCAGTTGTTTGACTTTTTGATATTTAAAATAAAATTATTGTGAATTCCTTCGGGTTAAAATGATAAGGAAGAGATCCATTTATAAAATGGAATTAATTTCACCAAGGAAATGATTTAATGGACATTTTCATCAATTACTTTATTATTTCATTTTGCGTTGATGGCTTGATATTTAAACATTTGTTAAAATGACTCTAATTTATGAGTGTCACGGTAGCAAAGCAACTTTGAGGAATCAAAAAACGAAGAGGTGGATAGTTTGCTGTTAGTCGTTAATTGGTTGTGATAATTTAGAATTTGTCGTTCAATGTTTTCTATGTTTTTGGGTGCTTTTCTAACTTGATTTCAAGTTAGAAAAGCAACTCATAAAAAGTTGCATAATTAGCCATTTATTAGTTGTTAATTAGTTGCGACAGTTTCGAATCTGTTGTTCTATGTTTTTTTTTTATGATTTTTTAAGTGGTCAACACTTCTAAAATTTATTATTTTTGTATTTAGTAATGTGCCGTTAATTAGTCGTTATTTAGCTAACAAAAAATCAATTTGTCATGCGATGTTTTCTATATGTTTTTGGGTTATTTGTTTTATATTAGTGTCAAGTTAGCACAGCATCTCTGACGAATCGAAGAATGGGTAGGTGAATAATTTGCCGTGGATTAGTCGTTAATTACTTGTGGCAACTTCAAATTTGTTGTTCAGTATTTTCTATGTTTTTTTAAAGTGCTTTGTTAACTTGATATCAAGTTAGCAAACCACACAAAAAAAAAAACATGAAAACCTATGTAATACCATCAGTCTTGGAGAAAAAACTGAAAGAGCTTTTAAATAATTTGACATATAAAACACGGAATAATAATTATTATCAAACCTCCTATAACATCAAAATTCATACGGACTAGCTACTCGTATGTTTTGCGATTCAATAAAAAAATATTTTTCACTTCGTTCTTAATTTAAATTTTCTCATTATAAAATCAAAAACTTCTACCTAAGTACTATTGTCTATCTATCTGCTACCTATTAATGGCAGAACAAATTACACAAAACACTTGTTATTGTGTTTTAATTTGTTCTATAAGGTCAAACATTTCTAAGTTCATATTCCAACTATCAGTAAACAAGTTCAAGAAATTAAGCAAATTTAATTCAAGCTGTATTAATTTGTATTATATTTTTAAGTGGGACAAACAAAATTAAAAGTGAACAAATACGAACTATTAAACGAAGCAGTTATTATGAACTTGCATTGCAATTGCATTATTAGGAATGCAATATTATAAGGTGACGGTACAGTCAAGGGCGGGTAGACCAGGGTCTTAACCAACAAGTTTCTTTCAGCAGGCTTTATATCGAGCAACTTGTTTCCTGTTTTGCAATCAAAGTTGGTTGAGACGACTCTGTAATGCTTTCCTCCTCTCCTGCGCCGTCCCACAAGGTTAGATTCAAAAACTTCCTAACCACATCAGTACTTGGCTTATGAATTTTGTGGTCGGTGTTGCTTAACAGCTCGTACAGTTCTTTGTTGTATCTTTTTCTCCATTCCCCATCTTATCAGACCAAAAATCACCCGGAAATTTTTCCTCTGAAAACAGCATAAAGTGCTCTTATTCGCCATTTATAGTATCCATGCTTCTGCACCTAACATCAGGACCGGGATACAAGGTGTCTTATACAGGGACACCTTAATTGCTCGCGATAAAGATTTGATCCTCAATAACCTTGTAAGCAGTTATTGGCAAGAGTCATTCATTCTTCGTTTGTTTTCAGTACTGGTATCATTTGCGGAGTAATAGCAAAGACTTGGTGCAGAAAGTCATTGACCGTTTGGGCTGGCCACGATACCAAACCAATCGACACTTTGGTAAGTATCGTCTCGGTATCGTCAAAATTGAAAAATTTCAGTATCGTCTCGGTATCGGTATTGGTCTCCTATTACTCAGTCTCCTTTAGTCTCGTAAAACAAAATCTCGTCTTGGTCTCGATTATCGGTATGGGTCTCGTCCGGTTTTGGTTTGGTTGCAGTCACAAACAAAAATTGCACGGCATGTTCTTGATCTTATAGTTGAACCAATCACATGATATTGTTATTAGTAATAAATTAATATCCCAAAAGTACGGTTTCATATAACTCTGTCTCGTATGACTCATTCTTGTTGCGTTTCATATAACAAGGTCTCGGGTCGGTATCGTTTCGGATGCTTTGGGGCTGGTTTCGTCTCCGTACCAATACCAAACGATACCGAGACTGGTATCGTGGCTAGCCCTATTGGCTACCTCGAAATTATTGCTGTCTTGTGACGTTCATCGGTGTTAAGCCCGTCTTTTTGGTGTCTTTCTTAAGACTCACCGAAGGACCGAAGCACCACTGATATGACGATTTGTTAGTATCATTGCGAGGCGAGTTATGGGACGGACTTTTGAAAGATTGTGCCTCTAGTGTCGACAACGTAAAAATTTTGTACTTTTCTTTCAAGAAAAGGTCAGCCTCGACCTTTAACGAATTAGCATGCACTTTCCATCATCATCCTGCACAAGTGGACGAGTTTGGGAGGGACGCCAAGACTAGACATTGCTCTTAATATCTCGTCTCTACAGATGCGGTCAAACGAAAATGAAAAAGTGGTGGATTTCGATACACTGATATTTGGAACTATCAAGTTGTCGAATAGCTTCAGGCATTCACTTCACAAAGTACGGCTAAGATCTTGCGATCGCGATGGAGACTGATGACGTTGTCGTTGGTGCAGCACAGAGGATCACCTTTCTTGAGGATCGGGCAAACAATCTTCAGCATCGACAGCGATTCTTCTTACATTCTCCCTTGATCATCCTTGCAGGTTATGGTTCGGGCCGTGTTACCTTGGGAGAAGTTTTTTTTAAATTTTTTAAAACCTCCGAATTTATTCCTGCTATTGCAATGTTTCTATTTTCCCTATCACTTTTCATACTCTCACTTTTTCCTTCTGAGAAGCCTGTATTTCATTCTCTTTTTTTTTCTGCTCGTAGAGCTCATGAACAACTTTTGCCCGTTGTTTAGATGCATATACTAGCTACACGTTCATTGTAATCGTCGTGTAAGCCCCAACTTCCTGGCAATGATGTTACTTGTTCTCGATGCTTGAAGGCGGTGGCACATTGAATAGGACTATTCAAGAGGTGCGAGGAACTCGATCGGGAAAGAACCTGGTGATCTCTCTCGATAGCAGCCATCCGACTCACAGTGGGACCAAGTTTGCTATTAAGGGAAAAAGCTTTAAGTGGTATAAGTTCGTTAGTATTTGCACCCACTAAATTGAATTATAACATCATTTTTTTGATCAGAGCTAAGGGGAAGCTTTGAAGTATTTTTTTTAATTTGTGGATGAACGGTACGGAAGTTCCTAAAACTCATCTATGAAAGTGAAAAAAATCTTCACGAATACAGTAGACGCTCGATCTAGTGAATTTAAAATAGTTAATTACCCACAATAGTAAACACACGAAATTTTCTAAAAAAAAATGGATTTTTTTATAAAAATAGCTCGGAAGCATTTAACATTACTTGAGAACACTGGGGAATTTTTTGGTTTTTCTTAACTTATAAATATAAAAACCATTCACATCGAACAAAATTTCCATTCCGGATCAAATTCGTCTTAAGTTCGCCTTTACAAACTTCCGCTTGAAAAAGTGAACAATCTCGAAAGAATGAACACTGAACAGGCCTGGTTTTTATTACTTCACTATTTCGAACGTCTACTGTATTACCATCAGAAACATATGTTATGGCTAAAAAAGATGTGCGACATAGTTGCATACTGAACCGCACTCAAAATACATAACGTAGTTAAAAGATGGGGACAACCTCTAGAGTCTTAAGCTCGCAAGTGACATATTCATGAAATTAGCTCACCAGAGGGGAAGACATCCGAAAGTTATCCTCGAGAGTTTTCTAGTGAATGTGCTGTCAAATGGATACGCATCTTTTTAGTATAAAATTTTGTGGTACCTATTTCTCAATAATTTTTATACAAAAAAAAAAAATTTGTCATTTTTAATTTATTTAAATATCTTAACCTTGTTCATCTGAGCATTTGAAGCAAAGTTAGAGTTTTAAAACTAATTAAACTGTCCCTTTTTTGAAAATGTAGATAAGTGCCACTGCTGCTTTCCGCGTTACATTTACAACTATAAAAAAAAAAAACACTTACATATTTGGGCATTGACTTTTTGGAGCACTGTTTTCATAAACTGTATCATTTTTCATTCACATTTGCATTTTGAAAAGTGAAATCAGATCGATGTGGGATTAAATCTGCCCTCTAGTATGAAATAATTTGACTATTCTCAAAAAATATTACATAGGAATGTAGCTTGAAATTTATCTTTTAATTTTAAGACCTTAAATTTGAAGATTGGACGTTTTAAAACCGATGTTATAAGCTTTACAATCGCTCGATTGGAAGGTTATTTTTGCATATCGAAATGTTTCTCGACTGCACATCTGGGAAAGGCGAGATAAATCGTTGGTTTTAATATCTTTAAATTATTTCTTGAAATGAAAAATCAGGAAAATAAAAATGTATTTTCTTCTTTTCACTGCCAAGAAAAAATTTTATAAACGTAGAACGGAAAAGCATTTTTTGATGACATTTTAATAAATTTTTGCTTGGTTCGTACCTGCTTAGGGGGGGGGGGGCAATTGCACCCATTGCCCTCCACCTGTATCCACGCCTGGGCATATGGAGCTGTTAGACCAATCTTCGGGCATACTTTCCTCGTCCCCCACTTGGTTGATGAGCTGGTGCATGCGCCTTACCAAGACATCTCGTCCATAGCCTTTAAATTATAGACTATGAATGAAGACAAAGAAAATTGTGAAAAATATTTAAGCTTGTACGTAATGTAACTGCTCAAAGCCGATCTCCAAGCTTGTTCTCCATTGTTTAGAAAAATCCTCTGTTACCCAATGAGCGCTTGGCCAAATGCTCTAAAATGAAAAACCATTACGATTATGTAAAATTTGCATTAAAATAATATGTACTCTACGCAAAACGCAATAAATCAATCCAAAGTAAAATTAAAATTGACATTTTCAATTGAATCATTGAATTGCGTTTCCTGCGAGGATGGTATAACGAAGCACTATGCCTATATTATTGTATTTCTAAACTCTAATTTATCTTTTCAAGCATCCATGGTGTCAAAATCTCCTGAATCAAAAGTTATCATGTTTGTTGTCTAGGCAAGATAATTTGCTAAATTTTACTTTCCATTCCAAAAATTTAGCATAACATCTCGCTGAATGGACTCTGTTCTATAATATGACTTCTCAGTCGCACCTCTCCCACCACATCATCATATCCCTCGCCCCAGCTAGTCACGTGCTGCATTAGCGCGACAACCTTTCTAAACGAAACGAATATATTCCGTAATGAAGCTATAATCGCTAGCTGGCGATAAGGTCGTGCGTTAGTCGTGGCACAAGCCTCTATGTACACCGAGAACTTGTGCTCCTCCATATCAGTGACAGCCACTTACCCGAAATTGCTGTTCCGTAAAAGTACGTATACACATGGAATAGATATATCCTGAGGGTTGGGGTTTTGTGAAACGATTCAATTTGTTATTAGCTGCGATATGTGCAACGTAGCTTTTTGTGTGTTCTGGCACGCTAGACAGCTAATAATGACGTGGCATATTCCGTTTTTCATTCTAGGACCGATAGATTCATAGAGGCAGAGTTAACTTCTATGAATCGGCTATATGGGTATACCTAAGCTTTTTTACTGTATTATGTTTGCTAAATGAAAATTTGTTGGTATTGCAGATGTTGTGTAGGAGATGTCGCGTAATGCTTTCGGCTTATTGCTGCTCCGTTGCTATCGCCACTACTAATTCTCCCCAATCTCTTGACTGAAAAATTGTTGCAAGTCATGTCTGTCTGAGTTAAGAGTATAGATTGTGTGATGCCAACTTTATATCACCAATTCCGCATTCAATTTGTGTCGTGCAAATACATTATTAGAGTAACGTTTCGAGTGGTAATGTAATACGATTAATGGTGGGTTTGGTGTGTGTAACTAATCCAAATTTGCATGTATGTGCAGTATACAGTTCAGCCAGATACTAACGTATTTTAAACCCATCATTCTAACTTTAGAATAATATGTTAGATATGATATGTTTGATGCTTTTTTCAACTACTTATATAGACTAAGGTATGCTCGATTGTGTCCAGGGTTCTTCCATGAGGAACCAACAAAACTTGAATTAGAATTTAAATATTCATAAGAAGTGAAAACAAATCTTAAAATTTCAAAAATGTAGTTGTTTTCGACGCTGCACTGTTGGAAAAATGATTATTTACTATGTATTTCCAAAAGTATGTCTACATCATTCTGTACCTGTACCTGTAAACCTGGTATCCTTAGTATTTCATACAAGAGGGTCCAAACGGAAATACTTCCACTGTTCCATCATTATCAATCAAACGGGCAGACGTAAGGCGATATATCGGTTTTGGTTGTTATGAATTGTAGCAGAGCCAAACCCATATTTTAGAGCTCACTTTGAAGGCTCATTGAGGATATACCCATTGGACAAAAAGGGAGGGGCTCATGGGGGTCATGACCCCCATAAATTTAATCATATAAAAATGGTTTCACTTCTACAAATTGATAACACTTTTTTTTTTGGTTGTCAATAAATCATTTATTCTTCCATATTTTTGGAGTCATAAGCTTACAAATCCTAATGAAAAAATCACATAGTTCGCGGAAAAATAAGTCGCAATTATTTTCCTCCCAGAAACAATTTGTTTTTGAGAATAGAGTTGCAAGAACTGCGGTTTTTACTAAATAATAAATATAAAACAGTAATTTGTTTAAAGGCAACATTTTGTTTACTTGAATTTTACCGCAAAAATGATTTTGAAATTGATTTGCAAATTGTTCACAATAGTACACAAACAATGTGATGGGTGCCTTTACTTAGTATATTTCTGAGATTTTTGGTCCAAACTTGTGTCAAAAAAATATTTATATGAATTTTGTCAGAACTTTAGACTAAAATGCGCAGAAATGCACTGCAAATTACAGAAATTCAAAGTACCCAATTACAAATTCCTTCCAATTTTATCGATTTGTCTTGGAACTTTTGTTCGTTAATATACATATGAATAATAAATAAACAGAAATAAAATATAGCCTTCAAAACATTTACCATCTGCGTAACCCCTTTAAAATTTGTAGAGTAAATACTTTTCCTTTGACAGTCAACTATTGCCAACCAGTTTATTTCAATTTTGCAGCTGTGATATCTTTCCCCGAGAAAAGACTTGAGTCGCGTAGCACATTCAGTGCAAATAAACATGGGTGAAGAAAGTGTTTAAAAAATGCCAAAGTTCCTGGTTCAGAGTGTTCCTAGTTAACAATTAATTCTGTGACCTTGAAAAAACTGAGAATTAATCTAAAATAAATCCATGACCAAGTTGACATTTTTGCATGACCGGTATATTAGATTAGATGCGAAATTTAGAGAGTTTGAATCTCGCGTAACCAAATCTTGCAATTATACAAAAATAATTGCGAATTTTACATTTTGTTTTGATATTAAACTTTTTAATTTGCGAAATGTCTTTCTGGGAGATTGAAATCTGGGGCTAAATTACCGCGTCAGTGACCAAGTTAGTGAGTGCCATCACATCCATAGAGTACCTATATTATCTAGAGTCGCGACTCGTACCCCTCCTACCTAAAACACCCGTAAATTTTATTTGAGCACATTAAGAGAAAACTCTCTTAAATTCCCTGTCCGTGAATACGTGTGATAGCTCTGAATGTGACGTTTTCAATTTTTCGATTCAATTTGTTGTTGTTTTCAGTCTAATGAGCCAAAATCCATTAAGTTATCATTGTATTGGTGAGGTTCCATTTAAAATGCATTGGGCAGCTAACACATGCTCAGCCATGTGGAGGAAATACTCACAATGGAGTTTGTAGGGTGAAAGAGAAAAAGCCCTGAAGTCGGTTCTCTAGATAATATAGGTACTCTATGATTACATCAGTGATCAAATGAACTTCAAATTTTGCTATACTAGATTGCACGGAACGTGAGCGGTAATACCAAACTCATATAATTCAGTCACGTATTGCTCGATAACTAATGCGGTAGTCTGCTCCCTGATTCACAATATGACAAGGAAACGAGACCTCAACGTGACGAGATATTTTTGCAGTTGTCTCTTAAAAATGAATTTAAAATAAGTAAATAATGCATACAAAATCATAATAAATCATTTCTCATCGGGCCATATTTTCGAAAAATTGGAAAAAAGAAAATACGCAACTCGACGACGAGAAAGGCTTTATTATTATTTCTTCATTTTAAGTTTGTTTTTAAGAGAGAACAACTCCGAAGAGAACTCGTCACATTGACGTCTCGTTTCCTCGTCCCATTGTGAACCAGGCTCGAAAGAGATATAAATAAAAGATTGCTACAAGCGAGAATTTATTATTTCGAGATAATTAAATGTAGAATTACAAAAATGCGAAATTCAGTTATTCGAGATTTTGGTTTGTGGAATTTTGTATCAGTTTAGATAGTATAGGGACATTATTTTAACTTTTTGGAACTTATTTCTAGAGTTTTCTAAACACGAGCGGTTTTTTTAAATTTGTATTCTCTATATTTTTGTTTTTGGATATAACTTAACAATTTTACTTTTAAATGTTTTGTTTAAATTAAAGTTTCCTATCGAAATGTAGCAAACAAAACTGAGCCCCAAACAACGTACATAACTTTTTCAAATTTTCAAAAATTTCCATCTATAAAATGTGTATATTTGCAAATTATTTTTAATATTTACGGAAC
The DNA here is from genome assembly GCA_946251815.1 of Dasysyrphus albostriatus. Taxonomy (NCBI): domain Eukaryota; kingdom Metazoa; phylum Arthropoda; class Insecta; order Diptera; family Syrphidae; genus Dasysyrphus; species Dasysyrphus albostriatus. The sequence continues at coordinate 98,256,766 of OX276336.1, forward strand.
AAGGCAGCACAATTTATATTTTAAATTGAAAATGGTGGTGCTTACTTAACGCTTCGCAAATTTGTTTTTCGGACATAAAAGTTGCAAATATATGCGAATTTTATTTCATCTCTTCAGCGTATGGCAGCACAAGCCAAGCACAAAGTAGCAAAACTTTAATTTTTTGGAAATTACTTAATTTCAACAAAATTTCATTGGTAAAGCTTACAAATTTGAAATTTTGCTTTAATATTTACAGCACGAGGTGGCAAAGTTCCTCGAGTAGATACAGCAAACCTTTTTTTTAAATCAGAAATGGCTTCTAATTGACACTACAGCCCTTTGTTAAGTTAATTTTTGTCCATAAGAGTTGCAACTATTTGAATTTAGTGCATCTTTTTTTGGTGGTGGTTGGATGTTGTAGGAACTGGGGGCCTCGAGCTGTATCTTTTCCTACACATCAAGTGCTTACATTACCTCCAAGTTGGTAACCGCTGGATACTGGTCTTGGCTTTATGTCATGACTTGCTAAACTTGTAAGTGCGAGTGTTGATCAAGGAAAGAATTGCAACACCAAACCCATGGTCCTACAGATTGGAGGTTAGTGCGTTGGGCTAACGACCCGGCCACAGTAAAAAAAAACCAATTGTTATGAAAGAGAAAAGGGAAGCCTCAACGAAAGTGGACTGCGAGTATGCACATGAAATGTAAGGACACTCTATACGCCAGGTGCTACTCAAAAACTTGAATCTGTCCTCACGCGGTACAAGGCAGATATTACCGCAATCCAGGAGATACGATGGATAGGATCAGGGATTATGAAAAGAAAAGATTGCGACATTTATTACAGCTGTCATCAAAGATTGCACATGTTAAGATGCGGATTCGTCGTGAGAAATCGACTTAGACCGAGAGTCATCGATTTTAAGCCGATCGGCGATCGCCTGGATGTGATCCGCATCAAAGCTACCTTCCAAAACATCAGCCTAATATGTGCACACGCCCCTACCAATGAAGCGGAGGAGTCTAACAAGGAGGATTCTTACGACCTCTTGGACGGAGCCTGTCCGGAGTACGATGTCAAAATCGTGCTCGGAGACTTCAATGCTAAAATCGGGAAGGAAAATATCTTTGGCGGATTAGTTGGAAAGCACAGCCTCCACAAAACGACAACAGACAACGGCTTTCGACTAATCGACTTTGCTGCAGCTCGTAATACGGTGATAAGTAGCACTAGGTTCCCCAGGCGAAGGATACACGCAGCAACCTGGCGATCCCCAGATGGTCGAACCGCCAACCAAATCGACCATGTGCTAATTGGCGCAAGGCACGCATCGAACATCTTGAACGTGCGAACTTTCCGAGGTGCAGAGTCTGACTGTCCAATGAAAAGAAAGCGAAGTGCGCCCAAAGGAAGATATTCAACATTGCATGCCTTAGCACATCTGAGAAAGCCAGAGACTACAGTGAGCAATTAACCGGGAAACTCTCTGCCGTACCCCCACCCACAAGTGTCAACAACCAGTGGAACTTGTATCACGACGTCATTAAGGAGACAACCGAGACCACCATAGGTTATCAACCACCTAAAAAAAAGAACCCGTGGTATGATGAAGAATGCGCGGTATTGAAGCTGGGGACGGAAAATGCACGATTACAAATGCTGCAACGGAAAACAAGAGCAGCAAGAGAGGAGTACCGTGAAAAGAGCTCAGGTATCTCGAGGAGTCTAGCACTACCACCAACACCCGCTGGTTCTACAAAACAAAGCCACTGGCATGTGGTTATAAGACCGGCACGTAAGCTCTTCGAAACAGCGAAGGGAACCTATTCACCGAAGCACAGGGAATTGTTGACGTGTTTAAGCAGCATTTCCAGCAGCTGCTCAATGGGCATTCTGTAGAGGAAGCGACAGCAGAACAAAGAAGCATGAGACCAGTCAATGAAGATCCAGTCCCAGTGCCCATTACTGAAGAGATTAAGAAAGCAATCCACAAGCTTAAGAACAACAAATCCGCCGGCTCGGATGGCCTACCTGCGTAACTCTTCAAGTGTGGAGGAGATGTCCTGGTAGGGTGCATATACCAGCTCATCAACCAAGTATGGGAGGAGAAAAGTATGCCCGACGACTGGTCAATTAGCTCCATATGCCCAATCTACAAAAAAGGCGATTCTATGTCCTGCAAAAACTACAGAGGTTTATCCCTGCTTAACGTTGCATACAAGATCCTATCCAACGTACTATGTGAGCGTCTTAAACCTTTCTGCAACACTATGATCGGCACGTACCAGTGTGGCTTCAGGCCAGGCAGATCAACGATAGACCAAATCTTCACATTGAGGCAAATCCTGGAAAAGACCAACGAATTTCAAGTCGAGATCCACCATCTTTTCATCGACTTCAAAGTCGCATATGATAGCATTAGTTGCCAAGAGCTTCTATAGGCGAGGTCCGAACTCGGGATCCTGGGAAAGCTGATCCAGCTATGCCGCATGACGTTACAAAATACGTGGTGCAACGTGCAAATGGATAATAGCTCATCCGAGCTATTCCAAACATGTACAGGGTTCAGACAAGGAGATGCATTATCATGTGACTTCTTCAACCTAGTCCTGGAGCAGATAGTTCGCAAGAGTGGTGTTAACCTGGAAGGCACTATCTTCAACAAGTCTTCGCAACTGCTTGGCTATGCGGACGACATCGACATCATCGGCCGCTCCAAGCGAGCTGTACTAGAAGCATTCACAGCTATTGATGAACAGGCGAAACGCGTTGGTCTTGAAGTGAATGAGGACAAAACAAAGTATATGCTATCAACAAACAAAGCTTCATCTGTCCATCGCCTAGGACAAAACGTCACTGTTGGTAGCAGTAATTTCGAGGTAGTCAAGGAGTTCACCTACCTCGGAACAAACATCAACCCCACGAATGACACCTTAGTGGAAATCCGACGAAGAATTACCCTAGCGAACCGCTGCTACTTCGATTTGGCCAAACAAATGGGTTCAAAACTCCTCTCCCGGAAGACAAAGTGCACCCTATACAAAACGCTAATTTTACCAGTTCTACTCGCGGTTTCCGACGCAAGAACGCTTGGTCTCGATGACTGAAGGGAGCGTGCGAGGGACCGCAACCGATGGAAGACCGCAATATCTCAGGCAGAGACCCTCCATGGATCGGGAGCCAGATAAGTAAATAAGTAAGTAAGTATCTTTTTGGCACTTAGCAGAACAATTTGAGTAAAAAGAGCACCTAAGGATATCTTGAAATTAAAAAAAAATACATTCGTAAAATTTTTGAAGTTCATTAACTGTTTGATAAAATTACATTTGCTTAGATATTAAAAAACTGATAGTGTCACTTTTACAGTACAAAATCAAAAGTGTAACTTTGACCGCACGTGGTCCCGCGCTTCCAGGGGCCCCGCAAGTACTTGAAAGGTCTTTCAAAAATAAAAATTTTATTTTGGCAACATTAATTTTTTAATTTTTTTTAAACTTCGGATCAATAAAGATGCCTAGATATTGTATACTTGTAAAAATTAATTTCTTTAATTTTTAAAATTTTAATTGCAAACATTATGTTTTTTAATTATTCATGCCATTTTTATGCCATTCTTTTTTAAGTCAGTTGTCCAAACATGATACAAATTCGGATATGGTGGTTAAAGCATGTTATTACCTAGTTTCAGTTATTTGAATCATGGTTGAAGCTCAATAGAACTAGTTTTATGTTTTTGAACATGCTACCAAGAAAATATGAAATTTCAATTTCCATTGAGTCAATAAAAGAGAACAAATCAGAACGGCTTGCGAACTCTTTAATCTTTTGAAGGGTCCAGGGGAAGTACAATTGAAGTCCAATTGGGTTTATTGCAAGAAAAAATAAACTGTAGGTAGTTAATTACTAAAACCAACGCTTATTTCTAAGGAAAATAATGAAAGAAAAAAATTATTTTGTCCAGCTCAAAGAACTTAACAATACAAACTTATATTGATATCAGCTTCTTCAATATTTTTGCCTGATATGCTGATACTCGTGTGAGTCAAAAGGACCTTCAAAGTTGATGGAGTCACATTAATAATATTTTTTTGAAAAGACCGGGAAAGATAATGAGAAGCGGCTTGCTTTTTATTCAGATATCTTTAGATTCTCAAAATATTAGTTTGAAAATAAAATAATTTTCATAATCGAATCATTGGGCTATTTTTAAAAATGCAATTTGTTTTGACAGGACCTAGCTTGCATTATTTGTAATATTGGATATATTTTTTTTTAAATGTTAAGTTGAAAACTCATTGGGGCTAGGCGTAATTTTTCCTTTTTTCAATGAATGAATTTTTGGAGCAAAAAAACAAAAATTAAAAAAAAGCTTTAGAAAATGTGCCTGTTTTATATACTTATTAAAATCTATTAGTGGTCGTCATTAGTTTTTTCCCTTTTTTTAATATGGACTTTTGTTTTTCTCCTAGAGCCTAGACTAGACCCTATATTTGTTATTTTTTTTTAAAGGAATAATACGGACTACGTAAAGTAATCAGAGCGTAGATAGACGTTGTGATCCGAGTCCTTAAATCTAGTACTTACTTCCTCGTGAAGTGACCAGTCAACAGTAAAGAAAGTGACTTTAAAATAATATGCGGCTCTGGTTAATGGGGGGCTTGGAAACATATAGATCTGTTTGAGCTTCAATATCAATTTGAATATAAACCTTTAAATTGTCTGTATTATTTACAATTATCTAATTCCCCCTCGTTTGACTAGGGGCCCCCGCAAATTTGATCTCACATACGCCTTGTTTTGGCCTAGCGCCGCCACTGTTAATAAACTTACAGAGTTCGATAAAAACTCATTTTTTAGATAATTTGACTTGGTTTCACAACGAGGAGATGTACTCAAACACAAATCGGACAATAAATCCGGTGGATTAGTGAAATTTTAGTAAATTTGTTGACAAGATTTGCTCCACCTTGAAAATCATGAATGAATATGAATACGCTTTTTTGTGTAGAACTACATAAGTTACATTTTTTTTTTTTCAAAAATACTGATAGTTTTCCAGAAATTTAGACAAAAAACTCCTTTTACACTAACCCCAAAAAAAAATAAGCCCTAATTTACGGAACTTTTTAGGATAAGCTTAACACATCAAAACAAAGCTCTCCTCCAAAATTTACCTTTGCCGGAATTTTTTGGAAGTGAAAGTCATGGGCTATCTTCTAGTTTCTAAATTATAGAGCAAATATATTGAAAAGTGGCCAGTAGTGTGATTTAACCCTCAGAAACGAAAAGTGAATTTAGCAGCTTTTTTGGTCTTAAGAATGTGTATGCCCCAAACAACATATTCAATAATGAAAACCTTTGAACGGTATGTCAAAAAGCATATTCAGATTCTCTAGCCTAAACTATTGAACAAGTTTAAATACAAAACAATTTCTTTAAGCAAATGTATTTCATAAAAATATTGATATTTCATAAAAATCTTCCCTTGAGGGTATTCGTATCGTTTTTAAATGTTCACTTCTCTTCATATACGTTTAAATCCGCTCCTCTCTCCCTTTTGATAATATGTATTTTCCAATATTTGAATTTCACAGAAACTCCAAACTTAATTAATGCTTTCACATTAATTGCCACATCACGTTGATGCCACAGTACGCTGGAAAAAGTTCAATATAAGAAATTAAAATTTTTTGACTTTTCGTAAATTAAAAAAAAAAAATGACTTTGCAAAAAAGTCCAGAGTCCACCCACCCATCAGTCTCGGGTTAGAACTGTAAATTTATAAAAGGAATATTCGCAGGTGGAACTCTTTCATCGCACAGTATCAAACGATATCTGTTTACAAACAACTTCAAATGTCATCTTGAAAAAAGTAATTTTCAACCTTTTGCGATATTCGCATCGATAGCGGTACAAGTTGGGTTAGGGTAAGGTTGTTGTTGATGCGGTGGTACTGCTACTGGTGCTGGGTGCTGATGGTCCTGCTGCTGCTACTGTTTGGTACCCTCTTTTAAGGACGAGTCTGTAATTATACAAATGAAATGCAAACAGAATGTGGAGGACAACATCATGCAACAAACTTCATCAATGGTACGGTAGCGCATGGAACTTAAACAATCCGGGAAATGGAGATGTTTTAAATTAATTTCAGTTTTTTTTTTTGTTATTTAACATTTTTTCTTCTTTGTTTACAACATGTGATCCCAGCCAAAGTCTGGAAGTAATCATTTACAACAAAATATTGCAGTCTCTGTTTATAATTAAATATGTTACATGCAAATATCCCCATCCCCCGTTGGGATTTTCATCTTTTTCTCTGCCTTAATGAAAGGTTTATTCAATTTCAATTAATGAATTCCCATTACACGGACATCAAGTTTATGAAAACCACCAAAATGGAATTGAATGACAAGGCACCCCACCCCACTATGGAACAGGAGTGAAGAAACAACCGCAAAAATTGTCTTAAAATTTGTTGGGTGTACAGTAATGCTCGACCCTAGAAAATCTTTAAGCCCATTCGAGAGAGATGGGCCAGCTGGGGAATGCCGCTACTTAGGTGGCGCGGAAGTTTAAGTACGAACCTAAAACGACTTGGGGTGGAAAACCGCAGACAGCTAGCTACCTCTTTTTGGTCAAGAACCTGATCAACCCCCTTCTGTAGAACCACCTTAATTATAAAATTAAGTTAGAAAACTTGTGAATTTAAAGAATACATTATTCACTTCCTATTCTCTCCATTTTTCCATACAATTGCACCACTGTGTGGGGGTACCTAACCTAGGTACATTCCCATCCATACCCCTTGGAATGTACAATCTTATGGACGTTGATCCTGTCTAATTTTGTTTTCTTCATCCCATTCTTTGCTTTTCATTTAACGTGGCCTCTCGTCCCAAGGTCTACGAACGGGGAGCGAAAAAAACCCTTTTTGGTGTTATTGTCAGTCGAAAGAATTGTCCTTGTTCTCTGGTAAATTTTCCACCATAACGGGGCGTTGGACAACAAAATACCAGGACTCCGTTATACAGTTGTCGTTCGTCCATTTTAATTTTGTTTATTAATGAATTTTTGGTTAACTGAGCATTAAATGAAATCTGTAGAATCACTGACAAAAGGGATTCAGCAACGGCAACAACAATAATAACGACAAAAAAGTTTCAATCCCTTTTCGTTTTTTTTTTTACAATTTCAGGACTTGTCATTTAAATTTTTCTGTTTTTTCGTTTTTTTTTTGCATTTCGTTTCGGCTGTCGTTTGTTTGAATTGTATTGTCCTGTTGTTGGACAAAAAGAAAAACAAAAAAGGACTAAGTTTTTAAGGACTTTTTTGTAGGGTTTCGTTCGTCAATCGATGGGGGCTGTCAAACTTTTTCACTATCGTTGTTGGGGAAAGGGTAGTATGAGTCTGAGGTATTTACCATCAGATTAATAAATCTTCTCGTTTTGGAAATGAAGCTAGCGCGATACCTTCTTTTTTACATTTGCAAATAAGATTCTACATAAAATCCTGATCGTCGGAATAATCGATTAGTGGTGTTAAGGAAACCACCCTTTTCGCGAATTTTATACAATTAACACGATTTCACCTTATGGCACCGGAATTATTCCATTGCTTGACTTGTTCCCCAAAGTGACACATGACGGGCGAAGCACGCAAATATACACATACTCCCACCCCACATAGACATATCTATATACTTAATAATATGGCTTGTTGTTTTCATCCGTGAATTAACACTTATAAAAATGAGTGACAGGCAATGAGAAAATGCAATTAACTTTAAGTACGAATAATATGTATGCGTGTATAAGTATAGAGGAACATAACAAGATGTTGTCATTTTGTTGCTGCGATGCGAATAGCGAACGGTGATGCCAGCAAAAATAAAGATGTTAAAGAACAGAAATGAGAGTATGAGAAGTGAAATACAATATTCCCCCATTGTCGGAACGTATACTTAATCCTGTGCGAGCATAGGAGGACATACCTTACGTTATACAACTTGCTTCTTGTTTCGTCCTGAATCCTGACTGATGGTGGTAGAGAGGGATTAATTGTATTGTCATTAAGTTAGAGTGAGAGTATTTATGACAAGCAGTACTGAGATATCACTTAATTTCTTTTTTTTGTTTGATATACAAGCTCAAGAAGTGTTTGATCCCTGGAGAACATATACAATTATATTTACAAACAAACACAGGAAGTAGGAAGGTAAAAACGAAAATCTAAGAAATAAATTATTGACAAATTTGTTGGGAAGGGAAATAAGTTAAGCAAAAGTAAATAACACTGGTTAGCGTAATTTCGTTACAAGAACCTAATTTATTAATTTTCTGAAGAGTTTTTTTTGATGTATTAATATTACATAGTTGTATTATAAAAAAAAATGAAATCGAATTTTGAAAATAATCAAAAATAACAAAATAAAAAAAAACTATGTTTCGCTATGTTTATTTTTTACCAAAAACAAAAAAAAAAGGAAAAAATGAATATTTTTGTATGGCAACTCCAGCTGCTTAAGATGAGCTTAAATTATAATTCGAATTTCCGCAACCACGCTTCTTCTCCTTCCACTCCTTCAAAATCGTGGAAAACCACCAAAAATTGGCTTTTTTAGTTTCTTTCCGATGTACTTTTATGGAAAAAAAGTTATAAGGAAATTTGTAGAAAACAAAATTTCCAACAAATATGAAAAATTGAAGTTTTTTTTACACAACTACTAAAAAGGTGCTATGGAGCTCCCAGAAAAAGCTAAAATTTCGGTTTTTTAGAATATTCACTTTCTTCACTTGTTACAGCACATAACTCTTTAATCGTTCATTCCGTCTTTATAAATCAATCTTGTAGATTTTGTATTTTGTGACCAAAGCAATTTGGTAAGGCTAGAGAATGTTCTTTTCATTCAAACGTTCTCACTTACTCACATTTTTTCCTGATCTGTTTTATTATAGTCTCTGAACTAGAATTGGGAAGAAATCTTGTAACTGATTTGTCTTACAACCAGGATATTGAACTACAGGGTGTCAGGAAGGCATACTGCTTTGTCTTGCCACCATTTTGGTTAACATAGAAATGGAAAAATATTCAATAAACCAACGAGTTTTAATCGTTAAAACATTTTATCAAAATCAGTCATCGATCACTGTGACGATGAGAAAGTTACGTAAAATTTTTGGGAGAAACAACGTTCCAGAAAAACGCACTATTTATCGTGTATTGAATGATTTGGAAGAAAGAGGGTCTGTTGGTGATAGGTTGGTGATTCAGTTGACTCAAGAGCTTCTTCCACATGACCATTTAAAGGATTACAATGGAATTACTGCGAGACCTTTTTCCACAAAAAGTTATTTCAAGAAATGGTGATGTTGATTGGCCTTTAAAGTAGCCTGATTTGACGGCTCTGAACTTTTTTTTGTGGGGATATCTGAAAAGCAAGGTTTATGCAAACAAAAACAGCAAACAGAAACGCTTGAGCAACTCAAACAAAATATTCTTGATGAAATTAATGAAATACCGCGTGAAATGTGTGAGAATGTAATCAAAAATGTGCTCAAAAGGTCTCGTATTTGTGAGACTAACAGAGGCGGACATTTACCTTATATTGTAAATGTATTGTATTGTATTGTAAATATTACAGGGCGGACACCCTGTATTAGGATAGGAGAGTCAAAAACACTTGTGTAGACAACCTAGACATCCGTTGGTGTTTATTCACCATTTCCCAAAATATGGGACCAACAGTTTCAGAAAGTAAAAGTCTAACTACATCCACAGAAAAAAGCAGGTTTAACTAACTAATTACTGGTTTATTTATTATACCTGATTTTCAGGTAGTTGTTTTTCAACTCGGTAGATCAGGTTTACTTCTTAACCAAATATCTGATTTTAATGTCTTTTTAAATCAACATAGGTTGCAGGTAATATTTGCATGACATCATATAAATTTAAAACTGCCTTAAAATAATAAAACTGAAACTGAAAGTATAGAAATTAATTACTATGTATATTATTTTATTTTGAAAATACTTTGTGATACTTAGTTTTGAACAATAGGAACCTCTCACACATGGAAATAGCACGAATCCTCTGGGCCACTTCACTGCATAAAAAACTTGGGCAAAATATGAATAAGTTGAAAGTGATTTTGTTTGGATGACATGTGTGTGTATATGCTTTAACATTGGTGTCACGTTAAAATTAACTGGCAGAGTGTTCCTTTAATATGAGGTCAGGTTAAATTCAATAAGTAAACATCGTAAAAATAACCACATAAAATGTTACTTCAACCTGATTTGTAGTGAAATAGAAATTCACAACATAAAGTGATCAAAAACACGATCTCAGTTAATATAAGCGCTATACTCTATTCTAGATTTCTGTTTACCAGAATTTAGTGTTAAAATAACAGGTCACCTTCTTAATTCAATGTAGGCTACCAGGTTAATTTAACACTTAATATAAGGTTAATAAAATCAGGTTAATTTCTGAAATGTCTGTAACTTTATATGGGATTATGCACTTTGTAAATTCAACTGGGCCCAGGGTAATTATTTACCTGACTTTTTTTTGAGTGTAACGGCTATCAACAAAAAAGCATAATGTTCACATTTTAGGCCAAAACGTCAAAATTGATAGCAGCAGCTTTTAATTAGTTAAGAATTTCATTTACCTTGGAGCTAATACTCGTATTAGCCACGAATGATACCCAAGTGAATATACAGTGAAAAATTACTTTAAAAAACCGCTGCTATTTCAATTTGTCAAACAAGTAGATTCAATACTCTTATTAAGCTCACGACAAAGTGCACGCTCTAAAAAACCACTTTTATATCCATAACTCGGTTAGATGAAAATGAGAATAAAAAACTGATACTGTACTGGTGTCTCTATTTGCAAGACACATTATTTGTCGGTTCTTTGGAGGAGAAGCTACAAATGTGAGTCCAATGCAAAAATGACCCTTAGTGTAGAACAAAAACAAAATTCGTCTACTTGGCTAGGCCACATTGAGCGAATGGGAAATACTGTTCTAGTATATTGAGTTCTTGAATTGAATCCCAGGTTGAAGGCAATAAAAAAGATCAAACCTTTGGCTTGAGGGTTGAATGGTAGTATTCATTTTGATGGGGACATACATATGTATATCAGCGAGTTGAAATTTTCCGTGATCCTTCTATTTATTGTGAAGTACCTCGTGGCATTTAGGTTAGTAGGTTGGACTGTTATGCTGAAGGTGTGGGTTCGAATCCCAGCCACTGCCACCTTAAGAAAACAGAAATGTTCTTGTCCGAGATACTGACTCTTGCGAGCAACTTGCGAAAAAATTGTTGATTTAAAAGTAAGTAAATAATATAAGAGAATTAAAGCTCACAACATATAATATGGCCAATTAAGCAGTTGCAAAAAAAAAACATTAACTCAAATTGTTGATTTATTTAAGTAGTTTTAGAGTTTGTAATATTAAAAAAATCTTAAATCAAATTGTTTTTACATTTTGTTGAAAGCTCCAATGTAAAATGATTCTTATTTAATTAATTAATTTAAATAAAAGAATAATTATTTTTTTGTATTTGTTTTCATCAAAATCCATTTTATTGCAAGCAAATTTCTTTCAAAATTTCTAGTATACTTTTCTAAAATTATAAAATGATAAGATAAGATAAGATAAGATAACCATTGCAAATTTTCAAAATTTAATGAATTTTTACTTACAGAAAATAGTTCGTTTAGAAAATTTCCATTGCCGCCTAAACGAAGGCAAATAGAACATTCAATACATTATTTTTCTTTTCTGTGTCGTTCTCTTTGTCACACTTATGTACATTAGGGTGGTCCTTATATTGGATTTTTTTTATTTCAAGATGGATAGACATCAAATGGCTCTACATAAAAAAAAAATTCTTAACTTTTTCAGGTATTTATTTCACCCCCCTGGTGTCCCTATTATCACTTTACGGTACTTAATAGTTATGAGGTTTGGGTGATTGTTATAAAACGCGATTTAGACGAGAAAAAAATTGTAGTGGAGAGGTGGTCTATTTCGACGCGTTTAGGTGGGAAGATAATTTTCAAAAATATGGCTCAAAACAGAAAAAAGCTTTTTTTAAAGCCACGATTTCATTCTATGTAATGTTCTTTCTAAATAAAGTTTTTATTTTAAATAGTTTTTGAAAAATAATTTTAATCTTACAAAAATATATTTTTTTTTTTTTTAATTTTTATGTTTGAATTTTTTTTTTCAAAAACTATTTACAATAAAAATTTTATTTAGAAAACATATTATAGAATGGATTTATAGCCTTAAGAAAAATAAGAGTTTGGCATGGTAAGTGTTCACGTTTTTTCTGTTTTGAGCAAATTTCTAAGAAATTTGTCTCCCGCCTGAACGGGAGGAAATAGATCCTCCTCCCATACAATTCTGGCCTCGTCTGAAACTGATTGATACAACTTTAATTGTAATTGAATATTTGATAAATTTAAAACAAAATAAAATTGAATTCACGAACTAAAATATTTTAAAAAAGTTTTCTAAATAGTAGCGAAAACCCAAAGTACAGAAGCCCAATGATCCGGAAAACCCAATATTCCAAAAAAAAACCTAAACCGAAAACCCGAATGTAACGAAAAATCCAGAGTACCAAAAAAATAAACAACGTCCCGAAGAACATAAAGGACCGAAAAACTAGCTAAGGGACCTTCTAAGGGAAAAATACATTCAGAGAAAAAATCAAGGTAAATAATTAACCTGGGCCCTGTTAAATTTACAAGGTGCATAATCCCATATAAAGTTACAGATATTTCCGAAATTTACCTGATTTTAATAACCTTATAGTAAGTGCTAAATCAACCTGGTGGTCTAAATTACCATATTGAAGTTGATTTAAGAAGATGACCTGTTATTTTAACACTAAATTCTGGTAAACAAGAAATTTTAACAAGAACATAGCGCTAATTTTAACTGAGATCGCGTTTTTTAACACTGTATATTGTGATTTTTTCCACAAATCAGGTTGAAGTAACGTTTTATATGGTTATTTTTACAATGTTTACTTGTTGAATTTATTAAAGGAACACTCTGCGAATTAATTTCAACGTGACACCAGTGTGTGTGTGTTAAAGCACTTACACACACAAGCCATCCAAATAAAATCAATTTCAACTTCTTGATATTTGGCACAAGTTTTATGCAGCGAAGTGTAGCCCAGGGGACGCGTGCTATCTCCATGTGTGAGAGGTTCCCAGTTAAAAACTAAGTAAGTATCACAAGGTATTTTTAAAATAAAATAATATACATATGACGGTAAGCAGCGTTAGAGATGGGACCTAGACGCATTTACCCAAGACATAATAATTACCGGAACAGGATTGATTCAACATTGAATCATGTTAGATTAACTAGATCTTCATGTTAAATTTATAGGACATTGAGTATTTATTCATGTTTTTAACTACATTCTCATGTAAAGTTAACTAGATTTACAGGTAAAATTAGGAAGATTTTCAGGTGAAATTTACAGTTTTATTATTTTAAGGCAGTGTTAAATTTACATGATGCCATGCAGATACTATACCTACGACCTTCGTTGATTTAACACGACATTAAAATCAGGTATTTTGTTTAAGAGTTAACCTGATCTACCGAGTTGAAAAATAACAACCTGAAAATCAGGAAAACCAGAAATTGGTTAATTATACCCGTTTTTTTTTCTCTGAGCTTAGACCCCTCTCCAATATATTAAAAATAAGCAGCAATACAAAAAATTAAATAAAATTATCTGCTTGCAGCAAGCATATGGGATGAAAATAATGAAAATTGGTTCTTACAACGACAGGTTACTTTCTATTTGAAAATTCAAGAAAATCTACTTTTTGATTAAAATTTTATCTGTTTCAAAATAATTTCTTAAAACAAAACAACGATTCAAAACACAAAGAAATAAATACAAATCGAATACAATCAAGTGATGGCTCACTTTAAATCCCACTTTTTTCGACTTTTGCTTAGAAGTTTAATTGAGTTACTTTACCTTAAGATAATATTTGTGTCATCAAGAGCAAAGTTCTAGTATTGATTCGATATTTATCAGAAAGACATATAGACACAACATATCCATTCCAATTCCATGCTACGAGATCAAAACTAAAAACTATAAAATTAAATTGTATCAAATTCAATTTGCCATCGTTTCATTTTGATACTGATGCCGACAAAATTGTACAATTTGTCGAATGGGAAATTTTCACAATAAAATAATTTGAAGTGTATAACAACACCACTACTTAATTAACAATGTACATACAAATCTGCGTCAGCCCTTTTCAGCCAGATTTTGTTGAAAAATTGTGGAAATGGTAAAACGAAAAACGTCAGCAATATATAGCTGGAGGAGGCCCGAATCCTTTTACTTAACATTTTGACAGCTATACACGGTAGGTTTTTCGGTCTCTCATTGAACGTCTGATGGTATTTTAAGATTCTTTGTCGTGCAACTTACAAGCTTTCTCCATCGCATTCGATTTGAATTGAAGAAGGGGTTACTTGGTTTGGTTTCGGTGTAGTGGAAATAATGGTGGCACATACTCGGAGATGGTGAGAAGGGGGCTTTAAAGTGGGACAAGGGCAGGCAGGTGGCAGGCAGCGGAACAAATGGTGGCAACTGTGTCGAAATATGGCAATATAATCGAGAAGCCTTACTTGCTGCAGCACTTAAAGGGTTGTGACTTGCTCGTGTTTATTATGCCTGTACACAATAATGTCAGAAGGTTGTTGTGATTCAAGGAACGGAGTGAAGGCGGAGGCATTAGGCAGTTCCCGCGTTCAATGTCGGTATTACGTGTATAGTTGTCGCTTGAGTATTTGTTCGACGACATATTACATGGAAATAATTTAAAAGAAACAAATCTTTAGAAGGTAGTAATATTGAACTGTTAGAAGTGTGGCAGAATGGGGAAGAACTCCCATCTCCCAACATGCTGCCAAAATGAAAGCTGTAAAGCAGGGTAGCACACAATAAAATTTGTAGCAGTTGTTGTTATTTTGAACTTTAAAAGCAAAGCAGAACGCTTCTATTGATGTTGTCGTCGAAAGGCTTAAATAAGTGAGTTTTCGACGCACGGGGGGTGAGTATTTTATTTAAAATGTCAAAGTATTAAAATAATGTTTTATGGTGGCTATTATTCCGCTTTATTTATACTACGAATGTAGGCACAAAATGATTTATTTCTTGGAACAGATTGTTATCGATTCTTTAGTTCAATTCTGATACATTGGTTATATACACATTTGCTTTAATATTAGTTACATATAACTTTATTGGCACTTGCTACTAAATGTGTCTTTAAACTTTCAACTTATTTGTGAAAATATGACGCATTTGATATTATGTGCCTCATTGTTTTAAATATTTCCCTATTTGTTTTAGTTCATCTAAAATGTTTATTCAAATGATTTTCTCGAAAGGGATCAAATGGTTTTCATTCAAAGTTGTAGCTGTAATGTTTTAAGCAATAAAATGGTTCTTCGATAATTTTTGAGAAAATTAGTTTAGTTTAAGATTTAAACGGATTTTTCCTAATATGTACAAAATATTATCTAGCTCATAAACCTTAATTCAAACTGAAACGTTTATATATTTAAGACATTGAAATGCCGGAGTTATACACTTTTTGAAAAGTATTTTATAGTGCACACTACCATGATTCCACATTGGCAGATATTTTGAATTCAAGTCAATTAAAAGGTGGAACTTACTTTCTAGCAAAATTGGCTTTTGATGGAATAATATTTCAAAAATTAGAATATGTCTTATTTTTTTTTAATAAATTTGGAAATAACGTTAAATTTTTGATCTCACTTTAGAAAATAAAATTATAGAAATTTAGTTTTATTTCAAGTTTATTTTTTTTTAATTATTGTTTTCTAGTAACTACAAAAAATGGTGATATCTGTTTTTTTTTAATTCTTCTTATACAAAACTAAAATGTAGGTATTGCTTAAGTGAAATAGAAGCAATACTCTAGAGCTATCCCATCCTGCTTGGCAACACTACTTATCCCAGTTGGATTGACAGAGGCGCATGGAAAAGAACGGGCCCCTTCGATACTATGACGGGCCAACCAATAAAAGATTATTACGAGTATTACCAAAATCGAAATTAATTGTACCAGCTTACCTTCGAACTTTTTTTTAATATGATTTGGCGCAAAAAACATTTCTGACCTTGAAGAAACAAAAACTTTTAATATTATTTTAAAAAAAGCCTATGGCTGACCAAATACTAAATGTTGAGTGTAATTTTTTTTGCGAATACCACACAATTGAGGTTTCTAAAATCGCTTTTAACGTGAGAAAAAATTAAAATCATTTATAAAAATCATAAAAATCTATGACTGACCAATTTCAGAAAGAAGCTGAACTTTTATGACCGTTAAGTGACCTTTTTTTAAATGACCCAAATGAGGCGGCAATATTTTTTTGAAACGAATTTTAAAAATTTATAAAAATAAAATACACAACTGGGTCGCATGCACTTGCTCTTATGTTCAAGTTGCTGAGGGCTTAAGAACATTATAATCTAAAGACATGGAAATTACGAGAGAAAATTTTTAAAAATTGAATACGATTATTTAAAATAGTTATAGTAACTTTTATGAGGGTTTGAGATGAAAAAAGAGAACGCTATCTTAGCTCTTGATTGAATATGTTTTTATGAAAAACAAATATTTTTAATCGTTGGAGCGGTTTTCTTAAAAAATAATTTTTGATATATCAAATTCTCAAAATATTTCTAAGGAAAATTTTTGGTATGCATATCGTAAGTGTTTTAAAAATAAAATTTAAATATAAATGATAATACGTTTTTGAGATATCAAAAATTAAAATTAAAAAAAAATGTTCTAGAAGAATACTATTAATAGTTGCTATATGTAAATTTTTATAGTTTCGCACTAGTTTTAGCATACCAAAAAAAGTTTTATAAAAATTGTAGTAGTCGTTTAAAAAAAAAAATTAATATTTTCAGTAACGGTTTCTTAACATTTGTTTGGACGGTACTGTTAATTTTTTATTAAGTAATTTTTTTTTTTAAATACTTCACAGAGTATAAAAACCCTTACCGAATTTTATGTCAACTGTTTTGTTTTTGTAATACTCGATATTCAGGAAAATTTTTTTTTTAACATTTTTTAAGAATCCAAAAAATATTTTTTTGAAAATTTTAGTAAAAAACTATTCGCTTTGCTTAGAAGCTTCTGTATAAAAAAAATTATTGAAATCAAAATAACCTTTTGAAGAAAATTGAAAATAAAAAAAATGGTTCTTTGGGATTCAATACCCTTACTTAATAACAATTTTTTGAAAATGGTTTCCCATCCAAAGGTAGCCTTTACCAAACAGAATTTATTATGTTTTTTTAGAAAAGTTGTAGAGCCGTTTTTGAGAAAAATCAGATTTTGTAAAATTGCCAAAAAAATTGCATAGCAGGCACCGTTATCTTTTATTCTCAAAAAAAAAATTGAAAAAAACGTGTGGGCATCAGAATCACCAAAATCACTATGTACCAAGTTTAAAAAAAAATCGATCTAGCTGCTAGGCTGCAGCCAAACAGACAGACTGACAAAATTTTGGCACCCTCTTTTTTGGTATTCTCTACTATCGTAATGTCATGCTTGATTGTTATCTCAATTTTTTTTTGCACGAATCCAAAACTTGCCTCAAAGTACCTATATCGCAAGTAAAAATCTATAACTGACCAATTACTGAGAATTGTTGACTTTTTATCACGATCATTTAATGTTCTTTCGGATCGGTTTACGTTTTTTGAGAATGTTCCACAAATGAGAAACTTTAAGGGCGGTATTCACCAAACACTCATAACTTAAGAGCTTTATAAACCTATTTACCAAGCAATAATAGTGAATAAGTATCTCATAAAAGTTATGAGTGGTCCTGACTTTTCATAAAGTTATTAGTGCTCTTTCAAAAAACTTATTCGAAAACCTTCGGAGCAAAACTTAAAGCAAATTCACTTTTTCATTTTGTTGGTACTTTCTTGGTTTGTTACAAAAATGAGTGTCGCACACATTTTTTTTTGTCTTCGGGGATTCTATTTTTTCGCTTAGTTAATTTTTGTATAAGCCGTTTGGTGAAGATCATTGCTTGTTTTAGCCCCTTTTTATTGCTAAACGAGTCTGTTTTACAACCTTATGAACGCCATACCTAGCAGAGCCAAAAAGTATTGAAAGAAAAATTTCCCTACATAAAACTTACTGAAACATGCAGTATGTGAAAATAAAATAAAATCATTGTTGTCCATTAGGAATTTGGGTATATGTGTTTGGAAAATTCATTGTTTTTAAGGGTCCAAAAAGTACCGACAAAGGTGGGCTGTTGGGCCAGTTTAAAAACAGTTTGATTTCCCAGTATGAGGGGGGTGCCTGGTGAAGAGAGAGTTGTTCTCATTTCCGGACTTCAAAATATAGCTTTGAGTGGTTGGTGAACAGCACAAATATAATTTGAGTTCTGAGCCTTATAAGCTTAAATGCCATTTATGAGTACTTGGTGAATACTTCCCTAAGTCTTGATTATAAGATTTTTGGGACTGACCAATTTCGAGGACCTTTTTTGATCAATTACTGTCAATTAGATGACATACTTTTTTGCGAATACAAATTTCCAGAATTTAGAGCCAACTTTGTGTTTTTTCTAATATCTAAGGAATAGTTATTGTTGGTTGAGGCCTTAGTCCATCCTGGACTGTGAGCGCCATCTAAAGTAAACTAAGTAATGGAATAGTTATAGCAGAAAAGGTTATTATAGTGTTTGTTTTTCCTTCCAGGTGTGATTTTTTTTGGAATCCTGTGGGATTCTATAAATCTCATCTACCATCACTGATTTTGTTCGTTAATATGAGTTTAACCTTTGAATCGATACTGACGGTATTAATTCTTCAAACCACTCGTTGCTGGAACTCGTTACCCTTAAATATTAGAAAATTATACTCTGACAACAATTTTGGTGAAATTTTATTCAAATATTTGGCTGACAAAAAAATTGCTTTCTTTCTTAGATTCTTGTTTATATTATTGTATTTAACTTATAAAACTTCTAACTATTTTTTTTTCAATTTATATAATTTTAAAATTTTTTGAATTAACTTTTACTAAATTAAGATTGGAAGTTAATTGGATTTAAGAAACTTTTAAAAAGCTCTCAAAACTTATAAAATATGAACAGACCGTTAAAAAATTCAAAGTGCAAACTATGCAAGAGCCATTTATGTTGCAATTTTACGTTTGAAGAGAAGTTCTATCGTCCAGTATTTTTTTATCCATTCTAAGGATCGAACCCAGAACTCCTATGCGACAGTCTAGCACTCTACCCACTCGGCCATCTTTGATATGATTTAGAAGATGCAAAAACTTAATTAGCTTTTTTATTTTTAAGAACTATAAAATATTTCTTAATACTAAGTTAGCTTCACATTGAAAAACAAGCTGTAGATTTTTTACGACTTCTATAAATTCGCTTTTGGGCCCATTTCATTTAAAGGAAGAAATAATGTTAAATATTTTTGTTTAATTTTATTTTAAAGTGGCTTCTTTGAACAGTCACACAACCATACATACCACACACAAGTTGGATTTGACCAAACCGATTTAGTTCTAGTTTCTCAGACCTTTTGTTCATTTTTGAGAGTGCAAGAGATTTTCAAAAGAACAAGACATTAACGTAACAAAACAATTTATGTAATATATTACAAACATTTTTGAAAAGTTTCTTTCTTTAAAATGACTTTTACAAGTTTGAGCCTCTGTTATATAAATTGACATTTTCTTTTATGGTTCGGTCTAAGATTTCACTAGTCAATGCGAAGTAAAAACCTCTTAAAAATTGTTACAGAAACCTTTTGAAGACTGACTGACAGCAACTGCAATAATGCAATAACATAACTTAATAGAATCTTTATTGAATCGTAACTTCATGTTCCTTCTTTCAATAAGTTCACAGTCTATTCGAAAACAGATGCTAGTCTCGTTTAATTTTTTATAGGTATCTTGCTTTCAAGCAATTTAAAAGAAACAGATATTGAAATCATGATTACTGTATAGAAGTATTATACATACCCAGACTTGCAGCATACCAATAAAAGCTAATAGAAACTGTAATGTAAGTACCTCTTCGAAAAATTTTATTTTCACATTCATGCTTCTGACATAAGGGGACAAGATTATAGCTTGAAACGGATTCTTTGACTATAGCAATACATGGATTAAACTTTGGTCATAGAAATATTTATGACTATCATATACAAAAACGTCATTCCAGTTCGGTGGATTTGGTCTTTTTTTTATCAAAAACTTCCTTATCGATAGTTTTGTTTGTTGCTTTAATTCGTTTTTCAATACTAAAAGCCTTGTTTCATTAGTTATTTAAATTTGTTTTTCGTTTATATTTATAACTCCTTAAATTATTCTTTACTTAATTTCGTTTCTTTTATTCGTTACTTTTATTTATTTCTTTAGTTTGTAATAAATAAATTACTTGAGACTGTTACTTTAATTCCTTAATTTGAATAGTTGTTTAAATTTTTTACTCTTGTTCGTTACCGATATTTTATTTTTTTTACTGTAATTCGTTACTATATAATTAGCTTTTTAATTCATTATTTTTATTTCAACCTTTGCTCCCTTACTTTATTCTATTACTTTAATTAATTACTTCAACTTTCTTCTCTTATTCGTTACTTTAATTCGTTATTTTAATTTGCTTTTAAAATTTGTTATTATAATTCGATACTTTGTCAATTATAATTTATTTTGCATTTTCCTTTATTTCCAAACAAAAATATAATTATTTATATAATTTATTTCATTACAAGAAGGAATACATAAACCGATATTCAGTTTCCCTATTAAGCTTACAAATTTCATAGGGCTTTCAAAATGTTATGTTTTCAAAACTTACCAAACCATTTAGAGAACTTAAGAACCCAAAATACTGATGAAGTATAATTAAAAATTGTTAAACAACTTAAATTATAAATCTTAGATTGAGTCGATGCTATACTGATGGGTCAAATGATCAAATCAAAACCGCAAAACGATATTTCAGCGAATAGATCTGATGTTCAATGACATCCCGCAAAATTTTAAAACCTTCCTAAGAGTTATAACAATTTTAAATTTACTCATCACACCAAACCCGTTTATTTATATTACATAGCGTAATACCTATCAAAGCCTTTATCTTAAAATACAAATAACACGTCTTTTTTATGCAATCAAATCAAAATTTGAACATGCGTATAATGAATTCCACCTGCCAGCCAAGTAATCTAATTAATTGAAGCATTCTCCATAAAACATCCAATATTTTATCACCATACTCTTACCCGTATAAATATGTGTTTCAGATATTAGATCAGAAAGGTAGGTCGGTGAATATAGGAACCCCTAAGCATATCACACTGCATATACGTGTATAGCTATCATGTATAACGGACTCTTTCATAATATATCTATAGATGGCTCCACTTAAAATACAAAACCACATCGTTCCGCATGGGGAACCGAAAAAGATAAATTGCCAAAAATATCCAATAAAAATATCATCATAAACCAAAAGCGGAAAAACATAAACTCCAACATACTCTATTGCCAGCGATTATGTATATGTACTGTAGGTATGCGTGTATCCCTTGGCAGTAGGCGTATAACGGTACAGAGCCATATAACAACCACCCCTGGATATGAATATGGTATACCTACCTAGCAGCAAGTGAAAAAGAGAAAAACCGCTCGAACAGGCAGCAATAGCAACTTGATGACGATGTAGGTTTATAAATTCGATGGAGAGACCACTAATCTAAACGCAATCATCCATTAAATCACAATTTCCTTGCAATTCCGAACATTTCCCCATAAAATATCTGTGTGTGCTGCCCTTCCCCCCATCAGGCTGGAACAATTTCTGAACTTTTATCGGAGGAAATGTGGAGGGAGTATAAAGTGGTGGTAGCTATGGCAGTGCCAAATCGAAAGCCTCCCAAACCATCATCATCGAAAAACGGTGCCCGAGCTACTTTTGGCGTGGTCGCTTTGTCTATTCCCGAAATTCCATTGATTTTTTTTGTGTATTCCTGTATCCGCATGTCGCGGATTCTCATTCATGCCCCCTAAAACTGGCCTTCAAGGCAGAACTTTAGGGACACAAGAGAAAAGGAGTATGAGTGTGCTTCTATGCATTCCTGGGATAAACTAAGTTTTGGAACTTTCTTCTTTTTTTTTTTGCATTTGGGAGAAAAAAGTCGCCAATACTTTATCCCAGCGTTATTGCATGTCCCTACACATAGATCACACATGATATCCACCGCCAGGTCCTGCTATGCGAAATTTAATTTTGTCAGGAATCGTGGTAGTATATCGTTCTTCCTGCATTGCATGCAAACATTGAATGCCCAGGATTCCAGCACCAGCCAGGGTTGCATTTTAACAATAAAGATCAGTAAGGCTCAGAAAAAATAGAAAAAATTCTGCAATGCAGACAGACTATTGAATCCATCAGTGAAATCAGTCGTAAATCTTACCTAGCATAAGACTAGAAGAGATGGCTTGTGTTAAGAAACTCTACAAGAGTATCTTTTGTCATAATAAAGTATTTGACATCTTAATTTTTCGGATTCTACAGGAAACTTCAGGCTTTCGTCAAAATTAATACCTGTAGGCATTTTTTCCGAATTTTTAAATGAAATTTGTCGTTTGTTTCTTGACATTTTAGTTATTGATGTCCGTGTGAAGTGTCATTCAACCTGGACGACGTAGGCCAACAATTCCGTCCACCCGATCTCGATGAAGTGAAGATAGCTACATCTAAACTTAGGTCCAATAAATCTGCTGGAGCTGATAGCCTCATGGCTGAGCTATTCAAAGCGGCTGGAATTGAATTGGTTAGGAATATGCACCAGCTCCTCTGCAAAATATGGTCGGAGGAAAGCATGTGCTATTAATGGAACCTCAGCATTGTTTCCCCGATCTTCAAGAAAGGTGGTCCTCTTGACTGCACCAACTACAAAGGAATCAGTCTTCTTAACATCGCGTACAAGATTTTCTCTGCCGTTCTTTGTGAACGCCTGAAGCCTTTCGTCAACAACCTGATAGGTTCATATCAGTGTGGCTTTCGACCAGGGAAGTCCAGTCTTGGAAAAAAACCCAGGAGTTTCAAATCGATACCCACCACCTTTTCATCGATTTCAAGGCCGCGTCTAGTTTTGGCATACCTTCCAAACTCGTCCGTTTGTGCAGGATGACGATGGAGAATGCACGCTGCTCCATCAAGATCGACAAAGACCTCACCGATACCTTTGATGTCAAAAAATGTTTTAGACAAGGCGACGCGCTGTCATGCAACTTCTTCAACACCGCTCTTGAAAGGATTGTGCAAAAATCTCACGTCAATACTAGAGGCACAATTTTTCAAAAGCCCGTCCAACTACTTGCTTACGCCGGCGATATTGACATAATTGGATGAACAAAGTGTGATGTCAATGCTGCTTTCATGAGTATTGGGGAGGAAGTCAAGAAGATGGGTTTAACGGTGAATGAAAGCAAGACCAAATATACGCTGTCAACAAGAAAGACATCCAATAACGACGTCTCGGTCAGAACGTCACTATAGACAGTTATAATTTTGAGGTGGTCAGAGACTTTGTCTACCTAGGCTCGGCTATAAACTCAACGAACGATACCAGTGCTGAGATCAAACGAAGAATTACTCTTGCCAATCGCTGTTTCTTTGGGCTAAGCAGACAATTGAGAAGCAAAGCCCTCTCTCGAGCAACTTAAGTGTCCCTGTGTAAGTCGCTTATCATCCTGGTCCTAATGTATGGTGCAGAGACATGGACGCTATTAACGGTAGGTGAGAACGCTTTAGGTTGTTTTGAGAAAAAATTTCTCCGGGTGATTATTGGTCCCGTCTGCATAGATGGGGAATGAAGAGGAAGATACAACCATGAAATGTACGGGTTGTTCAGCGACACCGACCTAGCCAGTAAAGTGAAAAGCTAACGACTGAGATAGTTGGGTCACCTAGAGCGAATGGACAACAATGCTCCGGCCGGAAAAGTCTTTGAATCCAACCCCGTGGGATGGTGCCGTAGAGGAAGATGACGGAACAAGTGGCGAACGCAAGTGGAAGAGGACCTCAACTAACTTGGCGTGCGAGACTGGAGACAGCTTGCTAGAAACCGAGCCAGCTGGAAGAAGCTTGTTGGTTGAGGCCCTGGTCCACCCCGGACTGTAGCGCCACCTTAAGTAAGAAATTAAGGTAAGTGTCATTATATCAAATCACCCAATTTTTATAATGACTTAACCATTTACTGAATTTTTTCAACTTGGTATTGATATTTTTCTTAACTCACACAAAATTTTCCTCAAAACTCTAAATACGACCCTGGAAATATAACCACTTATCCATGGAGTTATTTTGTGCCAGCATAGGAGTTCGTATAGAGTGGTATGTGCGACGGAAAACTATGGCACGAGTATGTAGGACAATAATCCTACTCAGGGAGCAGACATTAAAAATATCAATCGTCATTCCCCCGAGGCTGTGGGTCGGGGTTTCCCCAAGAACACACGCCAGTCATAAATTATAACCAACCAACCTATGTGTCCTCCTTCGGATGACGGTATTACCTGAGCGAGAAAGCGCTGCCAAACCTTCTGTATAGTATAGAGACACACTACCTACACTACCATTCTGGCTCTCACACTTATATTCCCAACAAAGGTGCGCATTATGTGCCAGAATCAGCAGGAATTGAGGACGACGAAGGCACTTTTAAACGTGAACCTGTGTTTCCATAATGTTTTATTCCTGTGTTCTACTCAAATCCCAATCAATTTTCGTTCTATCGCTCGATTTTTCTGTTTTATCGGACGCTTTTTTTATTCGTTTGCTGCCAATTCTCGTTCGATACTTTGAAATGAAATCCTAAAAGCTATTCGCCACTTTCTACATATTATATTCCAGGCAGAAAACTAAGGGTGTACAAAAGGTGCGGAATAAAGCTGAAAGGCATGGGTCGGTGGGTGGTGGATGGTGGTTGATTCCACCCAGCAGCTATCCATCTTTCTACACGCTAACATCTTTTGTGTCCTTTTTTTTGCGTTTTGCATCACATGGAGTTCGCTTGTACATGTTTTCTGCGCATCCTTACTTCCATTTTGTCTCCACAAAATAACGTTGTGCAGCAGTTGTGGTTGTTTCCGTTTTCCGATCCAGTACAGTATCTGTGGGATTGTATACCTATACCTATATGTATCTAAAGTTGTATAATGAAGGGATTTTTTTTTGGCATTGTTTTTGTTTTCCCCATTTCTGGTATTTTTGGTTGTTCTTATATTTTTTTTATTCTTCTGTGTTCTGTGATGTGTTGGGGGTTGGAAGTGGTGGTTTTGGAATTTCATCACGTCAGCAGTTTGTGCTTTCCCGCACCCCCGAAGAACACTGGTACATCATTTAACCAGCAATTCCACTTGGGATGGCTTCTTCTACTCATTCTACGAGTTTGTACTACTGAGGGGGGGAGGTTTCTGGTGTAAAATGTTCTTAAGCAAATCGAGATCTTCGTATACAGTTGTTTTACCTTTCCCTTATCGTCTTCGTTGGAGGGGTTGTTAAGTTGTTTTCTTTTTATGTGTCTTATCCAATAGAGAACAGAGGATGTCAACCTTTTGAAATATCATCAAATTGTTGTTGGCCATTATAATGTAATGTTAATGTGAGACATTATATTGTTATAAAATAGGAAACAAGGTAACTTTAAGCTACTTTTAGTAGTTAAAAAAAAAAACTAAAAATAATAATTTGAATGATAAATTCTTGGTGGTACTTTAAATGCCTAAGAACACTTGACTACGTTCAAAAAACCTTCTACGATAGTTGAAATTAACAAGCACGTAAGGCATCAGTTCCCTTGAATTCAGCATTTTCAACTGACTAATTTAATTAAGTTTCATAAATTAATAAATATTTATCAAGAATTTGCGTACCTATATACTAATTTTGTAGATATCTTGGTTATAAAAGACCCAATGTCCAATTTGTTAATTTTTGAGAGATCAAAAATGTTACCTTTTAATTTTTGAAAATGCTTATTATTTTAAAAATTTATCATCATCGGTATCTTATTAAGAAACAATTGCAGTGCAGTTGTATAAAATAAACATTGTGGCTCTTTAGAACCTTGCTATAGCATTTGTATTGCCAACATTCAACAAACAGACCACTATGCGTGCATTATACCAATTTGTAAAATTGTAATGACCAGTAGCGCATCTAGGATTTGGCTGTGGGGCGGTGTTGAGCATTTTTTAACTGAGGTAATATGTAGTCGAGTGGTTAGGTTCAAATTGTTCATAATGCAAAAATATACATACCTAGATTAATGTAAAAATTTATGACTGGAAATGTACGACACTAACGATTTTTTTTCTGAAGTTGCGCACCACTTGATTAAAAATACTTGACAAAATTTTGGAGAGAATTTTGTTTTAGAGCGAATTTTTAATTTAAAATGCTATTTTTAAGGAACAAAAACAAGCTGAAGTAAAAGAATTTTCAAGACAAAAGATAAAATTTTATTACTGAATACTTATATCTGGATTCCAGTTTTTCAATTACTGAAAAAGTAAAATAAATCGCAAGGTTCATGGTTTGCTCCCAGATGACAGCAAGAGTGTTTTTCAATTAATACGAGCACAACCAGTCTAAGCACTAAAGGAGTCTAATGATCGAGGTGGCACACGTGAAATAGCTGTAACTCCAGCCTATATTGGAAATATCAGATGTTGTCCTTTACCTCTCCATTTTCATTCAACATACAAATTTGGTAAATAACATCGTTTGTTTCGCACAATTCTTGAACAAAACAAAACATTTTGCTCTCTTCATTATTTTTTCGTTCCATTCCCTAGAGGCTAGGGTCTAAAAAACACATTTTACACGAAACTGCCGGAAGAGGATGGAGGATGAAGCTGAAATAGATGTCAAAAATGCTGCAGTAAAAGTTAAAAATTGTAAAAGTCTTTCAGCATTTTGACATCTATTCCAGCTCCATCTTGCATTCTATTCTATTCTAAGTTGTGAATCTCCAACACCATTTTCTTATTCAATTTCTTTAAAGCTTGGGAAAACAACTAGTTACATGCTAAATTGATAAGCCCCAAGCTTGTTTGTCCTTAGACCATGAAAAAAAAGGAGCCAACATATAAATTTTCCAGTCCCATTCTCATTTAAACATCTAATTCCCTTGAGGATTGAACAACATTTCTTTTAGGCATAAATTGCTAAGCCCCAACTTAAGTTTCCCGTCTTTCTCTTCAGTCAAAATTTGCATGCAAAGTGTTAGTAAAATTGCATATCAAAATTTTTAAAATATACATTTTGGATTTTTAAAAAAATTCTAAAATTTTTGTTTGAAAATTCAATATTTCAAAAACGAGTTGATGAATTGTTTTGAAACTAGATTTAAAAATGTATTTTAGTACATGCTCAAAATTGGCATACCAACATTTTTTTCTAGAAATTTATTAAAATTTTATATAAAAAATTAATTTTTAAGAAAACCGCTCCCACGATTTATATTTCTTTTTTTTGCACATATTCACATTTTTTCAAGTAATCAAATGGCATACTTGTTTTTGAGCTCTAAGTGTTTTAATCTAGTTGCTATTAAAAAAACGATTTAAATGCGTTTTTTATAATAATTGAATATGAAGAAAAATTTGAAAAGAAAGTTCTTCTGTTTAAGTGGAGCGACTGAATTAAAAATTAAAGTTTAAAGTTCAAATGAGCTCAACTCCATTGCGTTTCGCCCAGGTATGATAGATGGGCTCATCAGTTAGATGACTATCATACCCTTCGAAGACGCACATTTGTATCGACTACAGACTAATATCAAAATCACAGCATTGGAGATACTGTGAATTTTATTATTCTAAGGGAATTTGTTTAAATTGAGACACTTAGAATTTCAAATGCCGGTGCTCAGCCTTTTTAAAATAATTGAATATGAAGAAAAAATTGGAAACTAACTTGAATTATAAATTAAGTCGCTCCACTTAAACAGAACATTTTTTTTTTCAAATTTTTTTTTAATTACTTTCATATTTTAAAAGTTCCTTATTCCAAGCAACTTGAACATTAGAGCAAGGACGTGCGATTTAGTCGTGCATTTTATTTTTGTTCTACTTTGTGTAAAAGGATTTTAATTTAAGATTTTGCGATTTTGTTGCTCTTATTTACAAATTAAATCATTTCGTTGGACGCAATAAGTATGTTTTAAAATGCTAAGAATGGGGAGACAAGTATTTATCCATGTTTTTGTATTTACATTTTCTTTCAATTCGCCAACAATCCGTTTCCTTAACACCTATCGTTTCAAACAATGTCAATAACAATTAAAAAATACTTTTTTTTGAAAAAATTCCACACAAAATGACAATAACAATCAAAAGAACACTATTATTAGAGAAAAAACATTTTTTAACGTGATTACTTACATTTTGCTTCGATCTCCCACTAATTCGTCAACTTCTGACCTATCGCTTTAAAAACGTACTGGCAGAATGAAATAATTTAGTAGGAATGCGCTTTGCTTTCCATATAAACTTGAATGTAAAGGGAATCGCTTTTGAGAATTTGTTATGAAATACAAAGGAAACAGAACGTGTAATCAAGTTACCGTGTAATCGGAAAACCGTGTGACCAGGTAACCATGTACCCGTAACCATGTACCCATATACCCGTGTACCCGTGTAACCAAGTAACCGTGTTGTCGTGTAACCGAGTAACCGTGTTACGGTAGGTGAATAGTAAAAAAAATTAAAAGCACTGGGCCCAAATGACTACCCTGTGGTATATCCAAATTAACTTTAAAGTTTTTCGATTTGCATCAGATGTTGAAAAGTACTGAGTGCGATCCCGATAGAGGATGACTTCTCTCTTCGTTAATCCGAATAATTAAAATAATTTTAAAAAAATCTAATAAATACTGAGAAATATTGTTGGCTATAAACCGCTCAGTTGAAATTTTTTTTATCACGGAGTGCATATTATTTTTGATTGTTTTTTTTTTATGATAACTGATTAAGAGAGAGAGAGATTTAAGGTTAAAAAGTGAAAACGTATAAGCAAAAACTGAGTTATTAACTATTATCTATGTCCACCTAGCATATGAACTTCAATTTATTTATTAAAAATGGGAAATCATGTCTTTTAAGTCCCCCACTTACGCATAAGTCGTACTCTTTGTTTTTTAACTTTTGCCTTCAGCTTTTAGGCTACTACTACATACATAGCATTACAAAATTATTTTTATGCCCCGTGAATATTGGACTTTAAGTGACTGTTATTTCAAAATAATTTAGCAAAAAAATTACTTAAAATTTAAATTAAAAAAAAAAAAAATTTAAAAATAATTTAACAAACTTTATGAATGAAATATTTTATTGTATAACTAATCTACACAAATTTTTCTAATCTTCATTAAATTTTGAGAAAATTTTCCTGCTAAGTTAGATTAAATAATTTTGGTGGCGCTACTGCTCATGGAGAACGAGGGCCTAGTGACTTACAACTCTCAACCATTCCTTTGTGCGTGTTATTGGCACGAATGGAGGGGACCTACAATTTTTTCCCGAGCCCGAACGGCAAAATAAGAAGCACTTATTCATGACAAGTATACTCTTAGAGAATTTGTCAGTTCCTTGCAAGAGGCAGTACCTCGGGAAAAATATTTCTGTTTTTAGGTGGTAGCGGATAGGAATCGAACCCAGACCTTCGGCATGACAGTCCAACGCGCTAACAATCATACCACGAGGTACTACGCTAAGTTAGATTAGATATTATTATTAACGGCAGAGTTCTTAGTTTATATATAAATACAATTCTTTTTTTCAAAAAAAATACTTTTTTTTATGATTTGAAAAAAAAATGTATGTTGGTGAAACGTATAGTCACAAAATTTTTGAGCATAAAATTTCCTTGGTTCCTAATCGGGTTACCATAATTATTAAACAAAATTTCAGGTATCGAAAAATGACTGTAATTATTAAGAAAAAATAAAAAAAACATATTAATTAAAAAAAAACATACTTGCTTGAAATGAAAATGAACAAAACTTGTATGGTTCAGCATCCCTGTTACTAACAGCATATCAAATCGTTCAATCCCCTGCCCATCAAGAACAAATCCCCAACCACTTTTCCGTAGTTGCTGTATCATTTTTATTATACATGTATGTGTACAAGTACATATAGAAGGTCTAGCAATGTACCTACCTACTTCATCAGTATAGCGAATTTTAGCTGTTTGCTTTAACTTGCTTTGATCCTTGCCACACAATCGATACTGCTACGTTCATCGCGTATACTGCTATGTTAGACTGAGATTGCCAACCGCCTTACGTCCTACAAACCCTCAACAACTAGCTCCCAGCCACCCAACCCCATCCCCATTTCAATCCGTTGCTACCTTTTTCACAAACCAGTTTCTGGTTTGTTCAATCAATATACGTACTGAATTCTTAAACAGCCGGGATGAGTGGCATTTGTGTGTTATTTTAGCTTTCAACTATGTTCTAGGGGATATAAAACAATAATGTTTTATAGAGGTAATGTAGATACACATATAATACTGCCTTGCCTGCCTATATATATATAGTGCTCTGTGTCCTCGAACTCCAACAACACACACATATCCTGTGAAAAGAGGAAGTAAAGGAAAAGAAAAAAAGGGTTGATGCTTTTAATGAAACTTATCCAAGTTTATTCCAAGAAAAGTAGAAAAGGACAAGGAAAAGAGCAGCAACAATCTCCAAGGATTTATACAGATAGATATGGTCCAATGCCCTTTGGCCGAACGGCTTATGGTTTGCTATAGGTAAAGTAGTTTATTTTTGTGATGTCCTATACTTGTATTCCCTAAAATATCCCCCCTCATCCCAAAACTACCCTTCCTACACCACATTTCCGGGTAAAGGACTTTAGTTTTTCATTCGACGCGCATATTGCAAACGAAATTGCGAAAAACTAACATCGCATCGGTCGTTGCAAAAATATGAGAAACTGTTGTTGATGGAAATGATGCGGTTCGCTAATAAAGAAGAGTAAAAACTTTTTTCGTTAAAACTTTTATATTAAACTTTTCCGCGGCACCACATCGCATAGCAGCCAAAATGAATTAGATGCCTAATCCTTGGGGCAGAGTTAATTTCTAATTAAATGGCTGCAGCAGGCCGCTGATGCCAAAGGCCATATGTTGCATACCTCTCTTCATTCTGTGTAAGAACAAAGCGGCTGAGTGCGTTGGTGCGGTTGACAGCTATTTTGATGATGTTTCTTGATTCATATTACTTTTACCAGAGGGACACTTGACGGCATTTGGAAATACTACGTGAATTTCACCAGCATTGTAGTTGAGTGCTTAAGACACATACATTGATATTTGAAAATCCGATTAACAATAGCTGACTAAGTAAATGGTCTAGCTGATGTTGCTCATGGAATTCTCAAAGTAGTAAGGTGAGTAAACAGTTAACAGCACTACAATGGGAAGCTGTTGATGGGGTAAGAAATATATGGTGTATAGTAGAAGTGGAACAAATTTCAACTCTCCTTACGCTTAAACTAGATATATAATAAAATCTGAAAGGATGCTGTGATCTTGGGTTTAGTAACTTTTCCCATCAAGAGAACTTTAACTTTAACTTTAACTTTAACTTTAACTTTAACTTTAACTTTAGCTTTAGCTTTAGCTTTAACTTTAACTTTAACTTTAACTTTAACTTTAACTTTAACTTTAACTTTAACTTTAACTTTAACTTTAACTTTAACTTTAACTTTAACTTTAACTTTAACTTTAACTTTAACTTTAACTTTAACTTTAACTTTAACTTTAACTTTAACTTTAACTTTAACTTTAACTTTAACTTTAACTTTAACTTTAACTTTAACTTTAACTTTAACTTTAACTTTAACTTTAACTTTAACTTTAACTTTAACTTTAACTTTAACTTTAACTTTAACTTTAACTTTAACTTTAACTTTAACTTTAACTTTAACTTTAACTTTAACTTTAACTTTAACTTTAACTTTAACTTTAACTTTAACTTTAACTTTAACTTTAACTTTAACTTTAACTTTAACTTTAACTTTAACTTTAACTTTAACTTTAACTTTAACTTTAACTTTAACTTTAACTTTAACTTTAACTTTAACTTTAACTTTAACTTTAACTTTAACTTTAACTTTAACTTTAACTTTAACTTTAACTTTAACTTTAACTTTAACTTTAACTTTAACTTTAACTTTAACTTTAACTTTAACTTTAACTTTAACTTTAACTTTAACTTTAACTTTAACTTTAACTTTAACTTTAACTTTAACTTTAACTTTAACTTTAACTTTAACTTTAACTTTAACTTTAACTTTAACTTTAACTTTAACTTTAACTTTAACTTTAACTTTAACTTTAACTTTAACTTTAACTTTAACTTTAACTTTAACTTTAACTTTAACTTTAACTTTAACTTTAACTTTAACTTTAACTTTAACTTTAACTTTAACTTTAACTTTAACTTTAACTTTAACTTTAACTTTAACTTTAACTTTAACTTTAACTTTAACTTTAACTTTAACTTTAACTTTAACTTTAACTTTAACTTTAACTTTAACTTTAACTTTAACTTTAACTTTAACTTTAACTTTAACTTTAACTTTAACTTTAACTTTAACTTTAACTTTAACTTTAACTTTAACTTTAACTTTAACTTTAACTTTAACTTTAACTTTAACTTTAACTTTAACTTTAACTTTAACTTTAACTTTAACTTTAACTTTAACTTTAACTTTAACTTTAACTTTAACTTTAACTTTAACTTTAACTTTAACTTTAACTTTAACTTTAACTTTAACTTTAACTTTAACTTTAACTTTAACTTTAACTTTAACTTTAACTTTAACTTTAACTTTAACTTTAACTTTAACTTTAACTTTAACTTTAACTTTAACTTTAACTTTAACTTTAACTTTAACTTTAACTTTAACTTTAACTTTAACTTTAACTTTAACTTTAACTTTAACTTTAACTTTAACTTTAACTTTAACTTTAACTTTAACTTTAACTTTAACTTTAACTTTAACTTTAACTTTAACTTTAACTTTAACTTTAACTTTAACTTTAACTTTAACTTTAACATTAACATTAACATTAACATTAACATTAACATTAACATTAACATTAACATTAACATTAACATTAACATTAACATTAACATTAACATTAACATTAACATTAACATTAACATTAACATTAACATTAACATTAACATTAACATTAACATTAACATTAACATTAACATTAACATTAACATTAACATTAACATTAACATTAACATTAACATTAACATTAACATTAACATTAACATTAACATTAACATTAACATTAACATTAACATTAACATTAACATTAACATTAACATTAACATTAACATTAACATTAACATTAACATTAACATTAACATTAACATTAACATTAACATTAACATTAACATTAACATTAACATTAACATTAACATTAACATTAACATTAACATTAACATTAACATTAACATTAACATTAACATTAACATTAACATTAACATTAACATTAACATTAACATTAACATTAACATTAACATTAACATTATCATTAACATTAACATTAACATTAACATTAACATTAACATTAACATTAACATTAACATTAACATTAACATTAACATTAACATTAACATTAACATTAACATTAACATTAACATTAACACTAACACTTGTTTTTGTTTCAAATTCCACAAACGAGACATAAAAAATATCTTGAATTCTTGTACGCAAAAGTCTACTGCTTTAAAATAGGGACTTGTTACTTCCAATTCGGTAGCTTTATTTGCAAAATATCGAGGTGTTTTGAAGCAATATGAATTTTTGTCAATTGTTCTCGTTAGGTCCTTTCTTCATCAACTGAAAGTAGAAGCATGTATTTTAAACTGGTGAAATACTCCTCCGCCATAAAAGATCATCACACCGTCAGCTTTCAAGGAAAAATAATTCCTTCAAATGATGTGAATGTCAAAGTGATGATGATAAGGGTGACACGCAGTGCCTAGTATGTCAATCCTATTACACCGTTTAACACTTCGAAATGCAGATATGAATTGTTCATGGAGTCCTGTCGTGTCACTTTCGGCGAGACAATCCCACCCTGCCAAATGAGGTCCCCGCATCAAACAGATATAAATATCCTTATGCCTATTCACAGTACACACACTTTTTTCCCTCTAGAATTGTAGTCATCGCGTTCGATTTCAATTAAGAAGCCAAAGACAACACTGTCTCTTCGGCGATTGTCATTCTCATTGACAGGTCCATTGGCGCTATATGGCTATACTACTTATAAACAAAGACCTTAGGTGAAAACAGTTGTTGGTTTCACTTTTCAAGGAGTTTATTGAAATCATTTAGATTTTTCGTATATACTCGTAGAAGAGGATTAAGGGATTTTCTATAAGGACGAGAAAATCTGTATGTTCGATGCTAAATTTCCATGGGGTGCGATGCCGATGCCTTAAGCATTGTTTTCGGGTCAGGTTGTACAAATTCGGAACATGTTTTGGCTATTTTAAAAGCCATTTTGTTTAGCACAGCGATATACATATACAGTTGAATGGGGATTGAGGACAAAACTCAACTCTATACGCACCATATGAGATTTAAATTAGTTAAGTGGATCGAGGTAATGGGAATTTAAGAAAGGAAAAGGAGTGCCGTTTCAGGTTTTCATGATGTGTCATTTTGCAGTATAGTAGTTGTAAATGGGATTATGTTTGTTCGAAAGGGATGTTTTCTAATTGAAGACATGCATTTTAAATGACATGACAGTAAGCAGATGATGATGATAGTGGACTTGATCACAATTGTCTTGTTTCATTTGTATTTTTTTTAATATAAAGGATTGTTATTTCGAAAACATCAGTTGTACATTTTAAAATTAGACAGTTGGGCGTGTTGCTTTTGACATTTCTTATAAGTGAAATGATTTTAATTTAAAATATTGCATTGCCCGGATTTAGTTGGTGAGCAGCATTATGATATGCATAGGAAATAAAGGAAAAGGCCTTCCTGATCCAAGCACTAGAATGGGAAATTAATTAAATGTTATGTCTGCCTTGGTAATAGATAAATCCCTTTTTTACATTCTTTTGCAGAGTTGAGAAAGAATGCAATACTTTGGTATTTCATTCTTAGAAATTACAGTCATTTATCTTTTCTTTGCGAGTGTAATTAGTTACTTTTCAAAAGTATATTTTCTTCAATGATTGATTCCCACTCAACTCTTAAGTCTTTTGATTGCAGTCATTTAAACCGGCCAAAAGACTTAAAGTAAAAAGAATGCAAAACTGAAGACTCTGCCTGAAGTCATTGAAGTCTTTTACAAAGAATGTATTCTTTAAGCCTTTTGATTGCAGTCTTAATTGACTGCTTTGAAGTCGTTTAACTGCTTGAAGTCTTTTGACTGCTTAATGTCTCTTTACTGCATGAAGTTTTTTAACTGAACATTTTTTTTTGTTTTTGTACTTAATTGCGATTCCTTAAGAATTATTCAAATAAATTTCAATAGTCGTTTAAGTCCTCAAAAATATTATAAAAGTAAAAAGAATTTAAGTAGTCAAAAGGCGTCTTGAAGTTAAAAGACTTCAAGTAGTCAAAAGACTTCAAGCGCTTAAAGTCTTCAAAGCAGTCAATCAACTGCAGTTGTTACTCTGCAGTCAAAAGACTTAAGGAATGCATTCTTTGTAAGACTTTTAAAAGACTTCAATGACTTCAAACAAAGTCTTTAGTATTGCATTCTTTCTACTTCAAGTCTTTTGACGGGTTTTAATGATTGCATTACTAAGGACTTAAAGATTAAATGGGAATTACTTTTCAAAGTTATACTACTGAGGTGAAGTAAAAATACTTCAAAATAATTTGTTTTAATCAATTGATTGCAATACTAAGATGATTGCATTCTTTCACATCTCTGATCTTTTGAAATATCTATTTTGTCACTCACGCCTAGATTTATTCAATTTAAATAACCAACTCCCGGAAGCCATTATCAAACCTCCAGGAATCATTTATTGGCTGAGGGAGGGTATATTCCTGGCTGTATCAGGCCTGCTAAGGGGTCTTAATGTTCAATTGAAAATATAACAACTTGTGTGTGTTTTATTTTTATTTAAAAAAAATATATTATGTAATTAAATAATATGTATTTGTATAGGAATCGTCATTCCAATGATCGGAAATGGATTGGAGAGAGATCGAAGATGTATTGGAGATGAATTGAGGATATATCGAGAATGGATGGACGGATCAGCGATAGATTGAAAGAGGACCGAGAAAGAATTTAAAATGCAACGGAAGGGGATCAAAGACAGGTTTGAGATGAACAACTGAGGTCAGATTGAATAAGACCGACCAAAAATTGAAAAATTGATTGAAGATCAAGGTAATACGCAAGAGGGGCAGGAAGGGCACTGAACCTCCCCCTAACCAAAATATATTTCATACATTATCTTCTGTTGAAAGCCCTTTAAAGCAAGATTTCTGTATACGAAAACAATTTTTTGAATGATGTTGACCCCCCTCCCCCCTAACCAAAGTATAAGTTTGCCCCCTTCACCACAATCCTAGGTACACCCTTGTAGAAGAACAGTGAAGTCTAAACCACACCTATCTTTTATGATGTGGAGAGAGTTGTGTGTCGTTATCATTCCAGTGAACCCCATGAATTTTGACACAAATATGGCTTTACCCATATAAAAAAAAAATGGGGCGTAAGCGAAGCGCAGTGCCACACCACTTTACAACACACCACATGAGACAGTTGTGCTTAAGAACTACCTGCAGAGGGACCCCAATGCTTGGATTGCCTAGAGGCCTCTTTACCTACTTATGACTTAATATTAATATTTCATACTGGAGGGAGGTCTGATACCACTTCCCAGACTCTTCAAGCTTAAATAAGATTTTTTTTACTTGCGATATACCTAGGTGCTATAAGGTAAGTTTTGAATTCATACAAAAAAAATTCGAGATAACAATCAAACATGACATTACACTAATAGAGAACACCAAAAAAGTGGCAAAATTCTGTCTGTCTGTTTCGATTATTACCATTGCCAGGCTCTTATTAGCGCCAAAGTAATTTTTTCTAGGGTTTTTTTAACAACTAGATTGTTTTTTACAGATGCATAGGTAATTTGCGCATGACTAGGCAATTGCTTTTATGTTTTAAATAAGCTACTAACGTTCTCTTATACTACTGACGAAAATTCAAAAACTCATACAAAAAAGTCCAAAGGTCCACGACTGACCAATTACTGAAATTAGCCGACCTTTTACGGCCGCTAAATGGCCTTCCAATTGGTATGTTTTTTTTTGAAACGACCCAAATGAGGTGCCAAAAATTTGTTTGTGACCTTGAAAAAAACTTCAAAAATAATTTAAAATATCTATGGCTGACCAATTACTGAAATAAGTTGAACTATTAAATAGATTTTAGGGCCTTTCAGGTGGTATTAATTTTTTTTCCAAATATCCCATAAAAGTGTCAAAAATCACTATGAAATTGAATCGAAATTTAAAAATTCATTTTAAAAAAATCTATGGCCTACCAATTACTGAAAATAGATAAATTTATCACAATCTAAAGATCTTTCAGTATTTTTTTCCATTTTCCATTAATGAATTGCCAAAAATCACGCGTGACCTTGAGAAACTTTAAGTCTTTATTACTAGTTATCTAGGGCTGACCAATTTCTAGTACTAGTTGACCTTTTCTGACCAATTAGATGGTATTCTCAAATATCAAATTTACCCTACAACCATCCAAAGGTCCAGAGCCGAATTTTTTTGTTTTTTGAT
This sequence comes from Dasysyrphus albostriatus, assembly GCA_946251815.1. NCBI lineage: Eukaryota > Metazoa > Arthropoda > Insecta > Diptera > Syrphidae > Dasysyrphus > Dasysyrphus albostriatus. Next base: position 98,294,759 of record OX276336.1, read on the forward strand.
ATCTCCGGTGTAGTTGAATAATATTTTTTAGTACTTTTACTTGTATCAAAATTTTACAAAAAATAATGGTAAAACTTATAATCTGACAGTATAATTTTTTCAAGAGGCCCCATATCTTTAAGGGCCTAGAGCCTACAAATTTCTAAGGACACCCCTGATCCGCAGACTGTTTCGAATATCAGAACTACGCCCAAAGTATATGGCTTTAGTTTCTTAGCCTTTCAATATTCGTTCGGCAGCCCAATTAAGGAAGAATTGTGGTGATTTTAAGCAACAGAATATACCTATGGTAAAAAGCGAAAGGGGGGGAGAAGCAATAAAACTTCATTAAAAATGTCGTAGAGGGCAAATTTACGCCTTAGGTAGTAAACGTCATGGGGGAAAAATTGACTGGTAGCTCGTTTTAAATCATGACGTTCTGATTTCCCCCACCCCTGAAGGGTTTATTTGTCAATACTCAATACATCTTATCAATATTTTATTCCTAAACATAAGACTGTTCTACAAATATAATCCAACACTGAAAGTCTTCTACAAAGTGTTTTAGTACCTAAATTAATTTTTCTCCATTGATTTGTTTTATAATTTAAACTAAACCCAACTTCAATCTTCCTCTATGACAAGAGGTAGCTCCCTAAATTCGGTATTAAATACGTTTTAACTGGTCACTGAAAATTAAATCAGGTTGAAAACTAAGCCAAACATCGGATTGGACCTTTTTGTCCCGTGGTTCTTTTTGAGTCTATTGCCATTGACCTTTCCCTTTTCTTTTTTTTTCATATAGACTCACTTGTTTACTTGATAGATTGAATAAATTGAAAACAATCAACAAAGTTTTACTGTACGCATTACAAGCAAATCAATTATTTCGAACTTTAATTAACATCTTATAACAAAAACGGCCTTATACACACGAGTACTTTAACTCCTGTCGTTTTGTCCATAAACACATTTTTAATAAAAAGTTTACTTATAAAGTTTATTAAACGGTCGTTTTCTGGTTTTGTGAAAATGCTGATGGTCCTTAACTTTACCAAGTGCCGGAAATTGGTAACATAAAAGCAATTAAGCAAGACCTCCCCCAGGATGTGTCATTGTTTGCCGGTTGAATGGTCATGGTGGTTGGTGGTTAATGTCCAAAATTCACCCTCTTCATAGGTTTTTCATATATCCAGGGTGAAGTGCTTATTATCCTCGAGCAAAAGAAAATTGCATAGAGGTCGATAAATAGATTCTCGTTCTTTTGTTTATTTGACAAGAAATGTGACATCCCCTTGTGTTATCCTCATTGTCATATCGTCGTAGTCAACATCGCTCATCCTCTTCGTTGAAGACGAAGTCAACTGATTTAGTGAGCTTATGAGTTAGATAGATTCCTGCGATTAATAATAATATTACTTTGGTCGAGTTTTCCGTTGATCATAATTAATAACTTCGACAGTTTTCTTCCCTCATCGAAGAAGTTTTTTCTCCTGTTTTCAAAGATGTTATATTATACTTCCATTGTTATCGTTTGACGATGACGACGATGCACGAAGACGACGTGACGGATGTTTATGAGTTTTCGTAAGAAATTAATTACGTCAGTTTTTGGGGACAGATGTTAAAGCATAGCATTTTTTGATAATTTAAGCAAATCAATAAAGATCCATAAGAAATGAGTTTCTCAATTTCTTAGGGAGCATATTTTTTAATTTAATTAATTATATTGAGAGAAAAATTTAATTCTGAAAATTTAAAAAAGAAATGTAATGAATCCAATGTTTTATAAAAAAAGCACTGCATTACTTTTTGCATGACTAAATTGTCATTTTGTTGGTGCTATCGCTCACAATATTGTTATGTTCTTTGATGTTCTTTGCATTCAGTTATTATTATTATTCTATTACTTTCTGGTAGCGCGACGTCTTTCAAATTCGATTGGTTGATAAAGTGCAGTCTCTTAAGCTAGCTATTCTTAAGCTAGCCATACTCAACACATAAATCCATTTGGATTTTCAGTCAATTTGAAATCCAACAGAGCTAAATTTATCGACATGACTCTGTCGTGTATGGCCAGCTTAAGATCAAAATAGTTCAAGTTCTTGTGACACCTATGTATCCATCTTATTTTTAGTAGCTTTATATTATCTAAACACAAAATTTAATCTAAATTTGTAAGAGGAGCCATATTAGCAACGAGACCCTTATACACTTGGGACCTCCTGACTACGAACTTAGATCAACTAAGAACTTAAAATTTGATCTAGTGAAAATATACAAACAAAGCATGAAAAATTTATCCAAATTATTCCAGCCGTCTTAAGATATTCGGCGGATATTCTTGATACCATTTTAGTTTGTTTAATGAAGATAAACTGAAAATATTATCAAAATCCTTTGAGTCATTTTGTATAAATAATACAAATAAGGCCTATTTCGAGATACCATCAAGGCATAGGGCGAATTCCACAAAACCTTATTTTAGTTTTTTCTTCTTCATAAGAATAAAGCATCAAAATTTCATCCAAATCTTTTGGGTTGTTTGCAAAAATTAATAAATAAGCGTGCTAACAGATAAATTTGCTACATAAGTTAAAAAAAAAATAATTTTTGAAGATACAAGGCCTCAAAAACAGCAAAACAACAATTTTTGGTAATTTCTAACCGGAATTTCCTAAAAATTCAAACTGATGACCAAAAACAGATGACAGTTTAAATTTGGCATCCAAAAGCATGCTAAGAAACAATCCTTCGTCTTAAGCTATACGTAATTCGGAAAATCCAGGCAGTTTGTGCTCGAAAAAGCACATAGCGAGTAAATTGTTGGGTAGTTTTCATTTTCACCCTATTTAATGTTTACTAGGGTGCTGAATCCATACCTATCTGAGGTTTGCGACTAAAATCTCGTGACGCAACATGCAAACAATTTTAAAAAGTGCTACAAAAATGCAAAATTACTTGATTTTTTGAATTACATTAGTCTAATACAAAGGCTAAAGATTTCACGAAGATGAATAAGGGTATTTAAAAAGTCAAAGTAAGTAAAAAATTATCTCGAAAAAATATAACCCCAAATTTGCATTAAAAACGCATTTTTTTATATCTTTAGATTCAAATACCTCAAAAACGTGACATGCTAGAGCAATTTCAAGACCATATTCAAACTCAGCGCATCAAAAACCATGAGAGAAGTATATCTTGGTTCATATTTTAGACAAAAAATAAAAAAATTCACATAAACTAGTTACTTTTCGAGTGGATTTTTGAAAACAGTAACAATACGTACATTTTCAACTAGCGCTTGAGTCTAAATGGATTGTCGCAGAAAAAAGGTTGAATTCTATATTACCTTATATTTCAACTTATGAATTTCTAATTAAGACACGAAATAAACGCAGCAATAACTGCATTTCCTCAAATTTGAAAGAAGTGAAAATTGTTTTTTATTTCTCTGGAGGAAGAATTTTTTTGGCAGTTTCTCTTTTTTAACGAATTATTTGTAATTTTACTCGGTTTTCTGCTTTGGCTCTTTACATACGCACTAAAATGTTTTATTGACAATCAAAAGAAAAAGAAAATCATTTATAGGCGGATTCTATCCTTTGAATAGGGAAAAGGTTTTTTATACTTAGGGTAAAGCCGGGAGATATGGCACCCATTTTTAGTTTTCCTTGTAACTCAAAAAGTAAAAATGGTTTTTATTTTTAACTTTGATATACGTCTGTAATTAATTTTTAAACAAAAAGAATATGTTGATTTCAAAAGCTTCTATAAAAAAACATATTTTTAAGAAAATTAAAATACCTTAAAAAATGACATGTCAAAAAATGGCGGGTAATATGTCACCTGCTAGAGGGTGATATGGAACTCTACTTTTGTATGGATTTTTGCCACACTCAATGCAGTATTATGCGAAATACAATGAGAAAAGTCAAATAATATATTAATTGTTCCACTCAAATGTGATAGAAAACAGTCCACTGTGGTTCCACAGTAGGCCATAATTAAGAAATTAATCTTAACAGATTCTTCTAAAAACTTTTTAAATTGGCTCCGAAAAACTCAATCTTAATATAAATAGTAAAAAAAATAATATTTTTCGTCAATACCGTTAGAAATTTGTCATTGAAGTGATCACATCGCACGAACACATAGCGTTACTGTTTTAGTCCACTAAAATAAGGGTTACTGCAATTGTTTTTTGTTTTTGTTTGCATTGCCTTTGAATTGTTTTGTTTTCTTGCAAATATTATTTGATAATGAGACTTCCATTATATATATTTGTTTTAAACCGCTATACGGATAAACATAAGGACAGTGAGGCTGTGAAATTGGGCTTTCAAAAAGCTTAAATAACAGTGCGATTTTTTTTTCTTTTAAACTTTTAACTGTTACGCCCCACTACACCGCCACAAAATTTTATATTGCTGGGGAAAGGTACATTTATAAATTTTCTAATACTGAATTAGCTGTGTAAGCTTGCGGATGCACTTTTAATGGAACTTTAAAGGGCGACACCTTTTAATTGTTTTTATTTCAAAATCAGTCTGAATATGCCCATTTTGTCCATCGGCATGAATTTTGGTTTCTGGAAATAAAATAAATAAGTTCCTTTCCAATTTAAATCATAAAACAGCCATTATGAATCTTTTAATGTTGTCCTAAATGAAAATTGTACCCCGATTACGATTAAAATAGATTTTATTTGTAAAAATCAATACGAATAGATTTTTGGAAGAAAAGTCTTGTCAAAATATATTTTATTTTATTTTATTTTATAGTATTGGAAAATAACAAAGATTTGGTATTATCCACCTTTTTGCGGTTAAATAATATAAATTTTGGAGAGAAATAGCTTTATGAAATATGATGAATTTATGTAAATTAAAATTCCACATCATCAAAGTGTTAAGCGGCAAAATTGAAAAGCGGCAGCTAAAAAATAATTTTATTAATTTTGTAATTGATCGAGGTATACATAAAACATAATTATTCCGATGTAGCTATGAATAAAAAGACTCGTAAACTATTCATTGAAAAAGTATTCAAACTCCTCACTTTCCCATGAAGCTGAAACATGAAGAACAAAATTTTAAAACTTCTTTTGATCAAATTCGATAAAACATAAACACATAGTGTATAATAACAATACTAATAGATGCATTGTTAGAACATTGTAACCTCGAGACTATGTTAGCTCAGTATGACTCATCTGATATACATGAATTTGGAGTTTCAGATGGGTTGTCAGTCTCATGATTTTTTTTTATGGAAATTTTTTTCCTCCAATCGCTTAAAATTTATAAAAGAATAAAGATTTGGTCTATATATCAGTATTGTGCTCAGAATCTGCTTGAATTTATCATTTAAAGTTGCAAGGAGCTTTTCTTAACAAAAAAATAATAAAAAAAAAAAATACCCTCGGTCTACTTATGTTATGTTTAAAGAAAGTATACATTGGCTATGATTTCTATTGAACACAGGGTTTGCGCTAGTACCTATACGTAAATTTATTTAAAATAATTAAACATTTTGCTTAAAAAAAAAATATTTTACGTATGCTCGTTGGCAGACTTGAATATTCTCACAAAATGTTTAATTTATTTTTTGAATTCTTAAAGAATGACTTATTCGTTTTGTGACCTAGGTAATATAATTTATAATTTATAATTTATAATTTATAAAATAAAAAAAAATATTTCTTGTGTAATATATTTAATTTATTCATTTTAAACTGAAGGGAATAATCATTTCAAAAAAGTTGATATTACAAAAGATACATAAATATTGCCTGAGTTATAAAACATTTTGGTCTTATCTTTTAAGCTACTGAGTCCATTTTCATAAATTTTTGAATGAAAATACCCGAAATGTTATTTCAATACGATCAGTCGCTTCAAAGAAATTTGTAAACAAACTCAAGATACCTACACTCATAAAATTTAATATTAGTTTAGAAGCCATAGTATAGACTACCATATCTATGTGAATTCTACACAATTCCAACCATATCACATTTTACCGGTCGCAATCAGTGGTGTTACTACAGGGGGCAAAGGAGACATTTGCCCCCCAGACCGGACAAAAAAATAAATAATTACTGGAAACAGCACACGAGCCTTAGCTATGATTAGTGTGAGCAAGGCCGTTCCTAGCCCTTAGAGCACCTGGGGGACGCTCAGAGAAGTCAATAAGAAAATCAAATAATAAATCGTGTCACTTCCACCATATTTCAGTTAGTTGACTGACAGAAAAAAACAGTTGAAATATCGTTTTATGCCTATCGACTTTCTTTCAAGTTAAAAAACCCACTTTTTTATTACTAAATATTGACCTTTCGAAATCTCGACTTGACAAAAAAGTCAGCTGCCTTTAAAAAAGTCGAGGAACATTATTCTCTTCACTATGGTAGGTATGTTCAAAATATCGGCCATTTTCGAAAACCCGATTTTTTGACGCAGATATTGCTGCAAAGTATGCAATTGTCCTGTTTGTAGAAAATTGGTTTGATCAAATTCAGTCAATTTACTTACAAAAGAATTTGACGTTAACAATTACACCAGCAGTACACTTACTGCTTAGCTGCATAACAGTAAGTGCTTTCAAACATATCGTACCCCATCCATTTCAATTTGGTTAAAAATAATAATTTCTCGGCCTTCTCGACATGGTGGCGCCTTTCACGAAACGTGTCGGGTCATTTAAGGTACGGAGCCTTTCATGACAAGGCACCTGAGGCATTTGCCCCTCTGCCCCACCCCTAGGCACGGCTGGCCCTGAGTGTAAGTGACAATAGTTTAATAGATTTCAATCAGATCAGACATAATGTTGTAATCTTTAATTTCCGAAAGCTTATATTTATGCTACTTATTCTTACTATATTAATGTAGTTACACAATAGTCTTATTGTATTTTTACCATGCAGAAGTTTTTAAGTTTTTTGAAAATTTCTTCCTTTTTTAACTTTTTTAACTATGTTTTCTTAAATGTTTTATATTATGTTTCTAATATTGTATGTTGTTTAATTGTTTAATTGTTTAATTTTGTTAATGTTTATTTATTTATTTATTTTTGTGCTTGTGTTAGCTTACTTAATCTACTAACTACTAACACTTGCACTCATGATGAGCCTCTGATTGTAGAATGCAGCTTGCTTTAAGCTCACTACAACTAAGAATTCTGAAGTGTAAAAAAAAAAAGAAGTAGAAATGAGATGAAAAATAGAGACGTCAAAATGAGTCGCCTTACATGAAGCTCGTATAAACACCGTCTTTTGTTTCAGACAAAAATTCTAGTTTTGTAAAGCAGTGTTATTAATTTGTGTTTTTGAGTAGATTTTCGGAAAACAAAAAAGTAAAAATAGGTCAATTTTCAATTAGCGCTTTAATGGAAATGTGTGGACTTACTGTCAATTATATTTAGATGTTATTTACGAATATTGATAGTTTTCAACCCAGATTGAAAAATCCCAGTAAATATATTTTTGCTTTTTTTTCTATGTTGCATCACAAAATTTCAGATTAGATTTGAATTTAGAACCCCTGAAAACATATAGCGGTGAAAAAATCAAAACTACCCCAGAATTTGCTTGCTAAGAAAATAGTGTTGCCCCCCCCCCCCACCAGACTAAAATCCTAGTTACGCCACTGATCCTTTCTTTAAAGTCGGCTTATAACCGAGCCAGTAATATATGGCTTTTATAAGGTGTCCAAACAAAGGGCGGCTTATATTATTTTTGCCGAGGGTGGCGAAAAAGCTGGATCGGGTCCTGGTCACTAGCCGCCTCTCTGTATCCACCAACGTGTTGATTTAAAAAATTATTTAGAGGAGTGTATAATAAAATTATGGAGCCACTAGCAACATGAGTATACCTCTTAGATACACAAGAACCACTGTACACATATCTAAGGAAGGTATTTGCGCAGGTTGTCAAAAATTAGAACTGTCAGAAGGAACGGAAGATTACCGTTCATCTGTGAACCCAGAAAGGAAAGCACACTGCAAAATAATTTTTTTTTTTCTTCAAGAAATTTATTAATTTTGTATTCCAAAAATAATAAAGTAATAATAATAAACACTTATGTAAATGATTGAAACAATTTTCTTCCCTTAATAAGATTAGTAACAAATGAACACACAAGACAGAACAAGTTCCGTAGGTAAATTTCTTTGAGAACCATATCTACAACATTCGACCAACGAACTTGTTAATACGAATATTTTACGTGTAATTGCGAGTAAGTAATTGAAATTGAACTACAGGTGAATGTGTTTCCAATTGTAATTGGAATTTTTTATTCACAGTTTTTTCTTATGTACCTATGTAAATTGACCCTGGTAAACATTTTTTCTATGAGCTTTAGGTATGTTAAGCATTCCATTGCATTTATCTAAGTTCCGATTTGTCCCGATTTTTGGTTCCTGGATGTCCCCACAATTAATTAGGCAGCCCTATTCTAGGAACATACATAGTAACAAACAAATGGATATTAATTAATGCCGATATGACGCACATAGGTGTCACAAATGGTGTTTATAGACCCTTAGATAGATAAGTAGGAAACTGATTGCCAAAGAAACAATAGAACAACGACAACAAGAACACATATTTTTACGTAGTTTTTCCCTCCGGCAAACTTTCCTCAAAAAGTAAAACCTTCAAAATCACTTTTCACTTAAATTTTGACCTTAAATACCTACCGATGTAACTAAATTTGTCCCCAGAGTTGTTTGCTATGATACTCACATCCTGAGAAAAAATAATCGATTTTTGTCATGTTTGAGAAGCTCTGGTATGCCACCACAATGCACCGAAAACAGCGACAGCAACAAAAAAAATAAAGAAAACCAAGGAAACGAACGCATACAAACGAATAAGCTTGAGACAAATAGAAAAAACAACCAAGGAAAAAACCTATAAAAGCACCACTTGCTAAAATGAAGGGGAAACATAACCGATTCGCGTTGAAGTTAGCCACGCCTAGATATCAAATGCACTCACAACACACGCACACAAGCAGTATTGTTTGGAGGGGAATTGCGAAACGGTTCATTTGTGTGCTGCCACTGCCATCGCCATGTTAAAAATCCCACAGCCATAAGAAAGAAACTCCGCCCTGATAGTGCACCGGAAAAGAAAGAAAAGTAGAGAGGAGGAAAAACCCCAAAAGAAATGGAAACGAATATTGTTCGTTCTGGTTCCGTGTTCGTGAGTCCTCCATTCAATCTGATGATGTGACTGTGTTTATGTGTTTTTATTTTCAATGCAATTTTGTCACGGAAAACGGGAATGGGCATGGGAAAGGCAGTATACGAGTCGGCTACTGCTACTCTGCTACACAATTCAATGAGAATGTGCTGCTACCCCTTTTTGTATAGGTAAATTGTTTTGTACTTTTTCTATGAAGGAAGAAAAAACAAGTAAGAATGGAAAAAAAGAAACAAAGTCCAATTGATTGTTGGTTTCTTCTTTGCAGTGATGTTCATACTTGAGCGACGGCGACGACGACGGAGGAAAACGGAGTAAATAGTTGTTCATCGTTTTGTCTCACATGGCATATGATCGTGTTTGTGCAGCCGAGAATATTTAATACTAATGTTTTATTTGTGTGTGCTCCTTTGTATGCAGTGAAAAATTAACAACAAAAATGTAGGTAATGGCAGCAATAGTTGTAATTAATAATAACAGAAACAGTTGCTTTTGTGTAGTTTGTTCTCTTCTCATCACCCCAATTGTAAAAAAAATACGTACCTACAAGGAAGGGATGAAAAGTTGTTGAAACATTCCAACCTTCATAAATGCTACAGACAACAACTGGGATATGTTAACTTAAAGCATTGGGTAATTTTTTTTTGTACAGATGGTAGGTTCTGTACGAAAATGTATCTACAAGATAGGTAGGTACATACCAACTTACCTATTTGTCAAATTAAAGAAATAAACTTTATAAATATTTTGGGATTCATGGAAGATTTGGTATACGAGTACCTAGGTAGGTATAGGTACGGATATGTGTAAGTTCGTAAGTAAATTTATTTAAAATTAAGTAGGTAGGTACATACCTACATACATAGGTGGGTCATTTGTGGGTAGAGGAGAAGAAGGAAATAGGGACTAAGCTTCATGGCGAATAAGACGAGTTTTCAGGGTTCCAAGTTCTGGATGCCCCCAAAAAACATTTGAATCAAATTGTGATTTGTCGGATGTTGGGAGAATTTTCATGTAATCTTGCCACCTGTGCTGGGGTCACAACAGTGTGAAATGTTTTCCAGAGTTTCCACAATCTTGATGAGATCTACAGAAAATTGGAGTAGGGTAAAGCCGGGAGATATGGCACCCATTTTAGTTTTTCCTTGTAGCTCAAATAGTACCTAAACATGGTTTTTATTTTAAACTTTGAGATACGTCTTCTGTAATTAATTTTTTAACACCAGAAATAGGTTGTTTTTGAAAGCATATATAAAAACATATTTTAAAGAAAAATTAAAATACCTCAAAGAAAAGACATGTAAAAAAATGGGGGATGATATGGCACCTGCTAGAGGGTGATATGGAACTCAACTTTTTGTATGGATTTTCGCCACACTCAATGCAGTATTATGTCAAATGTAATAAAAAAAGTCACATAAGACACTTATTCGACACGAATGTTAAAAAAAGTAGTCCTGTAAGGTCATTGAAAAATTAACCGAATGCAATAGTGGGTGAAATAGCACCCTTGTAGTATATACTAAGTTTAAGGGGTGTCATATCTCCCTTTTGATATTACCACTGCTTATCCAAATTCAGGGCCGTATCTATGGGTGAAGTGTGCCACTCCGTACCTTGAATGACTCGCCACGTTCCATTAGAGGCGTCACCATGTCGTCACACGAGGCAAGCTAACGTAGACAAAATTGAGAAATAATGTTTGCTGTATTATTGACCAAAATCTGAAGTGGATTTGGGTACGATATGTCGATGAGGTCGATTTTAATAATCTTCGCTGCATAAATTTCTAGTTTTTCAAAGACCGACTGAACAAAAAATAGACAGAATTTCACATAAATTTCGACTGGGATCGACATTTTATGAATCGAGATTTCAAGAGTCGATATTTGAAACTCATGCGTGGTTTCTAATGCGTCATCGTCAAAAATTTGTTTGCAGAATATTCCTAAACGAAAACTGCAAGTCTTCTGTTCGAAAAATAAAATTTAACTGCGTTAAGCATCACAGTACACATAAGGTAATATCATTATAATTTTGACTTTTGTTCAGTCAATATTTGTTGTTGTGTTTGCACGTATTTTTCCTCACGTTCACAGCCATTTTTGTATTTCTGACAATTTCAATTTCAAATTCAATTTGTTGTTGTGTTGACATGTGTTTTTGTCCTCACGTTCACAGCCATTTTTGTATTTCTGGCAATTCCAAATTTCAAATTTTACACCCTTTGGAATATAACTAAGAATTGGGAAAAAAATCGAGAAGTCGATAAAAGCCGATGCTTTTTCCGACTTTCTTTCAAGGCAGCTTACTTTTTGTCTTATCGTTATTTAGATTTGTATTATTTGTAGCGAAAAAGGCAGCTTCTTTGAAATTGTCCCAGGTGTTCTTAGCGCTAGGAACGGCTCTGTCCAAATACTCAAACAAAACAAGTAAGCTTCGTTAAAGTGGTAAATACAAAAAATTAAACACGCATCACTCTTCGTTTTTTCGTTAGAGCGAACACCTGGTGCCAAATACTCCATTTGCTGCACTTTGTTAAGTTATGCACAAGAAAAAAATGACAAAAATTTAATCACTATTTTGTTCATTCTCGTTTGTGCTTTTACAGTTAAGGACGCTATTTCAGTTTAACCTGCATAAATTGAGAGTTTACGTTAAACTTATTGCTATTTTAATATTATTGTTTTAAAAATAAGTAATTAAGTAGGAAATATTTAAAGGGTGCCACATCTGCCGTGGTGCCCTATTACCCGATTTTACCCTAAGTACACTTCATACTGCTATTCACACCTAGAGCCTATAGAAGACAGTCTAAGCATTGATTTAATTTCCAATTTATAGAAATTCCAAATGTGAATGATATACTTAGTGGAAAATGAAAACCGAAAACTGCATTTTCTAACCTTAACAACCAAGAAATCTTATCCAACCAGCGGTTTTGTATAAATGTTTGGAATAAAGCTTTTGGCTGGTATCGTGTTTTTTAGGAGTCGTAATGAGATATGAAATCTTAATATCGTCTCTAGAATTATAATTCACAAATAAATATTAGTTTTGTAGTTTTATAAAAAAAAGGACCCTGGTCACATAAAGCAATGTGAGTGGATGAGTTTAAATGTAAAGAACGCGATTACCTCTTTCATTACTGCTGGTATCTTGGAACTCCTTGAAATGAAGTAGGTAATGCAGTTTGTGACACGAACAGGGCGTCTTTACGGCGTTTTTTTAATTCCCTCTGGATCTTCATAACACCACCTAGAATTTTGGAATGAATAATGGCACATCGCTATGTTTCTATTCTCACACATTACGTTCCAGTTTGAGTGAAAGTTTTAGCCTTTTCTTTAGCTGAAACACAATGTGACCAACGGCAGGTAAAGAGCCATTTTTGAAAATGTTATCTGCATAAGAAATGCATTTGCAGAATATTCTCAACAAAGTGCAAGAGTCTTCTAAGTTCTAAAAGGCAAATCGAAGTTTTACTGCAATAGAACTGTGTTCAATCATGCAGTTTCTAAAGTCACATGTTCGAAAACATCATCTGCGGTGCAATATCACCGTAAGAAAATCGACTTGATGACAAAAAATCGAGAAGCCTGAGAATGTTTGTCGTAAATGTCAAATGCTTTTTCAAGCAAAAATGACTGGCGTTGATCAGAAATGGTTTTTTTGCAAATAGTCCAGTCATATTGTGATTTTGCCATGCAAATTGTATAGTAGTTTCGATTAAGAAAAATTCCTTGCTAAGAAAATCGTAAGAAAATCGACTTGATGACAAAAAATCGAGAAGCCTGAGAATGTTTGTCGTAAATGTCAAATGCTTTTTCAAGCAAAAATGACTGGCGTTGATCAGAAATGGTTTTTTTGCAAATAGTCCAGTCATATTGTGATTTTGCCATGCAAATTGTATAGTAGTTTCGATTAAGAAAAATTCCTTGCTATTTTTTCGGGGTGCAGAATTCGAATGAAGTTTGCGACTAAAATTTCATGAAGCAACCTGGAAAAAAAAGCAAAAAAGTATTTTTGTTTTTAGTTTGAAAACTATCAATTATTCCTGAATTTCGTCAAAATACAATTGAAAATAGGTATACCTATACAATTTCCAACAAATCTCTGTTTAAGGTTTTTTTTTCTACAAAAACTGATTTGGACTCAATGGCTAGTTGAAAATTTACAAATATTTACATATTTTTAATGTTTCCTAAAGTCCACTCGAAAACACTTAAATAATAACTTTGTGTGACAAAATTTAAATTTTTTACTTTAACATGAAAAGATACATAGGCACATTGTTTTTTGATTTTCTGAACTCAAGTCTGGGCTCAGAGTTGTTGTAGCATGTCACGTTTTTGAAGTATTCGAATCTAAAGTTTTGAAGAAAAATTCAATTTTGATGCAAATTTTGCGTTATATTATTACAGAGGTAATTTTTTCAAATAAATTTATATCGTCATTCTGAATTACGAACAAAATCTGAAATGAAATGAAATCTGAAATACATGGACATACTCTTGAGGTGCATATTCATTTGAGAGTAAAAAGATGGCGAGAAGCTCTAGTAAAACAGAAAGCTCACGAGATGGGAATAGAGATATCCGAAAGTCACTCTCGAGAGTTTTCTAGTGAAACTACTCTCAAATGAAAACGGTTTTTTTGGTATTTCCCAATAATTTTCATACAAAAATGTAGTTTATTACGTTAACCTTATTTAAACTTCTAAATCTTGTAGATTCGAGTAATTAAAGTAAATTATTTGTAGAGCAGGGTTGGGTATTAACTTTTTAGAACATTGTTTTTGGAAATTTTTCATTCACATTTTTATTTTGAAAAGTGAAATCAGATCGATGTGTGAGCCAATCTGCTCTCTAGTATGAAATAATTTGACTTTTCTCAAAAACGTGGTTCACAGAAATTTAGCATGGCATTTATCTTTTAATTCAATACTATACAATAGCTCGATATGAAGGCTATTTTTGCATAGCGGAATTTTTCTCCACTCCACAACAAGGAGATACAATTGTTTGTTTCATCAAAAAGTATTGAATAATTTTGTGGAATGGAAAATCAGAAACATTGGAACCGTTTAGTCTTCTTTTGGCTGCCAATTAAAAAGTCTTATAAACGCCAAAATATAATTCGGGATTCATTTTTCGTAATTTAATGGAAATGTTAGTATGAGTTTTAGTTCAAGTGAAAACTATACAACTAGAAATGCTACGCTCACCGAATCGAACAAAGAAATAAGGAAACTTTTTGAGAGAAGATTCATTCTGCACCTACAGCCAATAATAAAACATAAACAGATTATACCTGAACATCAGTTCCGATTTAGGTATTAGCATTAGCATTCAACTATTGATCAAGTACACAGACTTACTAATGTAATCGAGAGAGCTCTTGAAGATGAGAAAATTTTTTCAACGAGGTCTTTTGGATGTGTTGCAAGCGTTCGACAAGGTGTGTGCCACGAAAACCTCAAATTCAAATTAAGACAATTTCTGTCTGAAAAACTTTATAAAATTCTGTACGAATATTTATAAAAAACAGACTTTTTTCATGTTAGACACGGAAATGAGTATTTAAATTTCAAAGAAATAATGGCTGGAGTACTACAAGGAAGTATATAAGGTCCAGTTCTGTAACTTTAATTTACATGTGATATAAATAGTTAAAAATTAATTTGGTGACGTGACAGTCTGTGGAAAACTTGGGCCTAATACCGCCCTTGTTCCATTTGCATATGTGGCAAAGACGATAAATGAAAATGAGGGCCTCACGTAAAAAAGAAATACGAAGAATTAAAAATAAATTTAGAGAAATGTACTGGATACTAGGTAAATATTCAAAGCTTAGTATTGAAGATAAGTTTATTATACAGGTAGGAACTTAAACCTGCGTGCGAAAACATAAAAATTGGCTATTAGAACATGCTAATTCAACGATTATCGACATTCTTGACGAGTCGAATTTAGTACGCCGCCGTCTGCGAAGATCAAAATCTTCCGACTTGGTATGGTGAACAGAAAACCGCTTTAAGATAGTGGAATAAGTAGGAACTTTCACCGGAAAGTAACCTGCAACACGTAGCTTAACTTCGTTAAAAATAAATTGAAAATAAATTTAAGAAAAACTATATTTATGAGTCTATTTTTGGGTTTGACTGGACTAATATTTGTACAAAATGAAATAATATACCTACCTATATGGAAAAAGGCAAGATTGTGTTTTTCCATAATTTTGGGAAATATTACTATAAATTCCAGGTTGGGGCTCTGTTTCAGTAACGATCTCTTAAAGATTTTTTTCAAGGTCACGAAAGAATTTTGGCATATCTAGAGATTAAAACTCATAAAAAGAAATCTATTTCTGAAAATAATTGACCTTTTATAATGCTCTAGCGACCTACCGAATGATATACAATTTTTGAGACGCCAAAAATAGTTCATGATTTTGACAAAAAAAAACTGGAATAATTGTTAAAAAAGAATCTTTAGCTAACCAATTACTGAAACTGAGCCCCAACCTGGAATTTATAGTACAACATCCTAAGGGTGTAGAAAAACAGAGCTATAGTTTGAAGGAATTTAAAAAAAATGTATAGTTATGAGAAAACCACGAGGTGTTAGTAAATGAGAGGGTGTGATTTTGAGAGGGGGGACAACAGCATGCTTTTTGGTTTTTTGCATATATCTCGAAACGAAGCAAAATTCTCAGATGATGCTAAAATCTTTTTGGAAGAAAATAAAATTTACCATTGAAATGCATTATTCAAAAAATTTGAAAAAAAAATGTCTGCTAACTTAATTTAAAAAAAAAAGGTTCCAAGAAATGTGAAAACTACGATTTTGTTTTTTCTTTCCTTTTTTAACTATGAACTCTCTTCGAAGTACCTATATATCAAATAGGAAGTGCTGGATTTAAAAGAAAGATAATTGAATTCCTTTACAAATAAATTATTCAGGAAACAATTATTCAAAAATCGATCGAGGTACGGTAGCGCTGTTTTGAAAGCGTTTTTTATCGACATTATTTCAATGCATATTTTTAGCAACAAAAATAACTTTTAATTAATAAAGTGAGAATTATTAGTTAATTTACTAATAATTAATGAATATGTATGCAGTTTAATACCAAAATAATGTGAATGTCATACTAAAATGCAGCTTTTAAATTTTAATCTCTAAAATCTAGTACCGGTGGTAACAGAAAATCCAACAAAACAGGAAATCCTTAAAAAAATTGGTGCCATCAAAAAACTTGGCGAAAAAGTTTCATGTATCATGAAAATAAAGAATCAAAAAAGTCTTTGAAAATACTTCACATGGAAAGGTGTTTTTAACAGGAAAAAGGGGGGGATATATCAAACGGTTGAACTAACAGTGGTAACACCTGAGCAAATGAAACATGTTTAAAAACGCATTCAAAACCAAAAAATTGGCTTTTTTTGAGCGACTGTACCCCGACCGATTTTTGTATTGTTTCTTAAATAAATTATTTGTAAAAGAATTTAATTATCTTTATTTTATATGAAGCATTGCTGAAGAGAGTTTCGATCAAACAAAACAAACAATTTTTGTTTATTGACTGAGAGCCAACGACATACAAAGTCAAGTCATTTGCATACTTTTGTAATTTACATCAATAACAGCCTTTGAAGGGTTGCACCAATAACACTGTTTGTCTGCCTACCTTAACACGTGACAAACAAGTGTAAAATTTAGAGTAAAATTTTTACATCGATTTATTTCAATGCCTATATTGGCAAAACATCTACAACCCCAGTTATACTGACCTGAACACATTGCAAATAAACTTAATTTAGTCTCAGTTCTTAACACATTCCTTGCTTAATTCAACAGGTCTGGACAACACACACTCCTTTGTGAAAACACTAAGTCAATGTAGTCATCAATTAAGCTCACATGTCACAGGCGATGTAATTTCTCGCAATTATTCCCGACCACCCACTATTTCGGCCACAAATCATAATGGAAAACCCCTCATACATTTTTGCACATTCGAACCTCATCAAAACCTCACCGATTAACTTCATGGTAAAGTTATTTATATCAATGGGACTTCAGTCCAGCACAGAGAACGCAAAACGCCCCAGGAATTCAACATAAATTCGGCCATAACTCATCGGGAATGATTGGAAACCTCTTGAGGAATTCATACGTCGAATGCCAGAACCCAGCTCACAAAAGGAAACAAGAAAACTTCATCTGTTTAAGCCAAAGACGATAGGCCAACGCAATGCCAGCCAGCCAAACTAACAATGACGATGAGTGCTGGGGTTAAAATAATGTCGGTCTAAATACTTGACCGGCCTACTGGCTCATTTGTCAAAAATCTTGTCCATATGCTGTCAGCCACACCGGTGGTGCTGGCTTGCTAATGGGAAATAATGGACTTTCACTTGGGGCTTTCTCGCAACTTCATCTCCAACTCCGTTTCCAATGTCCACAAAACTGACCGAGTCCGAGACCAAGTTTAAGGGTTGTTTTCGGCTGACCGACAACACGAGTGTCTTGTGGCCACCAGAGAGAGAGAGAGAGCAACCACCTAACTTAATGCATCCTGCGTCTTATAAGAGTTCCTTCGTCGTCATTTGGACACATCATTTAGAAGAGTGTGATGTCTGTGTGGTAATGCGTTCCATCATATTCTCTAGGGAGCTATGGAGGCACAAGGATAAATGATCTATTCACTTGAATAACTTGTTACATGGACTTCAACAGGAACTTTCATCAATTTTGCTTTCGTTATAATACCTCGGGAGTGTTATGCCCTTTGGCACCTCACCCCATTCGATGTGGATTTGTTTATAATATGTTCCTTCAGATGCGTGCTGGTATTTCTACTGGTGCTGTTAGCAGACCACATTGATTAATTGTCCTGGCATTGTGTGGAGTGCGAACGTATATAAATCATAGCGAATTTGCAATTTTTGAGGGTGGCAAGGTGTGACAATTGATGATGTTTGCACGCTTCCGGTCTGCGTCTGGTGCGAGGTGTAGCTATATTTTTTTTTTGTATAATGAATATAATACACATTAATTAAATGCACCAATGGGTCGAAGAAACTTGCTTGTAAGAGTATAGATGTCACGAATGAAATGTTAAGAAAATGCACATACCCGTGTAGTATTGTTTTTTTAAGACCATTTTGTACCCTTATGTTGCCCCTTAAATATTTTGTGCATCCTTATATTGGTTCCTAATCTATGAAGGGTTGCAATGTAGCCTGATTCATGGCAACCTTCTATCCTCCATGATCTCGACTACGCTGCTTCCGGTCATCTAGACCAAACTTAAGGTCATCCGTTGATGTCTATAAGCCGCGGAGGTTCTCTCGAACTAGGGGGCTGGGTATCAAAAAATCTCTTGTCCGCTTACTCTATGTGTCCAAGCCAATAAAGTCAACGAGTTTTGATTTTCAATACTACATCCACATCTTGATAAAACTCAAAAAAGCCGTGGTTGAACCTTCTTCAGTGTTAACCCTTGCCATCCAAACTTAAAGTAAAGAGCTTCTGACGAGGAATGCTATCATATGTAGCTTTGAAGTTGATGAAGATGGGGAGTCTCGACTAGAAATTCTTGTTTTTTCCAGAACTAGCCTGGGATTGAATATTAGGTGTATGGTTAATCTTCCTGGCCGGAAGCCACACTGGTACGTACTAATAATATAGTGTTGCAGAACGGCTTCAGACACTGTACGTTCGAAAAGATCCTCTATGTGACGTTTGTCATTGATATGCCTTGATAGTTCTTGCAGGATCCAATGGATCACCTATTTTTTAGATGGGATACATAGAGCTGGCAGACCAGTCATCGGACATGATTCCCTCCAACCAAACTTGGTTAATGAGTTGATGCATTAACCCTTTCAATACATCTCCTCCGCGTACTTGAAGAGTTCCGTTGGTAAGCCAACAGACCCAGATTGTTCTTGATTTTCGTTATAGCTAAGTCTAAGTGGTGGTTACTGGGTTTTCATTGACTGGGGTTGGGTTTGTTTCGCGTCCTATTTCTCACTCTTTCCGGATCGGCATCCTGATGTCCGTTCAGCATCTGCTGGAAATTCTGATTGCAAACATTATACTATTCCCTGTGCTTCAGTGACTTGGTTATACCTTCGCTATTTTGAACACGTCTGTGAAGTTACCAGGGCAAGTTTGTAGGTCATATAGTGTATCTCAGGGACCAAGCATGCTAGGAACTTTCAGTAAGGCTGTACATTTTCAGTTTGTTTGCATTCCAAGAACAGGCTGTGGTAAAAATCTTGAAGTCCTTTAAAAAAAAAAATTATACTGACCTACTAAATTAACAATGAAGTTAGCAAGTCAGTATGAATTTTTTTTTCAAATTGAGGACTTCAATTTTTGAACCTAGCCCATCGTTGATATGCAAAAACTTGCAAATTTCCTTATATTCTTGGTTCCTGCGGTACACTATGTGACCTGGTAGCTTTAATGTGAATTAGCAGGTAACTCGATTACACCCTTATCTGGCAAACTGCAAAATTGGGAATAGAAATGCAAAATAATATGAAATTCCTGTCAAGGTCCCATTTGCGTGGGTGAAAGTTCCCCTGCTGACTTCACTAACGTATTTCAAAGAGCCTGCGTTCCGGTTTTAAAGCCAGAAGTCAGTTACTTGGCCTTTTTTTTATAAAACTTCGAGGCTTTGTTTCGATCGCGAGACTCATCGATATCCTTGAGCTGTGAGACTTAGTACGTCCTCTTTTTTCTACGCGGGGTATTTTTCGCCTTTCTTCTCATTGTTCGATACTTCTCCCTCCTTTCTCTTTTTTTCATAGCAACATGTTTGCATGTGCATCTTCTGTCACCTAATGCAGCTGTACACACACGCATTTATCATCATACCACAGCTGTGTGCAGGGTGTTCATTGATGTTCAAAAACATTAATAATCAAATATACAAAAATTGATTTTTGAGGCGCATCGTTCTTTTGTCCTACAGTTTTTCAAAATCGATTTTCTCGAAAGCTGTGGGTGGTCAAAAAAAGTTAAAGGGTGGTCAAAAGTGGTTATTTAAATGGTCATCTTTTCCAAAAAAAAAAAATAAATTAAAAATTGACACTTCTGCCGGCCAAGTGAACACAGCTTCACCACGCATTCTTTTTAATGGGTGGTTGGTAGTCTATTGTGGTTTTGGCTCTATATCGCTGTACTGGTACCACTGGTTGTTGGTGTTTGTGGCAGGTCCGGTGAATGCACAGCAGAGAGCTTCTCGCTCAGATGCTCACTGCAGGCTCTGACATTTCCAGGTTGGCTTAAGTGACCAACGTTAAATTTCTTGACAGTCGAGCTCCAACCCTTGCCGCAATAAGGAAATAGTCAGAGTCGACATTTATTCCTCAAAAAGTACTCTCGTTTAGGATGTTAGAGGCGTGACTTCTGTCGATTAGCTCCATGGTCGTATGAAGCTGAAGAACAAGATTGCTTAGTAAATTCTTAGCCATGGAAACCTAGTCCTCTTTATCACCGTATTACGAGCTTCTGAAAATTCTTCTAGGCCGTTATAGTTTCTCTTCGTGGAGACTGTGACTACCGAAGGCGTCTTCTTTTCCAATTTTAGCGTTTAAGTCCCCATACAAATTTTTTCTTTGTACTCCGGGGGGGCTCCGTAAGTTTTGTCCAAGAGGTCATAAAAGCTTTTAACTCCATTGTGAGGGGCGTGTGCACATGAATATAAGGCTTATATATTTTCAAAACTGGCTTTGATGCAGATCACGTTTATTTTAGGTTTTTACCACTAACTTCAAAGTTATTTCAAATTCAGATATCAAATTTTTTTTATTCCGTCAAAAAATAGATTAAGCTTGACGTAAATGCACCAAAAGAATCTATATACAAATTTTAGGGTACTTTTGTTGGTGGTTGTAAAAAGGGTGGAATTGTTACCAAAAGATCTGAGACATGGGGAATCAAAAGAGCCTATTAGAATATCAATATTAAAGTATGTCTTTTTGGAGTTAAGGAAAGTTGAATATTGTTTGAAAATACTAACATTCCCCCTTCCTCTGAAAAACACCTCAACACCTTTGCTATTTGTACATTTTTACCATCTTTCATATGGGTACCATTTTGAAGTGAGTCCCATAACTCTGTCTGCCTGTTTCTCCATCTACAGTCGAAATCATCCCAGATGCCGCATTCTTAAAATTTTTAACTTAAGTCTTTACTTTTGTAAACCTAGGTACAATTTATTTTCAATTTTTGCTGTTCAATAAAAGCAAAACGAGTTTTTGTTGGTAGGTACTCGTATCTTTACTCTTTTACTTTGTAACATTTTTGTTTTCATCAAACCTATACTTGTTCTTTAAAAATTAAGTACAACAGAATGTCAAGCTTTATAGTCACAACCTCACCTATTGTGGAGTAGAGGTATGCTATGCCATCCAAGAGTGTTGTCGTCGCGTATAGATGTTGTCGTTGTCTCTCCTTACCTAACCTACACACAAGACAATCCGCGCCGAACACGATATTTAATCATTTACATAAGTGAAAAATTATCGGCCTCGAAATGGATGAGAAAATTACGCACCAGGCATCAGGCAGGACTAGAGTTCTGAGGAAGAGCCTTCTTGGCATCATCGCCATGCTGTAGATACACCAGATACGAGCGATACACTGCCCGCAGCAGCAGCAGCAGCAGCAACAACAGCAGCAACAGCAGAGTAGCAGCCTCAAGCTGGTTAAGTAGAAACTCATGTTACACGATATCGAACAAACTTATGACCACCGTCTACGTGTTCCATGGATACGGTGTGCGCCGCTATACTCTTACTGCTTTCGACTGCGATCCGATAGATTGGGACTTGAACATGGATTTCAAGATGGGGATGACGCGAAGAATTGACGCAGGGGGAAGCCCTTGCCCAGTGCTCGCGTGTGCAACTGACTTACAGAGTGTCAGCCAGGACGATTGTGACCACTGAAGTGGCGGCCGGCAACTCGATGACGCGACGGGCAGCAGTGGATGGCGGTAAGAAGGTACCACATTGACTCTGTGGCTTTTCAAAAGTTGGTATAAGGTAAACTGTGAACTGTGTATGATAACTGTGCGATTGTGGGGCCAGAATCACCTGCGTGGTGAATTGCATCTGTCCCTGTCTCAGGCCAGGGTTCAACATGGTTTTCAATACTTATCACACCTCTCCTTAAAATCTTTAAATGGTGTACACAACATGCAATTGCAACATGCTCGTTATTTTGCCCCATAATCTTTGCTTGGCTTCCCACTCTTATCGGCTCCTGCAATTCTGCGTGAGGATGCCTGATTCCATATAATATGATGGTGGCTGTGTTATTAGAGAGCCAGCAATGTGTACTGAGGAACTAGGACGAATGACTTGGTGGTGCGTTCGACTTGGGGTTTGGTTCGGGGAGACGATATATGTGTACAGTCTTGGTTGTATATTGAGCGATTTGAATATCTTAATAAAAGGCGAAAACAGGCAGAAAGTTTGTTGCTGTGTGGTTCTGGCCTAGAATATAGATTGTGCTTATTCGAATCGTGATGTTGAAAGTCAGGCACGTTCAAGCTTTATGCGAAAAGATTGCTTTAATATGCGTCTGCTCAATGTGGCAATTATTTTAGGTAAGCTTCTATATATGTATATGATTGTATGCTTGTGGTATTTTGTAGATTAGCTGATGGAGATTCCTTAGCGAACTTAGTATATCGCATATGATTTGACACTATAGGGACGGTATAGACAATTACGTTTCGGAACTGTTTTGATAACTTTCAATGACAAGCATTTGTGTTGTATATGTACCTTACCTACATAATATGTATTCACTTTTCTTATATAAAGGCTGCAACAGATGAAACTAGTAAGTCAAAAAGAATTTTTTGTTACGGATGTAAATAGATATGCTTTGAAAAATCACTGAAAAACTCTTGGACTTAAAACATGGTAGTTTTGTTTACAAATTACTTGGCTGTTCCTAGCCTATGGAGCACCTGAGGCAAGCTCAGAGAAGCCACCTTTATTGCTAAGAAAATTTGCATACAGACTTAACAAAAAAAATTAAAAAATGTTATCGTATTTTCAGTAACTAAAAATTGTTAACAACATAGTTTCAGTAGGTTGCGTACGAATGACCGGAAAAAAAATCGGTTAATATCGACTTTCTAGCAAGTTAAAAAATTCTAATTTTTAGCTACTCATTAAATTTTGACCTTTCGAAATCTCGACTAGAAAAAAATTCAGCCGCCTTTAAAAGTTGAAAAAAGGGTGATCCTTTCTAACGAAAATTAAAATACAACGCTCTGCTTGGATACGAGTATTTTAGGATTATCACAAGTTCGAATCATACATTCTTGCTTAACGATTTGGTATCGCAAATTTAAGATTCTCTTTCAGACTCATTTTCCTCCGATCGCAATTTGACTGATGATAATCCAAAGTGTGTAAAGTGCACTTTTAAATATCATTATCTAAGCTATGCACTGATCAAAATATCGGCGTTACAAAAAAGTCAATTGGATCTTCAAATGATCGATGTTTTTTGACGGAGATACATTGCTATCGTCAAGTATGCAATCATCCTGCTTGCCGAAAATTAGTTCGATCAACCTTAGTCAATTTACTGATAACGAATTTGACATTTACAACCACGCTGTCTGGATTTTCAATATTTTGTTCGTCAACGATATTTTTGTACTGCTCAGCTGCACAGGAGATGGGTTTTCGAACATATCGTACTCAATCCATTTCAGTTTGGTCAAGATAATAGCAATAGCAACTTTTCTTACGAATGTTCACCTTGTTTCGGCCTTCGCGACATGATGGCGCAAGTTCCTATCAAGGTCTCATTTGCGTGGGTGAAAGTTGCCCTGGTAACTTTACAGACGTAAAAAAAAAACAGTTTCCACTTTATTAGTATTTATCTCATATTGTCTACATAACCTTCACATAAATGTTCATTGGGAAGAGAACATTAACTTTGCAGGACATAACCAACATTTTGAATGGCTTCCAATGAAAAACCCTTAGCAAATTTTTGAAAGATTTTAATATACGTTGTTATTAATAAACGATTTCATTTCACTGTTTTGCTTCTATTTTATTAAATTTAAATTTAAATAATTTCATACAAATTGCAAACCGAGATGACGACAAAGTTACTAGCTAAAATGAACTTTTATTGTTAAAATGTAATGAGAAAAGTAGATATAAAATGAATTACTTTACTACCAACTAACTTTCTTAATATTTTAAGAGCGATCAATATAAAAAGTCAACATTGTGAGTCATATCAATAATATTCTTGTACCAAGTCTTATATTAATTGGCCCAAACGTTCAGACTGTATGTCTGTCTGGGAAAATTTAAAAGCCGGAAAATGTAATTGAGAACTAATATACTTTTTAAATATTCTTTATAATCATAACTTCAGATTTTAAATCTTGCGTTAGAATATTTTTTGCGAATGCGAAATTTACCTTGTAGTACAAAAAAAAAGGGGAGTGGTACAAATTCCCGTGAAACAAAATCTTGAATAAGTTATTCACGCACTATACAAAAATAAAAACATAATCGTGTTTTTTCAAAATCTCACAATAGCAAAATCCCGCTTTGAACTATCTCGCATTTACATCTTGCACTAAAAATTCTCGCAAATATCAACCGATATCTCGGAATTAAAAATCTTGCATATCAGAATCTCGCAAATCAAAATTTTGCAGATTTTAAATAAATTTAAAATAAAAACAAACATTAACTTACAGTTTTTTATAAAACAGAAATGATTCTAGAAAATTTGTAAAAAGCCCTGAACGCCATAAAAGGCCCTATGTGGTTAGTTAGGGCTTTTTAAAATTTCAGTGCATATGATTTATGGTGAGGGCTTTTAGATGTTTCCATTTTCTGTCTTATTTGAAGAACTAGTGTCAAGAAATATAAACGAATAATTCAGAGACAATTCCTTAACTCCAAATTTGTAAAAAAAACTCAAAATCGGAAATTTTGAAGATATGGCCCTTACGAGATTATGGACAGCATCCCTCCCTGCAGTTTCGCACTGAAAATTAAAAACCCTACAAACCAAATTAGGAAACTTGAAAACGAAAAACTTTTTCCTTGGGTTATATTATTTTCCAAAACATTTACCCGACAAAGCAAATGGGTGCGCAATTTGTATGATATCTCTCTTATTCTTTACAGCAATTGAAATATAAATAATAACAATTATGAATAGCAATATGGTATATGGTTTTAAGGAAGTAGACACTCGATTTATTTTGCAAAACTTAGGAAATCCCGCAAAATTTAATTGCAAAGCAACGAATAAATTTTTACTCAAATTCAAATCTCACGTGATTTTTGGGTTACAAAAATCTTGATTACAAAAATTTGTTTATTGTTAACAATTAAATTTTGGGAAATTTTATTTTTTTTTTAAGATTTTGCGATATTTTAATGTGATTGCGAGATTATTAAAAATGCTATTTTGAATTTGTGAGATTATGAAAAGCAGTATTTTCTAATTGAGAGATTTTGGAATGCGAAATTTGGAATATTGGAATATTTAAATTTGCCCCAAAAAAGGCTTTCGGGCAAAAACTACCATAAATAATAAAAAGTTTGAATAAGTATCTCTGCCTGTTTTGGATAAAAACTATTTTTTCAACGTGTAATATTGAATACCTGAGCTTCAATTTATTTGGTTTGAGCACATCTTTTGAGCATATCTAATGTGGAATATAGTTAAAAAAATAGAAATATTTGATTTTCGACTACACAATTCTGGATTATTTTAACATTAATAAGTCGCTAATTAGTTGTGAAATTTAAGAATTTGTCCTTCATTGAATTCTATGTTTTTTGGTGCTTTACTAACTTAATATCAAGTAAACAAAACACCCTGTCGAAAATAAGTAAAAACTTCTTATACCTGATGATTGATGGCTTATGAATTTGTCGTTAATTAGTTGTGACATATTCAATTTGATCGTGAAATTTTGTTTAGGTGGTTTGCAACTAACTGATTCTATGTTATACGGGAATGAAAAATGGATAGGTGCATAATATGTTATTTATTAGTTTTCACAATTTCGAATTTGTCATTCTATGTTTTTTTGGAATGTGGTTAGAACTTCACTTTTTACAGCGAATAACGACTAATTAATGGCAAATTCTTAAGAACTAAAATATACCACTTTTCAAAACAAAAAAAATATAGAAATCATAGAACAACAAATTCAAAAACTGTCACAACTTATTAACGGCAAATTATCCACCTATTCATTTTTTGGTTCGTCAAAGTTGATTTTCTTTCATGACATTCACGTCGTAAGTCGTTGGAAAGTTATCTGCAGGTGCTAAAATAGTCACTATAGGGCCGCTTATATCAAGTGACTGTGTGAAAAAGTTAATCTCTAACCAAGGTTTTGTGTTGATGCATTTCAGTGTTGAAAAAATGTATCGAAACTGGTCCCAATAAACAAACTGGTTAAAAAAAACCAATAAGATGTATATCGTTGAAAAGGTATTTATGAACAGTAATATTACAGTAATTATTAAGTTACTTAAAATCACTATCTGGAACAAGTTAATTGCTGTTTTAGGGAATTCCGGCAGAAAAAAAATAATTTTAGATAGGTAATAATAAAAAGCCAATAATTTTTTTCACACAGTTAATGAAATAAGCTGCTCCAATAGTAGAAAAATCGAATTTCGATCCAAATGTCACCCACTTGCCCACAAATCATTTTTTATAGGAGCAGTACAAAATCTTGGGGTGACACCCCAACGTCAGCCCCAGGTACCACCAATGCTAGCTGCGCCACTGGTAGAATTGATTAAAATCAAAGTTATTTATTTTTTAGTGCAAAATTTTGTAAAGATAAATCGTTAATCCAAATATCAGTATATCTACCAGTACCCCAGACGCTAGCAATAAAAAAAAGTGTTTCTCTTAGATTTGCTACGAGAAATTCAATACATTGTGTGACGGTTTAACATCACCCTGTACAAGTCATACATTTAATGCATCTGCAAGATCGGTCTGTTTAGCAAGTCGAACCGAATACCGAATCACAGTTCAATGAGCACAACGCACAGGGTAGCCCCGGTACATGAACAGGAACACGTTGCAAAAAATGTGATGTTGTTTGTCGCGAATAAAAATAATGTTTACTCCACTTATTATGCAATTCGTGTTCGCATCACTTGCAACCCATGTCTCCATTAACTTCGTGCGGGATTGGGTTACATATACCTTACCACGGCGCGGCGCTCCAATTATATAGTTGCTGTTGCATTTGCGATTTGCCTGCATCATTTCTGACTCGAACTGGAATTTCTTTGAATTTATATCTTCGTGCTTTCTTCGAGCTATTGCCTCGGCTATTACGCTGCCTATTCCGTTCACGTGTTTAGCAATTACTTATTAGTGCCAGTTATTTTTTCTTCCACCATAATCCCTGATCGTTTTCTGGGTTAATATTCCCAGTAATGGCAGTGGGTCCAGCAATAATTTAGAAAATGTTTTCTTTTTCTTTACTGAGGGTACATTATTAAAGTATGAGAGTTTGGTCCAAAATGTCCGTCCATCACCGAACCCAACACAACCACAGGATTTTCCCTTCAGCAATGTGGTCAAGGCAAAATGTTATTGTTATA
Source organism: Dasysyrphus albostriatus (assembly GCA_946251815.1). Lineage (NCBI taxonomy): Eukaryota > Metazoa > Arthropoda > Insecta > Diptera > Syrphidae > Dasysyrphus > Dasysyrphus albostriatus. Next base: position 98,322,619 of record OX276336.1, read on the forward strand.
GCTGACATGAATTTTTTATGCTTTAACATTCGAAACAAAATATTAATTCTACTGTACGGATACAACACACATTTTCACTTTCCATTTCTCCCCCTCTCTCGCTGCTAGGTTAAATCCTTTTTGGGGGAGGAGGGAGTTTGAATAGGCAAAAGTTGCGGGGGCAAATTATTATTCGTTTCATGTTCAAAGTGTATGTGTTTGGTCAATCGAAGCTATTCGACCAATATGTGGGGAGGAGGAATAAGGGGGATTATGGGTTAATTTACGATGGGAAAATGAAGTGGGCATGCTTTTATTGCTTTGATTAAGTCCGGGAAAGTTTAACGATTTATTTTTTTTTATTTTACTTTGCCTTGCGAGATTATTAAGTTGTAGAGGTATTTTGTAAGCCTACATAAGTAGAAGAAAATTCAATACACAAGCACATTGAAAATGGTTTAAAGATGGGGTTTTTGTTTGAAAAAACGTGTAAGCATAATTTAAGGTTCAAATTGAAAATCATAAAAAAATATTCATCCCCATTTGAAAGAGTAAAACAAGTTGCAAATATGTGCTGAGTAGTAGCATACAAATTTACTATGTCTGCAGATCGACTTAGGCGTTGCTTTACAGTACTTTGCCACTCTCGAGGAAAGCAAATACTTGAGATGTCTGTGAGACGTGGACTTGATATTGTCGACGTTGGAGACACCCCCACCTCCAAGAGATGTGGCTTTCGAGGCACTATACCAGATGTAACTCCACATTCCATAAAATCACAAATTTAGAGTCATCGCGGAGTACACAGACAGTGACCACTTACACATTTGGGGCTATCGTGAATGAAATATCCCACGGAATTTTTGCCATCGTGAATTGTGGTCGAAGTTTCTCTTGAAGTTTATTGCCATCAAAAATAATTACATTTGGATCAGCTAAATTAAAATCTGCAACTAACAGTGAAAAGTCTAGGCATTTTCAATTTAAGAAGTTGGGACAAATTCCGTTGTAAATTTTATTCACGAAAGCCCCCAATATCTTTGAAAGTTAGAGTAACCAACAACTGCATTATGTTAAACGCAAATCCTTTTAAGGGTGTGATGGTGACTTCAATTCCAGAGCCCAGGAGTGGTAAATACCAACTACCGACTCTCGAGGAAGGTAAATACTCTAGATGGCTGTGAGACGCGGACTTTATGTTGTCAATGTAGGAAATAACTCCACTTAAAGAAGGTCGGGCCACGGAGGAACTATACCAGATATAGCTCTCGTGCCGGAATCCACCTACGCCAAAATCACAAATTGGAGAGTCATCGAGGGTTACACAGGTAGCGCCCATCAGTGCATTGTCTTTGATCTGGAGGGCAACCAACGGACTCCGAACCATCGTCACCAACCACGAGCTCTGAGGTAGAACCTGACCAGACTTAACGAAGAACTTTTCAAGGGCGTGATTGAGGAAGATGCTGACGTCATGATCTAAGTACAAGGACCCGCTGAAATAAAAGTTGAAGCCACGATGTAATTAATTCGGCTCACTTGCGACTCCTCAAAGACATGAACTAGTGGTGCAAGCAGAAACAGAGATCCATTTTCCTGTGGACCGAGGAAATAGCTGCGATACTATGGCGCATAGTCACCAGTGAAAGAAGAAAAAGAAACGCTGAACTTATAGAAGATATGCTCTAGTGGAGTTCAGCACTCAGAGATCTGAGCTCAAGAAGGCCATCAACTTGGGCAAGAAACAAAAGTGGGAGGATCTCCACCGTAACGTCAATAGCGACTCCTGCGATCATAAAGTTTAAGCTCGGAGTTCAAATGGCACCTCCTGTCCTCAGTGACGAAAAGATGGAGCGCATCGTGGATACACTCTTCTCAGCTCACCCAGCCAGGCCACCCGACATCACACCGGTCGAACGACAGAAAATTCCAGCTTTTAGCGAAGAAGAGCTGAGTGTAGCGGTCAAATCCCTGCAAAATAGAAGAGCCTTCAGCCCCGATGGAGTTCCCACAGAAGTCTTCAAAGTGACCACGGAAACATGCGTGCACTTGCTGCTGAACATGTTCAACACCTTCCTCAAAGAAGGCATCTTTCCTAAGAGCTGGAAGAAACAACGCTTGGTGCTTATCAGCAATGGCAAAGGAGATCTGTATTTCCCATCGGCATACAAGCCTCTGTGCATGCTACACACCGCAGAGAAACTTTTGGGAAAGCTACTAAAACCATAGCTCATATCGGCAGTACAAACGTCAGGTGATCTGTCAGAGAAGCAGTACGGTTTTCGGAAAGGCCGCTCTAGGATTGGAGCCGTAAAGGAAGTGGTGAACGCCACCCAAATCACCCATCAGGGCAACCACTGGACGTACGGAATGCCCTCATTTCAGCCAGATGGAACGATATCCTGGGCGCGCTCGAACGGAGGTTCCACATTCAAGCATATCTCCTACGGATGGCGAAGGCCTATCTAAGCTTTGAGAGCTGCTTCACGAGACTAAAGAAGGCCCGCGAAGGTAGCAAGTTACATCAGGCGTAGCACAGGGATAGATCTTAGGACCAGATCTATGGAATATCTCCTACGATGATATATATTTACATGGAGATGCTACGGCACGAGACACCGATAGCGCACAAAGAAAGTTGAACCAGGTCATGCAACGAGTAACTTCGTGGATGGTCGAGCACGGACTCAGCCTTGCAACGGAGAAAACTGAGATAGTCCTTCTCATGAAGAAGACGATTCCCACCCAAATTGACCTCGAAATCGGGGTAGAGGTTATAAGCAGTAGCAGCGCGCAGCGCGGTGAAGTACTTGGGATTGAGGCTCGACACAAAGCTAATCTACTGGCAACACATAAAGGCAGCAGCGAAAAAAGTCTCAAAAACAACTGCATCACTGAACAGGCTGATGGCAAATGTTAGTGGTCCAACGGGTGTGTGGAACGATTGGAAACAAGGTGAGGTCAACTACTACGTCACCCAGTTACTCACCAGACACGGATATTTTAACGCCTTTCTCCACAAAATCGGCAAAACAAGTAGTTCAGCCTGCCAGTATGGAAACTCACTAGGAGATGATGAAATTCATAACATCTTCGCTTGCAGCAGGAAAATAGCATCAAAGTCACCAGGGAATGGAAAAGACAATCTTATACTATCTTGAGAATGTTCAACAGAATTGTGAATCCAAGCTCAAAAACGGAAGGAAGAAAGGTATATTTTTAGGACTATCTCATTAACCAAGAGCTGACAAAATAACAAAAATTGTTCAAAAAGGAACGTGCGATCACCTCTGTGGTAGGGCAGGGACCCATTTTGAAACCTGACCTATGGAACATCTTCTACGATGACATGCATCGAATGAAATTTGCCTGAAGACACCTTATTCTGGTGGGTAGGTTGGGATATCACTGCGGTGACATCGGAAAAAAAACACTGCATTTACACAAAGGAACTTCGATCAGGTCATGAGAAGAACAAATTTCTAGTTGGGCAAACTTGGCTAAAATCTTAGCATAAAAAAATTTTTTTTGTTTTTTTTTTACACTTCAGAATTCTTTGTTGTAGTGAGCTTAAAGCAAGCTGCATTCTACAAACAGAGGCTCATCATGAGTGCATGTGTTAGTGGTTAGTAGATTAAGTAAGCTAACACAAGCACATAAATAAATAAATAAATAAACATTAGCAAAACTAAACAATTACAAAACATACAATATTAGAAACATAATATAAAACATTTAAGAAAAAAAAAAAACAAAATTAAAAATTCACGAGAGTGGAGCACTGGTGCGCAACAATGTTTTTAATCCTACTTTACTTAGGTTAAAATCAACAACGGAAGCGTTTAAATTAAAAAGTCTGCACATACGGTTAAGAGGTTCGTGTATACCTTAGTTAGTTCTATGAAAAGGAACGTGAAAAAGTTCAAATCTTCGTAGATGGTGAATTCCTCCGCGGTAGTTAATGCCTACACATGCTAACAAGTCAGCAGCATCAATTTCACCACTGATAAGTTGGTGGAAAAATATTAAATCATTATTAACTCGCCTTTCATATAAAGTTTGAAGTTGCAGAAGCTTAATTCTGTGTTCATAAGGTGGCAGGTTGTACGGATCAGCCCAAGGGAGTCCTTTCAAGGCAAAACGAATGAAGTTATGTTGTATTGATTCATTGACATGTATGTAATCCTCCTAATGGAGAAGAGTATGTCCACAAAAAAATAAATTTAATTATGGTGGCGTAACAACTCGTAGAGAACCAAGGCCTAGTGACTTACAACTCTCAACCATTGCTGTATGCGTGTTATTGGCAGGAATGGAGGGATCCTAGATATTTTTTGCCGAGCTTAAACGGCTAAATGAGAAGCACTTATTCATGACAAGTATACTCTTGGAATATTTGTCAGTTCCTTGCAATAGGCAGTACCTCGGAAAAAAACATTTTTGGTTTTAGGTGGCATCGGCTGGGAATTGAACCCATATGTTTAGCATTGCAGTCTAACGCACAATATCAAAACAATAATATGGATCCCAACAATAATGGACTTCCAAGTAGGAAACGAGGTCATGAGGGTCATATATAAATGATAGTGTTTCGGAATAAGACTGTTAACTTAACTAACTATTTTGCAACATTTAAAGGTAACAGTAGCAGAAGAACGAGCATTAAAAGTCACCACAACGTCACTTAGCAGACTGGTGGCAAATGTCTTACCGCCTAAGTAATCGAAAATTAGCTGATGTCAACCACACAAACAAATGCCTCGCTTCTTTATGGAAGCGAAATTTGGGTGGATGCACTTAAAAAAAGGACCCGAAGCAAGTGACAACAATACAGCGCCGAGGAGGCATTAACGTAGCTATCTCCCTCCGAACGGAGTCGTTACAAATAACTTACAAAACAGAACTTTGCACTTGTTCTTCGTAAGTTACTTTTGAGCACTAGAGTAAAACGACAACAACAACAACCAGACTAGAAATTACTAAGTAAATTAGTTGACATTTTTGTATTATTAATCTGTTCGGCTGAAACCACCGAGGCCAACGAGATGTTGAGTAAATTTCAGTTCAAAAGTTAGAGTCCCATATCTCTTTTTCGGTCTCATCTCGCATGCTTAGTAGTAATTACCTATAATTCTATAATGTTTCGGTCTTGTCTCAAACAAATCTTTTATTCAAATACAAAATTGGAAAAAAATACACCCAGATCTTACATCGAGATAGTAGGATTCCTATATGTTAACAGAACACTTATTTAAACTCGATTTTGAAAAACTTTACGATCAATTTCTACTTAATACACCGAACTTAATTAAAATAATCCTTCAATCCTCTGCTGATAACAATCAAAATAATGTATTTTCTTATAGCTGATCCCAAAGCGCGTATATAAGCAATAACCATTGACATTGATATCGCATCACATTTACAACTTACATTCGGATAGCAATAAAATGAAAATGAACTGCATTTGATTTTTTTTTTTTTCAAATTTGATTGCAAACGATCCTTCAGAATGACGATACAAATTAACGTACATAATACGTTGCCCATCAGGATAGACTCGCAAGGCGTAATGTCCCATTTTAAACGTTACAAGCATCAGAGATCTCTCTATGCGTGTAGGTATTATGGGTTGTGTCGGGGTCGGGGTCGGAGTCTATCTCAATCGAAGTACCTAAGAGTTGAGAGTCCCAGTATATGTACATTCATCTAACTTCGCGCATTAATGATGTGACTCACAAACGCGATCGGCATCAAATGAAAGGCAATCACAGTCTCCATCAGATGACCATCGACATAAAAATACATGTTTTATATCCACATTATAAAATGGTTATTCTTGTCCTAAAGATGCCGCTTGATCTCGAAGATGTAGGATCATCCAGCAGCAGCAGCAGCAGCAGCGGTAAGATATCAGAGTGCACCTGCATGCAAACGCAGCCAGCCCAATGGCGATGCCACTGAGCTACCCGGATCACCTAATGATCACTTATTTCTCGTTCGACATGGAATTCCTTTCATCTGCGGACATTTTGAAGCGAATCGCGTTTAATCACATGCGATCTCTTAAATGCTCCTAATATACGTATCTCCACCCATCCCTTGAATTATTTATCGTTACAAGATATCAACTGATAAACCGGACTTGTTGTTGGCTAGTGCATCGTGATAAAAACCCTGATGCATACATATAAATGTTGATTCTACAAGAAACAAGATTCTACTGCTCTAGGCAAGGTATGGACCGACCCCATCGTTATATTAAATCATAATGTGGAGTTAAGTGGAGCTGTTTATATGTCGAACAACGAAAACGAATTGAATTCGTAATGCAGGTCAATAAAACTGATAATCAAACTATTTGCGGCAGAAATCAGAATGTATGTGTTAACCAAACTTCTAAAATAACGAAACATAAGCAACAATTATGTATTAAGTAGAAATTAGCATCAAGGCATTTCAAAAACTGTCGGAAAGTAGGTAGATAAACCTAATTATATGAATAATAATGAAGTACGATTTCTGTACGGGAAAATAATGTTCTCCATTTGTGTGGTTGCCGAAGCCATTACAAAAAAAACCATACGAAATGCTACGACTTAAACGCAAAGAAAGACGCGAGTCGTATCTATTTCCCTATTTGACAGGAGTTTTTAGGAGGTGAAAAGGGGGGGGGGGTAGAATTTCTGCGTTTTTCGGCTAAAGCTTACAAAAAAAGTGTGTGAAAAGAATAGAAAAATTGTTGATGCAGCAAAACTCTACAACTTTTACGTGCGTCTTTTTTTAACAAAATTTCCAAGATAATGGGGAAATTTTTTTTTTTTTTAATTTTGTTTTTTATTTTTCACTTCCCCAAAAATAGTTCAATTTAAGTGAAACCTTGTGAAGATATTACCATATGCATCCCCATCAAAAACTGAGAAAAAATATGTCAGACTTTAGTATTCAATATCACGATACATGTTTACCTTTAAACCCTTATTCTCAAATTTTAGTATTACATCCACTCCCAAAATTTTTTGTGGGCTCTTACCCTCAGTTTCACAGTCTGTCTCGGTTTAACCTCAGTTCAAGACTGAGTTTAATTGTTCTACTGAACCAATTTTTAAACCAAAAGTGAAGTTTATTCTCCCACTATATGAAACTGAGGAGGGGGGGGGGGGATTGTTTGACTATTATTTTCGCAATAAGTATTTTGTTGCAGCAAGGCCGGCCGGATAAAAATAAGCGCCTTGTGCAAGCTTCATCAAGGGCCTTCAATTGCGGTTATTAGTGGAAGAATTCATTTCCTCATAACTCATAAGGGGTAGACTTTGCAATGCTTTTTTTAACGATAAACACTAAATAAATAGGATTTTATAAGAAACCTAGGAAATGGATTATTATACGAGTATCACAAAAATATTAAACTTAAGAAAATAAAAATACTCGTAACTGTAAATAAATGTTAAAAAACATATCGCACAGTAAAATGTATTAAAAAACTAATTAAAAAACACAATCAGCCTTAAAGGCTCTTCCAAACCAACGCGAATGCGGAGCGATTCGCAGCGAATCATTCACAATAGTACAAAATATGACAAATACATAACGCTAAACAACAACAAAAAATCGACGTCGCTCCGCACTCGCGTTGCTTTGGGAGAGCCTTTATTGTGAGTTTCACATGAACAACATTCAAAGCGGAAAATATGACATTTAACTTTTCGCCTATTGTGAGTTTCGCCCGAAAAACGAAAACTCCCCTTTTTTGTGATAACTAATTTCAAAAATGTTTCACAATTAAGAGCTTCAATTGTCACTTATTTTTTGACGAAGAAGGAAAGAAAAACAGAGGGTATTGGTGCCCTTTGCGAAAGTTTTTGTTTATTTAAGGCCAAGAGAAGACGATTGAATAATATAAAAATAAATAATCAAGTCATTGATTCAGTAGATTATTTTAAGTTTGCTTAAGGCGCCCATTGGGTTCAGCGCCCTGAACATTTGGGCTGCTTGCACGTAAAGCTTGCCCGGCCCTGCGTTGTAGCATCATGTAGCATACATTTCCAAAAATTTTAAACAGTTTATCAACAATTATTAGAAAATGATTTAGGGCCAGCCGTACAAATAAAGGGTGATTTTTTAGCTGGTTTGGTTTTGGCAACACTGGTTTTGACAGCTGACGTGTGTTTAGTACCTTGTGTCACTGTCAAACAGCTTCAGTTTGGTTTGCAATTTAACCATGGATCGTCTTACAAATGAACAACGCTTGCAAATTATTGAATTTTACTATCAAAATTCGTGCTCGGTTCGAAATGTTCATCGCGCGCTGCTTCCATTTTATGGTCGGCATTCTCGACCTTCTGAGCAGTCTATTCGGAAGATTGTGACCAAATTTCGAACCAAATTTACTTTGTTGGACATTAAACCACCAACACGTTTACGTACTGTGCGTAGTGAAGAAAATATTGCGGCCGTATCAGCTAGTGTGACAGAAGACCGCGAAATGTCGATTCGGCGCCGTTCCCAGCAGTTAGGCCTTTGTTACAGCACTACGTGGAAAATTTTGCGGAAGGATTTGGGCGTAAGGCCTTTTAAGATACAGCTGGTGCAAGAACTAAAGTCAGCCGACCTACCACAACGCCGAATTTTTGGTGAATGGGCTCTTGGAAAGCTGGCCGAGGATCCGCTTTTTTATCGAAAAATTGTGTTCAGCGATGAGGCTCATTTTTGGTTAAATGGGTACGTTAATAAGCATAATTGCCGCATTTGGAGTGAAGATCAGCCAGAAGCATTGCAACAGCTACCAATGCATCCCGAAAAAGCCACTGTTTGGTGCGGTTTATGGGCCGGCGGCATTATTCGGCCATATTTCTTCAAAGATGATGCGAATCGAAGCGTTACTGTCAATGGTGAACGCTACCGAGCGATGATAACAAACTTTTTTTTGCCCGAAATGGAAGTTCTTGACTTGCATGATATGTGGTTTCAACAAGACGGTGCCACATGCCACACAGCACGCGAAACAATGGCGCAATTGCGAGGCGAGTTTGGTGAACAGTTAATTTCACGTTTCGGGCCGGTCAATTGGCCGCCTAGATCGTGCGATTTGACACCATTAGATTATTTTTTGTGGGGGTATGTCAAGGCTAATGTCTATAGGGACAAGCCCGCTTCGATTGACGCACTGGAAGCCAACATCCATGCATTCATTCGTGAGATACCGGCCGATATGTGTGAGAGTATGCCAAAATTGGACTCAGCGGATGGGCTACCTGAGACGCAGCCGCGGTCAACATTTGCATGAAATTATCTTTAAACATTAAATTGCAAGGTTCAAAATATCGATTCAAATAAATATTTCATTCATTTTTTCGAATTTTTTGTGTTTTTTTTTTTTTTTAAAGTTCTAAACCTCTTAAAAAATCACCCGTTATTAAAGGGTTTTTTTTTGCTTTTATGAAAAATAGCTCTTATTTCCATACAAATGTTAAAAAACCGTTTGGGAAAATTTTGTTGTCTTGAAAACACGAATCCTACGATTTTTATTAATAATTTTTTGAATGCTTAAATTAGTGCGATAAACTGCCAAAAACTATAAAAATTTACAAATAGCAACTATTAACAACACTTCTCAAAGAATTTTTTTTTAATTTTGAGTTTTCTTACTATCGGCTGAACAGATTTTGATTATTTTTTATAGGTAAACAAATTTCATATACGTTTAAAAAGTTATGTACATTAAAATTTTCAAAAAAAAGTTTTTCAATTCAAAAATTTTTTTTTTTGAAAATTCGATATCTAAAAAACAGGTTGCAAATTTGTTTTAATTTAATTTGTATTTATATGCACATAAACACCTACTTGAGATTTGCATTTAAAAAATTTTACTTAAAAATGTTTTTAGAGTTTGATATAAAAAAAATTGTTTTCAACCCTCTGTCTGACACCCGGGTCTGGCCAGGCCCTTCTTGATTTTTATCGCCAATTTGATACATTCCTATCTAAGCTAACAATTTCTTCTTGCAGGTAGCTTCCTAGAGTTTTATAGGCTATGTATTTATGAAGATTTCAGTAAAAAAGCCCTTTTAAAGTAGGGTGAAAAAAATGCATTGATTTTTTTACCTTTTCATTGAAATTATCTTTTCAGGCGGCTTTTTATGGTTTGTTAGTATATGCATGTATATATATATTTATATGTTCTTACCTGCACATTGTGTATTCATTTTAATGATGAATATATGAAAATAGTTTCCAATATCGTTTCCAGTTTCAAAAGCCTCGATGAAAAGTGTTTATAATATTTGGACACCTGAAAAATCGCTATTTTAAGTTGATATACAAAATAGAGGCAAAGTGCAATTTCGACTGAGTAGATTTGAAAAAAGTTTAAGCTTTTAAATAAATATAATTTGGTATTAAACTTTTTTTCTTATGCGAAAGGGTTTGAACCTAGAAAAATTGTCATCATAACTATAGACTATAGACGATAAGAAAAACTGTCTTCAGTTGAAACAAATATTTTATTGTATAAATTATTGTATTTATTTTATGAAATTAAAAATATTTCTTAAATAAAAAAATAATTATATTTTATGAATAAAACACTTAACGCTTAATTTAACTACTTATTAAGAAACTAAATTTATTTTAACTATCTTAGATTTTGATTTTTTGGCTTCCGTCCTGGTCTAACTTGAAAAACACTCGCAGGCAACACTTGACCCAAACGATCCTTTCCACCGAGCGCTAGTAATCTTCGCTCATGAACTTTTCTATGTTTCGCCAGGTGATCCGATCGAGCAAAGCATTTTGTACAATAATTACACTTGTAAGGCTTCACTCCCGAATGTGATCGTCGATGTCGGGCCAATTCATCAGATCGCGAGAATTTCCACGTACAATGCGGCCATGTGCAAACGTATGGCTTTTCACCCATATGCCGACGCATATGAGCCTTGAGATGGGCAGGTTTTGCATAAATCTTTGTACATTCACCGAAAGTGCAGGGAAATGTTTTACCCGTCAAATCACTGACATCACTTGGCAAAAGCTTCCGATACAAATTAAAGTTTTCACTGGCGTCTTTAAGGAATAAATCACAAGAATCATCGCAGAGAGGTGTTTTTTCGGGAAGCTTCTGCTCGAGCTCTGACATTTCAACCAAGCTATCCAGAAAACTGATCTCCCATTCCCACTGCGATTGCTCACATTGGTTTTCAGCTTCGTTTTCTTCCAGAGGCAGCAAGTAATCCAGACATTGTTCCAAGGCCCGATCGATCCCCAAAATCGAGTCTTTCTGCTCGTCGTGTTGAAATTCCAGACTTTGATCAAGGTAGCTATAGTAGTCGCAGTTGTAACAGGGATCACTACTACTGGTGTTGTTGGTGACGTCCTCGAAGTAATTACCATTGCAGGACGAAATATTCTGTTCCAAATCATGGAAAAGTTGTTGGAAACCGTTTGAGAAAAAATCCATCACTCTTGAACTTATTTTGAGAACTGATCAGCTCGGTACCGTTGCAGTCAGTATTTAAATGGAGGAAAATTTTATCTGACCATGGATTTTGCTCTCGGATGTACTTACGCTCTTCATCCAAATTAGTTATTGATTACAAATTGAATTCTGAGCTATAGAGATTTCGATTTTCTGTTTATGAGCATATAGTAATGAGTTTTTGTTTAGCTAGAAATCTGGATCGGTCGAGTGATGGCGATGGGTACCGATCGATCCCTGGGGACTCGTTAGACACGCAAAAAGAACAAAAAACAAATTAACTCTCGTCAGCCGCTCATCACGCCGCCGACGACAGTATCGACAATATCGTCATCGTCACCGTTGTGGTCCATTGTCCATTTGCGTGCGGTTATCATAAGTGTCATGTCGTCTTAATATGTGGTGCTAATGGGTACCAGACGGTGTCAGGCCGTATTTTGTTGAAATGAGAATTTTTGATGACTCCTTAGTGGCTGATGGTGTTGGAAACGGTAAAATTGTGAACTTTTTGCTTCGAGATATAATTTTTTTTTATCTTGGATAAAAACAAAAAAACAATAAAAAGTTAAATATATACTTTATCACAATGTTTTAACTATGAATTTGCATAATACTTTGACATTGGCGCCATATTTTATAATGTTTTGAAGTTAAGTTTTTAAAATTGGAGCAATTTGATAGCTTTTGAAAAATAGTAAGGTCATTATGTAGGTACATTTTCTATTTTGTTAAATGTATGTCGTACATATGTATGTTATGCATAATATACATACATATGTAAAGTATTTGATAAAAAAAAACAGTTTGAGAAATCAGACGACATTTTTTGCTCTAATGATAGTTTATCTTTTTTTTCCAGAAATCTGTGCGGCCTTGCTTTGATCGTTCTTTGGATTTATCTATTACATTTAAGAGTAATTGACTGAATAGTTATAAATAAACACATGTGTTCATGTATGGTTATCATTTTTTGGTAAAACGGACATTGACATTTGATGGCATCAAAAAAAAACCCAAAATTGTTTTATAATAATGATGTCTTGGGGTATTTCTGTTTTTAAAGAAAAACAAAACAGTGGACTTAGTGTTGTATTTAAGAAAATAAATTAGGTACCTATATTAATTTTTGTATGCAGTTAGTTGCATACATGTGAAAAGTGGAAAAAAGTAGTTGTGTTTTATTTTTGTTTGTAGTCATTTAGAGTTCCTTTGAATGAATGAATGAAGGATATTGGGTATAGTGAGTACTGGTACTTGTAATTACTGTCAGGATGTCGAAGAAATAGAAACCATTAAACACCTACTCTGCGATTATCCAAACCACCAAAAAATCGCCTACGATATTTTAGCAACATTTTTGTTGGAGAACTGAACCATATAGCGCAGGTCCCACCCAAAGGCAAACTTGAGAAAATTCATAGAAAGTACAGGCTGATTGGCAAACGAACCAATCTATGTGAGCTTTTAGTTTAGGAGCTTCTCTGCTTTATTTCGTAAGTGGATCACAATAAACCAATAGGCCCCCGTATATGCAACGGCCTCTGTGCTAGAACTAGATAAGGTTACTCATATTACAGCACATACTCGGTATCGAAAACAAAATGTTACCGAGGCGATACCGAGACGAGGCTTTGTTATACGAGACCAAACGAGACTGAGTTATAAGAGGCTGATATTGAGCAATTTTATTTTTGCTTTGTCTTTCTGAAACCATTTTCTAATTCTGCTCTTTTAGGTGCAGGAAGTGACTTTAGTGACTTAATTTTGTAACAGCATTCATTTTCTGCTTTGATATTTTTAAGCAGAATTTATGTTTCAGATAACTTATTGGAGACTCTTTAAAATTGTTAAAACAGTAATGAAACTTTAGTTAAAAAGATAGTCTTTGATATATTATGAATATTTTATAAGGAGTTTTTCAAAAGGGACGCTACAAAAGTACAGCGACAGGGACAGCAAACGACGCCATATTTCTTGCCGCTATCTTGACATTTCTCTTCAGTAAGGTTTGCCATTCCATGATGGAAAGAAACGAGCCAACAACGAGTCGAAATTATTAAAATTTATTACCGAAATTCGGAGTCAGTGGCCTCAACGTTAAGAGCCCTACGTCCAATTTGTGGTCGTCATGACCGTCCTAGCAGATCAACAATTGAGCGTCTAGTGGAAAAATTTGAATCCACAGGAACAGTACAAAATGTTCCCGTGCCAGTGAGACAAAGAAGTGCCCGTAGTGTCGAGAATATTGCTGCCACTGAGGCTTCAGTTGCAGAAAGCCCAAATGTGTCTCTCACACGTAGTTCTCAAGGGTTGGGCATCTCTGTGACGTCGTTGTGGCGAATTTTGCGAAAAGATCTTGGCCTACATCCTAACAAGATTAAATTGACGCATGAACTGAAGCCGCTTGACCACCAGAAGCGTCGTATGTTCGTGAATTGGGCTGAGCAACAACTTGAAAATGATTCGGATTTTCATCGAAAAATCAACTTCAGCGATGAGGCTCATTTCTGGCTTCGTCAATAAACAAAATATGCGGTATTGGTCAGGCAGCAGTCCACACGTACTCCATGAGTCATCATTGCACCCGAAAAAATTACGGTTTGGAGTGGTTTATGGGCCGGCGGCGGCGGCGTCATTGGGCCGTACTTCTTCCATTATGATCAAGACCGGCACGTTACTGTGAATGGGGATCGCTACCGTTCAATGAAAACCGAATATTTTTGGCCCCAATTGGTTGATATGGACTTAGAGGACATGTGGTTTCAACAGAACGGTGCTACAAGCCACACAGCGAATGTCACAATCAATTTATTGGAAACCAAGTTTGAAGAACGTGTTATCTCACGAAATGGTCTAGTCACTTGGCCGCATCGGTCGTGCGATTTGACGCCGTTAGACTATTTCCTGTGGGGCTTCGACAAGTCTATGTTCTATGCCAACAAACCAGCGACGATGGATGAACTTCGTACGAATATCGATTTATGCTTGAAAACCGTCGAAAATTGGGTTCAGCGTCTGGGCTTCTGCAAGCGTGCCCGTGGTGGCCATGCAGAAGAAATCGTGTTTCATACATAATGGCATCAAACGGACTTTCACAGGAATAAAGAATGTCATGAAAGAACGGTACAAAACCAAACCAAAGCCACAGAGTTGCACTCGTGCAGCATAAGACAAAAACAAAGGTTCAAATTTCAACTTAGAAGTATGGTCTTGAGCCTCACCCTAGGCAGTATTGTTTTCTATATTTTTTTAGATCACAGCTTAACTAGACACCATCCGTGAATTAAATGATTATAAACACAATAATCTCCATCTACTGTGCCAATGCTTTCCTATCTTCCTATTCTTTCTAACTTGTGCCGTGCAATTCAGGCAAAGACTTAAGATTAAGGAACAATGTCCTTATTAGCTTCATTTGCGCGTGAGTCAAAATTTTTTTGCAACAATGGTGATTTAGTGAGTACGTGCTGATCAACAATATTGTTCAACTTTTGCTGACCCGAGTGTAACCCAATTCAACTATGGGAGTTGAACTCGAGTGACACCTTCAGATTTGTTTTTTATTTAATTAATATTTTAAAACATTATTTTCATGCCCACACAACTGGAGACAAAAATAAATTTAAGTTTGGTAATTTAATTTTGAACATACCTTTAATCTCACACAGTAAAATTGGGCCTTAAAAAGATACCTATTCTCTCATTAAATCTGTAATGCAATCAGCTGCACCTAGCTTTCACCTTTCAAGTTAAGCTCATAATATCATTCATATCATAACATATCGCTCGAACGATCTCCAAGAGATTTCTAATTTCGATATTTACATTTCTGGATACCTAAAAAACATCAATAAAAAAATATCTTCTATAGGTATTTCCAGACATCAAGTGGAAGTCCTAAGACAACACAAGAAAAAACAACTTGCCTATTAAATATATCTTTGAACGATCTACATGTAATACAAAGATAATTTTGCAATTTTATAGCCAAACAGCTTGTCCGTACCTAGAACGGATTTTATACCGAATGATTTGCGCTTTGAAAAATAGTTAAACTGCATTCCCTGATGACAACTGCAATGGCTGTGGTACAAGCATGTTACCAGCAGTCAGCTCGTTAGGCTTCCTCCGACTCAGGGTATTTACCACCAACCTTATGTTTGTATCTAGGTATACCTACTATACCTACCAGTTAGCTTAACTGAGCGATAGCAATTACATCTATTTCTCATGTTATACGGCCGCCATGATGCTCAATGGTGTGGCAATAATAGCTCATCATATTAGCCAAGCTGAGTTGTGCGCGGCTATCGCCTATCGCAGCTATTAGACGAGTGCACGCGGCAATCGCATTCGATTCATTTAATGACGCGACAACGACGATGCTTCGACTCTGCTGCGGTAAACAAGTTTTAGACAATCTTTGCCCACATTTATACCTTAAAACATCGAGATTTGTTGCCAACAACTAAAACCCGTATAAGGCAATGCGTTGAACAAGCCCCACAGTTGTTTGGGAGGACGAACAGAACCTTGCCGCTCTCTGTTCAATATGTACGACTGCGAATACTTCGACTACCCAAAAACAAATCAAATCGGTTAAATGTAGAAACGTTTAGAGTTCGAACTGTTCGGCTAGCTCTGATGGCCTGTATAATTCTATATATGGTTTTTTTTTTATATAATATTATTAATTTAAAGTCATGTAATCATCTTCATATCTGCTTGTTCAACTCTTCGGACACAAACGGGCACTCATCAAGAGTGTATAGCAAGTATCATGGTCGGTTTTGAAGACTTCTTAGTCTAAGGCGCTGTTTATGTTGGTAATAGTTTCCCTGGTGGCAAAGAGATTCGAAATTGGTAAATTAACTAGTAACTCACCTAGCCAAAATCGACCTCGACAGCTACTTTGAAAGTCTAAGGAAATGCGGCCTTCTGACAAAAAATGCTTAGTAACAATGCACAACATTTTTAGGGCCTGCCAAAATCGAACAAAAAACGCCCATATGCTGCTCGCCATTTTAGAAAATGCTTTGAAAAGCATGAACTTGATTTTCTTGGCTCATATCTTAGAATTAACTTTTGTCAACAAAAAATTGTTGAAGCCATTTTCCAAAAATAAGTTTTAGACGAAAAATTGTCCAAAATTAAAACCCTTATATTCATCTGATCGGAAATACAAAATAAATTGTAAGCGGGAGTTGTTAGGAAGTTTTTTTTAAGTCGATGGATTTTAAAAATTTAGGAAAGTCATGCAGTTGTAGTCTTAAAAATTATTTAAGAATTAATGGATATTTAAAAGTTGAAAATCAAAAAATAAATCTTTATACAAATTTCACCAAATATCAGGACTTGAACTGATTTTGATTAAATTTATATTTTTTGACAGGTAATAAAAACAATTAAGGACATTTTGATGTAATTTTTTTTATTTTTTTAAAGCATATACCTTTTTACTTCAATTTTTAACACTTTGTTATTAAAATCATTTTAAGGGAGTGGTTTTCAAATTTTTAGAGCACATACAATGCTGATTTAGATTTTGCTTTGAAAAAACCTCTGAACTATAAATTGAAGTAGCGGATGCAAGGTGACTAAGGCTCCCCGGGCTATATGGAGTAAAGATTTCCGGGCTTTAACTCAGAGAAAAACTTCAGGTAATTCACTAACCTGGGCCTTGTTAAATTCACCCAAAATTGAGGAAATATGGCCAAAATTCTACAAAAACAATTTACATGCAAAATATTTGGGCGACATTTCCATTTTAATATTTGGCCACAAAATAGATTTGCGCAATATTTGGAAATTCTTCTTTGTTTTTGGGTTTCCAAATCAATATGTGCACTTTTCCCTTGTGCGTTATTTCGTAAAATCCCACAATTCAGATCTAAAAATCTTTTATATGGTTGTTTTTAAAATGTTTACCTGTTGAATTCAACCTGCCTTCATGTTAAAGTGGTACTCTGCCCGCTAATTTCAACAAGGCACCAGTGTTGAAAAGCAGACATACAGGCCATCCAAATGTGATTACACATTTGCATTTAACTTAGCTGCCTGTGAAAGTAGCACTGTACTAGTGTTGAAGCACACACAAAAACCATTCGAACAAAATCAGTTTGAACTTATTGATATGTGGCACAAATTTTTTGTCAAGCGAAGTGACCCAGGTGATGCCTGCTTTCTCTGTGTGTGTATAGGTTCCTATAATTTAAAAGCAGTAAGTATCACGAATTATTTTTAAAATAAAATAATATAAATAGTAATGAATTTTTATACTTTCAGAAAAATGCAAAACAAATTGGACGGTAAGCAGTATTAGAGATGGCACCTAGGCTCAGGGATTCAAGGCATAATATTTACAGGATACAGGGTTGATTCAACATTGAATCTTGTTAAACTAATTCTAGATTTTCATGTTAAATTAACAGGACATTGAACATTAAGTAATGTTAATTCAACTAGATTTTCATGTTAAATTTAATCCAATTAAGGTAAAATAAACAAAATTATCAGTTAAAATGTACTGATAATTGATATTTTTAAGGCAGTTGTAAATTTACAAGCTATCATGCAGATATCAATTGCAACCTACGTTCATCTAACAAGAAACTTGTAGGTATCTGATTAAGCAGTTAACCTCTAGTGTTGAAAAATAATAACTGGTTATTTATAACTGCTCCTCTCTCTGAGTGTATGGACTAAAATAAAGTCAAATAAAATAATTGTAGTACCTCGTGGCATGATGGTTAGTGCGTAGGATTGTCATGCGAGGTACTGCCTCTTGCGAGGAACTGACAAATCTTCCAGGAGTATACTTGTCATGAATAAGTGCTTCTCATCTAGCCGTTCGGACTCGGCAAAAAATTGTAGGTCCCCTCCATTCCTGCCAACAAACACGCACACAGGAATGGTTGAGAGTTGTTAGTCACTAGGCCCTGGTTCTTCATGAGCTGTTGCGTACCATTGATTCCAATAATACTGTCATGTCATGGGTAGAATTCGATGTTTAAGTCCATAATCGATGCAATTTAATGTGACACTGCAATGGAACGATTGCCAAGCGAAAAACATTTTTAACATCCATTGAAAGGTTTGGGACAAATACTGAAACTATAGGATTGTCCTCTTCTGGACACATTTTTTGTAACGTTTAATCAGCCATTTTTAAGTAACTAGTCTTGCGTACGGGAGCATTCTTATAAGACACGATTAAAAGTCAGAGCGTATAGATAAGACCCAGATATGAAAAAAGTCTTCGAGAAAAAAAGGCGTTTCCCCCGGGTTTTGGTGGGAAGGGAAATTTTCAAAGAAAAAATTCGTTCAAAAAGAATTTGGTGATAAAAAAATGTGAGAAACTGTTAAGATCCTCTTGAGAATAAAACACGCGAGTGAGAACAATCATGCAGTCATGAAACTAGCTCACAGAGTGTAAGACAGCCTTAAAGCCTCGTACGCTGTTAATGCGAAACGAAAAATCCCAAATACCCCAATCGGAATTAACATTTAAAATAGAAAAAATCCAATAGTACATTTTTTTTCACAATTCGTTTCAGGGGTTCATATCATAAGGAGCCAATGAGTAGTTTATCGGGAAAATTGCTTCAGAGCTTAAACCGCCATCTTGGATTTTTATGAAAAATAACGCTTTACTAAATTAATCCTACAATTTTCAGTTTTGACGAAAAAAGGCAAAACTGAAAGGCGAATTAATTTCATTCCACAGAATCTGAAGTGTTCAAAAAATATAGCACAGGCTTCCACAAGCTGGGGGCAAAAGGGTCAATTGCTACCCATTGGCTGGATGTCAAATATATACTGTTCTAGGAGTAGGCACTCTTTTGTCGTTTTATTAAGGAATTTTTCAAAAATAACAAAAAAGTTTATGTGTTTTTCTATCGGAGTTTAAAATTTGCCAAGGGCATGATCTTCCCATATTCAAAATAATAACTCGGTATTATACGGTACGCTGTTCCATCAGCGAAATGGTTGATTTGGAGAGATCTACACCATTTTTTCAAACGCAATGAATAGCCAGTCAATTTATGGTGTGCAAAAAAACAAAAGAGTATAATAAAAAACAAAATTCTAAAGTTAATTTGAACACAATAATTTTATGAAACAAAATTTTGTATTATAAAATCGTGATAGGTATATCAGCCACAAAAGTTAAGGTCCAGCCGTGTGTTCGTCATCTTGTTTTTCGATATATACGACTCGTATACTGTGTAAATGTTTGTATTTTGTTTTTTTTTTTTGTTTTTGTCTACTTAATCGGAGCCGCCTGTCGGTGTATGTTTTATAGCTTTGCCATAATTTCTGGACTTTACAAGATCGCTGTGGTGATGCGATCTCTGATTGGTGCCGCTTATCATTCCATTGGCCGATATCCTATGCCTTATGGGGCTATATGTTGTTTGTGCGATGCAATGCGATGTGCCTTCTCCCATCCGATCGGATAATTATGGACTTGCTGACATTGCTAAGTAATCTGGTTGTACATTTTGTTTGTTTGATCTCGGTGATGATCAAGTTGATGCTCCTCGCGTAGCTTAACGATCCCGTGAATTCTTAATAGAAATTCTAATGTTGAACTAGTCGTTTTTATCAAGCTGTGGAATGCTACATAAGAGATACGACCATGCAACGTGACGCGAATGTAACTGCGACTGTACGACCTCTGTATGCACTTCTCGCAATTACGGTGCAATGTGAATGGTCACTCTTGGGGCATGAGAGAAACTCAATGGGTGAATGCAAGGAATGGCATGCTATGGTTAAATCCGCTAATTGCTTTGGAGCTCAGGACACAGGTGTGAACCAGTGAAGCATTAGTCTTACCATAATACTTTGGACGTGTTGTTTTTTTCCATGCAATGACCGCGAAGCCGCCAATGGCAGATTAAGCTTGGATAGTTTGTATATTATGTTGACATTTTATAAGCAACATTATGGTAATCATCGTCTTGAATGCAAACCCCTGGACGAATAGTTTACAAGTTTTAGTCGAAAAGCATTTGGATGGTTTTTTTTTGTATTTTAAATAAGAGAAAGTCATAACTTCAAAGTAGCTTCTCCGCATTTCGTTACCATTTTTATAGCAATAACTTAGCGAGAGATGATATTTGGTGATTTTTTTTTTTAATTTGGTCTTGGACTGTTTCATTGGTTAGTGATTTCCGTGAACATTTGAGCTTCTAGACAGGAGATAGAGCAGTATGGGTTTCAAGACCTTAAATCAGAAGACATCATGTTTTTTTTCTAAAGATTCTATATGCGAAAAACTGTAATGCGCGACCGGTAATAAATATAGAAACTAAAAATATAATGATAATAAGAAAACATACATATTTTAGGGTTTTTCAACCGAAATTTTGAGACCAAAAAGAGTAATAAAAATTAAATTTTTATTGGAACAGCCAAAAACCCTTATATAATATAAGTTTGTGCAGTTTGGCGGTGTAAGCAGTGCGGTTTTCTCAAAATGAGAAAAACATAAAATTTTTTGCAAATCACAACTCAGGAGATATCTGCTACAAAATTGTCACTAAAAATTATCCAAAAAGGTATTGGAGGGAACTAATACCTTCTAAAAAAACAAAAAACGTAGGCCCAGGACCGGAAAAGCTTTGCGTGCAAGTCTTGCAAATGCACTGGGTGCTGAACCTATAATGGGTCCCTTGAGCAAGCATCAAAAAAGCCACTACATCAAAACCAGTCCAAGCTTACTTTTTAATTTTTATTTTAGATTTTATTTTACAATATAATTTATGTATTCCTTAGTAACTTTTATTTTTGTGATTATAAAATCCCGTTAATTTGAATAGGTACAAACGTTTCGAGTGTAATTAACCATAAATATTATGATTTCCGATTCGCCGAGTATAACGTTTGACTTTTTAAAAATAAAAACTGTGATTTTGTTCACTATCACCCAGAATTACTGTTCAACATCGAAAATATAGAGGCGAATGTTTGCCTAAGGTTTTGAGTGACATTTAATTTTTACAAATCTTAGTCATTTAGGGCAGACTTAATTCAGGTGAGTTCTAAACGGTAATTCCACATAGTCACTTTTGAACGTTCGACTTGGCCATAATTGGTCAAAATAGGCCTCTAAAACTCGAAACTAAGTGGAACAAAGGAATTTTGGTAAATGGCATGAGAGAAAACATCAAATTTAGGGGAGAGTTAGAAAACACACAATCTTAAACGCATCGTCATAACACGTTTTATTATCATTTCTTCAAAATAGGTACTCTGCTTTTATCATCACTTTTTCCTTGAGCTAGTTGAAGGTCAGGTGTTAAGCACTATTTTTAGGTTTTATATCATGGATTGTTTGATATGACCCAAACAAAATTGAGAAAAAGTGGAGAATGGGTGGAGGTGGAGTACGTGCGAACTTTATTTTTCATGATCAAGGACTAACGGAATATCAAATTTCGGGAAAATTTAATAGAATCTCTTCTTTGATTTTTTTAATTATCTGCAAATAAATAAAAAATAGTAACAATTTAAAAGAATGCGAAAAACCTCCTAAGTACCTTCGCAAGTGATACATGAAAAATTCTGAGGGTTGCATTTAATTCGTCGGTTTAAATGGCTGAAATAAGGAAACAAAAGCTAAATTCAGTGCCAGTGTTTCTACAGTCAAGAGTGCAGTTTAGTCCTACAAATTGGCGATTTATCTGGCTTACTCACTTGGACTCATCAGTGACGTAGGGAGGGCCTTGTCATACGCAATTTGTATTAAGTTCAGTTCAGATGAGTCCGAATGAGTAAGCCGGACGAAACGCTAACGAAACGCTGAGTGAGTAATCGGCTTATTATTTTTTTTTTTTGTAGGTTACTATTTAGATTTATAAAACTGGATGCTTGGGATACGGAGAAAAGAATTTGGATAGTGCAACGGTACCATGCTTTGCAGTCCGTCATTTCCGTTCAAAGGGAATTTAGGCGGGAGTTTGGCGTTAATCCCCCGAGTAGATGGACCATTATGAGATTTGTAAACATGTTTGCCGAATCTGCAAGCATCACACGAAGGCCGTACCATCGAGATGCCAATGTTCGGGTTCAGGATACAATCGCAGCAGTAGCATCTGCAATACAGGCCAATCCGAGCGTTTCGACCCGAAACTTATCGGGGCAAATTGGAGATAGTAGACGGTCATTACAACGGATACTTCATGACGATTTAAACTTGTTTCCGTACAAAGTCCAAATTACTAGCAAGTTAAACCCTCAGGATTTGCCTGTTCGCCTGGAATTTTGCCAAAAAATGGTATCAATGGCCGAAGAAGACAACACATTGATCAATTGTTTGTTCATGTCTGATGAGGCCCATTTTGATCTTAACGGCAATGTAAACAAGCAAAATTGCCGTATATGGAATGAGTCTAATCCAGAAATGCTCCATGAGACGGAACTGCACCCAGAACGAGTCACTGTGTGGTGCGCAGTTTCATCAAGGTGTATTGTCGGGCCGTACTTCTTTGAAGAAAACGGTGTAACCGTTACTGTCAATGGGGACCGTTATTTAAAGATGTTGAAGTAGTTTTTTTACCCAAAACTGCACCGAAGATGTATACCATTCAACAGCGTTTGGTTTCAGCAAGATGGAGCAACTGCACATATAGCCAGACCAGTTATGGCGGAGCTAAACAAAAAATTCGCAAACAAATTAATTTCTAGGAACTCCACTCTTCGCTGGCCCCCAAGGTCACCTGACCTGACTGCACCAGACTTCTTTTTATGGGGTTATGTCAAGCAAGAGGTGTATAAAACGAAGCCCAGGAATTTAACTGAATTAAAGCAGTCCATAACGACAATAATTGAGGCGATCCCAACTTCAACTCTTCAGGCCGCAATGAATAATTTTTTGATCAGGTGCCGCATATGCGTGGGAGAGCGTGGAGGTCATTTGCGGTCTATAATCTTTAAAAACAACTAACTATTTAAAATAAAATTTAATTTTCTAACCAATAAAAAAAAAAAATGAAATACATCGATTAAAAAAAAAGTTATTTGAATTTCTTATTGTAGCACAATTGGTGCGCCACCCTGTACTAAGAAAATCAAAATAAATCACCCCTAAACGAAGTTAGGAAACCGAATTAATTTTGTAAGCTTCATAAGACTAGAAAAAACAAGTGACGTAAATTCGTTTTTTCCAATAAAAACGAAGGATGATTTCAAAATTTATTTCCATGACAGAGCGTTTTTGAAATTCAACCATAGTCGTTTCAATGGTTCTTTTCATTCAACTTTCAGATTGCAACTGCTTTCAACAAAATGATGGTTTATTAATTTTTTTTCTTTTTCGGTATTAAGATCTTTTGATAACACTCTTGACTATAGAAATTCTGGTACTGAACCTAGCTTGTTTCTTTATTTTAGCCATTTAGACCAATCAATTGGAAGCAACCTTCAGGATTTTTTATCAATCACATGCAAAGGTAGCAGGTTTTTGCTTCCTTTAATATTTAAACCATATTTTTTTTTTATTTCTCAGATAATTATAGATCAGAAAATTTCTAAATTTGATGTCCGGTAAGTCCTTGATCATGGAAACTACAAATTCGAGCGTACTCAACCACGCAAAGAGCGTTTTGCATATGCCATATATGCTAAAATTATAATTTTTTGTTTTTTAATTTTTAAGTTTGAAAATTATTTTTTCAAAAACTATTTGAAATAAAAACTTGATTTAGGAAGCATATTATAGAATGGAATCGTGGCTTTAAAAAAAGCTAAGGCGTGGCATTTTAAGTAAACCCGTTTTTTTAAATATTTTTTTTTCTGTTTTGATCCAAATTTTGAGAAAATTACTCCTCCCGCCTAAAGGGGGGGAAATAGACCCACCCTCCCATACTATTTTTTTCTCGTCTTAATCTAATCTATACCTCAAATTGTTTTTTTTTCGCGTTTTATAAGAATCACCCTAACCCCATAGTTAGTACCTTAAAAAAATAGGGAGACCAGGGCGGTGAAATAAAAACCTTGAAAAATGAAGTAAAAAATTGTTTTCCCTGTATAGAACCATTTGATGCCTATCCATCTCAGAATTTCAAAAAAAAAAAAAAAAACAATATAAGGACCACCCTAATGTATATGCTGTCAAAATGGTGATGATATAAGACTATGCCCTTTGGAATATGTAAGGGTGCTTATTACGATATAATTGATAGTGACAGCGAGGTTCCATATTCGCTTCAAAAACCAATGTTGCAAAAAATATTGCGAACAAAAAAATAAAGACATATTAAACGTCAAACAATGGCTAATTGGGAATTCGCAAAATCATTCGCTTTTGAGCGAACGTTCCATTCATAATTAGGGCCTAAGATTACAATTTTTTTTTCAACTATTTTTTTTAGTTTTATCTCACTTAATAAAATTTTTGTTTGGTATTCAATCCTCAAGTTAATTTTTAATGAAATATTAAAAGCCGTATGCTGAAATATTTTGTAATTTTTTTAAGAAGATTAAATTACTCTAAATAGGTAACTTATTTCAACTTTATAATTAGTAACGTAAATTGTTATTTTTTAATTTTCTCATAAATTATTCTATGGTGATACATAAGGCTATACAATGTGCCATTTTATGATGTTCTTGTTTTCAAGAAGGAAACAATTTTTTTTTAGATTTGTAAGCAAAAAGGAATGATAACGTATTTGTCTTCGTGATGCTACCACAATTAAGCTGAAAGTGAATTATCATACTCGGATCCAAATTTATGAATGAATATAAAATATTCTATGACACATTAAATAATTATTTTACATAAAAAGTAGAAACATATATGGCTCCCAAGAAAGATCACCACATACACAAATTAATAAACTTCAAAGCAAAACTATAGGTCCTAACCTCTGATGTCAATATGCATGAACATATAGTTAATGAGTCTAAAACACTTTTATTAATTAAACAAAACCCTATTTACTGATGACTGACAAAGACCCCCAACAGGTGTAATCCGTTTCTTATTGTCTGTTGTACAAACGAATAAATGAGAAATAAGAGTCTAAAGTTAACCACAAACACACAAAACTAAATCTATAAGGAAGGAGGTTTATTTAATAAATGTCCAAAAGTTATCCCTTTGCAAGTCTGTTTTTTTTTGGTTTTGTTTACCTTGTAGGACATCTCATAAAATGAGTCTGTACAAAAGGTTTAACTATTCCATAAATATGTGTATTGTATGCTCGACTATTGTCATCCAATTATGCATGCATAAGCATATATATGTATGAAGTATACCTGCGGGATGTCCTCTTGGTATCTGAATTTCAATCGAAACGCCCTCGACATGGTGCTTAAAATAGTTTGGACAAGGATTACGCACACTAAAGGACCAAATTGTTTTGGTTTTTTTTAAGCGGCCTGAAGGAAAAATTTGTAAATGAAAGAGGAGAGGATTCGAATATTGGGGCCAAAATTCTTTGCCATTATCTTGCTCTCTTGGAAGGTGAAGGCTGGACAAAAAACAAATATACCGGATGTCGTCGTCCAATTGTTCCTCTTTCTGTATATTAGAATTTCGTTATCCTCACAAGAAAAGTTATACCTAGCAAAAACTTGTGCATTGTGTTTTCATTGTTATCTGGACAAGTCAAGGAATCTTTTTCAAAGGGTTTGTTTTTTTTTTTTGTATAAATTTTGTTACATGGCATCGGGGTATAGGGTAGGATAGATTTGTTAGATTTGTGAAAAAAAAAATGGAATAAAAAAAGTGCAAACTTGAATCATTTTTTTTTTTCATTTTTATTTGTCCATTTTCTTAAAACTATTTTAAAGCTAGACAAAAATTCATAAAAACTAGCCTACTTATCATTATCTTAAAACTAACTTACTGGCCCCAGTCGGGCGCCCTAAGTTAAACTAAAATAACTTAATGCTAATGCCTTTCGGCCTAAGAACTATCTTAATACTAAATACGGGTCGGTTTTATTTTTTACCGAGAAGAATTTACAAAAAACTCGGTATCAGTGTCTTTATTTTTTTATTGGTTTTATATAAAACTTACAAACTACATAAAACTACTTAAAGCTACTTAAAACTATTTACAACTAATTATAAACTAGTTACAACCTACTTATAAGCTACTTACAGACTACTTACATACTAGAACAGCAAACATTTTCCGGTTTTATAATTTTTTTGTATTTTTGTGGAAAACTAACAACCTAAACCTATGCAAGTCGGCCATAAAAAAGAAAATAGCAAGGTTAACTATTAAATGTCTGAAGGAACTTCATCTTCGTTTTTCAACCACCAGAACTGGTTCTCCTGCTTTACCCTATCTCTTCGGTCCCGTCCGGACACAGTCCTACTGAACCGAAGGTGCTCAGCTCCGTCTTGTGCGAGGACGTCTCGACTGTAAAGGAGCCGCCGATCTACAGTTCTACGGCCGACGTGGTAGATTAGCGGAACCGCCGCTCTATCCTGGATCAGCCCTCGACTGTCTAGGTGGAGGAATGCATCGGGCGGAATAAAGCCGCTTAGACGCACACTCTCGTAGTATTCGTAGTTGGGGTAATAAGCCCCGAAAATTAAACTGTTAGACGAGGACATCGCTCTGGCAATGTGACCCCGAATAAGCCTCAGCAAGAAATTATCTATCCTATTTATGTTGGCCCCGTTGTATAGAGCCAGGTTAGAATAGTAGTGTTTGTACTCCGACTCTGGTGTTCTGTGCAATCCAAGGCAGCGTCTAAGATACTGCCTCTCAAACACCCGAATCTTTTCCATTTGACATGGGGCAACGTTGAACCAAACCGGGCATCCATAGGCAATCATCGGCCGGATAAGGGCCATGTAGCAAATCACCTTCACCCTGCTATCAAGCCGGCTGCTATAAAACAACCGTTTCGTCAGGGCAAAAGCTCCTCTAGCCCTGGCCAGAGCAGCATTTATATGTCTGTCGAAATACAAATACTGATCCATCCAGATGCCAAGGTATTTTACTACACTTTTACTCGCCAGTGGATGTCCATTTGGCCCTACGATCACCAGCTTGCGCCAGTTCTTTCTCGTATCCCTTGTGGCTTCACTCAACGGAGTCCTAAACAAGATAGGTTCTGATTTCTGAAAGTTGATTTTCAACTTCCAGTCATCGCAATATCGCTGAATCTTCTCGAAGTCACGCTGCAAAAGAATCCTGATGACCTCGACTTTTGGAGCTGTTCTGTACGCAATTAGATCGTCGGCATACGCAATTGCCTGAGTTAGACTACTTATCAGATCGCTGGTGTAAATGCTGAATAGAATCGGTGAGTTGACCGCTCCCTGCTGAGGACCATTTTTAATGTTAAAGGTTGTTGCAGAAGTTACATTGCCACTCTTGACAACAAACTTTCTGCCATTGAGCATATCATAAAGCATATATAATAGTGGTTTACTAATGCCAAGTCTGGTCAGCTTTAGATAAAGACCCTCTAACCATACGGTGTCGAAGGCCTTCTCCAAATCAACCAGACAGGCACCCGTACACTGCTTTTTAGATTTGTTCCATTGAACATCAGAAACGAGTTTTGACGCGGCATGAATGGTGTCATGTCCCGCCTTAAAACCGAACTGATTGTCCGGTATGATATTATTGTCCTCTGCCCACTTAGACAGAGCTCTATTGATAACTTTTTCGAATACCTTGCTGATACTCGGAAGAAGACTTATCGACCGGAGATTCGCCGGATTGGAGTTGTCCTTTCCCTTTTTCGCGAGAGGATGCACCACAGCTGTCTTCCAACGCACTGGATAATATGCATTATTCAGAGCGTTGTTAATGAGATTGGTATAAATGTCTACTGCTTCTTGAGGTAAATGTCGAAGTACAACGTTGGATATGCCATCGACTCCTGCTGATTTCTTCTTCTTTAATGAATCGAAGATGAGCTGGAGCTCCAACTTCGTAATAAACAGGGAACTGGGCCCATTTCGCTCGGCGATTATGGCGTTTGCCAAATGATCTTCATTGAACCCGGTGAAACCAAGGTTCTCTGATCACCATTGCGTTTTGTCATTCCGAAGGTAGAAGTGGTGGACCAAGGCTCTGTTTTCCAGGTCATGATTGGGGCGAATGCAAGCATTCACCTTCTACACTTGCTGGAAAGCAGCCTCCACAGCCTCCACTTTCTCCTGCGGATTTTCGACAATAAAGAGGCCATCGTCCAAGACGGCGTCCTCTGGATTAATTTCTGCTGTCAGAAGTACGTCTCTGTTGTCTGTCGTCCTCTGAAGCTTGAGACAGGGAATGTCGTTCTGATCATTCCTTCTAAATATTTTGTTAATTTGCGGAAAATACTCGGGTCGCTAGAATTAATGGCCCGAATTTTGTTATCCCAATACAAATTAATGGACAACCGATAGTTTTCCTTTATAAGTTGGTTGATGTTCTTGATCGATGACTTCAGTGTCTCAATCTCCAGATTGAACTTGAATCATTTCGATCGTATAAGGAACACAGTAAGTTTTTTTTTTTTAAATAGGAGTTTTTTAAAAGGGTTCTTCATCATGATCAACTCAATCGATAATCCTAGCTCTCTCTCAAAGTCACTAGCGTAAACACCAATACCTTTCTTTTAATCATCTTGATCTCAGCAAGAGTTAAGAAAATATTGATGTCACCGGGACCGCAGTTTCAATTATAAGTAACTATTTTTTAGTGCGATATTAGATTAAAACTCAATTTTTTAAATCAAATTTCACTCAAGAATTTGGATGATATTGGCTTGAAGTGAAAGTTGAAGTAAAAGATAGGAGCTATTATCAAGAAAGTGTGCTGTAAACATGAAATCTGTTGTGATATTTATATCATTTGTTAGTATTGGGTTTACTCTGCTTGAACAGATCTGCCAAACCTTGAACATGATTTTATCGCATATTAATCCGGAGTTCATTTTTAAAGAGTTAATAAAAATAGGGTGCTATAAAATGCATGTTATCTGCTAAGGTTACTCTTATTGTTTTTCTGTTTTCTGGCTTAAACTAAAAAAAATTGCAATAGCGTTTACTATTGCCAGGTCAGAATCAGAACCCTGGACGCAACAGAAGTATAAACGAGCTCAAAACACAGCACAAACACCGAAAAGGAACATATCAAGCGAAGAAGAAATTTCAAAGTGAGATAATGGCCATATAATTTTCCAGCACCATTCCTCTGAGCCCCACCATATACGAACCAGTCAGTATAGGTTGTACGATGTTCTGATTGTTTTTGTCCTGCTTATCGGTATCTGAAAACGCCACCAATTTATTCCGAAACATGCTACTTTGTGGGCATCGATTTGATAGCACGAAACGAAACAAAAGTCTCTCGTTCGTGTGTGTGAGTGTGTGTTCAGCTTCAGGTATAGTATAAGCCACCATCCTTGTGGAAGGAATATGAAATGCATGAGCTTTAAAGAAATGGTTTCTTTCGTACATACATTATGATTGTATAGGAGCTTCTCCGGAAACTACCACCACACGTTGAAGATTCCAGATCAAACGGCAGTATATATAGCCAGGGCGGCCGACGCGGGCGGCTTGGTAGCAGTGGAACATAATGTATACGATGGCAAACGAAGATTCTGGTTGGACAATAGTGAAACAATTGGAAGAAGGACTATGACACGAAATGGCTGGTAGTTCGGGTGGAGGTGATGGCGGAACAGTTTGTTGGCCATGACGATGATAGTGAATCAGAAGAAGACCTGTCAACAATTTGAAAATATCAGAAGCAGTCAGGCAGCGAGCGGGGAGTTAGCCATGTTATGTGCGGATAATATGTACAAGACTTAAGGCGCCAACGCCAGGACCTTTAACTTATCTTGCACGCCATGCTATGATACAATGGCTTCCCCGGATGTGGCATTATGCACTGGTATTTTTCGTTATCGCAATCACATTAGTTTTGTTGTTCTTAGTGTTTCCTATTGTCTCGAACTTATAAATAAAGGTTCGTATGATATTTATTTGTATTTCCACCGCATTTTAATGTAAAATAGTTGTTGTTCGACTGTTATTTTCGTTCTTTAAAAAATGTATAAAGGAATTTTGCTAAGCATTAAGCGTATTGTTATACCTTGTTGCAGTTTAGAGATTCGCAAAAAAATGTAATAACTATACCTTGCCTACTACCCGTATACTTATCAAACAAAAAAATAGATAAATGTTATTGAAATCATAAGTTCTAAGAGCTTGAGTTATGCTTTTGAATAGACCCTTTAAAAAGAAACAATTACTAGCAAGGGTTTCTATTTTTGAATATGCCTGTTTAGCTCCTAAGCATGTTTCAAACTGAAAATGCTACTAGGTTGACCCATGCTTTTCTGAGAGAACTTTTTAGCACTTTTCAATATTTTTGGTATAACTTCGAAACTAAGCCAAATTTAACAATTTCACACTAGAAACTTTTTGTTCAAAATTAAATTTTCTATCGAAATGAATGGTTTAAAAAAAATTTATAAAAAATTTATGCAGGAAAAGTTTTCAAAAACCAACTTAAAAAAAAAAATCGAAAAATTAAAGATTACTTTTTTTTTTTAAATTGCGCATAACTTTTTTTCGGGAGAATAGATTGTGGTTTTTCCAGAACATTTTCCATCATTCATATATTCGAGTGTCAGGTACCCAGTCCCATTACTTCTTCTCAGATATTGGCCTTAAACAAACGCATGGTTTTTGGCTAATTGTCACCTTATCCTTTTGCTAGTCCCAAAACAAAAAATTTGGAGTGCAAAAATCGAGCAAATGCGGTGAGCACTAAAAATCGGAAATAAGAAATTATATTTACTGACTAAAAATTTCCCCCAGGAGAACTGTGTGAAGTGAAGGCTCCAACTTTTCAAAACCATCTTCTTTACCTCAAGTCTTAAAAAAAAGAAAATTATATGTATAGACACGTAAATTATAAGAAAAAAGTATTTAAAGTGTGAAATACGATATTTAATTTAGCTGAAAAACATCTTTGAGAGTTTGAGATAAGAAAAGAATGCCATCTTAATTCTTTATTGAATATAATTGCATGCACAAAAAAAGAAATTGAAAGCGTTGGAGAGGCTTTCTTAAAAAATAAGTTTGTACACGTATATAAAATTCTTAAAACATTTTTAAGAAAAACTGTTGGTATGCAATATTATTGATTCTTATCTGAAATTTGTATATAAAAGACTTATCCAAATCGCTTAAGCCGATAATGAGAAAACTCAAAATAAAAGCTAAGTGCAAAATTGTATAATTTTTGAAATTAGTCGTATTTATTTTAGTATAAGAAAAAAGTTTTATAAAAATCGTAGCAGTCATTTTAGAGAAAAAAAAAATATTTTCTTTGCCTGTTTTTAACTTTTGTATGGAAGGTACCGTTATTTTTTCATATATGTAAAATTTTTTCTAAAACTATTTTAGGGAAGGTAAAAAAAACTCTTAAGTATCAAGTTTCAAAAAATTTAGGTTAGGTTAGGTAAGGTTAAAGGTGGCTGTCAGGAAAACTGCTGACACACTTAGGCCAGAATAGGCCCATTGTGATACCACATAAGGAATGCGAGGTAATCCTCGTTAATTAAACCAGTTGGAGCTTTTAATAAAGCGATGGAGACTGTGAATGTCGATTTTATTTAAGTCACTGGGATCATTAAAGAAAAAATTTCCTAAGTGTGTTTTGCGTCTTTGAGAAAGAGCAGGACATGATCAAAGAAGGTGTGGGATAGTTTCTTCTTCCTCTTCGTCCATGCAGCTTCTGCAGAAATCATTTGAAAAACACCGAGTCTATTGGCGTGTTTACTTATGAGGCAGTGTCCAGCAATGACACCAATTGTGGAGCTAATATGCAATCTACTCAGAGATAACAAACATTTCGATCGCTTTGGATCCAGTGTTAGCCAGATCTGTTTTGTCGCCAGACAAGTGTCCATCTGCTGTTTGTCATCATCATGGAATCTTGCTTAAGCATAAGTATACATGTAGCGATCGGTATTCCAATATTCATCTTGTTAGGTGATATTGGTGTACTGGTTCCTATCCTGGCGAGTTCATCGGCTTTACAGTTTCCTAGAATATCTCTGTGTCCCGGCACCCAGAAAAGGTGAATGTTGAACTGTTCTGCCATCTCCATTAGAGACGATCGACAAACAAAACATTTGATATTAAAAAAAAAAAAAATTGAAAAATCAAATTTTTATTTTTGAATGTATATGCACAAAAATAATAATAGCTTTTAGAAGCCTCTTTATAAAAAAATATTGAAATCAGTCATATCGTTTTGAAGCAAATCGAAAATTAAAAAAATGGTTCTTTGGGAGGTACAATTAGTAACAATTTTTTGAAAAATGATTTTCCACCCTGATTTTCAAGCCTTTACTAAAAGTAATTTATTGAGTTTCTTAAGAAAAGTTGTTGAGCCATTTTGGAGAAAAATACGATTATGTAAAATTGATAAGAAAAATTGTATGGCAGGTACCGTTATGTTTTGGTTCCAAAAAAAAATTAAAAACGTATGGGTATAATCACCAAAAACAACTTTATAGTACCAAGTTTGAAAAAAATCGATGGGACCGTTAGGCTGTTGACGAACAGATAGACAGAATTATGCTACCCACTTTTTTGGTATTCTCTATCATCGTAATATCATGTTTGATTGTTACCTCAAAATTTTTTTTCCATGATTCCTAAACTTGCCCAGTAACTCGCAAGTAAAAATCAATCAAAGCTAAACTTTTAAATGTGTTAAAAATATCAGAAAAGCTATTAAATTACTTTGCATTTAACAATTTCTTAAGTAAAGCGTGTTTTTTAGACGTGTGGTTTTCAATCTGGCAAAACTTTTTTTCGCGTTTTTTGGTCTTTTTGACAGCTGTCACTAAATGTATGCTCAGTTTTTTTTTGCCATTTTATAATGAATACTTATTCCTGAACAACGTTTGCAAATTGTGCAATTTTATTACCAAAATAATGGTTCTGTTCGCTTTGACGCACCGCGAGACAATTAATTAATTGAAAGAAACTAAAAAAAACATCCTTTAGTACCGTACCTAACCCTAATGATGGGATGTTTAAAATTTTGTGCCTTGTTCTTTATCATAAAATTCCATCAAATACTACATGACTTTGTGTTAGTAAGTGTCCGCCCATTTGCCCCTGGTATAGGCATTTATATTTTAGAGTTTTGGAAAAAACTAAATCTTTTATAAGAACAAAATATATTCAAGCTTGTTACCACGAGTAAAGCACCGATCTTTCTTCTTGTTTGCTGCTAGGAGTAAGATGGTTATGCATTGCACCTGTTTCTTTCCTCGTTGCACTTCTTCTTAATGTATCGTATAGACAAGGCATAATCTCAACCTTGTTCTTCTAGTCTGTAGCTAGGAGCAGGTCCGTGCCTGAATGATTATTTCTGTGACTACCTTTCTTCAAAGAGTTTTAAAGACAAGCTTGTCATCGCGGATACTCCATTGCGTTTTTTCCTCAGCTCGAATATGCCACTTCCAAGTTTTAAAGACTGATGGAGTTGCAGCTGTTACACGAGTGTCGAGGTGGCAACTCGACGATATTGTCAAATACAAATTTCACACAATTTTTTAATGTGTAATGCTGTTTTACCAAAAGGATCGCTAAATACCTGGAACTGTTACGCCCAGCGACCAGCCTTATTGTATGCCGCTTGATTTGCAGTGTCAAATATTCAACCAAAATTTCGCATAAGAAAGTACACATTCATAAATGGACATACAAAGAACATGTGCTTATAATATCGTAAGCCTTTTTAAGTTTTTTTTATTTTAAATTAAAGTTTTGTCTCTCAATATTTGTGAAATTTCAATAAAACATACAAAAAGATCGCTCTTTTTGATACTTTTTTACATCCAAAATACTACAAGCGACAATTATTCCAATTTCGAGAGATACTATCGAAAAGATGGCATGGAGAAGATAAATTTAGATTAATCACTGCGTTGCCGCAATCTCAATCCGATATGCATATATGTATGTTTATAAATTAGAGCAACTGCGTCGACAGTTCCACTACTTGACACGCAATTTCCACTTCTACTTAATTGCCAGTCGCTCGGAGGCGGCATCGACGCGGTGCCTACAATATAGTTACAAAGTTGGTGACTCGTGCCCTCTGCAACGCGTAGGTAGGTAATACTTGTGATCTTTGTAAGTAAGAAATTGTATTCATCCGTACACAGGGCGTATAACCAATTAATGAACTGACGTTTGCCCAAAAACTAAGTAATTAATGTTGCTTCGAGTCGACATTAATCAAAATCGGTTGAGTCGTCATATGAGTGTTGAGAAGGTTCCTGATATTTCTTCGAAGATGTCAACTTTGAGTTTGATGACGGTCCGTCGGTTGTGGTGAAGTTGATTAATTCTGAATGATCCGTGAAATGTTTGGTCAGGTGGTAGCTAAATTTCAATCTTGAAACTAACAAATTTCTTGGTAATAGTTCAGCGGAAGGTCCATTCGACAAAAAAAAAAGAAAACAAGTACCTAAACGTAAGAATCTTTATTTGGCACCAAGCAAGAAGCATTATAAAAATAGCCTCAGCTAACAAATTCTGTATAGTGGCTTCATCAAGTTGGCCTGTAATCACTTTCTTCTACAAAGCACAAATCAAATAGAATTTAAAATAAATTTAAAAAAAAATCCCCTAATGGCTGTCAATTAACTTCGAGTAAATTGCTTGACGTTAATCAGAAATCACTGGTTGAAATTTCGCTTAACACAAATAGCCAGCGAGCTTACATCTCATTTACTAGATGAAAGTACATGCAAAGGCGGCGCACCATTGCAGCAATGTCTTTTATTTTTTTGTTTTTTTGGCAATTGTTAAAATTTAGATTGCAGAATTTAATTGTAGGTATATGTATGTATGTATGCACACATAGTTGTACCTTTACGTACTTATAATGCATGACTTTTCGAATCAATCAATCGATCGAGTTAAATCATTGTCAATCACACTCAATGAGCATAGGTTTGTGCCTTTTATGCGCTGCAAGCTGAACGTGATCAAACGACGAACCAAGAGAGGGCAGGAATTTTGTATTCATTTGGTTGATTTGCTAATTTCATTTGACAACGAACTCGCTGCCCGAATAGAACAACGAGGTCGATGTTTTGTTTGTTGTTAATTTGGTCAGTTGAAAGTAAAGCATTCCTGAGTTGTTAAAAATGGTTTACTTTAATTTAAACGTGAATTGCAATCTTTTATTGGCTATTAGGCAAGAAAAAAGGAGAAGTGATTTCCATGTATGTATGTAGGTACATACATACATACATAATAGGTGCACTACATTATTAGCTGGGCCAATGAATTGCAGTGTTGATTTTTCATGATTCGTCACAAAATTTCGCTAGAGGCTACTCAATTACGAATTTTTCAGAAATTTATTCCTCAGCGAATTTTCACCCTATACGATTTTTTCTGAGTATAGATTCAAAAATCATGCCCTAAAATATTATTTACGATTTAGCGTCTTCAAGAAAATACGATACCTACCTAAATAAAACAAGAATTAAAAAAATAGACTATTGTGATAGCAAATTGATTTTCGGCCTAAAAGTTGCGTAGTAATGAGAAGATTTTTTATTAACTTCCCATTGGAAGATATTGTAATTGGTTTTTCTTTGTCGAATCGACAGTTTTGACATATCTTCACGTTTCGAGCTCCCTAGAATCGGAATCCATCTTTTTTAGATAAATGTCTGTGTCTATATGTACTTTCGTAGGTTCCTTCGCTTTTTTTCGTTCACCATATCTCAAGAACGAATGAAGATATTGACTTCAAATAAATTTTGTTTTGTAGATAAGAGTTTTAATACGTGCAGAAAGGACTTTTAAAGAAATTCAATCAACGGTTTTTTTACTATAGCAATTTAAAAAAAAAACCTTCTTAAGTTTCTTTAAGCTCAATGAGAACCAGGGCCTAGTGACTAACAACTCTCAACCATTCCTGGTGTGTGTGTTGTTAGCAGGAATAGAGGGGACCTACAATTTTTTGCCGAGTCCGAACGGATAGATAAGAAGCACTTATTCATGACTATTTTTGAAAAAAATGGTTTTTCTCAAATATTTTGAGAACATATAATGATATTGGCTTCGAGGTAATTGTATTTTATGCACTAGTTTACTAAACAAAATTGTTAAAATTTTTAAAAATATGGAATTAACAGTTTTTTTTAAAGCGAATTTCACCAATAATTCTTGAAAATTTTGTATTTTGCCTCAAATATCGTGAAAACAGACAACGATATTGGCTCCCAATTGATTTAATCCTACATATTAGTAAATTAGCCAGTTTATATTTCTGAGATCTCAGAGGACTCAGAGCGCTCAGAAATATAAACAGGATTCCTCCCAAAAAATCCTCACTTTTCCCCTTAAAAACTGAGACTGAAATTTTTTGGATTCGCTTGCTCAATTATTTTTTGTCGCAGTAAATTACATTAGAAGAAAAGAAAAAGAGAGTTGTTTTGACTTCTATGTGAGGAATACTGTTTATATTTTACTCTCCTGCTCTGTCAAAAAATTAAACAAAAATTTTTTTTTTACGAAAAAATCTTCAAGTACCTAACTATTGGTAAAGAAAAAAAGTAAAAAATTGTTGAAAATTGTTTTTCGTCTCAAATATCTTGTGAACAATCAATGATATTGGCCTTGGGATGGTTTTATTCTTTTCACTGATCTTCACTTGATTGCATATTGAATATCTAAGAACTTTTTTAAAGATCTTTAATAGGCGATTTTTTGAAAATAAAATAACATCGGACCTCTAGCTTCCGAGGGCACCAATGGGAAGTTACCAGTGTGGGTCGCACCCAGCCTTTTTTTTTAACGAAGGATCTGTACTTTATAAAAATGATGATTTAAATTTTCAAACGCTAATAATTGGGTTAAAATTACTTAAAAAATACTCAAGTCCTTTTTGGTCCTGATGAATATTCCATCATTTATACCAACTTTTATCAATGCACCAGTTTTGAAAGGGAATTTAGGTACTAGTTTAAAATTTTTCCAATTTATTGAAAAAAAAACAACAAAAACTACAAATAGTTTTGTGGACTTTTTTGATTCTTACCTATTACAATAATATATGAAGCAATTTTCATCACTTTTCTGTTTGAATTTGGTAGTATATTTTGCTTGTTTCACTAAAATTTCAGTCATAATAAATGAAAAAGACTATAATTTTTGTGTCAGGTGGTTGCATCGAGTTTATTTTGAGTTAATAAGACTGCGCATTAAAAAACACCCTTAAATCATGTGTCGTATGCTTATATTTATTCAAGATAAATATTTGAGTTTATTTAACTTTAATTGTGTATTCCGTCTCCAGTACTTTGAAATTGACTTTTTATAAAATCAAAGTAAGTTTTTAAATTAGCTTTGGATGTAATGTAGTAGGGAAGGGGTTATTATTCTGTATTCCAAAATTCTCTATGACCAAAATTCTGTATATCGATCAAAAATTCTGCGTGAACGTTACTCTGTATTTCATTATTCTCCTTTTCCATATTTCTGTATTCTAAAATTCTGTAAATCTAGAATTTTGTATTTCAAATTTCTGTAAATCCAAAATTCTGTAAGTGCCGACATTCTGTTTCCAAAATTCTGTATTTTCTAAAATTCCATTTTCTAAAATGTTAATATTTCTTAACTGCCAATTTAGATCTCCCCTTCCTAGAAATATTTCTTAGTTCCATTTGAACAAACGTGCTTCAAATTTTGATCCGTGGTTCAGCAATTTTTACTGACTGATTTCCGAGGAATAACTGAGGTTCAAGTATGTTTTAGTAACCAATTTAATGCATGAACCATCAATCTTTGAACCTCAGTTAATCCGTCAAAGTCGGTGAGTTAAAATTGCTTAACCACGGATTAAATATTTGTAAAACTGACTCCTAATAAGCAAATTGTGGGTAGATCAACCTAATCGTTGAATTTCAAATTGCTTTGCTATGTTTTTTATAGTTTTGCTGGAAATTCATACATCCTTCAACTAGTTTCAAAATGTGTTGTGATTGGCTCGTTTCGTTTCATTATGTTAATACTTATTTGATTAATAAAATAAATTTGGTTGTTTGACATATTGAGGAAGGGTTAAGTGACTTACTATACTTCCAACCATTATTGTGTGCATGGCAGGAATCAAAGTGACTAACAATTTTGTGCTGCTGAGTCCCAAAGGCCAAAGATGATAGGTACTTTTCATGGCTCTTGAAGTATCTCTCAATTTCTCGAATAAAAGCTCCCTGAACAAAAATTTTGTTAAGATGCCCATGTAATTCGGCCAGTGGCCCGTTTATGCAAATCGAAAAAATAGCTTCATTTGGATTAATGGTTTTCGTTGTAGAGCGAGTCAAAGTTGAAATCTTTTTATTTTGATAAAGAAAGTAATTTTAAGTTTTTTTCTTAGCATTGTGTCAAAATACCAGAAAAAAAAACTTTTTTATTTATAAAAAATGTTCTGTACCTATTCCAAAGTTCTGTAAATGATAAAAGAAAAATTGTTTTGATAATGAAAAACGTGATCACTTTTTTTCACTATCAAAACAATTTTTCTTTATCATCAAAATTTTAGAATACACAATTTTGAAATCAGGAATTTTGGAATGCAGAATTTTACCATAACAGAATTTTGGAAACTGAGTTTTGAATTTTGTAATCCGAATTTCAACACATACAGAATTATTACCCCAACCCAATATAATAGATGGTGAAATTCTGCGTCGACACCAATCTTTAAATAATTAAATTTTAATAATATAAATATTTTGCTTACTTCTTTTCACTTTTCATTTTTACTTCCCAAACGGTTTTTTCTACAATCTTTATGCAAGGGGAGGAGAGGGAGAAAATCAATAATGGGGGCCTTTGGTTACAGGGTTACTGAATCCAACAAGAGGGTCATTATTCTGCTTTCAAAATTCTGCATGTCAAAATTCTGTTTTTCAAAATTCTGGTTGGAACTTACATACATATATAATTGAAACGATTTCAAATTAACTAAAGACATATATCTTAAAGCAGGTCTGTTTTTGAAGATAAAAAGCCAAATAC
This sequence comes from Dasysyrphus albostriatus, assembly GCA_946251815.1. Classification (NCBI taxonomy): domain Eukaryota; kingdom Metazoa; phylum Arthropoda; class Insecta; order Diptera; family Syrphidae; genus Dasysyrphus; species Dasysyrphus albostriatus. The sequence goes on from OX276336.1 coordinate 98,362,130, forward strand.
GGAAGTTTTTCCAAGAACAGAAAACAGTGTCGATGCTAAAAAATAAACAATGGGTAGTTGTCAGTCAAGATTATTCAAAATATCATGATTTGGAGTGAATTAACGGCAATTAATACGAGTACGCTTTACTCATGTTTTTGACGTCTATACTTGTTTTTTTTTTGCTATCACTGGCATCCAAAATTTGATGTGGGCTTTTGGTCACGATAGAATCATAAAAGAAATGTTTTGTGTTATGAGAATTTTCAGACAAAATTTTGAAATACAGAATTTTGTATTTACAAAATTTTGAAATACAGAATTTTGGCCAGACAGAATTTTGACCAAACAGAATTTACAAAAAAAGCTTATTTTTGACCAAACAGAATTTAGAAATTCTGACCTGCTCCCATTTCAACAACAATTTATACTGTAACAATTTTTTGTTTGTCATGAGGCTTGGTTCTTCTTGATATCTCGTACATTTTAGACGGTCTCCTTAACGGAGTTGGTACGACTTTGCAGTCGCTGATTGTGTGATACAGCGTGTTTTTTGGCCCCCGGCTGTAACCATTTCAATTTGAAGGTCACGATGTAGATCGCTATTTCTAATATATCAAGGGGCATTTATTTTTCCACGAAGGACCTTGGTTTGGAATGTTTAGATGGGTTCAGCATTTGTTTTCTTTGTACAGCCCCATAGTTGGATTTCAACTGTCCAAACGGATATAACATTAGTTTGTTCAGGTCAGAGTTCTTTCCTAGTAACCAGTTCATTTTTCTATACTTCAAGTTTAGTTCTTCTCTTTTTTTTTTATGTGCTCTTTCCATTTAAGCTTTGCATTCAAAGTCATTCCAAGGTATTTGGCAGTATTGGAGTAAGGTACTGCTGTACTGTTTTTATTATCAACTGCAATTTAGAGTTTTTGTGTAGCCTTCGTAACGGATTTATCTGGCACCAATATAGCAGTATCATCAGCAAAGGTGGCCGAGATAGCGTTGATGTCCACTGGAATATCCCTTTAAATTAAAAGATACGGTTTTGGTCCTAGGACACTTCCTTGTGGTACACCCGCTTCAATTTTCTTCAGCTCCAACTTCTGAGCAATTTTGGTTGTACCGTACTCTGAATTTTAAAGAGTCGGCTCGTAACGAATGATTTCAATTTTTCGTAGTACTGCCTGGGAAGATCCCTATGTAGTTTTTTTTACTCAAGTCTCAAGTGCCAAACCTTGAGCAACAACTAAGAGTATAGCCGAGCCTACTTGGTTTTCTTCAAGTGCTTTTTCCACAACATCCGCAGTCTGTGACTATGAAAATTTATTTTTTAAAAATCTATGTCTGATCTATTAATGAAAGTAGGTGACCTTTAATGACCACTTAGTGACCTTTGAAATAATATAATAATTATTTCTTATGATTACCCAAATCAGGTACCCATATAATTTTTTTTTTCAGTGACCTGGAATGACCTTGAAAAAAAACCTTAAAAGCTTATTAAACAAATCTATGACCAAGTGCTGAAACAAGTTGAACTTTAATTACGATCTGGCTGCCTTTTGGACTGGGTACGAATAACAAAATCTTGAAAATGAAAATCTCGCATTTGAAATCTCAAATAATAATGGCCAGACATTCAATTTTTGTTTTGCAGAAGGGAGAAAATCTCGCATTATTTGGTTTGCATTGCTACAAATTAATTTGCTAATCAAAATCTCGGATAAGATTTAGTTTTGCGAGATTTTGAGATCCAAGATTTAAATTTTCTAAATTTCGGTGTGGGTTATTTGCAAGATTGTTAGCCCTGCTTTTGTAATTGTATAAAAGCAGGATAACTTATTTGCGAGATTTTTCAAGATTAGCTGCAGTTTTGACATTTTAGTTACTGATTTTTGGGATTTTGTACCACGTCTGGCGTTTTGGTATACATTTTTCTGCAAATATCCCACAAGTAAGGTGCGAATAATCTCAAGGTATTTGAAAAAATTATAGGTAGTTGTTTGAATTTTAAAAAACGAGACCCTCTCTCTAGAAAAATGAATGGATCCATCAATGCTCAGCTCTATAATTTTTAATATCTCTACTTTTCTTCTGGTATGTTGCCTTACTCCTAAGAATAATTACAAACTTCTTATCAAGCAATGCTTACCACCCCAGCTAGTCATTAAATTAATATAAGACTTCTATTAAAGAATAATTTCAAAGACCACAACAGTCCAATGATTCCATCGGTCTTAGACTTTTCTAATCGGCTCAAAAATGTAAACCAACCCTGCAGCCAAAGCATGCATTTCTTTTGTTTACCCTTTGATTGATTTCTACATTTTCCCAACAACAAAATGTGTTATAATAGGTACCTTATACTTGTTGTGCCGCATTATGCAATGTTCTGTGTACAAAAGACAACAAAAAAAGAGAAGAAAAAACATTTAAGCATGAGTAGGTTATAATTATGATTTTATTTGTGTTATGCAGTTGTAATGAATTTAAATCGATTTCATTTAAACTTTTTGTAAACAAACAAAATGCCTATTTATGTGTCATAGTGAGTGCACAAGGCCTTCGAGTTTTTCATTAACAGGGGCAAATACCTAATGTCTTTATTTATTTTGAAGACAATAATAATGTGCACTTCTGTATCGCACATACTTGCTCCTAGAGATAGATACGGGAGTGCGCTCCATTAGGATGGAGTTATTGCACAGGATCCCAAAATTTTATCAAAATATTGTTTTAATTTTTAACGTGCCGGGTGACCACGGGAGATTAGTCCAGGAAATATGTAAAAAAAAAAATATTAATCTACAGAATAAAACAAAGGAAAAGATCTTAAATGTAATTATCTTTATTTAATTTAATTTTAATATTTAATTATGCAAGGTCAAATGTCAAATAAATTGGTTTTCGATTTCGGTGCTCGATTGAAACGCTATTGAAGAATTAGGGTGGGGTTTTGTTTGGAAATGTAAATCCACACAAATGCAAAACATGTTGCCAAGAATACTTATGTCAATTTATGTATATTGAATCATTTTGATTGAACAACGATAACCTGTGTGTGTTACCACCAAGTGCCTATACGAGAATGAAAATTCCACTAATCTTTTTTGTAGAAAATTGTGTGATGGCCTACGAGATTTGTATCAAATATTTTTCAAAAGCGTTGCCCGTTTAAGGGCCAGTTTGTTTACATTGGATTAAATTTATTATTGGTTATCAAGCACATTCGAGGATTTACCATCAGTCCCAATAATCATTGATTAAAAATTATTAGCTGTGATCAAACTGGCCCTTAAAGTTATATTTTTTTGACATTTTTTGATCATACGCAATTGATGTACACATGTGATGATAATAAACTTAGTTAAAACGAAGATAACAGCATTTAAAAACATTCTTTGTTTTTATTTATTTCACCAGTAAAAGTGCACATATATACAGAACCGATACCGGGGTAATAGAAAGGCTAAATTAGCTTACAATCGTAAAGATTTAATGGTGCAATTTGTCTTAGCTAAGATATTGCATGACATGAAAATCCCATTTAAAAACTCCATTATTGATTCATACATTTGTCCAAAATTTTGAAAACATAATCAGCCTTATTATATGAATTTCACATGGAAAATATTTCTCCCGAAAAAATGATTGTTCCCCCGGAATTTGAAAAGCTATTATGAGTTTCGCCTGAACTTCACTTGGCCTAAAGTAAACAAAAACCTTGCGCAAAAGAACCTGTCAGTACCTTCTGTCTCAATTACGAATAAATACGAAATGAAAACACAACAAAAATTGAATTTTCGTTTTCCAGGTGAAACTCGCAATAGGCGAAAAGTGAAATGTCAATTTTTTCGCGTGGAATATTGTTCACGTAAAACTCACACTATGGCTGAATATTTACCAAGAGAATATAAACAAAATATATTTGTCTTCTCTTCCCGTTTTTTAAAAAAGTGAAAAACGTCCTCGCTTTTGTAATTCAATGTGGTGGAAACCCTGAAAGAGGGATGGGCAGAAAATCCGAACTATTTAGGTACTTATCAGTGATCTATTTATTTTTTGTTGAAAATAAAATCAATTTTTAATATACGTCACGCACAACTTAAATAACAAATCAAAACTGAACTGAAGCCCACTATGCCATGCGGCAATGGTAATAGATTAGTTTATGCTTTGTGCAAATAAAATTTAAGCCATTGCAGTGTATATCTACTTAAATGGTGAAAATGCAATAGACGACAAACGGCAGGAGCAGAAAGAAAATTTCTCATGAAATTAGCAAGGCCTCTATTGGCCTGTACTCAAATTTAAAAGTTGACAGTATTCACTATGTCATACATAGGGTATTGAAGATATTAAATGGAAAATGCGGGGTATAGAGTTCAAAGCTTTTAGTATCGAAAATGTTTGTTTGAGGTTTTGACATGCTTCAAAAGGAAAATGCTACTTCATTCACCATTGCGTTTTGACTTGATTTGATTTGATTTGATTTGATTTGATTTGATTTGATTTGATTTGATTTGATTTGATTTGATTTGATTTGATTTGATTTGATTTGATTTGATTTGATTTGATTTGATTTGATTTGATTTGATTTGATTTGATTTGATTTGATTTGATTTGATTTGATTTGATTTGATTTGATTTGATTTGATTTGATTTGATTTGATTTGATTTGATTTGATTTGATTTGATTTGATTTGATTTGATTTGATTTGATTTGATTTGATTTGATTTGATTTGATTTGATTTGATTTGATTTGATTTGATTTGATTTGATTTGATTTGATTTGATTTGATTTGATTTGATTTGATTTGATTTGATTTGATTTGATTTGATTTGATTTGATTTGATTTGATTTGATTTGATTTGATTTGATTTGATTTGATTTGATTTGATTTGATTTGATTTGATTTGATTTGATTTGATTTGATTTGATTTGATTTGATTTGATTTGATTTGATTTGATTTGATTTGATTTGATTTGATTTGATTTGATTTGATTTGATTTGATTTGATTTGATTTGATTTGATTTGATTTGATTTGATTTGATTTGATTTGATTTGATTTGATTTGATTTGATTTGATTTGATTTGATTTGATTTGATTTGATTTGAATTTGATATGATTTTATATGATATGATTTGACCAATATACCTAGCTTTAAAGAATAAATAAAAGCAAATGTATCACGACCACTCACAGAACTCTTTCGGTTTAACATATCATAAATTGGACAGTCCGTCCCTGCCTAAGTTAAGTCATAAATATAAATTTAAGCCGCACAAAGAAAAATAAATCCAAAATATTTTTGTTTTGACTTTGAAAAATATAACAAATAAATGTGTGAAAAGGGAAAATAAAATAATATAATTAAATTAGTGGAAACTATAAGTACTAAGTGCAGTTGGGAATTATTTGTGATAACCAAACAAAGCGTGTTCCACTAAAGAAGACCTTTACCACGCCATGGAGACGTAAGATCATTTTGTAAAATAGGAACCCAATTTTTGTTTTAATTTTTTATATACATATTTCAGTATACATAGTGGATACTCTTTTGGGCCTCATTTCATGGCTCTATCGAATGGATCTGTCACAGACAAAGTGAGAATACTCATTTCATAGATTTTCCAAATTTCAACTACATACATACAACTAGCCTAGCAAATCAAATTATTTAATTTTTATATTAAATTATTAGGTTACACCCGATATGGCACATTTGGTCCATCCATATTGGAATCAATTTCCACCCATGGACCCATTTTGGAATAAAGCCCTCGGGGCTTTTCTATCAATAATGGGTATCATATCATTTTGTGGTAATGGCATTGTGGTCTTCATATTTTCAACAACAAAATCCCTCAAAACTCCAGCCAATTTATTAGTTTTGAATTTGGCGTTTTCGGATTTTAGTATGATGCTAACAAATTGCCCAATGATGATTATAAATTTATTCTACGAAACCTGGATACTGGGACCAATGATGTGCGATGTTTATGCATTGTGCGGTTCGATGTTTGGAAATGTTTCAATTTGGACGATGAGTATGATTGCCATGGACAGATATGAAGTCATTGTAAAAGGTGTTACCGGACGTCCTATGACAGTTAAATTGGCAATTACGAAAATACTTATTATATGGACGTTTGCAGCCTTTTGGACAGCAGGACCATTGTTTGGATGGAGCAGGTAATTTGAAGTTTTATGAATTTTAAATGTTTTTAAAAAAAACCTTCATTCTAAGTTGGCAGAACTGATATTTGTGTGTGTTAAAATATGAACATGTGAGAGTTCAAACCTTTTGTGTGGATAAATATGCCTTAAGAAGTGTTCTTTGCAAAAATGAAGTCTAGCACTTTTCAAACATGTTCACTAACTCACTTTGCTCTCTGTCCTTTTAGTACAAATTGTAATAGATTTTTAACTACCTTGCCGATGACTTGGAAAAACTAATTTATTAATGATAAAATTTTCGAACACCTTTTATTGCAGATACGTTCCCGAAGGAAATTTGACTTCATGTGGAATTGAATACCTTGAACGCAACTGGAACCCTCGAACTTATTTAATATTTTATTCACTTTTCGTCTACTACTTGCCATTGTTTATGATCTGCCATTCTTATTGGTATATTATTGCGGTATGACTAATAATAGAAATTCCCTAAATCAAAAACATTATTTAAGCATAATTCTTTTGCTTTCATAACAGGCTGTAGCAGCTCACGAAAAAGCCATGCGAGAACAAGCCAAGAAAATGAATGTCAAATCCTTGCGCTCATCTGAGGATAACGAGAAGAGTGCCGAAGGAAAATTAGCCAAAGTAGCTTTGGTTACAATTTCATTGTGGTTTACTGCCTGGACACCATATCTTATTATCAATTGCATGGGCTTATTTAAATTCGAAGGCATAACTCCACTTTTAACAATTTGGGGTGCAACGTTTGCAAAATCAAGTGCTTGCGTCAATCCAATTGTTTATGGAATCAGGTAATCAAGTAAAATATTGATGAAAGTAGTTTTATAAATGAAAAATATTAACGAAATTGTATTTAAAAAAAAATTTTTCCAGCCATCCAAAGTATCGCATTGCCCTTAAGGAAAAATGTCCCTGCCTAGTTTGTGGATCAACAGAAGAACCTAAGAGCAGCGACGCAACTTCGCAAGCAACAACTGGAGAAGCAGAAACAAAGGCTTAAATAATTTAAGTTTTACTTTAACAATTTTATACGCATCATTCTTACAACTACTAATTTTTAAATATAATTAAGTGCATTGACAATCTGAAAAATTTGAAATGTGATGTTTGATTTAAAAAGGTGCGCTATGCTCTTGACTTGGCAGAGTTTCTTTTGGTCCCAAGTTATCAGTCAATGTTTTTGAATTCAGTAATAGGCTAGAATAGCCCTATTTATGCTTTTAAGCTTAACCATGCATTTCTATGAGAATGGTGACACTGGCCACTTTTCAATATTCTAAAAAAAAAAAATTATCAGGAAAAGGTAACGAAAACATAAAAAACAAAAATGGAAACATAAAAGATTTCAAACAGAAGAAAAGAAAAGGCTCAAGGCTTTAATATGATGTTCAAAAAGTCAGATGGTTGGGCGTTAGTAAGTTAGTAGTCACTAATTGGCGTTAACATGGATGTCCAATGATCCAACGGATACTTACACGTCAATTGTGCATATCTTACCTACCCGTAGTAACTATCGGATACTGGTCTCATCCATCCGGACTGGACTTGCTAGACTTTTAAGTGCGAGTTTTTAACAAAAGACAAAAATAGCAACACTATAATATTCTTAGTTAAAAATTACTGGCTCTAGAATTCGACTGACATCTTGGACGAACAACTGCTGCACTGTTCACACGCCCTTCACAATAGAGTTGAAAACTCTCTTAATAAGGATTAGGTTAATAACCTCCTTGATGTTAAAATTTTAATCGGGAACCTCCTTTGGCGGATTAGTTGCTTTCTACTGCCTCCACGAAGAGACAAATGATATCGACCTCAACATAATAGTCTTTTCAGAAGCTCGTAATAATGTAATAAGTTGCACTAGGATTTCACGGCTACGAATCCACAAAGCAACATGGTGCTTCCCATAAGGTCAATATGCCAATAAATGGCTAATAGATGGAAGGCACGCCTATAACATCTTAAAGGTGTGTAAAGTAAGTAGGACCTGTTTGCTGATACAAAACTTAAGGACTTATGATGAGTGTCAAGTAAGCAAAGCCATTTTGATGAATCGATGAATGGGTAGGTGGATAATTTGCCATTAATTAGTTGTTAATTAGTATTGAAAATTTCAAATTTGTCGTTCAATTTTTTCTATGTTTTTCGAATTGCTTTCATAACTTGAAACATATCTCCTTTGACGAAAATCGGTCAAATCTTGTTATACCCAATGGTTTATGGCTAAATAATTCAAAGTTATTTACTTGTTAATGATTTTTCGTAACTTCGAATTTGGTATGTTTTTTCTATGTTTTTTTTCCAAAAAGTGGTAAACTCTTCTTAAACTTCACATTTTATTGCTTAGTAATTTGCTGTTTATTAGTCGTTGATTATTTGTCACGAATTCAATTTTTGCATGCAATGTTGTCTATGTTTTATTTTATTTTATTTTATTTTATTTTATTTTATTTTATTTTCCTGAATACACTTAAAATCAGCAAAGAGCTCCGGAAAATTTATTAGAACTTATTGTATTGAAATTTTAGTTGAATAACAATTTGTCTTTGATTATACATAATATGTATGTGCATTAGGGTGGTTCTTATATTGGACATGGTCTTGGATAGCCCTCATTCGATTCAAAACATTGAAAAACAATTTCCCCAATTTTTCAGATTTTTATTTCACCCCCTCCCTCTATTTTCACTTTGAGGTACTAATTATGGTGTAAGGATTATTCTTAAAACACTCGAAAACAATTCAGAACGTATTGATTAGATTCAGACGAGAAAAAAAAATTGCATTGGAGGGAGGGACTATTTCCCTCCGTTCAGACGGGAGTGTTAATTTTTCAAAAATTTGGATCAAAACTGAAAAAAAATATTTAAAAAAAACGGGAACACCAAAAATGCCACGCTATAACTTTTTTTAAAAGCACGATCCCGCAACTTCTATGCACGTGTCCTGCTCTATCTCATAGACGAAAACTTCACCTTGGTGCTTTTCACTGGAAGGTTTTGTTCTTCGCAGACGGCGCGGCGTACTAAATTCTACTCGTCAACAATGTTAATAATCGTTGAATTAGCGTGTTGTAATAGCCGATTTCTATATTTTTGCACGAAGCTTTTTATTTCGTACCGAACTGTAGAAAATCCAAGATTCCTGTGAAGATCTTGGTTTTGTATGTACCATGGAGCGTTGACAAATGACTTAAGCAATTTATTTTCAAACGTTGGTAAGTTATTTAAGTTTGTATCGCAGGTACAACCCCAGACTTGTGTACTGTAAGTCCCAACAGGTTTGAGGACCTGCCTGTATAAAATCAACTTATGTTCAATACCAAATAGCCAGTTCATATCTCTTAATTTTTAGATTTTTCGGTCCATGAGTTTTATAAAAATCGTAGGAGCCATTTTTAAGAAAATAAAATATATTTGTCCCTAAATTTTTTTATTTGTAGAGCAGTTCTTAGAAAAATAAATGTTTTTAATTTATTAAAAATTACAAAAGAAAAAGAAAAAGAAAAAAGACGAGCTAAACTTGAAGTACAGAAAAATGTACTGGTTACTGGTACTAGGAAAGAACTCTGACCTATCTATCCAGAACAAACTAATGTTATATAAGCAAGTACTGAAACCCGTTTGGACATATGGCATCCAACTATGGGGCTGTACAAAGAAAACAAATGTTGAACCCATCCAAAAATTCCAAAGCAAGGTCCTTCGCGGAATAATAAATGCCCCTTGGTATATAAGAAATAGCGATCTACATCGTGACCTTCAAATTGAAATGGTTACAGAAGTGGTTAAAAAACACGCTGTATCACACAATCAGCGACTGCAAAGTCATACCAACTCCGAAATGGAGACCGTCTTAAATGTACGAGACAATGTTCGGAGATTAAGAAGAACCAAGCCTCATGAGCTGATGGTCTAAAAGCTATGGAAAGTGTTATAACTTAAACTTCCCACAATGCCACTGATAAATTAAGAAAGAAAAATCATTTGTTGATCTTTCATAGATTGGTCCTTATTCACCGGTGGTTTTAGTGCGGTAAGAGTCCCACACTACTTGGTACCAATTCTTACTGAGTGTCTTTTGAAGATTTCCATCTGAAAAAAGAATACATTACAAAATTAAACATGATAATTTTTTAATTTTCCAACGGTAATATCTCGAAAACCTAAGCTGATAGCGGAAAATGGATGATGAAATTGGGATCAGTGCTCAGAAGTTTGCCTAGAAACATTCTTCACTTGTTGTATCAAAAAATTAACAGATATTTGAAGCATCCGGTGCAAAAACCAGATAACTCCATAAGTTTGAATCCTGAAATAAATTTAAAAAAAAAGTTTTAAAAATTAAGAAACAATATTATAGAAAAAGTTAAAATTTAAAAAAAGTCAATTTTTCATTACAAAATAAATTAGTTTGTTTTGGAGTTTTCTGGTGTTTGCTGCATTTTTATGGTTAAAATATCTTCGTTTTCTTCATCATACGCCAACAAACCACTGCGCCAACAGTTGTTTTTCAATTTAATACAATATTTTGTTACCTGAAGCACAGTTTTTGGAGTCAAATCTTTCAAGATTCAGTACCTCTAACAATATTTGCTTTTTTTCAAATTTTGTACTTGCGGTGCAAAAACCAGGCAACTTCAGTACAAAATTGCGTTTTTGAAATTTAGAGTCAAAAAAACTAAGTTTTAAGCAGACAAAAAAGTACATCAAGAAACATATATTTTGTGAAAAAGTTAAGTCATCTGGTTTTGGCCTGGATGTTTCATTTAAAAAAATGCTGCTTTAAGAGGTTGATTCCCTCCAAAAAACGTATCAAAAACTTGAACAAATCTCTCCAATAGGTACTTCTACTTTTTTAACTGTAGAGTATGATGATAGTCGTTTGTATGTACAATCAAAGCATTATTTAATAAATATACCAAATTTTTAAAATTTAATTTTAAAAGACAAATAAAAATAAGGTTACCAAAAACTACAATTATTGGTGCCAAGCTGTGAAGATATAATTATTGGCACCCAAAAAGAGTACAATAATTGGCACCTTCTAAAGTGTGTGTAACGTTTATTTTGCAATTTTTCCAAATAAAATAAATAACGAATGCGTTCTACAACTATTGGCAGTGCTAAAAGTATAAATATTTAAAGTGCCAATTATTGAATCTTCATAGGTTCTATTTAAAATTAAAAAACATCATACAAAATTCCAGGTCCTTAAAAATAACGTCCCAATTTTCCTCATTTTTTTGTACTAGTCACAAATTTAAGGCGAATATTTTTAAACCAAAAGATGCAGAAAAGTGATAAATATAAAAATAACTTGACTTAATCGGACCAAGGGTTATTGAGAAAATTGCTATTTAATAATAGGGTGCCAATAATTGGGTCAAAAATTTTGGGTGTCAATAATGGTATCCGTTACGCTAGAAACAAAATACATACAAATCTATCAAATGAATTCAGTTTCAATAAAGTAGTAACGAGTGCGTATAAAAATACCTTATGAATTTTTAGATATATTTTAATAAAAATCTAATAAGGAAAATTGCAAAAACGGAATTAGCTCCTTTGAAGCCTTTGAATTATGTGTATTTTTTTTTTTTAAATTCAATAGGTATAAGCACTCTTCAATATCTTGAATTTTACCGTCACAAATTGTCACGCTATTGCATTATCTCTACTCATTAGAGTTTACTTATATAAACTAAGCATTATTGAAGTCATCAATAATATGAGTTAGATTGAGACTAAAAAATGATAATAATTCAAATATTTACCAAAATGTTGTCTAACCCATTAGGTGTATGAAGCAGGAAAAAAAACTTAGCAAACATAACTTCAGAAACAGATAACCTGTTCAAAATTAAAGCCTGTGTGATTGTTCCCATGTCATTTGGACCATTGATCTAAGCGCGCTTCAGCATCTGTTCAATGTTGTGTTTTTTTTTACTGTGGTGAGAAACAACAATGATGGATTAAATATTTGGCCACAGATTCAACTATAATGAACCCTTTTTCTTTGTTTGTGTCCAAAAATGTCAGTGGTCACAGACGCGAGTTCGGTAAACACACTTAAGAATAGGTAAGTGTATCTGGTGAAATGTATATCTGTCGCCTACCATGATACCATGATAGTATACAAATCAATTCCATATGTACATACACTGGGCTTAAGGCTTTGTGAGGCCTTTATTGACCGAGAACCACTTAAGCTTTGAGCAAGAGAAATCCACAGAACATAAATAAATTAATTTTTCATTGCCCACTTCAGTGTGGAAGAAATGTTTTTATGGTCACAAAATGTTAAAATGTTTATTCAAGTTGTAGATACACACATTTGAAAATGGTGTGATTGAATAGAGAACTTTATATTTGTACAGCTATCAACTTTGAGATGATTCAAATGGGACATGATTGACTTCGATAGGGTTTCGAATTATTATTATTTATCGACTTGACAACAGTTATGGTTGGGGTATCTCGTATCAATGTTTATTTAACATTTTGACTTGGGTGAAACCAGTCTTAATCAGATCCATTAAAAATGCTTTATTGCATTTCAAAGTTATTGCTCTGATTTTGTTGACATTATAATTTTTGTCTTTATAATTAAAGACTTATTTATTAAGACATAAAAATGTTTAGCAACACTTTTATAGAAAATACCGTTTCTTTTTAGCACCAATTAATTTTTATACTTTTCTTTTCCAATTTGTTTGTAAGGTGTTTAAAGATTAGAAAATTAGGACTCATAATTTAAACTGAGGTAAGTGCAAATGACTTCTTTGAAAGTAATTTAACATTAATGACCGTCTTTGATATCTTTTATACTTTTTGTATCAGCATTTTTAAATCTTTTTTTCAAGATTATTTATGTTTTTTAGTGTTTCACTACCGAACTAGAACTGGATAAGTGATTTATCAATTTCACCCCGCAAAAATTTACAAATTTGGGTGCTCAGACCTCAGAATGTTGAGTTTCGTCGACTTTTGAGGCTATCCATGGAGTTTAATTTAGCTAAATTGATCGGTTACAACTTAGATTAGGGTATTTTTGGGTAAATTACGTTCATACACTCAAAGAAAAAGGCATCAGGTAAAACTAACCAATGTCAGGTTCATTATAACTGATTTTCAGGTTGTTATTTTTCAACTCGGTAGATCAGGTTAATTGCTTAGCCAGTTACATGATTAAAATGTCATGTAAAATTAACGTAGGTTGCAGGTAAAATCAGCATGACAGCTTGTAAATTTACCACTGCCTTAAAATAGTAAAACTGTAAATTTTACCTGAAAATCTAGTTAAATTATCATGACTTAAAGCTCAACGTTCTGTAATTAAACATGGAAATCTAATTAATTTAATACGATTCAATGTTGAATCAACCTTGTATCATGTGTATATTATGTCTTGAATCAATGCATCCAATATCCATCTCTTAAGCTGCTAATCTTCCAATTTACTTACTTCAACCTGATTTCCAGTAAAATAGAAATTTATAACATACAGTGTTAAAAAACATGATCTCGATTAAAATAAGCACTATTTTCTTATCAAAATTTCTTATTTACCTGGATTTAGTGTTAAAATAACATGTCATCTTCTAAAATTACTTCAATGTGGTATTAAAGGCCTACAAAATGATTTGACATTGAATAAGACTAACAAATCAGGTACATTTATGAAATGTCTTTATTTTTATATGGAATTGTGCACTTTGTGAATTTAACAAGGTCCAGGTTAAATATTTACCTAACGATTTTCCGTTAGTGTAGCTAGCCAATTTAGCCCAAGAAAATTAGACAAAAAAAATGGCAAAACAACGAATAAATTACGACAAAGCTGAATTTTGATAGAGAGCTTTGTTTTGACCGGTTAAGCATTTCCTGAAAAGTTCCGTAAATTTGAGCCGTGGCAGATATAATTTGTTCAAAAAATTAATTAGTTTATATAATTCTAGAACCAAATTCTAGACCAAAAAGATTACAACACTTTAACTCGTAGGAACAAAAGATTTTGAGAAAAACGTGTAGAAACGCGCTCATTTCCTTTTTTATCATGGCAAAATGAGAAAAAAATTCGTTATAGTGAAAAGCTCTTATTATAACGTTTGTGCACGTTTTTTTTTAAACCTGTTGCTTCTACGAAAAAATGTGTTGTAACCTTTTTTGTCCAGAATTCTATGAAAATTATATCTGCTGAGATATTAACAAAAAAAACTGTTATTTTTTAATAGCTCATCTCTAGACAATTTTATTCTCTAAATTTTATTTTTAAGATTTTGTTGTAAAATAAAATTTCATAGAGTTGTTGAACAAAAACCAAATCACTTTTTTTTTAAGGTGGCGGTCTTCCCCTCTCCCCAGGCACCCCAAAAACTTGGTTTTATGAAGAGGAGATGAAGCCAAACTCAAATTGTACAAGAACTTTAACCCATCGATTAATGATATTTTTATAAAATTTTTGACAAAATTTGTTCCACCATGAATTTCTTGCATGATTTTCTCTGAATCCACTGCTTGTATGAAAAAAATGTATCTTTTTTGTATAGAATGACATAAGCTACAATTTGTACTTTCACATTTTTTCAAAAAAACAGTTTTCGAGAAATTAAGAAAAGACTGAATTTTACATCCGTTATCCCCCCCCCCCCCCCCCCCCACTTAAAAAAATTCAGCCCCGGCTTAAGGCGTCAAGCAAAGCTCTCCACCAAAAATTCATCTTTGTCGGAATGTTTTCGAAGTGAAAGTCTAATTTTCCTGGGCTAATTGTGTTCATATTTTGAAAAAAATTTACTTTTTAGTCTTGTTGAAAATACTGTATTCCCTAATTTTACATTCTTTAAACTAGTTTTTAGCACTCTTGTTGCCTTTCTTAGCATTAATCATGCCCAGGAGAATATGGGCTTACAGATCAGAGTTCTAACTGGAATAGACATGCTGAATGTGCCCCACTTTACCCCAGGGCCTTGCCATGAAAGGCACCGTACCGCACATAGCATAACTCCTTCCATGAAAGGCGCCACCATGTCGCGAAGGTGAACTTATTTAGGAAAAATTAGGCTCTTATTATTGCCTTATAATGACCAAACTGAAATGAATTGGGTACGATATTATGTTCGAAAGCATCATCTGCGGTACAGCTGAACAATAGAAAATCGAGTTAACGAACAAAATATGGAAAAGCCAGAGGGAGTGATTAACTGACGTTTACCAAACAAATTTTCAGCAAAAACAGTATAATTTCATACTTGACGAAAGCAAAATCTGCGTCAAAAAACAGCGGTCATTTAACGATACACTTGACTTTCATTTTCCATAGTATGTCAGACAAGAATTTATGATTCTAACTTGTGCTGATTTTGTGGAAAAATTCCAAGCAGAGCGTTGTATTTTACGTTTCGTAAAATAAACGACGGAAAAGGTGTTGAGTTGTTAAAATATCGACAGGTTAAAATTAATTAATTAATTGAAATTAAGTCGATTAAATCACTAATCGACTTTTGTATGTACTAGAGACGGTGTTCGTATAAGCTTCATGTAAGGCGACTGATTTTGACGTCTCTTACTTTAACCACACTAAATATCTTGGAAAGAATGAGATAGTCAAGTGAGGCAGAAGTTTTTAAATTTTTTTTTTGACCTCTCCATCTCTTTCTTTTCAAGATACTGGAATGCAATACAAAAGAGAGACATCAAAATGAGTTTCCTCACGTGAAGCTGGTATTAACACCGTCAAGTCTTGGGAAAAAATTTCGACAAGTCGATAAAAGTCGATCCTTTTCTCGACTTTTTTTCAACGCAGCTAATTTTTTGTAGAGTCAAGATATCAAAAGGACAATTATTTAGTGAATTAAAACGAAAACTACCTAGATAATTATTTTAACTTTGAAAAAAACGATATACATAAACTGATATTTGAAATGATTTTTTTTCCAGTTATTCGTACGCAACTTACAGAAATATTTAGTACTGGGTGGAGTCCAGTATTAGGTGCCAGTTATAGTTATCATTGTAACTCATCATTGACAATTTTGTTCTTTAATTTCGAAGCACTAAGAGAGCAAAATCATTTATTATTTTGATGGACAAATAAGACTTCATCTTAATCTTAGTCTAGACTTAATCAGTATTTCTAAATTGAAGAACAAAATTTTCAATGGCAAGTTTCAATAAAAGTTTAACTGGCGCCTAAATATGTTGGAAGTGACACGATTTATTATTCGATTTTTTTACTAACTCTGTATACAAATTTTTGTAGCAAAAAAGGCACAGGAACAATCCTGCTTTGCCCTGTACACACACTCAGTGATATATCAACAAAACTTATGGTAAAACTATAATGTCCTGATACTAACATAATATTTTTAGAATAACCATATATACAAGTTTGTTGGGGTTCAACCACCTGAATCCGCTGTCCATGGTCATAATGAACAATAAAAACATAATGCAAAGCTTAAATCTTTAATAAATCATATCTAGCCACATTAATTGCTCATATCATCCGTTAACTAAGAAATGAGAAAAGTTTGCTAACTTTCATCTGACTTTCTGCTTTGCTCATGTGGAGCCTACATATACACTTTAATATGAACTTAAAGACCTGGTATGTTTGTCATACCAAAAACAATTACAGGAAATTATTCCTCAACCATGTTCCAGCTGTGATGTTTTGAAATAGCATCCACAAATAAGGCCGCCATGCAAATGGACTAGCAAAAACGCGCGTTTAAAATGTACATCTAATGGAAAACGCTAATGTGTACCATATACAAACATAAAACAAGAAGCGAATACCGCCGTGTTGTGTACGACGCACACCGTACACAGCAATAATTGTAGACATATCTATGCATAATAGTTTTATTTTTAATTAGACAAGTGGTGACTGTAATCGAGAATTAATTGCACATCGATCGAAATTCCAAAATAAATTTTAATTAAGTCGACAGTGTTTATATTCGCGACTGCAGCGACATTACATACTCGGTTGTGCTCGAAATGATGCTGACAAACACAGAGTGGCCTTTTGAGTGCAACAAAACATCGAGAAGGAACACATGTAAGGTTTTACGGTATTTAAATTCCCCGGATCTAGCTGCCAGAGCAATGCAGACCGCCTCGGCCTTAGTGTCCGCATTGTGGTTGCACCAGGCACATTTTGTGAAATCTTTAAAATGGGCTTCTAGTAAAAAAAAAAAAAACAAACAACAATAAAATACACCACCGATATATAAGTAATGCAGTTTGTATACAATGAGCTGCTGCAGGAATCCAAAGCACGACAGAATTTTCTCCAATTTATCGAGACTTGATGAGATGCCGCCACACCGAATGCAAATAGGGCGATAGGATAGGCGCTTGAAGGAACAAAGCGATATTTTATTCATGCGACTCACCGCACTCTTTCCAGATACAAGTCGTCTGTATTTAGTGTATTCTTGGCTATGAAGACAATTTTAGCGAAGCAGCAGTCTTAATTGTCAACTTTGAGTGGGGAATTTAGAATTCCACAAACGAAGATCGCGACAGATAAAAAATCTGTTTTCAATCAGGCAGATAAATAGCACCCTGTGATCCATGGTGTCAACATTAAATCGGATAGGTACAAGCACAGAGAAGACTAAAAATATGAAATGTCCTTGTAATCAGGCTGATGCGTGGCCTTTCTTAAGATTCATCGATCAATATTTTATTTTTTCAGAAAATCAAAAAAAATATTTTGAAGGAATATTATAACATTCACGTTTCTGAGAATTAAAAAAATCTAAGAGGTCCAGTGAAAAAGGAAATTCGTCTTCTCTTGATTCGGAGGGAAGAAATATTTTTGCTTCATAAAAATTGAAATGGCATCACTTTAATACTTTCAGGTTGTTAAAAATACATATTTTATAAAAAAATTATGTATTTTAAACAATTATTTAATTGAATAGACAATTTCAGAAATTTCGCATCTCTGAAGTAAATGTTCAATGATAGGAACTTATTATTATTTTCTAAAGTTTTGTTTGAAACTTAAAAAAATTCACTTTTGAGTAACATAAAGGAGCATAATAGTTGTAGAGAAGCATTAATATTACATATATATGTATGATATGAAATAAATTATTTTTAAAAGATTGTCTAGCTTATTATTTCCATGGCGGTCATGAAGAACCAGCTAAATCGACATACCTCAAGTGAATTTTTATTTTTAAATAATACTTAAATAAATAGTTAACAATAGATAACATAATTTTTAACTATGTATGTATGTACATATATGTAATACTTTCCTAGTAGTTTGAAAATAAAGGCTGGCCCCAATACTAGAAAAGTCTCGGTATCGTTTGATATCGATATCAGAAACCGAAACAATACCGAGACGATACCAAACGATACTGTACCTTTTGGACCGAAATTTATCAATACTCTTGGTAGTATCGTAATATAAGTAATATAGATTTTTGAATATTATTATTAATTTATTACAAATAACAAAATTTTGAAGTTGGTTGCTCGGAAAGGGCTCTATAATGATTTAAATGACATTTTCAGTGATTTCTCCTACGAAGTTTTAGGCAATAATTTTAAATTACAACTGCTCACTGCGACTCCTATTAACTTATGCTTGCTTTCTCCAAAATCAACGATTTATATGAAATTTTCAGAATTGAATTTTTTAATGAGTGAGTGATATCAGTGAAATCAATAAAATATTTTCGTGCATTGTTTTCCTGTGAACCTATAACTCCGCATAAATATTTTTGTGTTGAATACCTTATCGGAACTATACTTAGACATTGTGAAACAAGGCTTTGAAAATTATTTAGTCAACGAAAAACAAATTCAGTTAAAAAAAAATTGTTTTTTATGTAATGATTTTTGTATAGAAAAAATACCAAGCGAGTTTAACTTCAAGATCGAGAACATGTAATCAAATCGTGCATTTTATTTTGGTTTACAACTGAAACCAGACGAGACCGATACCGAGAACAAACTTTGTTATACGACACTAAACGAGACTGAGTTATAAGAGACCGAGACCGATACCGAGACGATACTTTAATTTTTCGATTTTGACGATACCGAGACGACACTTACAAAAGTTTCATTTGGTTTGTTATCGTGGCCAATACAAGTGGAAAATACATGATGAATACTTTTTTCAACATAACTAAGCTTTTGTAAATGATATTAAACATAGACCACGGCCTTCTAAATTTGTTTGTGAGGATTTAATGCCAAAACGGCAATTTGTAGCCTTACTGCAAATTCATTGCTTGTCAGTAGGTATGCAGATTCAAAGTAAGTATTCTAATGTAAATGTTCCAGATATAAACTACGCTTAAGAAAAAACTATCAATCAGTCCTTGAGATGTCGAATATTATTAAAAAAAAAGAAGATATTTTGAAATTTCCTATGCAAAATTATCTAAGCTTTTGCAATCAATAAAAATTAATTTAAATCCATTCAGCCGATAATGAGAAAATTCAAAATAAAAAAAAAAAATAAAATGTAGGTGATGTTAAATTATGCCTCGTGTACACATTTTGTATATTTTGTTGATTGTTCTTAACTAAGCACATACATAGAACCCATGTTATCAAAATCGTAGAAGCATTATTTACATGGTTAGCATAGATACCGTTATTTTTCCATAAGAGTAAATTTGTTTCTTTAAATATTCAAGATATGGAGGCTAAGGAAATAAATTTTGAAATATTTAGAAAGAATAAAAAAAAGACGTCTGTGAAATTAGCAGGACAACTTTCACCCACGTAAATATAACCTTAACAGGAATTTTCATATTTTTTTGCATTTTTTTGCTTTCCTATTCCCGATTTTGCTTTTTACCAAATAAAGGTGTAATCAAGAGACCTAAGATTAAAAAAAGATAAATATTATAATTTTCATTTATTGTAAATAAATTTATTTGTATAAAATAAATAATAATAATATTAGTTGTAAATTTAACTATGAATTTTTAATTGTAAGGCCTAGTACGCAGATCGAGACAAAATTTATCCCCCATGTAATTTTTTCCAGGACAAATTTTATCTCGGATTTTTTTTCCAATCAGTACCCCAGCTCCAGTGCAAAATTTGACGTTCGTAGCCGCTGTACATGAAAAGGCAAAAGTAAGTCTTCACTATATTTTGCAAGGAAAAGAATGCTCGAAGCATTATTTTTTCGGACAAATTCTGACGTTTTATGATTATTTAATTTTTTATAAACTAAAATCATCTCCCTGTTTCATACTTTCCATTATTAGACGATTTGAAAACGCATGACTGAAAAAATATAAAATGCGTAAGGAAAATGATGACATCAGAATTGAGAATAGAATATATAGAACAGCTGTTTTAAATTCAGTGGCGTAGGTAATGGGAAAGGATACAAAACGGCCACATACAGATTCGGAAAATATTTTCTTCTTTTCCAAATTTAAATTTATTTCAAAGCCGATTTAAACCGAGTGGGAATCAGCAAACTGATCTGGCAAAAATCAAGTGGCAGTAGAAAGCTCTGAACATTTATGATTTTGGCAGCGTTTTTTTATCCGTAGACATCACATCCATTCTTTTACAGAATTTTTTAATTGACAGCTTCACAGATAGGAAAAGAACTCTTTGACGGAAAAAGTTTATTTTGATCCAAATGTCTTTCAATTGCCCTAAGATCACTTTTTTTCCGGAGAAGTAAAAAAACTTAAAAAATTCCTGAATTGTTAGAGGTTTTTTAAATCAACGACGTCATAGCCGTTTAATGAAATTTGACAGTTAATGGCTTGACGGATGGGGGACAAACTATGTTTGGACGGAAAAAGTTAGTTTCAATCCAAATATCAACCAATTGCTCTGAAATCAGTTTTTTGGGGAGAAGAAAAAAATTTTAAATTAATTTCGTAATTTTTAGAGATCTTTTAATCCGTCGACATCGTAGCCATCTGTATATTTAATCTGATAGTTGATAGCTTGAAAGATGGAGAAAAAACTATATTCTTACGAAAAAAGTTTATTTTTGTCCAAATGTCAACCAATTGCCTTAAAATCGCCCTCTATAGTTAAACAAAAATAATGAAAACTTCAGACTTTTAAAAGGTATTTTCATCCATCCACATTATATTGTTTCCCAACCAGCGCAGGCGCTCAATTTTTCTTGATCTGCAAATGCTTTGAAAGAATCTGATTTCTGTAAATTAAATTTTTAAATTTGTGAATTGAAAGAAATCTTATAAGTTTTTAAATTTCCAGCTACACTACTGTTCTCATTTGACTTTTGTTTTATCTCTACATCTTCAAAATTTGTCTTGAGAAAAAAAAAATGTAGAGATAAAATTTGTCTTTGCTCAATCTGCGTATTAGGCTTAAATGAAAATCTACGTGAACTAAAAGCCGAATTTTCACGAGATATCAAAATTAGTTCAAGCTACAGAGAGCATTGCAAAAATTCCAGCTAGGGAGAAAAAAATACAATACTGAAATTTGAGGGGAGTACAAAAATATGGTGAAAATTCAATTTAGAGGAAAATTCGACTTAGAGGTGGAATACAGCTTAGAGGTGAAGGTGATGATTGTTGACTGTTATTTTTTCCTCAATTTTTGTCTTTGCTTTTCCGATTTTAAAACCTTGATTTTTTTCTCTTTCAGTAGTTTCAAGTAGCACAAAAGTCCAAAATACACCAAAATATTTGGGGTATTTTTTGCACCCACGTGATATATATTTTGAATATAAGAAATATACCACTTTTCATAGCAATTTTCAGACATTTAACTTCGGTTCAGTGTACACAAATTTTACCGATAATTCGATGCAAAAACATACCAAAATTTACACCGAAGTTTATTTTTTTAATCGGAAACGATTTTTATTTACACTGTTGTGTATTTTCTGATCGAAAATGTATTTGAATACATTTTTAAATCTGTCAATGATTGTAAGTTTTTACCATGCTAATATCGACGCAAGAAAATCGTAAGTAAATTTGAAAACGAACCACATTTTGTCGATTGGATTTCTAACCTATTCCGTCAAGAAATCAAGCGCCTCAAAAAATTTTGTGAATTAAGATTTTTAAGTTGATTCGTGAGAGTTAATTTTTCAAAATTTATAATTTTTTACGAACGACGAACTGTTACAAAGGACGAGTTAAAATTAGCAAAAGGACGGCATACATTAAAAAATAAAATGCACGGCTAGATCGCACGTACTTGCTCTTATGTTCAAGTTGCTTGGTATTAAGATCTTTTTAAATATGAAAGTAATTACAAAAACAAATATAAAAATATAGAAAAAGCATTTAAATCGTTCTTTTAATTGTAAAAACAACTAGTTAAGAGACTTAGAGCTCAAAAACAAGTATACCATTTGATTAGTTGAAAAAATATGAATATATGCAAAAAAAAATATAAAAATCGTAGGAGCGGTTTTCTTAAAAATTAATTTTTTGTATATAAAAATGTTTTATGTATTTTTAAAATAGTTTTGGTATGCCAATTTTGAGTATGAATTAAAATATATTTTTAAACCTTGTTTCAAAAAAAATCATAAGCTCATTTTTGAAATATTGAATTTTCAAAAAAAAAAATAATATTTTTTTTTTAAATCCTAAATTTTTAATTTTTTTTAAATTTTGATATTCAATATTACTAAAATTTTAAAAGAACTTTCGCATAAAAATTTCGACTGAAATCTCTTAAGTCATTAATGAGAAAATCGAAAATTAAAAAAATAACACGATACTAACGGTTTTCGGTGATTTGTTTTCTTATCAAAAAGTACACCATGCCTACAATGATGCGGTGATTTCTTATCAAAATCGTTAGACCCGTTTTTGAGATAAATAAGCTTTTCATTTACGGTTGTAGCGTAAGTACCGTAATTTTTTGTACTAAAAAAATAATTTCAATGTCCCATCTGAAGAGTTACAACAAAATTGGGTCAGTGGTTTAGGCTTTTGGCCTATTTACGAACAGACAGATAGACAGACAGACAGACAGAATTGTGCCACCCACTTTTTTCGAGTTCTCTACATCGTAATGTCATGTTCGATTGTTATCTCGCATTTTTGTTTTGCATAAATCCAAAACATGCCCTAAATAGTACCTAAGTATATCGCAAGTAACAATTAATCATGGTCTTCATTCTAAATATGGCGCTCACCCGAATTTCATTTTCATCTTCCGTTTTAAATGGTGTATTTTATCTACAAAATATTGTGTAAAGCCTCTCCCAAACCAACGCGAATGCGGTTTACAAAAGTCAAAAGTACAAAATATGACAAATACACAACGCTTAACAACAACAAAAATTCGTCGTCGCTCTGCTTTCGCGTTGGTTTGGGAAAGCCTTTAAAAATGTTTCATGTCGGTTGGTTACAGAATCGAATAATTTTATGCACCATTATTGGTTTATACAAAAAAACTCCTGACAATTGGTTTATTGTTTGTATCAATAATGGTTTATTATAAAAACTTAAATTGGTTAATTTTTTGAATTATTAATGGTATATTATAGAAAAAAACTTAAAACCAGTCAATTTCTTACACTGAATTTGAAAAAGACAATGGTGTAATTTTTATAGCTGTATTTTTGATAAGTACACAAAAAAAACTAAAATTTTCTCAATTTTACACCAAATTTCATGAACATACACCAAATTATACACACCAGTGTGCTACCTTACTTGTCAGTTCACTTGAACGTAAACTTACCTTTTTTTAAGAATCCTTATTAAATATTTTTCATAAATTTGCCATAAATTTGCCAACATCGCTTCCAAATTGTGCAAATTTATTCCGAAAATCTGTTCTGTTCGAATTACGTAGATATTGCGCAAATTTTGTTTAGCGATGAAGCTCACTTTTGGTTGAATGGATACGTCAATAAACAAAACTGCCGTATTTGGAATGATGATAAACCTCAAGTGTATGTTAATATACCGTTACATTCACAAAAACTGACTGTTTGGTGTGCTTTATGGGTTAGTAGAATAATTGTACGGTACTACTTTAAAAACGATGCTGGCACCAACGTTACAGTCAATGGTGACCGCTTTTGAGCCATGATTACAAACTTTTTTGTTCATCAATTTATGATGTGCAGAAGCTGTGGTTTTAACAAGACAACGCAACACGTCACACACCTTGGCTTGATTTATTGAAGGAAACGTTTGGTAACCGCATAGTTCCACGTAACGGACCCGTGAATTGGCCTCCATAGATCATGCGATTTAACGCCGCTTGACTTGACTTTTTTCTGTGGCCATTGAATAGATTTTCTTCAAACCGAAATAAAAATTTTTAATGTTATTTGTCTAGAGGGAACATTTATTTATACTTTTCAAAAAACATCTATAAGAATGGCTTCTTTATTTTTGATTGATTTTGAAACATTTTTTTCCTGTCCGCTACATTTTTGTTATTTTGATCACTAAAAACAAACAAAATTGGCAGAATTGTTTTTCCTAAAACGTATTGACAGAGTTTAGAAAAATCGAATTTTAAAAATCATAGTTTTCTCTGACAGAAATAACCTAACTAGATTTGGTAATGATAATATAATTACTGTAATATAATTTTGACAATAGCTTTTACATAGAAAAGAGACAGGCACATCGGACAGGGTCTAGTAAGCTGCCATTGAACCTACTGTGAACGTCAAAAAAAGTGTACGGCTTTGAATTGCATTCTTTTAACTCTGTTGAAGCAAATGAATTCGATCTTTTAGTGAATGAGACATCTATTTTTTTAAAGAGGGTTATCTTTCATTAATTACCATTTAAAACTTATCAAAATATGTTATGCTAAAAATTTAATTAAGAAACAACAAAAAATACTTCATTTTTAATACGTCAAAAAAAAGTTTACACTATTCGATTAAAGCGAGAAGAGCTAAAAACCAGTACTTCGTCTGCTTCTCTTTCATCCCTAGGACATAAGGGAAGAGCCTGGAAATTGACTCTACTAGCTTCCTTGCCAATTAGGCTGCGATTTTTTTTCACTTTTTAAATTAAATTGAATTTTTTGCCTCTTAGCTTAATATGTTCATCTTTTGGATCTGTTTATCCAGATAATCTCAAAAATGCTCGATGAGGTCTAGGCCTGGAGATCGTGAAAAGCTTTTTAATTTCTTAGATGTACCATGGAGTAACCATTCCTTGATAAATTTAGATGTGTGCTTGAGGTCTTTGTCTTGTTGGAAGATCCATTGGCAAGGAAGCTGTAGTAGAGTCAATCGCCAGACTCTTCCCTTATGTCTTAGGGACAAAAGAGAAGCAGACGAAGTACTGGATTTAAGTTTTTCGCTTTAATTGAATAAAAAGTAAACTTTTTTTGACGCCATAAAAATTAAGTATTTTTGTTATTTTTTTATTGAATTTTTAGTATAACATATTTTGATAAGTTTTATATGTGAATTCATTGAAGATAACCCGCTTTAAAAAATAAGATGACTCATTTACTGAAAGATCGAATCCATTTGCTTCATCAGAGTTACATGAATGCTGTTTTAAGCTGTGGACTTTTTTTTAGGCTCACAGTAAATCCACCATTAATATTTTTTGTATTAGTTCATGTGAAGCATAACATTCAAAACGGGTTTAAAATGTATTATATGGAACTGTTAATTGCTTTATTACGTTTTTACTGGGTTTAATCAGGTAATTTCGTTGAAAAATTCATAAAAATCATGACGCAATGTTCAAAACTAACTAGCCACTTTTTAATTATGAATTATTAAGCTATAAACTATTCGGTTGCAGAAGTTTTAACGGTGGATGCTATGCTTATACTTGATATCAATAAGTAGACAAGGAACTCAAGAAAACGTAGAAAACATTACATGACCGATTCGAAATCGTCACAACAAGACTAGTTAACCACATATTATTAATTCATTAGCCATTTGGTATTAGCAGTTTTGTTCCTTTTTTTTAGGTGGTGCTTATTATTTATATAAAGCTAGCAAAGAACGCCAACAAAACATAGGAAAAATATGATGAAAAATGCTAAAAATAGACCCATTTTTACTAGGTATTATATAGCTATTTCTGATGACTATTTTTGAAATCCAAAACAAATTAAATTTAATCGAAAAATATAAAACAAATTAAATGTGGGAGATATGTGAAAGACATTTTTGAACTATGAAATTACCTGAGCTTTTAAAATGATAAATTACGAAAAACTTTGTTTAAATATTTTTTACTGTACCTACCTGTTCTTCATACCAACACAAAAAACATACCTAAGTATAAGTACCTATAAAATCCATTACAAATGCAAATCGAAAAAAAACTTTACAATTTTGAACTCAATTACTTTTTTTTTATTTTTATTTGGGGTAAAATATATAAAAAATATATATAGGGTGGTTCAAATAATTTGTTAAGAAATTAATTTAAATAAACTTACCTTATTGAATTGCTGAATGGACGAACAGTAGGATCATGTGCCATTGCAGACAAATTAACATAACTATTTGATGGCTTCAATGTTATGTCAATAAAATTGTAAACTTTTCAATCATAAGTTCATGAGTAATCCGTTTTACATTTTCAAATATGAAATAAAATCAATTTGTTTCGACAAAATATTTTTACCAAGATATCAGCAAAAAAAAAACGTAGGAAACATGAAACCACAAACATTGACAAAATAACTATCACAATTATTTACCGATTTATTAGAGGCAAATTATTGTCAATCAGCGAAATAAAGTAACTTCGCTTATACTCAAATAACTTAGCCCATAGCTCTATGTCAAATTGTCATATGAATCACCCTGTTCTTATAGATACCTACACAATAACAACCAAATCAAAAGTAGAGGAAAATTCAGTTTGGATTGATGTAGTCCTCCTTTTTCGAATTAATTTTGTTATGTCCAGTTCATATCAAAACATAATCCACCACAGAATACAATTTGTATGTAAATTTTTTTCCAGACTGCACTTACACGCTTACTTACACTCCCCAACACAGCGAATGGTCCATCCATCGTTGATGGTTATTTTTTTTTTATATTTTTATATCCATATCCGAGCAACAACCCTCAACGTTCAACGACAGGGGATGGTGTTAAAAATCCAGTTACTTTTTTGTATCGTCACAAATTTACATTAAGCTCGTGATGAATTATTTTTGTATATGCTCCAACACCCACTAACTGCCCCCCATTCCACCATTAGTCGTACCAATTGTCCTTTGTTGCTGACGACGACGACGTGGTATTAGTTTAACGGTAGCATGAATACAAAAAAAAAATCAGCGCACTCGTACTTTTTTGATGTCCTTTAGAGTTTGGTGGACTATTCACACCAACGACGACAAGGACGACGCGATGCTGTGGATGGAGCTCTCTTGTGAACTCATTATTTTTTTTTTCGAATGATGATTGTGTTATTTAACGGAAGACTTAACTTTATTAACTTTCTCGGAGGCTAAGCCCCCCCTGTGCCTGTCTGGCTCGCCATTTGCCATAGAAGATTGCTTTGACTAAAATCAAGATACGGACAGCGAAAAAAGATACATCCGTCGGCCATTTTGTGTATATTCGAAGGAGCCACAGCCCCAGAGTGAGAGCAAGTAGAGAAACATTGTTAACGTTGTTTAGCAGCATGTTAGAGAGGAGATCCGTATGAAAACGCATACAAATGCATCGCATCGGCAGCGGAAACCGTGGAAGTGATTGATTTATACGACCAGCGTCAGGCGCGATAAGAGAAACAAGCGAAGAATATCCCAACACGAAATTAGTGTTATTCGATTATCGGCGGCCAAAGCGGCTTCTTTCGATCCGCAGATCAAAGTAGAACGCGCGACCGGGAATCGGGAATGCCGGGAACATGTGTCTCTTTTGGAAAATCATTAATTTGCTTCGAATTTATTCGAAGAGTTCCATTAAAATTGAATATTTATAAGCGCGGCAAGGATGCCGTAAGCCTTATAAGCGACACATCATGGCCGCTGATGTTAGGTTTACGAGACTCGCCGGCGTTGCCTCTTAGCCTGGTCTTTCCTCCTGGCCTCTGGTCTGATGCGGCAACTGGTTCGAGAGGTTTGAGATAGAGAGGAGTTTATGAGCCTGATGGACAGAGTGGACCGGAGGTCGGGATAGGGATGGGGACAACGGAATAATGGGATGGTAGTTGGTTGTTTTTAGCTCTTTCATGGGTTTCTGTTAATTAATCGACCGACATGAAATGTCGACGTGGGGCGGCATGATACGCGGTGAAAGAAATGTGCGCTCCGCAAGTATAGACGCTGTTTGGACGCACTTAAGAAGCGGTGGCAAATTGTTCGCTTTATATGGTTTTATTTCTATTTTGTGTGTGTGGTGTGTGTCACATGTAAAACATCCTCCATTGAATCAAAGCGAAAACTGCAGATAAAGAATATGAAATCATATGTTGCGCTTATCGGCGGATTTATATTTGCGTGTTGCAAGCAACATTAAATGGATTTTATGGAATCATTGAGGGAAATACATATTATTTTCCTTTTTTTATGTGGGCTTCGTTTAACATTATCTCGGTGATGCTGTTTAACTTTTATTTAAGTTGATACTTCAAACAACTTTGAAAACAGAAAATGACGCGTGAAATTAACAAGAAGAAGGCTATTTTGACATAATTTGTATGAGAGGTTCTTGATTTTCTGAACTTGGTATGTCATTTAACTCTGAGTGAATGAAAAATGCACATAAACTGAGATCTTTAAAAGGCCTGGCAGGAGCTAACAAGTAGGTACCTACATACTATTTTTATTTTTATTCATTTTTTTAAAATACTTGCGGAGTTCTAGCAATATTTCTTTGAAAAGTTAGTTTCCCATGAAGACAAAATCCTATTCAATGTGGCACCTACTTATAGCATAAAAAGAAGAAACATTTTTGTATTCCATTAAAAATGCCATTTGCATGATCGCATATAAAATAAATTTCTACAAATCCTAAATGGAGACATTAAGCCAACTGACCATGTTTTTAATTTCCTAAATGTCCAATAAATTAAAACCATACCTTTCCATTAATTATACATGGTCGTCCCACGAACGCCAAAAACACAGAAAAAAAAAAACAAAGTTAAGAATCCTTTTTCTATACCTACAGGAAGGAGAAAACTCCAAATCTCAAACAACACCATCCAACAACTTTTCAATTGGCGACCTTAAGCTAGGGTTGCATCGCAAATGCGTAAGTAAACGACTGCGGCGGCGACCACAGCAGGAGTTTATATATGTATATATTTTGAACATAAGGACGAGATGCCCTTACCGGAAATAGCCAAACCGCCAAAATACAGCCCATTAAGGGTTAAGAAGGCAAACGCAGAAGAAAATAAAAATTTATTGTCAAATTAAGGACAAAGAGAAGGATTCAAAATAGCAACAAAAAAAAATCGGTATATTGTGCTCTCATAGTTAAAAGTGTTTGTTTATAATGGCCATTTTAATTTAAGGGCGGTTTCGATTTGGTCTTGAGTCTTAAGAAATGGGTATACAAGAATGTTTTTAAACGAACAAGATTTAGTACCTTATAGTGATGGCGGAATGGAAGGGGTTTGAAAAAGGGTGTTTATATTAACAAAACCGTTATTTGAAAATGTAATGAAATAACGATTTCAGACTTTTAGCGGAAATTGTTTTTTCAAGCGAAAATAAATGGATGGGCTACCTACTTACCAGAAAAAAAAAGGCAACTAGAAAAACTTGTTAACTCCATTTGAATTTGAGTTTTTTACTTTATCTTATAAAAATGAACCAAGAGTGAGTTATGTTTTCTACAAACATGTGAGAGTCAATTCGGGCAAATCTCGCAAGACTAACATCAGCGGCCATGATGTGTCGCTAATGTCCCCCATTGTAAATTCAACGACTATACAACACAGTGATCACCTTGGAAGAAAATTTGAATTGCAAATTTCCTTTACAAATTATATGTAATTGAAAAAAATTATTTTATTTCATAACATGTAATTGAACAAAAAAAGTAATTGAAAAAATCTTTAGTGAATAGTTTATTGTAATCATTACATACAAATAAAATTAAATACAAAAAATATTGAGTAGGTATATTTGTACTGTTAAATGTAATTGTTTTATTTGTGTAATCAATTACAGTAATCATAACATTTTTTTGTCCTTCAATTACTTTTATTCCAATAACATGTAATTATTAATTGAAAATTTTCAATTACAAATCACATAAAATTGTTGTTGAAAGTTTTCAATTGAAACTAAAAAATGTTCAATTACAAATTACATGTAATTGTATTTGAAAATTTTTAATTACAACAACATGTAATTGTAATTGGAAAAAGTCAATTACTGATTACATTTATTTGTGATCGACCCTTTAATCAAATACAAAATTTGATATTTACTGTCCAACTCTACTGCTATGTAGGTTCACCTGTAGGTGCATCCTAAGTACCTAAAATATTTGGTTTAAGTGAGTAGTAAAAAGAGAATTCCCACATGGCCACTTCTACTAAATGCTTTGGGTATCGAAATGAAATTCGCAAAGTTGGAAAATGATTAAGTAAGGAATGTTTTCTTTTCATTTTACTAAGGGGCCAGTTATAACTAACAGAAAAACGAAACCGGAACAAATTTCAAATGGATTATTTACAATGTTTGCATTCGGTTATTTAATTTCATTGATTTTAAATATTTTTTTCCATTTCAAGTCAATTTTCTTTGTGTGGGGGAGCCTAGGATTTTCTTTTCAAACATTTTTTTAATGGCACCTATTGCATTTTTATAAATCGTCAGCTTTAAGTCAAAAGCTCGTTAGTCTTAAAATGTAAATTTTGTTTAAGGATTACAGATCAAAACAAATCACATTATTCAATTATTAATATCTGGCAACTGTGTCATGTTTAATGGATCCTTTTGGGTGTAACAACCAGTTTTAAAACCTTTTACTATCTAAAAATCTCATGTTATTACCTTTTAAATCGGTTTTTGTGTCTTCTTAGCAATTTTTCAAACTACGCAAGCCGACGATATAAAATATAAGTGAGGAAAAATTTTGATACGCAAATCTTAAGTTTTGATAAATTTGCCTATGAAAACGAAATCTCCAAAAACAATTGTCAACTCGTTTTTGAGAAATAAAATTTTGAAAATTTTTCTTAAAGAACAAATGTTTCTTTTTTGAAATTTTTAATGTGCAAAACTATTTAAACTGGCAATGAAAAATTCAAAATAAACGTGAATATTGCTAAGTGTAAATTTTTATGATTTTCGATACTGGATTTCACTAATTTTAACATATACGGAAAAGATTTTATAAAAATCGTAGAAGCCGATTATGAGAACAAACATTTGTGTCGAAAGTACCGTTTTTTTTTCAAAAAAGTGAAATTTTGTCTTAAAATATTTTTAAGAATAGTCAAAAACTCTTAGGTACAGAGTTTAAAAGCAATTTCGAATTATTTGATTTTCAAAAAAAAAGTTGAAACAGCAGTACTATTTATATTTTTTAAAAGTTTCTATATACAAAATTATAAACTCGCAACCCTCCAGTTGCGGAGCGAAAATGCAACCACTAGGACTATTTGCATTATAGATATTTGGATACATTCCGTGTTGTGGTGCTTTATCTTATCGAGAAGTAAATTGCGACAAGAAAGCGATTTACGATTTTTTTGTTGGTGATTTTCAAAAAAAAGCTAAAATCAGTGATTGTGCAATGTAAATTACTAAATAATAATCACACGTCAATATTTTTAAATGCTGTTTGTGAAATTATTTTTTTGGAGAATCAATATCGATAGAAAAGTTGTATTTTACTATGAAAAATCCAAGCTTGAATAATGAACTTTAATTTTAAATCACGAAAAAAACTTATTTCATAAATTTCTACACTTTGAATTTCTAATTACCAGTTTTGGTATTTATTTGGGATCAAATAAAATGAAACTTGATTCTTAAATTGCAACCGCAAATTTTTCAACCTATATACCATAGAGTACCTACACTCAGAGAAAAAAGCAGGTATAACCAACCAATTTCTGGTTTATTATACCTGATTTCCAGGTTGTTATTTGTCAACGTGGTAGACCAGGTTAACTGCTTAACCTGGTACCTGATTTTAATGTCGTGTTAAATCAATGTTGATTTTAGTTGATTTAAGACTGCCTTAAAAAGTAAAACTTTAAATTTGACTTGAGAATCTTCCCAATTTTACCAGTAAGCCAAGTTAACTTTACATGAAAATCTAGCTCGAAAACATGAATAAAATGTTGAATGTCCTGTAAATTTAACATGAAGATCTAGTTAGTAATTATTATATCTTGGATCCATGCTTGTAGGTCCCATCTCTAACGCTGATTACCGTCAAATTCATTTTGCATTATTCAGAAAGTATATAAATTAAATTTTTAATTTTTATTACTATACGTATATTATTTTATTTTAAAAATACTTTGTGATACTTACTTAGTTTTGAACTGGAAAACTCTCACACATTGGGATCTCCTGGGCCACTTCACTGCAGAAAAAACTTGTGCCAAATATCAATAAGTTGATACTGACCTTGTTTGGATGGCTTGTGTGTGTATATGTGCATTAACATTGGTGTCACGTTGAAATGAACTGGCAGAGTGTTTCTTTAACCATGGCTTATGAGTGTATTTCAACACTGGTAGAGGGCTATAGTTTAACAGGAAACCAGGTTAAATTTAAATAATTTTATTCGGATGGCCAGTTTGTGTGTTTCAACACTGGTGTCGCGTTGAAGTTAACTGGCAGAGTGTTTCCTCAAAATGAGACCAGATTAAATTCAACAGGTAAACATTGTAAAAATAACCATATAAAATGTTACTTTCACCTGATTTGTGGTAAAATAGGAATTCATAACAAGCAGTGTTAAAAAAACGCGATCTCAGTTAAAATTTGCGCTATATTCTTGTCGACATTTCTTGTGTACCCGAATTCAGTGTTTACATAACAGTTCATCTTATTAAATCAACTTGAATATGGTAATTTCGGTCACCAGGCTAATTTAACAATTTATTTAAGGTTATTAAAATCTGGTAAATTTCTGAAATGCCTGTAACTTTATATGGGATTATTCACTTTGTAAATTCAACAGGGCCCAAGTTAATTATTTACCTGACTTTTTTCTCTGAGTGTATACGATCTAGATCTAGAGAACCGACTCGAACCCCCTTGCCTAAAACACCCACAAATTTTATTTGAGTACATTAAGAGAAAATTCTTCTAGATTCCTTGTCCGTGAATACGTGTGAATTGTGGATATCTCTAAATGTGACGTTTTCAATTTTTTCGATTAAATTTGTTGTTTTTTTCAGTCTAATGAGCCAAAATCCATTAAGTTATCATTGTATTGGTGTGGTTCCATTTAAAATACATTGGGCAGCTACCACATGCTCAGCCATGTAGGGAGATAATCCTCTCAGTGCAGTTTGTAGGGTGAAAGAGAAAAAATCCTGAAGACGGTTCTCTAGATAAGTAAGTTATGCTATATACATTGTACTTACTGCTAACATGAATATAAAAATCTTTCCGCTCTTCTATGAGTAAGGTCAAGCTGTTTCACGGGACAGAAAATATAAGTAATTAAGTGTGATTGCGAATAGGCCAATTAGATTGACCTTTCAGATTGTTTTTTCACTTTGAGCTCTAAAGACGGTTTGTCAAGGTAAACTAAGTAAGTACATAGTTAAGTGATGGTCTCAGATTTCGAAAATCCTCAAATGTCACTTTCTCGCACATAATGCATGGCTTGAGTTATTAATTGTTTATGTAGAAAAAGAGTGTATAGATAATGACTACTCCAAATTATCTGCTACAATTATCATTTTCGCTTGTCGAGCAGCGTACTGCACTATGAAAAGATGTAGAATTAAATTTCTCGATTATGATTTCGCTGTGTCATTTTTGTATGAGATTTTTCGTTTCGCATCAGCAGCGTAGTAGGATCAAAGCAAAAATGTGATTTTTTTGAATAACCTTTCCTCAAGCCTTGACGATGTTTATTTAGTAATTTTAATTTTTCTTGCCCAACTACGTCCATGATGAAAAGCTTTGAAGAATTGGTAAATGATACTGTAAGCCTAGTTTACTATCAGCATCTGCATATGCAATTTAACAACAAAATCATTCTCAGATCCAGAAGGTACATTTTTTTAAGCAATTCCTTCCTACAAATGTATTTATTTCATCGGTTGATATTTTTTTGTTTTTGATTTTTAACAATAAAAAAATGTAAACATATTCAGGTTTGTTATATGCCTGCCATCTTATGTATAGGTAGGTATCTACCTTTAAACGGAAAACGTTTATTTTGTGAGATTCGTTTTACAAAAATATAATTATTTTTTTTGTTGCTCCTGTTTGCGTGTTGTGGCTTTTGTTGGAAAGATAAGAAAATACAAAAAAAGATACCTCCTCTCTTGAGGATCATTATAAAAATTGGTAAAAAAGGGCGAAACCGCATTAAACGACCATCAACATCTTTTGTACACCACCACCAACCAGCACCACTCCACACCATTGACTATAGGGCATGCCAGTTTAAATGTTTCGTGCAACGATCGATCGATGGCCGCTGCAAGATTGTGCTCTTTCACAATGGACCATTGTAACCGTAGCGCCATGTTTGAGCTTCAATGCGGGCCACAGGCCAACCATGGGACATTTTTGTTTAAAGATTTTATTTTTGTTTTGTATTATTGTTGTTTCCTGAGGCAAACCTTCCATTTATCCAGAATTCACTTATTCGATTGTAATCGAAGAGACTATATAGGAGTAACCATAGTAACCACATCACTATTATGGGGACGGTGAGTCCAACGAAACCGCAGAAACAAAAGCCAAGCAAGATGAACAACATCGCATTAAATTGCTCTGAGGGCGCCACTACTTGTCAATCAATTTCGCCATTGTTCCCTGACATCCACCAAACGAAAAGTTTATACGACGACACGAGACGACAGAGACAGAGGCGGCCATTATTAATTTTTGCCTCCCTTTTCGTAGGTTCCTGTTGCTTGTTTTTTATTGTGTATTTCTGCTGTTTGTGCGGCTTTGAGTTGTGTTAAGGAGGGCCATGCACACAAGCTTTATATAGTGCATCATCAGTAAAACAAAATTCATTTAGGGTTGCCATATGTCATGAATATTTTGGATCCAAGAAATTCACTCGCAAAAGGAAAATGAAATAAGGATTAAAATTGAGGCAACTAATAAATAGAAATAATGCTCATAAAAATTAAAATAGCCCTTCACCATCTTTGTTCAATTTTGATGTGGAAAATTGAAATTTTGCTTGCATCGGAAACGGCTACGATACCGTTTATTATTATGAAATCAATCTGAGAACGAAGCGAAAAGAAATGAAATATTAAATGGTTTTCTTATCAATTTATTCAAGGGCTACATAAAGTAAAGGGTGTTTTTTTTAGACGTGTGGTTTTCAATCTGGCAATACTTTTTTCCGAGTTGGTGTTTTTGACAGCGGTCACTTGATTTATTCTCATTTTGTTTTGTCATTTTATAATGAATAGACTAACTCCTGAACAACGTTTGCAAATAATACAAATTTATTACCAAAATAATGGTTTTGTTCGCGCGACGCATCGCGCAACAACCAATTTATTGAAGGAAACTTTTGGTGAGCGCATTATCTCGCGTCGTAGGGCTACTTTTTGGGCGGTCATGTGAAGTCCGCTTGTCTACGCAGATATGCCCTAGACGATTGATGCCTTGAAAGAGAATATTTGGTGCCTTTTGGTGCCCCATTAATTGTTTCCTTCAGAAAATTAATTGTTTTACGATGCGTCGCTCGAAGCAAACCATTATTTTGGTTATATATTTGCACGATTTGCGAACATTGTTCAGGAGTAAGTCTATTCATTATGAAATGGCACTTAAAACTGAGCATACCTAAATCAAGTGACAGCTATCAAAAAGACAAAATCCGAAAAAAAAATTATTGCCAGATTGAAGACCACAAAAAATCACCCTTTTCTGATGACAGCTATCAAAAAGACAAAATCCGAAAAAAAATATTGCCAGATTGAAAACCACACGTCGAAAGAAAAGTAAGGTACCCATTTAAGAACACGTATATTTACTCATTTCCGCTGTGGGTCAAGATTATTCATACAAGTTTTTTTTTTAAATTTTATTAGCTTTAAACTTGCTAAAAACGGAATGAACATAAAGTGGATGGAACAGAGTGCCATCGATTGCAAAGCAGCCCCAGTTGGAACTGGACGATTCGGTAATTTTTCAACTTTTAAGTGTAGCAATTTTGACGGTTGAAAATATGGCGAGTAAAGTGTAGTTTACACGATAATAGAAGTCATATGACCTGTCTATTACTTTTTCTGTATGATTTCTCATATGAGCTGTCATTTCAAGTCAAGTCATAGGGTTATCATTTTTTTATGTTTACACGTCTTTACTTCGCATTTGATTTTCTCTATGGTTATCTGTCAAAACCAAAATGAAAGAAAAAAAACTCGTAAACAAATACTAATTTGTAAAGCAAAATTACTTTCTTGGAACTATCCATTGTTGTTTTCATTCAAAATTATAATTTTTTTGTAGAAATATTTTTATTTTCAATACTCTGAATTCACTATTTTCCATGAAAACAACAATTCCTGTTTGACTTCTCAAATGGAATTAGCTGCAGTTCTAATGTCAAAAAAGTCATATGCTTTTTGCTTTTGAGAAGTCATATGAGATCTATGAGTGTGTTCAGGCGGTTTGGTTTGATTTGTTTGGCAGCTCATTTGAGAAATCATATGACTTCTATAATCGTGTGAAGTGGCCTTAAGATCGATTCGAACGAAGTTCCAAATATGACAATCTTCTGATGCAAAATAAAAATTAAAAAAGGGGCTGGATGCGACCCTTACTAGTAAGTAACTTCCCATTGGTGCCCTATGAAGCTAGAGGCCCGATATTATTTCATTATTAAAAATCGCCTACTCAAGATCTTCGAAAACGTTTTCAGGTGTGCAATCAAGTGAAGATTAGTGAGTAGTGTAAAACTAGACTAAAGTCAATATCATCAATTTGTATTTTGTATTTCAAGAAAAATTTAGGTTTAAATTTTGAAGTCCTTATTTAAAAAAAAAAATTATATATAAACAAATTTTTCACAGTGAAGTTAGAATGACAGTCTTTTCCCCAAGAACTATAAGTCAGAAAGTTGAGTCCCAAATTTTCAGTTTTGCTTGCACTTCACAGTGAAATTAACATCACTGAAAATGAATTTGTTCGATTATTTTTTTTTAATACGGACTTCAAAATTTGGACTAAAATTTTCCTTGAAATGCCATTTACATTTCAAATTTTAGAGTTTAACAGCAAATTTCTAGCTATTTCCGTTGCTGAGAAAAGGACTGGTATGCAATTTGTTACCCTCATTACAGATTCATAGCCTGGTCGCTAAGAATAGGATATCTCATGCTAACTTTATAGTGAAGTAAGAATTATGTACAGAAGGTTACGCCCACTGTTTGGTAAACTCCAAAATTTGGAATAGTAATGTAAAAAAAAAAAATACAAGAAAATTGCAAATTCCTGATATGGTCCCATTGGTTCAGCCTAAAATTGTTTGATCATTTCACAGGCGTACGCCATCTGCCAAACTTGAGATCCCAAAAAAATTGGTCCAGAAGTATTGCTTGACGTTGAAAAATATGCGGTGATGGAATGTGCAACAATTGGTCTGAACTTTAACAAACATTAACAGGGTTTTGGCAAATTGATGCGGTATTATGTGATTTCTTCAATCTTTGCTTCAGAGCAGATAGTATCCAGAGAAGACGTTAACAAGATTGGCACAATATTCAATAAATCAGAATCAACTTATTAGGTCAAGCGAACGAAAACGATATTATCGAATGTTCCCAACGTCCTTCGTGCCCAGGAGGTTCGGTCTTCCTGGTCGTCTCGAATCTGGGGGCTCGAATTGTTGTCCATTCACTCGATGTGGCCGAGCCAGCGTAGTCGACGTGTTTTTGCTCTTTGTACTACATCCACATCTTGGTACACCTCGTACAATTCACGATTTAATTTTCTCCTCCATTCGCCTGCCCCCCTAGCATATTGGTATTTGATCCACCGAAAAGTCGAACTGGTCAAATTAGCGTTTTGTAAAGCGTGCACTTTGTATTTTGGGAAAGGAGTTTTGAACCCATTTGTTTGGCCAAAACGAAGTTGCAGTGGTTTGCTAGGGCAATTCCTCGTCGGATTTCCACTAAGGTGTCATTCGTGGGATTGCTGTTTGTGCAACTATTTCGAAGTTCATCTACCTTGAAGTAAACTTTAGCAATGTCATGCAATTATAAGTAGCTTCCTTTAAAATTGCTGTATCATGATATTTGTGTAAAAAAATATTTTCATGACCGAAATAATAGATTTTACATCACTAGTTTTTAAAGCTATACTTAAAAAAAAGTATGAGACTGATTTAATGCATTTCTTATTACAAAATTAAATGCTGACTACAACTCATGCCCGGCGTAAACATTTTCACGTTTGGCAGCCCTAGAACTGGTAACAAGTACCTTCTCATTTTGTTGCTACGACAATAATAAAATGACAGACGAATGCGGAATGCGGCTGTTCAATAGTGTGGTGGAACACGTCAAACCAATCGACAGATTGCTAGATGGATATGGATGGCTTCTGGCGTTTGTGGCTGGTATAGTTGGTTTCGTAGAGGTGTACACCCAGTTTGTGTGTTTTTATTTTTATTCCTATGCACTCCTATGTCTGCGTTAAGGACGTCTACCACCTTCCTCGAGTTGCCAGCATCGCAGTTCGCAGCCCAAGGGAACTTTTGCCTGTGTCACCAGAGTTAAACTTCCTAATCAGTGTATTGTATCTCTAAGTGCGAAGCCAGTTAAAATTATAAGACTCCGAGAAACACCACTCATAAATTTTGTAAAATGGATGGCCGTCGTAATTGCATTAATTGCTCAGGTATAAGTTGGTGGCCTATGCGAATACGCGGCGAGTTGCCTCTTGCCACGCCTTTTCGTTTAACGCTTGGCTTGGTCTGGGCTTGACGTCATTAAATCGATCCATATTTGTTAAGCTAGTTGTGTTCCAAAACAACACACCATCACCATCACCACTGCCATGCCACGTAACGCTGCGCTGTGGCAATTCGATAGCACTGCACAATAGTCTTTACAACACACCTTATAGCTAGCACCTTTTCCAGCCAGAAGCAGCCTCAGCAGAAGCTGACACCTATGTGCATGTTGGATAAGTTGCATGATGTTATCTGACTTAATTATGCTCCATTGGGCAGTGTGCATATCTGGTTCTTGTATAGAAGCTGCCTTTGACGCCTTTGCACAGTTTACGTTTAGCCATCAGAGAGCTGATCTAGAGGAAGTGAGGCGCGTTAATTGCATTCACATGCGAATGATGGAGATAGCGAGTCAAGCCTTATTACGAGTATTTTTTTAAAGAATTGGTAACGTTGCGTAAGTTCCTAATGTGGTTATGTTGGGCATGAGGCATGAACGTTCAAAGGACATAATTGGCTTGTAAAAGCATCACGCATTGAAGACAAATAACTACTGGCTTAAAAGATATTAAAAAATGCGCCAAAGTAATTTGAGAAATGAGTGCGTAGTTAAATAATAATTGAATTTAGCATTATAATAAAAAGTGGATAGGTTGGTACCTACCTATCAATTGATGTAAATAAATTTTATCAGGCTAGAAATTTTTAGGTAAGTGTATTGAGGACAAAACAATTAATTAATGTAACTTTACCATCCATACTTCATAAAAATGTTGCACCATGACTTTCTCATATTTTGTAAGGGCTATATTTTAAAACAAATAAACAATGAATTTGAAATTTGAAATGACTGAAATTTTATCAAAATAGGTACAAATTGCTGTTTAGTTTTTATGCTGAAATTGCCACTCATTCAAAATAAAAATACTTAAATTGCGTTTAAGTAACCGGTCTAGACAGGAAGAAATGGCGGCAAGAAGTAACTCGCTAAGCGACCCAATTAGCGTTGGATTGCACTGTTTTGATACCACAACTCATTTGACATGGGGATGAAAGTGCAATATACTACGTAAGACCCTGCGTAGAGGGCATACGCAGCCTTCCTAAATTAACTAAATCAAAGAGTCTCTTGACAGAAAAAAACACCAGGAGGATTTATAAAAAGCCAAGTAACTGGCTGCTGGCCTAAAAACCAAAACGCAGGCTCTTTGATTCAGTAAAAGTAACGAAGCATAGGGAAAAGTAGATGTAGTCAAGCAACATTTCCAGTAGCTGCTTAATAGACATCAGGTACAGTGAACCAAGAAGAGAACTTAACTTCAGGAAATAGAGACCCAGTATCACCATCCAGAACAGAAGAGGTATAGACTTAGCTAAAGAAGCTCAAAAGATCAAGACCGCTGGATCTGAAGGTTTACCAGCTACAATTTATCAGTTTACAACTCATCAACCAAGCTTGGGTGAAAGGAAGCATGGTCGATTACTGGTCTATCAGATCCATATCTTCCATCTCCAAAAAAAGCGATCTTAAGTTCTGCAAGAACTATCAAGGCATTTCCCTTATAAATATCGCACTAAAAATGCTATCCAACAAACTGTGGGAGCGTCTCAAGCTGTTCTGAAACACTTATATCGGCAATTACTAGTTTGAAGTCCAGCTAGGTGGATCGTCCATAGAGCAAATATTCACACCTAAGCAAATTCTGGAAATGAGCAGCTGCATATAATAGAATTCATCGTCAGGAGCTCAAGCTGGCGATGGCTGAACTTGGAAGCCTAGGAAAACTATTCCAGTTCTGTTATGTGAAATACGCACTACTAGAGCCGGCCACGATGCCAGAAAAAGGTTGGTTTTGTTTGGTATCGGCACACTTAGAGAAAAAATTCAGGTAAATAATTAACCCGGGCCCAGTTACATTTACAAGGTGCATGACAAGAATATAGCGCTAATCTTACGGAGATCGAGTTTTTTTTAACACTGCTTGTAATGAATTTCTATTTTATCACAAATCAAGTTGAAGTAATATTTTATATGGTAGTTTTTACAATGTTTACCTGTTGAATTTAACCTGGCCTCATCTCACAGAAACTCTGCCAGTTAGTTTTAACCTGACACCAGTGTTAAAACACACACACACAGGCCATCCAAACAAGGTTAGTTTTTAAGTTATTGATATTTGGCACAAGTTTTTTATGCAGCGAAGTGGCCCAGGGGATTCGTACTATCCCCATATGTGAGAGGTTTCCAGTTCAAAACTAAGTAGGTATCATAAAGTATTTTAAAAATAAAATAATATACAAATTAATAAACGTTCTATGCTTTCAGAATAATGAAAAATGAATTGGACGGTAAGCAGCGTTAGAGATGGGACCTAAAAGCATGAATCCAAGATATAATGATTACCGGATACAGGGTTGATTCAACATTGAATATTGTTAAATTAACTAGATCTTTATGTTAAATTAACAGGACGTTGAACATTTTATTCATGTTTTTGAACTAGATTTTCATGTAAAGCTAAATAGATTCACAGGCAAAATAAGCAAGATTCTCAGGTAAAATTTACAGTTTTACTTTTTTAAAGCAGTGTTAAGTTTACCTGAAACCAACGCTGATTTAACACTACATCAAAATCAGGTATCAGGTTAACCTGATCTATCGAGTTGAAAAATAACAACTTGAAAATCAGGGATAATAAACCAGAAATTGGTTGGTAATACCTGCCTTTTTCTCTGAGTGTAATGGAAGCCGCAATAATACCGAGTAGATACCGTCTCCAAGGCGATACCGAGACGTGACCTTGACCAAACGAGCCTGAGTTATACCAGACCAATACAAGCCCATATTTCCTTGCTTTTTTTCTGAATGCAATCATTTGAATGAAATTTTCAGATTTGGTTCTTTTTAGGTGGAGGATGTGACTTTAGTGCAATCCACCAACTGCCTCGCATATTTGTTTTTATCTTGGTTTCTCGGAAACAGCTCCAATAATTTTATGACAGCATTATTATTCAGCTATATTATTTTGCCTTGGACATTGTAAATCAAGCTCTTTATAATCTGTAAGACTGTAAAAAGCTTAACTTACAAATATATTTTATTTTATTTAATGATTTTTTCTACTAAATCTTAAATATACCAAGCGAGTTCAAGTACAAGATACAAAAATCTGTAAGCAAGTTGTGCATTTTATTTTCGTTTGTAACTGAAACTAGACCAAAACTAGATGAGACCGATATCGACGCGAGACTTTGCTATAAGAGACGACACAAGACCGATACCAACACTAAGACGATAATGAGATTTATTGATTTTGACGATACCGAGACGATACTTACAAAAGTAACGTTTGGTTTGGTATTGTGGCAAGCCCTATACGCACTAGATAGATAGATAGATAGATAGAATATCTATCTATACGCACTACAATGTGCTACTAGGGAAAAGCTCTTCCGGAACTATTCCAAAAATTCAATGGGTTTTGGTTTGGCAAGGAGATGAGCTATCATGTGAATTCTTCAATCTCGTTCTGGAGGAAATAGTTCACACGGTAGACGTTAACACTGAAGTCTGAAGGCAATATTTTCAACAGATCTGTCCAACTTCTAGGGTTTGCCAATAATATTGGCATTATCAGCCGCTCCACGCTCCAACAGGCCGTTATAAAGTCTTCCATGGCAATTGAAGAATAGTATAAGCTTTTTGGTCTTCAAGTTATTAAGGTCATTGAAAGACCTTTCAAGCGGCTAGTGACAAAATGTCACTGTTAAAAGCAACAACTTCGAAGTACCTAGTTAAGGATTGGAGATCCCACGAAGAATTACCTTATCAAACGGGTGCTCAGGGCCGTTCCTAGGGGTAGGGGTATTGGGGCAACTACCCCAGGTGCCTTGCCATGAAAGCCGCCGGCCGTAGCGCATATTGCATGACATTTTCCATACAAAATTGTGCAATTATTATATTATATTGACCAAACTGAAATTAATTGGGTACAATATTATGTTCGAAAGCATCATCTGCGGTACAGCTGAACAGTAAAAACTCGAGTAAGTGCTAGAGCCAGTGCCAGTATCATTGAATCCCACCATTGACGATTTTGTTCTTTAATTTTGAGGCATTAAGAAATCAAAATTATTGATTATTTTGATGGATGGAAAAATCTCAAGACATCAATAGTATTTTTTAATTGAAATACAAAAAATTTCCAATGGTGAGTTTCAATGATAGTTATAACTGATGCCTAAATACGGTAGAAGTGACACGCTTTTTTGTGATTTTTTTATTTATTCTGTTTAAATTTTTTGTAGCAAAAAAGGTGGCATCTCTGAGCTTGCTCCAGGTGCTCTAAGGGCTAGGAATGGCCTTGGGGGTGCTACTTTGGTTTGGCCCAACAGATGGACTTAAGACTCCTCGCATGAAAGAAGAAGTGCGCGTTCTATGAAACTCTTATAATGCCAGTCCTGCTCTATGGCACACGTCAAGTCTTTGGGAAATAAGTGGAAAGGGAGCTGATACTGCGCTACTTCGAAAAAAATTCTTCAACGGTTATTTGATCCTGTGCGTGAGGAGGGCAAATTGAGGTGAAGATACAATCGCAATCTCTATAAGCTGTATCAAGATGTAGATATAGTCCCGAAAATCAAATCGCGTTGAGAACATTGGCTTGGCTACAGCGAACAATACAGCCAAGTATAAGTAAGTACATCGACAAGGTAATTAAACAAGCTAGATTTTTCTTTATATTTTCCAATTGGTTAAACTGTTTCATCTATGATTTGATTCGTTAAAGAAAATTGAGAGTATATTGACCTTATAAAAACTGTTAGGGCAATATTGACTCTTTCCCAGAGGGAGCTATGAAGATCCGATCCTTGCCTGGCTAGTTGGTCTTCCCGTTCATAAACCTCAAAGTCCTTATGACCTGGAACACTGATCAAAGTGACCGCAAAATTGATATTAAGGCTTGCGAGCTCTTCTTGGCATTACTAGACCGGCCCAGGGTAATATGCATATTAAATGCTTAGTTTTTTCCTCTTGAGCAAGTTCTTGCAATCCAGTCTGGCATTTTAATTAAAAGTCAATACAAAAAAAATTGTGCTACGTGTTTCTTCTTCGACAACAAGAACTAATTAAAACCAAAATCCAGGCTTGTATTCAAATATTTGTGATCATGAATACTTTTTTTTGACTATTTTTCATATTTCAAGCTTTTGTTCAGCCAAAGAATTATCATGCAATTTTTATGAAATGAAAAACGATAAATAGTGTGTGGATAGTATTTGTGTCACTAGCAAACCATAATAAATGAAAGTAATCATCAAATAATATAATTGTGTCGGGCAAAATATATACAATGTTCAATTTTATCCCATCCTCTGATGTATGATTCGAAAAGGATGATATTAAAAACACTCGAGACATCTGATGCACATCGGTTGCGTTGCTCAGATGAAAATTAGCATAATTATCACATTACCACCAGAAATCTAAATCC
The DNA here is from genome assembly GCA_946251815.1 of Dasysyrphus albostriatus. Classification (NCBI taxonomy): domain Eukaryota; kingdom Metazoa; phylum Arthropoda; class Insecta; order Diptera; family Syrphidae; genus Dasysyrphus; species Dasysyrphus albostriatus. The sequence goes on from OX276336.1 coordinate 98,406,831, forward strand.
AAAAGGAGAAATATAATTTTTAACATGTCTACCGCCACTTAAGGCAAATCGAGGGAAATTAATGTCGAACCCGGGTATGCGCGTACAAGTCGTTTGCACGTAGCCCATTAAACTGGAAAAGAAATTGAATGGCATTTCCTGGCATTTAAATACAATCTTTATATAGGCAAATCAGAAGTAGAGTAAAATATTGTTAAAAGGTTTTACGAATTCTTTTGCATTTTCGCAGGAGTACAAACATTTTGAATAGGCAGCTACATACATTTCTATATATTCTTAAACATATACAGAAATGTATGTACCAAATGAACTAAAAAACATAAAATCTTAAACGAATTCGTGCACATATGCATACAAAATTATTAAAAAATACATTTACAATATACTTTCTCATTCAGCAGCATTAATAAAGGCAAAAACTTCTAATTTTCATAACATATTTCGGGCTTTTGTCAAGAGATTTCTCTGACAACAGTGTCTTGGGTTAACCACTTTGCGTGTTTCAAGGATTTTTACACTCTTTTTGGATCCTCTGTCTTGTTCACGCAACTTCGTTGCTCCTCTGTAATCATTTTCAAGTAGTCTCAGACGCTGTAATGCAATAGCCCGTGATGACCGAAGTGGCCATTATACAACCGTTGCGTTGATGGAGTATAGGTAGGCAAGAGGAGGACAAGAAGGACCATTTAATCTTTAAATGCTTCTTACTTATTGATTCTACCTAAGAACCAAGCAGAATCCCTTGAAAATAAAACTTCACTATAGTAAAGAATCAAAAATTTCAACGAGGATATAAAAAAACTATAACCAAATATAAAACCTGATTTTGAAAATCCATTCTGTACCACTAGTGGGGCAAAAAGGACATTTGAATGGGGCGAAATAAACCACTAGTTTTGTTTTACCTCTTTGAGACAAAAAAATTTTTTTTTTGGAAGCATACAAAAATATCCTTCCTTGATATATGTATGTATTTCAAATACTTTATTTCTATATTGCTTCAAACATAACTTAAGTATTAAAAATAAATACTAAAAACAAAGAAATCAATACAACAAAAAGTAAATAAATAAAAGGAAATTTAAACAAAATCGAATTATATTGTACTGAACGTCGTGGGGCAAAATGGACTGGTAGTCCTTTTTGCCCCTCGACGTTCTGGTTCAAGCAGTTTCTTGATATTTTTTTCTGTGATGTTCTTACTTTTATATCCGTTTAATCCAGTTGAAGAAAATGATCGTTAACGCCCATATTACTCACTCGTTAAATCCAGATTAAAACTTAAATCCAGATTAAAAGCTATTTAAATCCAAATGTTAAATCCAATTCCATATTCTCTTGTTTAATCCACACTTTCATCCAATTTTTTAAATCCAATGCCGATTAATCCAATTGGATTTAAATTGCCCTTCTGAGGTCAGTTTGAGTTGTTAAATCCAGATTAAAACTGAATTTTATATTATTCACTTTTTCTTGACATTTAAAACCGAACATTTTTCAAACCTACTGAAGCAAAAACTTGCGAGATACGTTTCATGCGCTGTTTTTCCAAATCAAGTTGGCTAACTCGGGTTAAAATTAAAACGACGTCGACGACAACTCATTGTCTCGGTGTAATCTTGCTGATCTCTCAACGTGCCGTGGTCGTATATGGTCATATGGTCACTAAGCTCATCTCGCTGTGGTCTCGCCATGCCCATTTACGCGGGAATCTGTGTCATGGTTTTCTCGCTATGGGCTCGCTTTGATCTCGCCATGATATTTACACGTGGTTTTTTGCATAACGCATGCTTTGGTCTCGACGAAATTTTTTTTTCTTACACAATTAAAACTTTCAAAATGGTTAAAAAGTCCAAACGAGGTTTTCAGTGTCATGGTCCTTGAATTCGTCTTATGTCATCTCACCACGACTATATACACAGCTATCTGAGTCGTGGCTTTCTCGCGTTAGTCTCGCTTTGGTCTCACCATGGCATCTACACTTTTTTTATCATTGTGCAAGTTTAATCATCGTCACGCTTTAGTATCGCTCTACTCTCGCCAACATCGTTTCAACTTGCGACTTAATTTAAATTTATATTCAATTTGCGCTAGAAGTTGAAGTTTATTGATATTTTGGTCACTTCTTATTAATAATAAATTATTTACCATTTGTTGATCAATCAAAAATCTTCTTAATATGTAAGTATATAATTTGGAAAATACATACTTTCAACTATCATGGGAGAAATTTGACATTTGGATTAAACGTCTGGATTTAAAAAGATTTTACATCTTGATTAAGGGCATTTTAAGTCCTTTGGATTTAAGCCATGTTTAGAGTAAATAATATGGATATAGATTTAAATTTTTGGATTTAATAAATCTGCATTTAATAGTTGGATTCAAAATTAACTTAAATCTAATTGAAATCTAGAGTGAATAATATGGCGGTACACTACAGAAGAATTTTAATTGACATTGAATGCAAGCTTTATCACTGGTTTCGTTTTGCGAAGTGGACGTTTTTTTTTAACTAATTGATTGTTTTCATGGTTTTATGATTCAAACTGAAACTAACTTCACTCTTTCTACAAAACTAAATGATGTGTTCGGAAAGTAGGTTTTTTAGTAGTTCTTATCATTCAAATAAGGATGGATTTAAAAACTAAGCCAAAGATCAATTTGGTCCTTTTTGCGCCGGGGTCCTTTTTGCCCCCTCTCCCCTACATGATCTCCAAAAATAAAATTCGTGCAGTTGGAAGTCAGTTCAATCATCAGTTGCCATATCAATTCGGACAACCTTATACTTAAATGGGTTCCACCCTATCGTAGATATACCATTCCGTATACAAGTTCCGATGCCTATTTCATTGGTAAAACTTCCATCTTTAATATATGTATATTGATGAAGCACCTCCTCACAACAGTAAGTCAATTAGAGCTGGAATTTTTATCTCTGGGGTCAGCTAACTCTTCAAACAAACTTTTTGGAATAATATGTTTGTTTTAGAATAATGTAATGAGACAGACGATAAATGTATTTATGCAAGAAACAGATTGATACAACAACTTTGACAGCAATTTTGACTACAACGAAAACTTTGACATCTAAAGTCATGTTAAAAATATTACAACGTATACATGAAACGCTTTTGACAGCATAAATTCAAATAAACAAAATAGTAGAAAACCGGTTGTCACATTTTCATTTCAGTTTGATAAACCTGAAAAACTTCGACTAAGAGTTGGTGAAATTTGCACAAGGACATCGAATTTAGGGTTTATAGGTGTAAATTTGATGTCGATGTAATGTACCTATTTAAAGCCAATAAAATCAGTGGCTCTAAGAAGTGTGATGTAATTATAAAAGTTGCTGTTAAAGTTATTGTGTCTCTGTTTCTCACTTTAAGATTTACGGAACAATAACACAGGTTTACAAACATCGGTTAACTTATAGACACAAAAAGATACATTGATTCTTAGCATACTTTTGGGCGCTAAACTCGAATTCGTCATATCCGTTTTTTGCTATCAGAATAACAATAAACTATTTCTTTTTTTTTTATTTTTGAAGTTTTCTAACCAAGCAAAATAATTCTTTCAATACCATTTGTAACGATTCCTAAAAGTGCTGGGTTTAGAGGGTGTCCCCTTTTATTCATACCTGATATTTTGGGAAATGATGCAAAACAAATATTAAAAACCAACGAAAGCACATACAATTACGCATGTGCTTTTTTGAAATCTTGTACAGTAGACCCTCGATTTAGTGATTCTCGAAAAATTGAACTATCCACAATAGTGAACACACAAAATTTTATATGAAAATGGATTTTTTATAAAAATGTCTCGCAAATTAACATTGCTTGAGGGCACTAAGAAATTATTCATCTTTTTTTAACCTGATTGAAAGCTTTTTAACGCTTAAATTAATGTAAAAACATTTATATCGAACAAAATGTATACATTTTGAATGAAATTCGTCTTTATTTGAAGGTACATTGTGCTGTCTAGCGCCGAAAATATTTAAAAGAAAATCACAAATTTGCAAATTTCACGAAGGATTTTTTTTATTTCCGCAGTTTATTAAAAATTTTAGATGTGCTGTTTTGAGCTCCGTTTGTGCTGCCATTGGCCAAAAAGATAAAAATATGAATTATTGCAACCTTTTGGCCAAAAACTAGCTAATGATTTTTTTTTAAGTAAAACATTTTTTTTAAAAACTTAATAATGCTTTTTTTTGTCCAATTTGTGTCCCCATATATACCGAGGATTAAAAAAAATCGCATACATATTTGCAACTTTCATAGGGCCAAAAATTTATTTGTGAAGGGTAAAGTGAGCACGCAATTTTCGATTAAAAAATGCTGTATTTTGCTGAACTTGTGCCGTAAATATTAAAAAATTCTCAAATTGCTAATTTATAGCTACCACTATTTTTTTATAATAAATTTCCCTGACTTTTACACGACCAATTTTCTAGTTTTCCCTAACAAAATGAAAAAAAAAATTTATTCTCGGATGACATATTTTTAGCTGCTCAAATGATCTATCAACATTATAAGTTAATTGCATTTAACAACAGCAACTCATATGGGTCGTTGCATATGAAATCGTCAAAAATTATCGCTGTTTTAGTTCTTGTTCAAGCTTCCTTAGGGTTCATAAAAGAAATTATCAAACGCGTCAGCTTTCTTATTTAAAACCATTGTTAAAAATGTTTTTTTCAAACATATCTAGATTCTACGAGTAGATACAATTGTAATGAAGAAAAATAGTTTGTTTTTGCTTTCAAACATGGTGCTGGAAATGCATATCTATATTTTTCTGATTTTTGGGAATTTTTAACTGACTCTAGCGTTTTAACTTTTAAATGTAATAAACTAGTCAGCCTTTTTATGAGTTTCACGTAGAAAATATTTCTCCCGAAAATTTTTGTTTCCCAGAATTTTAAAACTATTATGAGTTTCGTCTGAACTCCTCTTGGTCTAAAATAAACAAAAACTTGCACAAATGGCACAAATACCCTCTGTTTTATCTACTGTCGTTAAGTGACAGTTTTAGCTATATAAGTTACGAAAATTTCAATCGAAATGAGTAATCAAAAAAAAGGGGAATTAATGTTTTTTGGGTGAAACTCAAAATAGGTAGGTGAAAAGTGGAAAGTAATTTTTTCCGCGTGGGATGATATTCAAGTGAAACTCATAAAAAGGCTGAGTATTTCTGAGATATCTAGATAAAAGAAGAAATAGAGCTTCAACTCACATTTAATACAAAAAATCTGTATTTGAACTTTGCAATTTTGAAAAATCGCACTTTTAAAAGCTCTCCCAAACCAACGCGAATGCGGAGCGATTCGCAGCGAATCATTCAAATTAGTACAAAATATGACAAATACACAACGCAAAACACCAACAAAAATTCGTCGTCGCTCCGCATTCGCATTGGTTTGGGAAAGCCTTTACTCTTGCTTTGAACTTGGCAACTTCGTAAAACCGTATATAAGTTTAAAAATTGATTAAGTTTATCTTTTTTGATTAATGAACTGTCAAATTTTGTACGGGAAATGATTTGCAATGACGTTGCATGAACACTTTTATTATAAAAATGTAGAAAGAAAGCACATTCAGTGCGGTTGAGAAAGTGCGTATTGGAAGTTTGCGCCCCTCTATTTTGTGCAAGGCGAAAAATGTTTGCCTTCGTCTCCCATTGGGTCATTTACTCTTAATTAATTAACTATAAGTCTAAAAGTGCAAAACAATTTTTTTGGGATGAAAAAATAATTTATGGCACATTATGTCTTTAAAGACTTAAACAAAATGGTATGCTCTATATCTGAGAAATAAACACAAAGGCACGATGTTAATTTGAAGAGATGCCAGAAGCCTACAACATTCGCAAGTGATAGACGAGCAATTTTGAGAATTGTGCCTAGAGCTTCAAAAAGTATCCAAATCTTGAAACTATCCAGATACTTAAGAATGAGACAATTGTGATCCGAGACTATCCGGATAGTATCAGATACCCGGATATCCGGATATTTAAATGAGACAGTTAAGATCCGACACTATCCACATAGTGTCGTATCCTCGGATCGATATTCAGATCCGGATCCAGTTTGATGGGCTTTGACGTGTTTAGAACAGGTAGAACAGGGAATATAAATACAAAATAAACGTAATCTTCATATTACTTTGCGAAATACGTTACAAAAAAAAAAAACAACAAATGTCTAGGTTGGCGATTAACTTTTGCGGTATGAGGGGGGAGATTGAGGGGGAGTTGTGGATTATAAGACTGAAAAATAGTTTTGGTACAATCTAAACATATGGGACATGATTTCAAGTTAATTTTTAGTGCTGAATAGAATAAAAATGAAGACGATTAAACCATCCTAAAAGAAGTTATACAGCCTTTTTTAAATTAATATGAATGGGGATGGGTATAGTCGATCCGAGGGTCACCATATTGCAATTTCGTTGTTCCTTAACCGATTTCATTGAAATTGACAATGGTTGAGTCTGGTTATAGAATTGCTCTAGCATTTCACGTTTTTGAGAGAAAATGCATTTCTTATGCAAATTTGGGGTTATATTTTTTGTCGAAGTATTTCTTTTTTTTTTTTTTGAAAAAATGTTTATGGTCATTCTTAAGTACGGGCAACTTCAAAATGCTTTTAAAGTTTTTTAAATACCACCATTCATCTTGGAGAAATTGTTGGCCTTCGTCTTAATCTATACGTAATTCGAAAATCCAGTCTGCTTGTGCTTAAAAGGGCACATAGCGAGCGAATTGTGGGGTAGTTTTCATTTTCTCCCTATTTAATGTTTACTAGGGTGCTGAATCCGAATATCTGAGGCTTGCGACTAAAATTTTGTGACGTAACATGCAAAAATTAACAAAAATGATTAAAAAAAATGCAAATTGACTGAATTTTTTAAATTACGTATAGCTTAAGACGAAGGCCAACAATTTCTCCAAGATGAATGGTGGTATTTAAAAAATTTTAAAAGAATTTTGAACTTTGCATAAGAAATGCATTTTTCTTATATCTTTAGATCTTAAAAACATGACATGCTAGAGCAATTTCAACACCAGATTCGAACTCAGCGCATAAGAGACCATCAGAAAAGTAAATTTTGGTTCACAAAAAATAAAAATTTTCACATGAAGTATGTAGTTTCTTAGTGCTTTCGAGTGGATTTTCAAAAACAGTAAAAATACTTCAGTTTTCAACTAGCGGTAGAGTCCAAATGGGTTGTAGCAGAAAAAACCTTGCACAGAGATATATTGAAAATTATGTATACTTTCAATGATACCTTGATGTAATTTTTGAACAACTGGTTGTTTTCGAGCCTATTAGTGAAAAACTCCAAAAAAATGCATTCTTCCATTTTGCGTCACCAAATTTTAGTAGCAGATTCGGATTCAGCGCCCCATAAAACATAAAAGAGAAGCGAAATTTGAACTACCCCAAAGTTTGCATAATAAAAATGCAATTTGATTGGATAATACTGGTAAAGTGATAATATTTCAGCATTCCAGCGAGCAATTTAAATTTTTTTATAAGAAAGAAAAAAGGGCCATTTGCAGTTTTGGTAAATTCATATAACAAAGTTGATAGTTATGTAAGTATTGTAAAGTAGTTTTCTACTTGTTTGAATTCTTTGGACCAGACCGATTGAACTTTTTCAACGAGTTGAGAGAAAAAATGGGTTGAGAGAAAAAATGGGCGTTTTTTAAAACTATGGGCTGTGTTCAAGGAAAAAATTTTAGACAAAATTAGTGTTGAAAAAATTTTCCCTGACCACTTTGCAAACTTCCTGACTATCCTTTACTTTCCCTGACCAAATTTTCGTTCCCTGACTTTCCCAGACTTTGGCTGACGACTTTCCACTCGAGTGGCAACTATGTAATCTTACGGGTAAAATATTTTGAAATTTTGCAATTTTGTAAAAATGGAAGTTGTGCTTTCTGTGCTCAGTCTGTGCTGCTATAAACGAAAAAAAAATGTATTCCACAGCTTTTAGTACCGAAAAAAACATTTATCGAAGAGTGAGTTGGTATCGCGATTATGTGCCGATTTTATAAATCGGAAACTTGGAAACATACGCATAGAAAAATTTTTTTTTTCTTTTTAAATATGCTAATTTGTACAATTTGTTCTTTCGTTTTGCACGTCATGACAGCACAAAGTGGGCACAAAATGGCGGTGCTTTCTTTACTTTTCTCTTCTATTTTATCTTGAATGACGTTGCGTTTACATAGCATTGAAAAACTGGATGTCTTTTTATTTCTTAGTGTTTATATCTCGCTTCCACTCCTTCATTGAAAAGTAAAAGATATATGTGATTACTTAAACGTCAAAAAAAATCCAGTTTTTCAGTCCAATGTAAACACCGTCAATAGCCTCAAACACAATCCACAAAAATAAGTTAATATTGGGAAGCAACACAAAGCTTAAAATATAAATTGTTCGAAGAGAAATAATAAAATAATTGATCGGCAATTAAGAGATGAGTAACCCATATCTAGTTCAATCATAAGGTTATAGAAAAAGAATAATCTTTGAATCTAATATGAAGATGCAATTAATCTTTAATTCAATTTCTGTTTATGCAATTCTGCATCATCTGCACTCCTTAAAATAAGTATAATTTTGCTAAATAATGCACCAAAGACCTCCAAGATACCCAAACAATCATCCTGTTTGTATTTTATTCTAGATTATGTAGTTCCCATTCCCACTTATTATCTTCGCTCATCTCCGATTCTGATATACAATATCGTGCTTTGATTAAATTGGCTTCGAGGTGGTGTCGATGTCTCACAGAGCAAAATTGTCTCGCGTTTTTATTGCTTTGAGCATCGCATCGTGTCGTTTAATGTCGATGGTGACGAAGCTCGAGGAATAAACCGCAATAATTTTTTTTATTATTCCTGGTAGTCGGGGATGCTCTTCGTCCCGAGCTCTATGAAGCCCTTGTTATGCCTGTATTTTTGTATTGGTTGTTGCAAGTGTTGAAACTCATAAAAACAATAAATTGTCGCATAGGCACATTTTACTCTCGCCAGCGATATACGGATAGAGAGTTTTCGATTCACATCAGCACGACACACCCATGTTAACCTAATTAATTGGCCATCTGCTTGTGAGGACTCTAGTCTCCTCGATGCCATAGTTAATTAACACTCTTCCTTCGACGAACTCTCGCTATCCACATAACGTGGCGTCGTTGTCTTCATCGATGGCAGGCGGTTAGCTGCGGGCGGCGGCGTGCGGCGAGGCATCTTCCTTGCATGTGCCATATGAGGTGCAACATTAGGTTCAATTTTTATCTAACGCCACATTTGATGACAGACATATGAGCTGAGTTGAGCTGAGGGTTATAAAGATAGTGTCATAGTCTAAAAGTTACAACTCGCTTGTCCAATCTTTATAAGGAGCTGTAATATGTGAGCATTATTTCGCAGAAGAGCATTCAATATTATGGATTGTTGTAGGTGCTGAGGGAAATAATGGCTGCTGCCGCCGCATGCCACCGGCACTATATACATGTAGAGCGAGAATGTGATCCTTATCGTATTTCGTGTAGATATTTTCGTCATCGAAAAATCCTTAATGATAGGAAACTGTTTAGGACATTGCATTGTATGTGCCCCTACGAGAATCCCAGCATATTCATATACTCTCTTGGTTCGTGCTCTGTTTTTTTTAGTTTTTTTTGGTTCCTTTTTGTTGTCTTTGAATTGAATTCGTTTTTTTGGAAATCTTCTATAAAAATTGATGAGGCCGGAAAAAAATATTTGGCATTGACGAAGTCTTCTTCGAAACGTTTGCTTCAGGGTATGATTAACAAGCATGACGAATTTCAGGTATGAGTTATGATTTCCGCACATTTTTGGAAGAAAATACAGTAATAAGACCAACATACAGAATACTTAAAGACAGAATAATACAAAATGTTGGTAGTTTGAAAGGATTTTTAAAATTTCTAAAACGAAGATGTTAGTATTCGAAAGTCTAAAGCCAATTTTTTTGTAATTTATTCGTATCGTCATTTTATATCAATTGAAAAGGAAATATTTTGGAAAAAATATGTTTTTTCGTTACCATGAAGAAATTTGTTTGGTAAAATCAATTAAATGTTAAATTTCTTTAATGTCAAATATATCGATAACGAATGATACCATCGACTTCGGGTTGGTTTTATTCTACGCCACCTATTGACGTTATCAAGAATTGGTATAACAATATGAAAACATATCAACTCACAGTTTTTCTTAAATAAAACAAAACTGCTGAAAATTTTTGAAAAAAGTTTTCGAATGTTTAGGATTCGTGCAAAAAATATATTGAGATAACAATCAAACATGACATTACTGTCTGTCGGTTGGTCTGTTTGTATCAGGATCTTCAGGCTTAACCCAATTATGTGATTTTTTTCGAGTTTTTAACTTAAGGCTTTTTGGTGAATCTCTAGAGGCAGAGTGAAAATTGAAATGTCTACCTCAAAAAATTATGGTACTTGCCATCAGGGCCGTGCTTAGGTGTGGGACAGTGGGGCGATTCCCCCAGCCGCCGTGCCATGAAAAGCGCCGTACCGCACATGCTATGACACTTTCCGTGAAAGGCGCCACATCGTCATGTAAGTAGGTGAACTTACGTAGGAAAAATTATGCAATTATTATTGCTATTATACTGACCAAACCGAAACGAATTGGGTGCGACATAATGTTCGAAAGCATCATCTGCCGTACAGCTGAACAGTACAAAAATCGTGTCGACGAACAAAATATTAAAAATTCTTAGTCAAATTCGTTTGCAAGTTAACTGACTGAATTTGACCAAACCAATATTCTGCAAACAGGACAATTTCATATGACGAAAGCAAAATCTGCGTCATAAACAGCGGTCATTTAACTTTTAATTTCCATAACATATCAGATAAGAATTTAAAGTTCGAGCTGTGCTGATTGTGTTCAAAAATTTCAATTTCAATTTGATTTTTTTTATCAACCCTGTATAAATTTTTTTGTAGCAAAAAAGATGGTATCTCTGAGCTTGCACTAGTTGCTATTAGGGCTTAGAATGGCCCAGCTTCCCATACAATCGTTAAGAAAAATTTTATTTAACTTAAAAATAGGTCCAAAGATTTACATAAGAAAATCAGTGTTTTTCTGTATACGTATGGTGTACTTTCTGGTAAATTTTTTTCACCGAAAACCGTTATTAACGGTACCTGCCACATAACGGTTTTTATTTTCGATTTCCTTTCCCTTAAAATTGCTTACCAAAATTTTGAAAAAAAAATAAATTTTAAATTTTTAAAATAAAAATTCTTTTTCTGAAAATGCAATATTTTTATAAATTTTTTACCAAATTTTTTGTTGAAAATGTTACCAAAATTTTATATATAAAAAATTAGTTTTTAAAAATCGCTTCAACGATTTTAATTGTTTTTGCATATATTGATATTTTTCCAGTAATCAAATGGCATACTTGGTTTTGACCTCTTTGTATTTTATTAAATACTTTTTTAATTTTTTCTATTTTTTTCTGTAATTACTTGCTTATTTCAAAAGTTCTTGAGTTTCAAGCAACTTGAACATAAGAGCAAGCACCTGCGATCCAGCTGTGTATTTTATTTTTTAATACAGATATTTTTTGAGTCACATTAACATTTTTTTTATGACACAAATTTTCGATTTTGCATTTACATTTTTGTATGCAATTTGTATTTGTTTTTTTTTTTATTTGAACACAGTTTTTGTTTTTTTCTCAACATTAAAAAATATAGAGTTATCTGGTTCTTGCACCAGATGGTTCAGTTGTCATTTATTTATTTCTTATCAAATGAGTTTCTCAAAAAAACCATCCCAGTCTCGCAAATATGATGAAGGTGAGAGCGGAAGAAGCAATACAAAACCGATTAAAGTGAATTTAAAACAATAATATCTGTGGTGTTTGGGAGAAACATGATAACTGCATTTTAAAATTTGCTTCTTTACGCCCACTTTAAATCGAGCTAGAGCCTAAACGAGTTTACTGATTTTTTTCAAATTTGAAACACTTATGAAAAAAGTCTTTAAAAAATTGTGTTCTAAATTTGAAGAAAATAAAAACAAACAACAAACAACACAGATATTTATCTCAACTGTGGGCTTAAAGTTGTGTCAGTCTCAGTCTTCAGTCTTCAACTCTTGTTTTTTTTTATTTTAGCGGCTTACGACTACTTGAGTAACTCTTTGCAACCTCTTAGGCGGTTGCAACCCACACTTTGAAAAACACTGGAATATACCACATACGAGTAGAAAGGAACTAACATGTTCAAGGCAAAATCAATCTTTTTAGTTTTTTTCGCATATAACCCGAAAACGAAGCAAAATCTCGAGATAGTGCTGCAAACATTTTTGTAGAGAAAAGGATTTATCATCGAAATGCATTACTAAAAAAATAAAAAAATAAATTGTAAACTAAATTTAAAAAAAAAAAAGGTTTCAAAAAATGGTTTGAATTGCCTGACATATTTTTCATTTGAAAAAACAAAACGGTTTTAGATAGCATTTACATTTATTATTTAATGGAGACAATTTTTGACTCGCATTAATTTTTTTTAATGCCACCAAATTTAGATTTTCCATTTACATTTTTTTTTAATGCAAACATTTTTCATATTGCATTAAGTATTTTTAATAACTAATGCAAACAAAAATGCTTATTTACAGTTCGCCCTCAAGCATACGTGCATGATGGAGTGCCCCCTCTCAATTCCCCGCTCTTAGGGATTTTTAATTTCTACCAAGGATTTTTGACTGTAAGATTCCATAATTTGCCTTCCCCGTAAAAAATTGCCATCCTGGTAAGAACCCAGTTATAGGCCAGGAAAAATAGGTCTAGAAATCAAATTCATGAAATATAAAAATTGGTATAGACGCAGCATTGCACTTTCTTTCCATAGCATATCCAAAGTCCCTCAATATTCCCGCATTGGCTTTCTGCATTTAAAAAGGTAAAGAGGTGAAAACCATGAAAACATATAGTCAAAAACAACAAATACTCGTATCTACATATCGATACCTTCCCGTAATAATGTATTAAGCGACATTTTAAAAATTTTAAATTAAAAATTTTAAAAGCCTCTTTTTAATTATTTGTTTGTGTATTTTGTAGTAATAAACAGATTTTTAAAGGGATTTTGAGTTGAAAATTAATTTCCATTTTTTCTTATTTCCTTAGATGCACACATAAAAAACTAATCCAGAGGTTTAGTTCGATGCCTCTGATATTTTTGAAATGTCGCTTAATACATTCTTACGGGAAGGTATCCATTATGTTGTAAGTGTTTTTTTGAGGCTTCTATCAGCTTGATAGAAGCGATGTACCAATCTTTAATCTCTCTATAATGCTCATATTAAATGACCAAGATACTTTCGCTTCAATAGTCATCCTGTAAAAGTATTATACAATCGTTATGTTAGTCTTTGCTTCTGTATTGCTTGCATTAGTGAACATGGCGACGTCAAGCTTAAATAGGTCATTTTATAATTTATATACAGCTTGGCATCTGAGATCATATATTTCTTATTTTTTTGTCAATGTTCTATTTGGGTATTAATTAACTAATTTTGCTATTATACCACTATTTATTTAGTTAACTATATGTGTTTGCTATAGCCATACCAATCTATTATTTTATATATTTCTTGAACAAAGTTTTTTCTTACTAATTCAAGCTTCTTGTCTTATACGAGACAATTCAAGGTAGAAGTGACTCCAATTTAATGCATAACTGAACTGTATATCTTAGATTGGTAGAGCGGGAAGTAAAGTAAGACAATTGTTTTTTAGAATTTAATTTTTTTGAACTTCTTTAGGATTTTAAAATAAAAATAATAAATAAATAACTCCATAAAGGTACAACAGGAGTAAAAAAAGGTCACCTTTTTCACTCTATGGAGTCTTATGCAATGCTTATATGCGTAGGTATAATGAAAACAAAAAGCATCTATGGAGGAATATAGAATCGAAATTGTTAATTGGGTTATTTTTCACCTTAAAGGGACCATACATTTGTTAAGGGTGCCTCTATAGGATTCAGCATATACAAACAAACTTAAATCATGTACCACTTTGGTTACATACTTCAACTACACCAAATCGGAATTTCGTGACTATTTCTACTTACTCTATAGGTAAAATTGACTGTGTTTTAAGATATTTCTTGTCACCATTAAAAATTATGCAAAAAGCTAATGTGGACACGTACACATTTCTTGCTAATCAATAAAGATTGATAAAACATGAACAAACCTAACTGGCAAATTGTTAACAAAAGTTTTAATTTAAACGTCAAACTTAAACATAATGACAGTGACTGGCTTTGACAAGTAGATAGAACACAGCAGATAATAACCCTGTTCCCTAAATTTTTTCAAACAGTTTCAGACCGCTAGATTTAGTGTGGGCTTGCACTTAATCTGGTGTTTTCAAAATGTTTGAAACTCGTTGTGGAACACACCTAAAATTAAAACAGTAATGCCAGTTTTAAGATTCCACTGGAATCCAAAACAAATCCCACCATTAATTTTTACTGCTTTAACTTTTTCCTAGATATAAACAGACGAAAATTGGTTCTGCACTCTTGGCAATTCATATTTGCAAAACACGTTAGGTTAGGTTAGGTTCAAATCAAAGCTTAAAATTTCTTAATGTCACGCCCTATTTTCCTCGTGGCTGACGGTTAGTGCGTTGGACTCTTATGCAGAACGTTTTCGTTTGATTCCCAGCCATTGCCACCTAAAAAAAACATGAATTTTTTGCCCGAGGTACTGCCTTTTGCGAGGAAATGACAAATCCTCTAAGAGTATACTTGTCATGAATAAGTGCTTCTCAGTTAGCCATTTGGACTCGGCAAAATATGGTTAAGAGTTGTAATTCAGTAGGCCCTTGTTCCGTAAGAGCTGTTGCGCCAGATCAGATCAGTTTACACGTAAACCGATCCGATAGATCACTAGATCGTGGTAAAAATTCAACTCTTTCCCAGTAATTGGTCAGCTATAAATTTTTTATGATTTTTAAAGTTCTTTAAAAAAAATTGACGCATCTTTTGGATCATTGAGGTACAACAACGTGTGATATTTGAAAGGTCACTTAACGGTCATAAAACACCAGCTAGTTTTAGTAATTGGTCGGCGATATATTTTATAAAAATTTTTAATGATTAAAAAAAAATAAAAAATGGTCATTGTGATTTTTGGTACCTCATGTCATTTGTGTGATATTCGCAAGAAACTTATAACATCTTAAGGCCACTGCATCGCCATTGTGATAAAAGGTCAACATTTTTCAATAATTGGTCAGCCATATTAAATAATTTTTTAGTTTTTTGTTTTTTCAAGGTCACGATTGATTTGTGTGCCAAATCATAATCATAAAATTCGAAGATAGGCAGCTATATAAAATTGCGGTTATGGTAATAACGCACTATAAATCCCACTATGAATATTTTCCTACCATCTTTGCCACCAACCATTTTGGTTGACAAAAAACACAAATCTCGGAACACTGATTAAAAGAAAATATTTGCGAAGTTTAACGAAAAGTCTTCTGGCATTTATTAGCTTTTGAAACCAAAGCTTAATCATGCTATCAATACAAAACAATTCCATTTTCTGTTGCTACTTATCATCTCGAAGCATGAAGATCACCTTAATTTTGAGGCAAAAGAGATGCCTAGGATAAGCGATTGAGTTTATCATCAAGTTTAGGTTTAAAAAAAATATCGGGCTTATGAAACCAATACCTTTCCCTTAAAATAAGTAAGTAAAATACAAAAGAAATTATGCAGTGATACATCGCAAGTTTCTTCCTTCTCCTTGATTTGTATTTCTTTTCAGAATGCCCTCTTTACACCTCGCTTCTTAACACACATTTTTTTCTCCTCGCCCTTACAGGTACTTGACGTTTGACGTTAAAAAAAAATGTTTACATAACCCTAAGTGCGACTGACTCAAATCATTTTTCATTCAAAGAAGAATGGATTGCGGTGCTAAACAGGCATTTACCTGCGACTCATGATCATGACGCGTTCAACGATGATGATGATGATGATGATGTGATGATGATGAGGTGATTTTGTATTATCAATAATTTGTGATCGGTGATCAGCGTCCTATGGTGTTGGCCAGGTTTATACAGCAGCCGTATTCAAGTGAATTCCGATAGCATAAATAGCCTTAATTCATACGATTGAGAATCCCGCGCGTCTTGAATGGGAGAACGAATTAATTACTACACACCGTAACGCTCTTGACGCGTCAACAAAAGCAGCAACTGAATTTAAATCTGTAATGAGTGGTGACTGTTTGATGCTGATGCTGAAGAGCTCTGTGATGAGTGCCGAGCTAATGTGAATCCATGAAGTACAAAAAAAAATGGTGATTCGTCTCGTCTAGATGGAGATGGACGTAACAAGCTACAAGCAGTAGGGAATAATAAATTCGATATTATCGATTGTGGTTTTTCGTGTTTCGAACGTGGTATTTGTATTTGGTATGTTGGAGCTCAATGAAAAAGACCCTGTTGTTTACACAATGCTGGCGAGAAACTTTATTTTTGTATAATCATTGCGACTACATTCATATATAGGTACTTTGTGAATTGATTTCGATATGATTAATGTAAATCGATTTGATATGATTTCAATGAGTTTCACTTCATGTCCTGTGTTGTAAACTACAAGTCGCTTTTCGTTTCTTCATCTGCTTCTTATTCATAAGTGATATTTTGAACCTTTAACGCTGAAAGTGACAACTAAGGTTTTTACTTTGAATTCCGGGTTCTGAATGCGACCAAATACTTTGTATCTATAGTCTACATAATTATGTTCACACGTACATAATTGTTAACAACAATAATAAACCATTAACCATTTCTTCATGAATGGTCGCTTTTTTACAAAAATAAATGAAGGAGTGTAAGTGCTAGATGATAAAGGCATGATGCCTTGTTCTATAGCAGAAGTAGCTAAACGGTTGAAAAACAGGAAAAGGGAAACAATTGAAATATTAGGTACTAAATGGCCCACCCTGGACCCTGCCGAATAAGAATTCTTTTTCGACCCATTTTATGAAGGTTTGGTTAGGTTAGGTAGAAGTGGCTGTCAGTAAATTAAAGTTGACACACCTAGATCAGAGTTGGTCCATTGTCATGCCACATGAATCTTCCTTACTCATTAAACCACTATGGAGCTACTGACGAAGTGAACGATACTAATTTTGTCGGTGTTTGTCAGATCGTAATAGAAGTAGTCTCCTAAGTGGAGCCTAGTCTGTTGGAAAATGCTGGGCATGTACAGAGAAGGTGAGGAATCGTTTCTTCCTCCTCATCGTCCATACAGCTTCTGCAAAAATCGTTTGAAGGTATGCCAAGCCACTTTGCGTGCCTACCTATTAAACAGTGTCATGACACCTACAACAGAGCTGATGTGCAGTCTCTTTAGAGATATCAAATACATGGAGCGCTTTAAATCAAGGTTTGGCCATATTAGTTTTGTCAATATTTGTCCTTTCAGATAAAATGGGTAGTAATGTTCTAGCGAGTTCATCAGCTTAACAATTTCCTGAAATGTCACTATGGCCCGGCACCCAACAGAGGTAAATATTAAACTGTTGCACCATCTCCACCAGGGATGCTCGACAGTTAAGGGCAGTTTTAGAGTTTATAGAGACAGAGTCCAGGGATTTAATAGTGGCTTGACTATCAGGGAAGATGCGGATATCTGGGGTTGATATCACGTTTTCTTTGTGCCAAGATAATACTTCTTTTATCGCTAGAAGTTCCGCCTGGAAAACGCTATAGTAATTAGGAAGATGGAATGAGAGACTTAAATTTAGTCTATCAGAGTACACACCTCTACCAACCCCATCTTTAGTCTTCGATCCTTCGGTGTAGAAGTGAATCGATTCATCTTTATATAATACCACATCCTCCCAGTTGGATCTGGAACGTATGGTAACTTCAAAGTTTTTGTCCAAGTTCAATACTGGAATTGTGTAGTCAGTGTTACTTGGAAGTGATCCGAATCTATTCAGAATAGCGGAGTGATCAATCCTTTTATTGATCCACTGTGAAGAGGCTTTGAGGCGAATGGCTGTGTTCGAGGCCATTTGCTTGCTGAAGATATCCAGAGGTGTCAGATGGACTAGAGGGACTAATGCAGCTGCCTAGCTGCTCCACTTATGCATAGACATGTAGTTCTTTGGACATTGCTTAGTTTATCGCTATATATATCGCTTTATACAAGGCAGTCCACCATACTGCCACACCATAAGTTAGAATTGGTCTAATTATCGAAATGTATAGCCAGTGAATAATGCGTGGTTGGAGGCCCCTTACTTACTACCGTCGGCTTTTTTGCAAGAGAAGAGTGCCACGGTGGCTTTTTTTACTCTTTCTTGTATGTTAGGTTTCCAGATTAACTTCTCATCTAAAATGAGACCCAAGTATTTAGCTTCGTCTGAAAATGTTAGTGGAACACCATTAATAAAAGGTGGGTCTATTTGCGGAATTTTGTGTTTCCTGGAAAAGAGGACAAGATCTGTTTTATGGGGAAAACTTAAATATTTGTTTTAGAGTTAGATCTTCTGACAGTTTATACATAAAAAGAAAGTAGAATATAACCGTTAAGGTAGGATTTTAATAATTTAGTAGCGTGTTATTATTCGAGTCTTAACAATTTTTGATCAAATAACAGAAAAAAAAAATTTGTTTTTAAATATATATTAAGGGTACTCCTGCAACAACGAAAAGTCATCGTAAACGTAGTAAAATTGTAAACTCCGTAAATCTGTTCGATTTTCTATACAAATTGTGACAGATTTACTAAGTTTTAAAGGATTTATTGATATGGCAGCACAAAATAACTTTAATTTTTTACAAAATTACAAAATTTGAAAAATTTAGCTAAAATAATAGAAAAATTGTTGATTTTTTAAATAATATTTACGGCACAAGGCGGGAAAAGTTGAGAACAATACAGCAACATTTTCTTTTTGAAAATCCAAAATGGCGGTGCTTACTTCACGCAAATCAGAAAGTTCATACCTGCTTGTACATAAATAATAATAAAATTTTAATTCAATCAAAATCAAAATTTATAGAAATTGTTGTTAACACAAATTAATTATAGTGCTTGTTGCATGACATTCAAAAGAAATAAAATCAAGAGTTAAACAGAAAAGTACCTACTTCATTACCATCCCACATGTTGACAACAAAAAAAAAGAAAGAAGAATTTGATGGCAAAATCAAAACGTTGCTCATTAATTGGATCGAACTTATCATTGACTTATGTATTTAGATAAAATTATTAATCGTTTTCCATTTTTTATTATAACGAAAGTCAACATAAACTCACCGCAAGAGCCTTTTGGATTCGATTTGAAATGTATCCAATTTTGTGGATATGAGCAATAAGTTCGATATACCGCAAATAGGTATACCCTCCTCCGTTAACAGCAGCAGCAGCAGCACCACCAGGAGCAGCAACAAAAAGATCTCCAAAGAATGGGCACCAATCTGTGGTATAGTGACAGTCAATTCAATTTCGATTTATTTATTAACTGAGCTGGCATCTATGAGACAACATTAAGACTGCGAAAAGCCACAATTCAAGGGTTTGATCGTGTGTGAACAGTGAGTGGATTGTTTACAATCTCACGTTATTTGAAATGCGCAGACGAATCTCAATTGAAATTTTTGTTTCGTGAATAAACAAAGTGGACAGAGTGATTGGAAGAGTTTAAGTTTATTGTGATATGGTTTGGTTATTGTGATTTTCATTAAACTTATATAGGTACATAAGGAAAAGATATGAAATACAAATTCTATAGGTAGTAGGTAGGTATCCAATTATTTTGTTTATTACAGGGAAAAACTATGATTATCCCAAAACATAGACACAAAAATAAAACATTTGCAATACAATGCACCACATGGCTGAAAACGAAATATTGTTTAAATAATGATGTTACCTAAGATGAACCTAACTTATAAGTAAACCATTAAATTTTTGTATATTGAAAGTAGGTAGTACATAAAAACAAACTTCGAAGCTATGAAGTGTTAGATGCCAGTTAAGCTTCACAACATCGACCAACAGCCTAAACCACAGAAGCGATTTTCTTCAAATTTTTAATTTAAAGTTTTTCTTAATTTTTCAGGGGGGAAATCGATATTTTTTTTGCTCCAAAAATAATGGTACTTGCTATACAACCGTTAAGAAAAAGCTATAATGGCATACTTGGTTTTAAGCCTTAAGCTATTTTACAAGTTGATTAAACATTTAAAAAGAAACAATTCAAATGCCTATGTTTTATACATTTTTATATTTTCTTATAAAGGATTTTTGAACAGGGACGCTACAAAAGTAGAGCGACAGGGACAGCAAACGACGCCATATTTCTTGCCACTCTTTTGACATTTCTCCTCAGTAAGGTTTGCCATTTTATGATGAGGCAACAACGAGTCTAAATTATTAAAATTTACTACAAAAATTCGGAGTCAGTGGCCTCAACGTTAAGAGCGCTACGTCCAATTTATGGTCGCCATAATCTTCCTATCAGATCAGCAATTGAGCGTCTAGTGGAAAAATTTGAATCCACAGACACAGTACAAAATGTTCCGGTGCCAGTGAGACAAAGAAGTGCCCGTAGTGTAAAGAATATTGCTGCTGCTGAGGCTTCAGTTGCAAAAAGCCCAAATGTGTCTCTCACACGTCGTTCTTAAGCGTTGGGCATCTCTGTGACGGCGTTGTGGCGAATTTTGCGTCATATGTCATATGTTCGTGAATTGGGCTGAGCAACAACTTGAAAATGATTCGGATTTTCATTGAAAAATCATCTTCAGCGATTAGGCTCATTTCTGGCTGAATGGCTTCGTCAATAAACAAAATATGGGGTATTGGTCAGGCAGCAATCCGCCATACTCCATGAGTCATCATTGCATCCCGAAAAAATTACGGTTTGGTGTGGTTTATGGGCCGGCGGCGTCATTGGTCCGTAATTTTTCTGTGATGATCAAGACCGGCACGTTACTGTGAATGGGGATCGCTACCGTTCAATGAGAACCTAATATTTTTGGCCCCAATTGGATGATATGGACTTGGAGGACATGTGGTTCCAACAGGACGCAGCCATAAGCCGCCTCGGTCGTGCAATTTGACGCCGTTAGACTATTTCCTGTGGAGCTACGTCAAGTCCATGGTCTATGCCAACAAGCCAGCGACGATTGATGAACTTCGTACGAATATCGAACGTGAAATTGCAGCAGTATCGGCCGATTTATGCTTGAAAACCGTCGAAAATTGGGTTCAGCGTCTGGACTTTTGCAAGCGTGCCCGTGGTGGACATGCAAAAGAAATCGAGTTCAATACATAATAGCATCAAACGTTCTTTCACAAGAATAAAGAATTTCATTGATATCCAAAACCGTTTTTGTTTTATTTAAAAAAAACTTTTGTAGCGCTCTTATTGAACAACCCGATATATTGGACATTCGTTAAGGTATGCCTAACTTTTTCCACTATGTCGGGTCAGGGCTGCAGCTAAATTCGAATTTAAGGAGGGGCGAACGATGGAAACAGGAAGGACAAAAATCAAAATTTCGCTTGATTTAATCTGGCAAAAATATTTTTTAAATATAAAAATTAAATATAAAATTTTGGACCACAAAGTTGATACACGAAATTTCAATGACTTTGAAGTAAAAAATGATTATAATAATTATTTTTAGTTATCTGATTTTTGTTTTACTTTTTTGTTATTTCTCCTCCTTGCGTATGCTCTTCCCTTTACGCCATTGACTGTCTTTTACGAATTGGACTGTTTGCTTTTGCTAGTTTAAGTAAGCACTACTTCTCTCTAATTCACTTATAAAAAGTGGGTGTGTGATAAGCAATTTTGTATGACCAAATTTAAAAGAAAAATATAGCCTAAACGTTTTATTGTAGGTTTCTTTTTCAATATTTGTTTAGGAAACGATAGTTTTTTCTGTCAAAAACACCCTCAAAAGTGGGTGGGGCAAATATTTTACACCATGTTTTATTGTTAGCCTGATATTATGGAAATACGTTTTATTTTCATACAAATTGGTCAAAAAACTATATTTTTGCAAAAACACCCCATAATGGGCGTGAAAAAAAGTTCTGTCTACACCCAGAGAAAAAATAACAAACCAATTTGTAGATCACGTTAACGGCTTAACCTGATACCTAATTTTAATGCCGTGTTAAATCAACGTTGGTTTCAGGTAAAGTCAACACTGCCTTAAAAAAGTAAAACTGTAAATTTTACCTGAGAATCTTGCTATTTTTAACTGTAAATGTAGTAAACTTTACTTGAAAATCTAGTTCAAGTACATGAATAAAATTTTCAACGTCCTATTATTTTAACATGAAGATCTAGTTAATTTAACATTATTCAGCGTTGAATCTACTCCGTATCCGGTAATTATTATGCCTCGGATCCATGCTTGTAGGTCGCATCTCTAACGCTGCTTACCGTCCAATTCATTTTGCATTATTCTGAAAGTATAGAAACTTATTACTATGTATATAATTTTATTTTAAAAATACTTTGTGATACTTACTTGGTTTGAACTGGGACCCTCTCACATATGGAGATAGTACGCATCCTCTGGGCCACTTCGCTGCATAAAAAACTTGTGCCAAATATAAATAAGTTGAAACTGACCTTGTTTGGATGGCTTGTGTTTGTATGTATTTTAACACTGTCGTCACGTTGAAACCTGGCGCAGTGTTTCTTTTACCATGGCTTGTGAGAGTGTGTTTTGAACGCTGGTAGAGGGCTACTGTAACATGCGGCCAGGTTAAATTTAAATATTTTTATTCGGATGACCTGTGTGTGTGTTTTAACACTGATGGTGTCATGTTGAAATTAACTGGCAGAGTGTTTCTTTAAGGTAAGACCAGGTTAAATTCAACAGGTAAACATTGTAAAAATAACCATAAAAAATGTTACTTTCACCTGATTTGTGGTAAAATAGAAATTCATAACGCAGTGTTAAAAAAAACTGATCTCAGGTAAAATTGGCGCTATATTCTTGTCAAAATTTCTTGTTTACCAAAATTCAGCGTTAAAATAACAGCTCATCTTCTTAAATCAACTTGAATTTGGTAATATAGGCCACCAGGCTAATTTAACACTTAATATAAGGTTATTAAAATTTATATGGGATTATGCGCCTTGTAAATGAAACAGGGCCCAACTTGGCTCTGAACCTTTGGCACCTCATATATGGGAAATTTGATATTTTAGAATGTCATCTAATTGGTCAAGAAAGGTCAACTAGTCCTAGAAATTGGTCAGCCCTTGATAACTAGTTATAAAGACTTAAAGTTTTTCAAGGTCACTCAAGGTCACGCGTGATTTTTGGCACCTCATTTATGGGAAATTTACAAAAAAAAGATGCCATCTGAAAGATTTGTGGATAGTGATAAAAGGTCAACTATTTTCAGTAATTGGTCAGCTATAGTTTTTTTTCTATGAATTTTCAAAAATCGTTTCAAGGTCACAAAAAAAACTTTTGGCACCTCATTTGGGTCATTTCAAATAAACAAGTATGCCATTTGAAAGGCCATTTCACGGTCATAAAAGGTCAGCTATTTTCAGAAATTGGTCAGGCATAGTTTTTTTTAATGAATTTTTAATTTATTTAAAAAAAAATTTCAAGGTCATAGCGATTTTTGGCACCTCATTTATGGGAAATTTGCAAAAAATATATACCATCTGAAAGATCTCTACATCTATATAAAAGGTCAGCTATTTTCAATAATTGGTCAGCGATAGATTTTTTTTAATAATTTTTTTTTAAATTTCAAGGTCATAGCGATTTTTGGCACCTCATTTATGGGAAATTTGGGAAAATTGCATACATTCTGAAGGATCTCTTGATCTATATAAAAGGTCAGCTAGTTTTAGTAATTGGTCAGCCATAGATTTTTTTTAATGAATTTTTGAATTTTTGTTCAAGGTCACAGCGATTTTTGGCACCTCATTTATGGGAAATCTGGGAAAATTGCATACCATCTGAAAGATCTCTAGATCTATATAAAAGGTCAGCTAGTTTCAGTAATTGGTCAGCGATAGATTATTTTTTACGATTAAAACAAAAACAAAAATTCAAGGTCACGAACGATTTTTGGCACCTCATTTGGGTAATTTTCCAAAAAAAAATATACTATGTGATAGGTTACTCGGTCATCATAAAAGGTCAGTTAGATTCAGTAATTGGTCAGTCATATTTTTTTTTTAATTAATTCTTAAAGTATTTGTATGTAGGTCACAGTATAGATAGTTGGCACCTCATTCGGGTAATTTAAAAAATTTTTAAATAGATATATATCCAATAGATTCTGAGAAAATCATGGTGGATTAAACCAAACACTTTCTTTTTCAAGATGGCGGTCATTCCCTTACCCCGGCACCTCAAAAACTTGGTTTCTTAAAGAAGAGATGCAGCCAAACTCAAATCGTACCCATCGATTATGGAAATTTTAATAAATTTTTTGACAAAATTTAATCCACCATGATTTTCTCAGAATCTATTGGATCTATATCTATTTAAAAAAATTTTAAACTACCCGAATCTATCTATACTGTGACCTACATACAAATACTTTAAGAATTAATTAAAAAAAAAATATGACTGACCAATTACTGAATCTAACTGACCTTTTATGATGACCGAGTAACCTATCACATAGTATATTTTTTTTTGGAAAATTACCCAAATGAGGTGCCAAAAATCGTTCGTGACCTTGAATTTTTGTTTTTGTTTTAATCGTAAAAAATAATCTATCGCTAACCAATTACTGAAACTAGCTGACCTTTTATATAGATCTAGAGATCTTTCAGATGGTATGCAATTTTCCCAAATTTCCCATAAATGAGGTGCCAAAAATCGCTGTGACCTTGAACAAAAATTCAAAAATTCATTAAAAAAAATCTATGGCTGACCAAATTTCCCATAAATGAGGTGCCAAAAATCGCTATGACCTTGAAATTTAAAAAAAAATTATTAAAAAAAATCTATCGCTGACCAATTATTGAAAATAGCTGACCTTTTATATAGATGTAGAGATCTTTCAGATGGTATATATTTTTTGCAAATTTCCCATAAATGAGGTGCCAAAAATCGCTATGACCTTGAAATTTTTTTTTAAATAAATTAAAAATTCATTAAAAAAAAACTATGCCTGACCAATTTCTGAAAATAGCTGACCTTTTATGACCGTGAAATGGCCTTTCAAATGGCATACTTGTTTATTTGAAATGACCCAAATGAGGTGCCAAAAGTTTTTTTTGTGACCTTGAAACGATTTTTGAAAATTCATAGAAAAAAAACTATAGCTGACCAATTACTGAAAATAGTTGACCTTTTATCACTATCCACAAATCTTTCAGATGGCATCTTTTTTTTGTAAATTTCCCATAAATGAGGTGCCAAAAATCACGCGTGACCTTGAGTGACCTTGAAAAACTTTAAGTCTTTATAACTAGTTATCAAGGGCTGACCAATTTCTAGGACTAGTTGACCTTTCTTGACCAATTACTGACCAATTAGATGACATTCTAAAATATCAAATTTCCCATATATGAGGTGCCAAAGGTTCAGAGCCGCCCAACTTAACTATTTATTTGACTTTTCCTCTGAGTGTAGCCCATCAATCAACGAAGGAAATATAAATAAAATAAATCATGCTCCCTGGGTTATAATTTTATATGGTGGGGGTGACTCCCGGGTTTAACATACTATTTATAAGTCCATATCCCAGGACGCAAGCTTAAGACAGTAGGGGGGTTTAAAGTCCCCTTTTATAATTATTCGTGAATATTTAAAAAAACAAAGAGTATTAGCGGAAAAGTAAACACTACAAAATGGAAGAAGATTAAATTTCCTAAAAAACAGTGTTATAGGCTTAGGTACATAATTAATATTTTTTTTATTAATTTTCCCATAAACAGTGGAAAAAGTGATTACATATCGATTGATGGTCATTCCAATGACGTTGGTCGTGAGGGCCAGTTGGGGTGTGAAACAGGTAGTTGTGCTTAAAATTTCCATTTTGATTTTGTTGACAGATTTAAATTACTTTCATTTTGTCGTGTACACTTCCGCTTTAACAATTAAAAAAGATGAAATTTAACCCCCCCCCATTATGTCTAAGACTCGCAGCAAATATATATTTAGAATATTTTGAATAAAAATATCTGTCGCAAAAATATATATTTTTAATTGACTAATTGAAAGTGGTTGTTTTATATTTTACATGTCTGTAAGTTTGTAAAAATGCTAAAATCTTATTTTGACATGAACTCTTTTCAATTTGATTTTATTTTTTAAGTCGCATCTTTGAAAATATGTTGTTTTTTTTTTCTATGCCTCATCGATTCAAGAGTGTAACTTAAAACTCACCTCGCAAGTTGTGTCAGTTCTGATCCTGTCGAAAGTAGATAACATGCAATGACTTCGCTGGCCTTTTCGTATACAAACATCCAATTTGTCGGCAATGGTGTTTGAGTTTTAAGATGTTTTTATTCGCTTGAGCCGTAATCGAAACCTGTGCGGACCCATCTTGGAGATTGCTATGGTTTTCATTTTTTTAATTTTTTTTTTATTTTTAATGGCCAACTCGACCATGTAATACGACGTGATTTCCATGTGTTCCGAAGGCAGTTTGCGTGTCGTGCTTGCTGTTTGCTGATGGTTTTTCGGTTTCTTGAAGCTGCTAACATAAACCAACAAGCCAATGACCGAAAATTATGTGTCTTGGCACCTTCTCATTTGTTAATTGCTGTTCGTCTTTTTAATTGGTCGATGAGGTCAAAAATTCAATATCGGTTTTCCATTAGGTATATGAAGGTGTTGTGGGTATATTTCTCACCTCAACTCGCACCCACCTTTATATAAATGCCTATATGCCTAACTAAATTTGTACTTTTTTTTGTTCAAAAGGAGTATTATGGGAAGTGTGTAAATAATGTAACCACGAAAAAGTTTAAAGTTTATGTTTTACCTATAGTTGAGTTCAATTTAAAAAAATGTAGGTAATCTGAGACGAGAGATTATATTACATCTACAGAGTAAGTTCATTGACTTGAGGGTTTTAATTCAGTGAAGATTTTTAGCAAAAATCTTTAACGTCCAATGACCTATGAAATCGTATACCTTTTGCAAGATGTTCGGACCTCGAGAGATCTAATATAAATTTAATTGAACAGATATGTCAATCTTTCTCTTTCTTGCTCATGGCTTATGAGTACAAAATTTAGAAAAATTTCCGCTTTTGGTTATATATAGATATTTTTGTATATGTTAAACTTGGACGATGGAGAGAAAAATAAAAAACATTGTGTGAAATGGGTAGTTTTGACTGCCAAAAGATCTCACTTTTGGCTTTTGTAATTTGTGAACCCACTATTAATAACTGAAAATGGAAAGTTTTTTTCAGAGTATAGAGAGCTTCTTGCAAGATACCTAGATCAAATAGTGAACCTACTCGTACTTGCATTTTGTTAGATATTTGCATTACTATACTTTAGGAGATCTTGAACCAAGGGCGTACGCAGGGGGAGGCAGGGGGGCGGTTGCTTAGTTTACCAGTACAGATTTTCTTAAATTATTGTGTAAGTACCTACGTTGCCTTAACCTGCAAATTATTGTGTACTTACGTTGCCCTTGGTGGCACATACATACTACACAATAATTATGCACATCGGTGACCAAACTCCGGTGTCTGGTGAGTCATACCACCACACACACAACAACGAAATCGTTGAACCCCAGCAAACATTTCATATCAGAAATGATCTATAAATGATCCACAAAAGTAAAAAAAAAACCTTCATATCTGAACTCATTTATAAACCGGTTTGGATCAATTTTACTGGGTAGCAAAACTTCGAGTTCGAATCGAATCTTATGGTTCATTAATGATAAAGTAATTCTTCATTATTGTGCATGTAAATAGAACGCTTATATATTCAGTTTACTGAACAATTCGTGATTCGTTTTTGAAACATATAAATGGGACAAAAATTATTCATACGAATGAAGAAAACAGAGTTTTTCCATTCAGTGAAATGAATTTAAATTGAATCGTATTTGATTCATTACAAGGATAATTATCCCAATGTATACCGCATATCTGGAAAGAAAGTCTGCACAAATAGTTTGATTAATCTCATCTTAGTTTTATAAAACTCACGATCGATTTGCATTGCACCTAAGTACCTGCTTTTATTGTCGAATGAATAAAACTGAAAGAATAAGGGAATGAATCTATGTTCTATTAGAAATTCTATGACCACCAGCGATCGATCCTTACTCCGATCGTTATTTAATTTCCCAAACAATGTAACATCTAAAAGTCTATGCTGAACGGAATATTTCCATTGGAAAATTCAGATTTCAATCTAAAAATATTTTTTTTCGTTGCCAATGTAGTTGTGTAATTTAACGTGTATTTCATTATTCGTAACAATTTGCATCCCTTGGTTCACTTTTTGTAGAGTCATATTAGCTCCATATGAATTTGCCGATTCACTTAAAATGGTTTCTCTTTTCTGTTGAAAATTATATTCTTCATGTTTTGAGCAACATTTTCACAGCCGAAAAAAACAAATAAAAACCTACATTTGCAACCTGACAGCTCAAAATATTTTTGGTATTATATAAGGGTTAATCTACTGAAAAATATAGATCTGCAAAATTGATTTTAAATAAAAAAATAAATCAATTTTTTCACCCAATGGAAAATGCAAAAATTTATTGGATCTGTCAAAAAGCTGATTTTGCCAGATCCAAATAACAAATAAATTGATTTATTTTACCAATGGAAAACCCCATCAATTTATTCGTCGTTTCTCATTCATTTCATGATTAATGTTTTTTTGTTGTTAAATAAATTTTTGCTAAAAATACAGTTTCTGAAAACTCAAAAATCTACTCCGGAAATTTTTTACTGGCCCCACTTTTTTTACAAATCTGCTCCGAAATTTTGCTACTGAAGTTCGAACCCTGATAATCAGTCAAACCTCGTTTCTATTTGAAATAAGTCGTTTCATCACTTACCTTTTAATCTTAACCCGAATGTAAATGTTTTCACAGGAGCACCTTATTAACTTGATTTTAATCAAACCTTAACTTATTTAAATTAATTTTACTGTAAAAAAAAAACTAGTCCCAAATATGTTTCAGTTTTTTCATGACTCTATAGGTCCCGTTACGGCTTTTTAAAAAAAATGAGAAGAGAATTCACTTTATATAAATAAAAATGGACGAAAGATAATACCACTTTCGAGGACTACTTGTGTACACTCACTTCTATATTCATGTAATGTGAAGATTGATTGATTCTCGATAATTTTGTATTTTGAAAAAATTCCGCACAAGTCCTGTAAGAGGAAAACGCTATAGGCTTTTTGAGTATAATCAGATTTGATTCACTGAGTTGAATGTTTTGCGAATGTACATTCTTCACTTTTACTGAATGTTAACTGAACGTTCACATAAATGTTTGCTGGGATACATCAGCCCATATACCACACACATTTCAGTGCACCGACAAAAGTGTGGAATGTAAAGGGTTTTACAAGATTAAATTGACGCAAGAACTGAAGCCGCTTGGCCAACAACTTGCAAATGATTCGGATTTCCATCGAAAAAATCATCTTCAGCGATGAGGCTAATTTCTGGCTGAATGGCTTCGTCAATAAACAAAATATGCGGTATTGGTCAGGCAGCAATCCACACGTACTCCATGAGTCATCATTGCATTCCGAAAAAAATACGGTTTGGTGTAGTTTATGGGCCGGCGGCCATTGGGCCGTACTTCTTCCGTGATGATCAAGACCGGCACGTTACTGTGAATGGGGATCGCTACCGTTCAATGATAACCAAATATTTTTGGCCCCAATTGGATGATATGGACTTGGAGGATATGTGGTTCCAACAAGACGGCGCCACAAGCCACACAGCGAATGTCACAATCAATTTATTGGAAACCAAGTTTGGAGAACGTGTTATCTCACGAAATGGTCCAGTCGCTTGGCCGCCTCGGTCGAGCGATTTGACGCCGTTAGACTATTTACTGTGAGGCTACGTCAAGTCTATGGTCTATGCCAACAAGCCAGCGACAATTGATGAACTTCGCAGGAATATCGAACGTGAAATTGCAGCAGTATCGGCCGATTTATGGTTGAAAACCGTCGGAAATTGGGTTCAGCGCCTGGACTTCTGCAAGCGTGCCCGTGGTGGCCATGCAAAAGAAATCGAGTTCCATACATAATGGCATCGAACGTACTTCCACAGAAATAAACAATTTTATTGATATCCAAAACCGTTTTAGTTTAATTTAAAAAGACTTTTGTAACGCTCTTATTGAAAAACCCGATATAAGCCGTTTTACTTAGAAACACTAGGGTCTGGGTCAGGTATGAGAATGCCGATCCCAAAAAGTGAAGCAATTTGCTTGAAAAAAATTAAATACATTTGTAAAAAGTGTAGCAGATAGTAAACAAAAAAAAAAATACTAGTTATTTGCTTAAGAACTACCTTCTTTTAAAGAACGAGTTTCAAAGATTCATACTGTTGTCTATTTGTTATATTTACCTTACCTAAATACTTTTCTCACTAATAAGAAAATTTTCATTTTAAATGGAACTAGAGTCAGCTATAAATAAAAACATCACACTAATTCATACAATATTATATAAAAATTATTATTTGTGATAAATATTTTAATCATTCAAGTTAAACTTCAGTAGTTAAACGAAGTAGAAATATGTTGCTACGTATCAGATGCATTAATACAAATTAATGAAGTAGATCTACTAGTAGATCTGGGTACCTAACAGCCGCTATTTTGCCGTAGATGAATACACCTCAAAAGAGCGGAAAGCAAAGAAGATAGTCACAAAGCAGAGCGGCTGAAATCTAAAGTTTTCATGGCAAGCTTCTCTGTTTTTTTTAGTTTACAAAACTCAATAGTATTCAGATCAGTGTTCCCAGATCGAAAGGAAAAGCATCACTTTTGCTGATTTTATAATAAAAAAGGGAAAATCGAGGGACAAGCTTATAAAAAGGGGAACGAATTATTTGAATCATTCCTGGTTGTGGAAAGGCTTTTTTTATTTACAAAGACTAAAATGTTTCCGCATATGCAAAACCTAATTTTGTTTGTCTTCCTCACAGAAGAGCTGCGACCACAGCATTATTTTTAGCAGCTTACCTAAACAAGACTAAACTCAGAATCCCATATTAAGTTGAACTTTTTACGCAAAAGTTTTTATTATTATTTTGGATCACGAAATCGGAAAAGACTGTTAAATATATAACAAAAATATCTACATTAATAAGCTTTGTATTTAAATCCTATGAATTTTTGTGATGCCTAGAGTTTTTTTTTAATAAAGATGCTAAGATTACGTTTTAGTTTGCTATTTTTTTGTATATGAGAAAGGAAAAAAGTGGTAGTACCTTCAAACATATATGTATAGTTATTAATAATGTGCCTATGTTCATAACTAAACTAAAGGAATTTTAGTCTGCAAAAACCAAAGATATCAATGTAAGAAACGTAACACAATTAAATAAATTTCTATGTTAATTTAAGTTTATTATTAAAATAAAAAGCGTTAAGAAAAACAAATTACAAATTATTAGAAATTAGGGGAACAAAATTGGGTTTGCTAATAAATAAAGGGGACAAAACTATTGGAAATCTGGGGACACTGATTCAGATTCCATTGTCTTCAAGTAAATATGTTTAAACTTAAATTAAGGGTAAGAATTAAGATTTTTTAACTCAAATATGGCAGAAATTTAAATACAATGCCTAATTACTTAACCTAATACCTTTTATTTATTATTATTATTAATAGTTATTTAAAATAATGGACTCAACAAATAAATTATTAGAAACGTTTACTTATACCTTTATTTATGTATTAAATAAAACAATGATTCTATGTTGATAAGAAAAGAAAATTAAATAGAAAATATTGAGGTAAATAATCGTTTCTTAAAGAAATTTGCCCCCTTCCCCCTGATCAAACTTGATCATGAACTTGATAAGGAACTGACAAAAATCTACAAATCATCACGATCGATGGGGGCTAGAATTCAGATAATTCAAAATCATGAAAATGCCTAATTAATCTCTTAGCTGCTGGCAAGTGTGGAAAAAGCGTTCATGTAATAATTGTACCTACCTTTTCAGGAAAATTTAAGCTTGTCGTCCTTTTTTGGCTGCCAAGAAAAATGTGCATTGTCTTACACTCCAGAAAAGCTTCAGGGTCGAAAACCTAGAAGTTGGCTATTTGAATAATATTACTCATCTGACGATTTCGATTCTTGACGTGTCGAGTTTAGTGAATTAGTGAAATAACTTTCCATTATATGTAACTCCCCAAACTGAAAATGAAATAACTACCCAAATTGGGGAGTTGTTGCATTTTGAATAAGTCCCCAACTTGACATGACATGACATGACAAAAGTCCCAAAACTGAATAAAATAAGTTCCCAAAGATTTCTAATAAATTATCTTATTTTGCGTCATAAATAACTAAATATTATTACTTCTACAATATTGACAGCTAACAAATACAAAAAACAATAGAAAAATCTAAAATCAGAAATACCTGAAAATGAAAATAAAGACAACTGCGGGGGGGATTCCTACGATGTGACAAGTGAATTTCAATGGTACTGCGCGGGATTGGAGGGGGCGTTACGGTGGTCCAGCAGCGGCGTCAGTACCAGGTAGAACGCTCCCGGTGTGGTCCAGCGGTCAGGAGGCGGTGGCGCTGCACAGCAGTGGTTTGGTTTGCATCGAAGAGCGGAAAAAAGTCTGTAAAATCTGAATTGTTCAACGGATTTTGATGAAATTTGGATTTGAATTAGTCCTATATATATTTTGCAAAAATGTGTATAAGAAAAAATCATTGGAAATAAAGTTATTGAAATTTTTCAAAAATTTGAGAGTATGGTTTGAATGAACAAAAATCTGAACTATTGAACAGATTTTGATAAAATTTGGCACACATGTTTGAATTAGTCTTATAGATATTAGGCCCAAATTTTGTTTCGAAAAAGTAATTACAAAAAAGTTATTGAAACTTTTCTAAAATTTGAGGGTTTCATAAAAGTTTTTCCTTACATTTCAACTGCTGTTTAAAGAACAAGAAATAGATCATAGTAATTGTATACACAGTTGTATTGTTATATATATATTTACGAAAAATACGTTTGGAAAAACAATAAAAGTTTTCTTTTTTCAATATGAAAGCGAGAGTTATCTGTTGATGTGAGATTTGAGTTTGCGACATTCACATTTCGGTTGACATTTGTAAGATTTTTTTGGTAAAAGATTTAGATGTGAGATTTCTTAAAGTGAGAATATGTAAATGAGATTATGGAAACTTGAATTTTTCATTTTTCAAAATTCTTAAAGAAATGCAAAATTTTTTTGTCCGAGATTTGATTTGGCTTTGTACTTTTTTTTTTGCTTAAGCAAAATTTTCATTTGTAAAATTTAGGAATGTAATATAGTTCATGTTTACATAGTAGGTATATTAAGTATGTATGAGTAAAAATAACCTGTGTTCAAAATAAGAGTACTATTCTATCGTTGATTTGTCACAATAACTTCATAACTCAAAAACTAATCATTTTAAACCAGGGGCGGACCGGGGGTCAGAGGTCGTACCAATACTCTTAAACAAAGAGCAAAGAGAAAATTTGTTAATATATTGAATTTATAGGCTTAAATTTTGAATTAAATACATTTTATTGAAATATTTTTTTAGTTTATGGCTGCGTCACCTGGCAGATAAATTAATTAGTTTTTTTAAGCAAGCATACAAAATTATAGGAATGATCTAGTCTATTCAGCAGTGAAAATTTAAAACATTCTACGACTTTAACTGGGTGTGACTTACCAACTAAGTCGCAACAAAATTACAATAGTCAAGAAAATTAAGGGAACCAATTTTTTCTATTTTCTTAGTGTTTATTGAAAAATAAAGGCTGTATCTTTTTGAAAAGAGAGGAAATAAAAATTATTCTAAACATTCATATTACAAATCAAATGAAACATTAAACATTTTTGAAAAATTGAAAAAAAAAAATTGAAGTTTAATTATTACGAATCCGAAGAGGCCACCATACCAAGTTGTGGAGATCTCCAAAGATCTGTAGTTGCTAGCAACTGAGTTCTGGGGACCTCCAGAGATCTATTGAGGTCCACCAACCGAGTTCTGGGGGTCTCCCAAAATCCACATTTACCACCAGCCGAGTTTTGGGAGCCTTAAAAAAACCTGTAAAGGCCACCACTCAAGCATCCAGAGATCCTAAAAGGCCACCAACTGAGTTCTGGACAGGGGCCTTCACAGATTCGGAGAGGCAACCAGCTGGGTTCAGAAGGCCTCCAAGGATCCGTTGAGGCCACCATCCAATTTATGGGGGCCTTCAAATATCCATTTTTATCTACAAAAACTTTATATTTGGTGAGAGTCCTATTTTATTAGAAAGTTAAAAAAAAAAAAAACAGAAAAGGACGCAGAAATTTTTAGCACGATTGGGGGCCCAGCGGGCAAATTCCTGGTGGACCAGTCCCCAGTCTGCCCATGTTTTGAACTAAGTATAAAATTGCGATTAAAATGTTCTTTCTGCTTTTTTGTAGAACATCGCATCGATATTTGTCTGAATTGCAAATAAATGAAAAATATTCGTTGAAATTTTCATATATATTTTCGCAAAAACAAAATTTGAATGTTGGAAATTGGGCAAAATGAAAAAGTTGTCAAAAATCATCAAATTTCATTTTCTGTTACGTGCATTTTTCCTAAAATCCAATATTGCTGATTTATTACAATAACTTCAAGTAGCATAGGCATAATCAAAATCGTTATTGTCATTCCAAAGAAAATTTATGGAAACCAAAGTGAATACATAAAAAGGCTCCAAAAGTCGAGTCCATTTAAGCTCTAGCTCGATATTAAGTAGTTGCACAGACGCACGCATTTCATTGGATTTTGGGTAGGTATCATCATTGTGTACAAGATTTCATTGAAACGCCAACTTTCTTAACATGAAGCAAGTAACTCTGCAATTTTTCAGCTGAACCCCTAGACTCTCTGTGAAGCTGGTGCCAAACATAATACTTATAGAAGAAGAGAGCAATCCCAGAAAAGTAGTAATCGTTTTTTTTTTTTTTTTTAAAGAACACCCCGAAAACAACGCTTTTTGCTATCATATCCATTTTTGGGATAAGATTAGTTGAAGAATAGAAACGATATGACTTCAAAATCTTAAATCCTTTTTGCAAACATAACACCTCGCCTGCTACAGATATGGGTTGCTTCCTGTAATTAATTTCACCTTCACGCCGTGGCAAGCCACCCTCAACGAATTGGACGCGTGTATCAATTTTCTTCGTGTATCTATCGCTGCGAGCCGAACTACAGCCGCACACGCCACACCCCCATAATGTTGTAATGAGAGAGAAGTTGTAATAAATTACACAGGACTTCATTTGCAGTGCATCGTCGTTGTGTTCACAAAACAAATGACAAACCGAGAGGAAACTCCTCTTGGTGGGCTATCCCTTTCCAATATATCCTGATGGAAATATACATATATCTATAACCTGGATGCTGAACTGCATTACATACAACATCCGGATGCTTCCCATCGCCCTCAACTCATCATCATCATTGCGATTGACAATATGTCCTCGAAAAAGGCACGTGCATCCGCTGTGCTGTGCGAAATGTTGTTACGCTAAACAAACAGACGTGTGCTGCAAGGATTACGAACAAAAAGTCACAAATGTATCAACGTTGTTTGTGTGGCATCAATGTCGCTGAACGCTGAAGGATATTCTGCATAACGAATCATGAACGTGTATCACTAATCATTAGAAAATGAACAATAATATCCTTTGTATGTTGTTTTTTTTTTTTATGTTGTTGTGTGTTGCTGTTGAATGTTGTTTTTCTGATGTTTGTTTGTGTTGTAATTTAAGGACGAACATCAGAAAACTGTAAATGAAAAATTGTTTTTTTTTTTATTTTCCAGACATACCTACAATAATTATGGTGATGTTTATTCAAGACGAAAATACAACAAACATGTTTTTTGGTAAAAAAAAAAATTAGAACTGTCAGATATGTTGCGGTAAAATAAGGATTTGGATAATAGTGATTGGGTGAACCACAAATTCTCAAATAAGGACAGGAAAATAACTGAAGAGATTTTTATGATTGGAATTGGTAGATTCCTTTCCTACCTATCCCTGGTAGATTCTTGAGTTCTATTGGTTAAATTTAAAAAAATAAATATGTCACCTGACAAAAGAAACTAGTGAGTATGTATTTATATTACCTCTTTCCGGATGTTATTTTAGGATTAGGGTTCGCTATTTCTCATTATTAAAAATTTGGATACCAATGATCTACTTCTTAGGTAACTTTTATGTTATTAAAATTTTACATAGTTTTAAGGCGTTCTGGCTGAAAGCTAACCAACAGAAATGAAGATGTGTCCAACTTTAGTAGACCATTACTCATTATTATTAAAAAAAAAATCCAATTTGTATGCAGAGCCAATTTGTTTACTGGACCTCGAAACACTACTATAAACAATGTATCTAGAAAGTGTTTATTCTATCCATAAGTCATCATAGCTTAGCAAAAAAGGGAACAAGAAAAATGATGGTGAAATATTGGTTTCATTTTTACGATGGCATAAAACTGAGCTGTGATGGTCATTTGAGTGGAGTTGCCTTCAATTTTTATAAGTGCGGGTAGAGTTATTAAAATGTTGACGGTTTAACGAGCGAATAGCCGAAACCAAAAACAAGAATAAAGAGAGAAAAATAAAACAACGCGAGAAAAATATTATGGTTTATGTATACAAACATTAATATTCTAGCAAACCAAATGCTTATTAGTATATCCTTTTCCTATATTATACTCGTATAGCATGGGTGGGTAGTTCGTCATAATAAATAATATGCTTTAACTCTCGTGCGATGTTGAAATTGAATGTTCTTGAACAAAAAAAAAAAAAATAAATAAGGGAAGCTCCATAACTTAATATACTGCACGGAGTTTGACTGTTTATGGTACTCGTAAAATATTTTATGGATATCTTTAAAGGATAATAAAGAATTTATGATAGGATTTTGCATTAGCCTCATATTGTTTACCTGAGAAAAATTAATGTATATTTTCACTAAATAAAAAAGTTTATATATTTTTGTATTATATTAGCTGTTATTTTGTGTTTGTACGTCAATTAATTTCATTCTTTACACCACGTTATAGGTTTGTGTTAGAATATTATTTTTATTTAATTTCACTTTCTAGTTTATGAGAATATCACTGCTAGGAATGTGATAAAAGATGACCAAGCTGAAAAAAGCAAGAAATGACCATTTAGTTTCTGAAAAATTTACTTCTAAAGGGATTTCTTTTCTGTTTTACTAGTACTTGGCACTTAGGTATTTAATTATGATTATGAACAAAAAATGTTCTTCATCTGTTCAGAAAAAAAATGACACAGCTGAATTAGTTTAATTTTTTTTATAAAACGTTTTGAGAGTTTCTAATAATTTCTTAAAATTTATCTAACACACGTTAGAACCTTGTAAGTTCCAAATTTTCAAAATTAAAATTAACTTTTGTTGAGTTCCGTATCAGATTTCTGCCAACTGAAGATATAAATAAAATCTTGTAAGACCAAGTTTTTAGGGCCGGCCCGGATACCAGAAAAGTCTTGGTTTCGGTATCGGAAACCGATAGTCTCGGAAGTATCGTTTGGTATCGGCAGAAAATATAGATATTTGAATATACATAATAGCTCTAAACCATGATGTTCGAGAGATATTCGGCCTTAAAGCCCTGAAAAGGACCATGTAACTGAACATTTTGAAAAACTTTCTAACAAGCAGCAAGTCGAACTTAGACGGAAAAATAAAAAAACTCAGATAATTCACCCAAATCAATAGGTAGATATAGGTACAACTATTTTATCCAAATAGTTAAAACTATTTTCAAACAAATTTCAGAAGAGGTTGTGGTATTGGATGGATTTTACTTAAATGATTTTTTATTTTATTTTTCATTCAAACAAAAGAATTCTGAACATTTCATCCAAATCGTTAGAGCCATCAAAACAAAAAATCAGTTACAAAATTGTCTTTTAGAATAATGATTTTTGTCTTAAATCTTAGAAATACCAACTACTAGATCAAGAACATGTAACCAAGTCGTGAATTTTATTCTAGATTGCGATGCTGACCACACCAAAACCAGACGAATATGATACCGATACCACAACGAGACTTTGTTATACGAAACCAAACGAAACTGAGACCGATACCAAGACGAAACTGACATATTTTTTTATTTTGTCGATACCGAGTTGATACTTACAAGAGTATCGTTTAGTTTTGTATCGTGATCAGGCCTACAAGTTTCACACTGCCACCTTACTTCGATTTGAAACTAGGCTTCTGTGAGCAGTCAAAAAAAAAATTAACAAATTAAACCACGAAACCTGTCGATCCAAAGGGTAAGTGTGGGCTTACTACCAAAAAGATCTTCATTCTACTATATACCTTAAGCTGATGTCCGCATATTTTACATTCTCTTTTGTCGAATGCACATGCATGCTGTTCCAGAGACATCCATGGTATTTTAAATGTATAATTAATAAGCGGGCTCTTTATCGCCAATTGGGCTCCTGATACTTTTCATTTGCTCCTTCAAATTATGATTTGCTATAAATCTCCTTATAAAAATTAATATATAAAAAATTTTCTTAAATGAAAACTTTAAACTTTGAAAAACTATTGTGAATGAGCCTACTTACAATTCAATATTTGCACGTAACCACAGTCACCTCTATGCAGTAGATTCATTTTGCACCATGTTCACTTGCGAAACAAATTGTTTTTTTAAACTTTGAACAAATAAATATAAATAAATTCTGTTAAATTTTAGATCATTATTTTACCGTTAACCTGGCTCCCAAGACGAAAGAACTTTTATATGGGAAAACATATGTAAAATGTTAAATTGATAGAAAAATATAAATTTTAAACTTTTGAGTGCGGCTATTTTCGGCTCCAAGATTTTTCAAATTGGGCTCCACTATTCTTGAAAAATTTGGCAACACGTATTAATTGATTGAGAATTATTAAAAAAAAAGTTCTACCTAGACCGTATTATCCAAAGGGGGATCACAGGGGTCTAATCCCTCCATCGAAGGGTTTTCAGTAAAATTTCAGTTGTACTTAAGAAAAGTCATTTTATAAAAACGACTTAAACTTCTGTTTAAGACAATCAGTATTTGAAAATTATCCAAAACCCATTCTTTTCCAACAATCACCTGTGTCGATTTCATTCAAACCACTTGAGGCACAACGAAGTTGCAAAATATTGGGACTTTTATTTAAACCACTCTGTTTTGAAAATATTGGTTAATTTTTTGTATTCTGTTTCAGCTGTCACCTGTGTCAATTTTATTGAACTGCATAAGAAACTACGAAATTTCGAGGTTTCGAAACTTTGTCCTTCGATAATATAGACGCTTGATTAACCTCTCCTGACTTTCGAAACTTTCATCTTTTGTAAAAAATACACTTTTCTTTTTTTTAGTTATTTGAATGGATTGTGAAAGGATCTTCAATATCTTCAGATCGAACCATATTTTACGGATTGCAGCCAATTTCATTCGATCATGATAATAAACTTTCTTTTGAAAGATCCAAAAAATAAGATAAGCGATTGGATCAGAAATAAGATTCCATTTTTTATATTTCACAAGAGAACGAATGATATTTTATCGTTCTCTGAATCTTGATGGAAAATACTTGTTTCTAGTCGTCTTCAGATGAGTTTTCATATTTTTGTGCAATGACAGCACAAAGCTACTCTATACCATCTAGTAAGAGGAGCCTTTACTGGTCTGAACGGTCTCGATCGTTAATTCCTCTTCAAACAGTTTTGGAGGATACTTGAAAATTTTGCACTTCCAGAAGTCTGGTCTTAGCCTCATTTGACTTTGTTGACTTTTCCCTAAGAACGAGAGCTAACAACTTAAAAAAAAAGTCATTTCAGTATGGCTGGCTTTTTTTATTCGATCTAATCCATTAAATTTGCGTATCTAGGTGGTAAGAGATGATGAGTTTTCTGCAATTTAAAAAAAGAGTTTTGAAAGACATAAATACAATTTTCTCTGCTCCTTAAATTTTTCTATTTAATTTTGTAGGTTAAGTTATCTTCTAAAATTCTTGATTATAAATATTTCTGACATCTTGTTTCAATAAAAATTTACTGTCGAAAAACTGTCAAATTTTGTAAAAAAAAACTGGCTTTTAGCGTTTATTTCGCCTCTTGTTCGTCTGAGCAAAAAAATAATACCACAATCTTTTGAAGAGTACCTGATTTCCATATCCTACATTTTTGTTTGTTAAGATTTTATGTGAAACAAGAAATGTCTTAAATACAAATTCGTCAACACACAGTAATTTAGTCCTAAGAGGAATTTACTATT
This sequence comes from Dasysyrphus albostriatus, assembly GCA_946251815.1. Taxonomy (NCBI): domain Eukaryota; kingdom Metazoa; phylum Arthropoda; class Insecta; order Diptera; family Syrphidae; genus Dasysyrphus; species Dasysyrphus albostriatus. The sequence continues at coordinate 98,447,465 of OX276336.1, forward strand.
CGTACAGTGCTGCAAAAAAGCAACGGAACACAAGACAAGTGTCTTGTTGCGTTAGATGGGGTTTCAATCTCTTATCGTTTAGGAAAGAGGGGCACTTTTATAAGAAAACACTTAAAATGCAAAAAAAAAAATGTTAAAAAATCGAGACAGCTTACAACTATGTTTTATAGCATTTTTAAAAGCTTGAAGTATGTTCTTTAATTATAACTTTCAAACGAGTTAAAAAAACACGTTTAATTTAATTCAGAAGTAGTTTTTGCAATTTTCAACAATTTTGTTCAAAAATTTCTGACAAAAATAACTTATTTGAAAACATAATTAAAGAATAAACTTCTATAGCTTTCAATCGAGGTATTAAACATTGCAGTAAGCTTTTCCGTTGTTTTTTAATTTTATTTGGAATTTTAAGTATTTTTTTTTTATGAAAAGGCTCCTCCTCTCTAAACGGTAAGAAAACACTTGTCGTGTGTCCATTATTTTATTTACAGCACACCGTACGAATTGAAAAATCACCTTAGGAATTAATTGCTGTAGGTATGTTGGCAACTTTATTACCCTACTTTTAAGACAATATTTGTTTCACATAAAATCTGAATCAGGTACTCTTCAAAAAACTATTTAATCTTTTTTTTTGCTCAGACGATCAAGAGGCGAGATAAACACTTAAACCCTTTTTTACAAACAAAATTTGGCAGTTTTTCGACAATAACTTTTCATTGAAAGGAGATGTCAAATATTTGTTGACCTAAAATTTTAGAAATTATCCTAACCTTCAAAATCAAACAAACATATTTACTTTAAGTCTAAAAAGAGCCGAGAAAATTGCATTAATGTATTATTCAACATACTTTTTTTCAAAATAGCAGACAACGCAACGTCTCCTACCAGCCAGACTGCATGTACGCAAATCTAAATAGTATATAAGAGCGAACATTATAAAAAAAGTCAACTATACTAAAATGCCTTCTCGAAAGCGTTGCCAGCTCTTAGACTATAAAATTTCAGTTTAATAACCTTTCTGTTTATTCCTTTTTATAAGAAAATTTTACTTCAACCATTGATTTTGAAACACCCTTTAAAAAAATTTTCTTAAAAATTATTTTCTTGTAGCTTAAGAAGTTTCTATTAAGTAGAAAAAAAGGTATGCGTTTGGAAGTTATGACTTTTGTAGCGAAAAAAGTCCCTAATGTACAATTATTTACTTACAGTTCTAAACTATCTGAAAAAATATATCCTAAATATTCAGGTTGAAAGTTGCAACTGTTAGTTTAAATACTGATGGGTACATTTCGGGCGTTTGAATTTTTTTTAATTTTTTATATTCAGAATGGGTATCGTGGATCTTGTAAAGGATTTAAATGGAAGTAATTTTTGTTCTGGGACATTGAATATTGAGACCCCGCGGTCTTAGGTAAAAAATTACAGTTCGAAAAAGTGGTCGCAAAACCATTTAAATTTTCTTCCACATGTGGTCAAAGTTAAAGTGATTTTTTTGCTTTTGAAAATAGAATAAAAAACTGCTCCTTAAAATATCATAAAATAAATTTCTACCTTAAACCTTTATGAAAGCCCCCAAAAACTTTATTGCTTTTCTAGCCGTTTTCGATAATTTTTTCTTAATTTGCTCAAATTGGCCCAATAATATTATACAGTGAACTTAGATTGATATACAATCAATACAAAAGAGTAAAAAATCCAAAATAAAACATAATAAGTAATTATGACCACATATCGACGCAAATTTAAATGGTTTTTGTGTCTACTTTTTAGAATTGTGGCCGCGGGGTCTCAAAATCAAATTTTGGAAAATATCCCAGGACAAAAATTACTGCTTTCTAAAGATTCCGACACCCCTTGGGTACATAGTACATTATTTTACTGTCAATATTATATATTGATGACTGTTATTTTCAACATGATGACATCAACCACAATTTGTAATAAGTCAACCATTTTTAAATGCATTTTGTTTTTTTTTTTGCCAGCGAATTTAAATAAAAACTTACTTACCTTACAAATTCGACGAATATAGGGTTCACTTAATGTTGATCACCCCATCACAACAGAAAACTGCAACAAAATAGATACCCTATAGTTTGGCAGGTAGTGTTTTAGTTTTCGAAGTAATTACTGATACATTTTGATGGTTATACTCTTGGGAGCTCTCGGTCAATAAATAAAATTATAGGCTATAAGAGTAATGTACTCATCAAATAAGAGGGCACAAAAAAGGACAATTTTTTTGTATGTATTGGTTTATTTTAACTTTGGTAAATATTAACAGTCAAACTTTCTGTGAAAAAGGAACCAATTTTTGTCTACCAATTGTAAACATTATAAAGAATGGTGACCCAAGTAAAAAAAAGGAGTAGGATAACTCCTTACGCATACACTTTTTGTCTTCAGTTTTTATAGAGCAATAGTAAATTGGGTGGCTCATTTCATGGGTTCAGAAGATTTCAATTATCTTTTTGAGTCATTTTTCGCACCGATGTTAAGGGCATCTTAAGTCGCTAGACAGGTGCCAATGTCATCAGCATTCTTAGATTCCTATATAAGCGAGAAAATTGCTTCTCTCACCTAAGCGAAGTGTTTATTCTCCTTAAAGTTACTTACTATTCAAAAGATATCACAAGTAGACTCAAAATTAAAACCGTTCTACGCCAAAAGTTTGATTGTAAACATTTGGCTGCTTAACGTTAATTAACGTGTTATTGCCCAAAATTTTAGCTTTTTAAATGCTTATTTGTTCCCCAAAAACTTATTTAGTATCTTAATTTTTTATTAACAATTTAAGTTTAATAAAAGTGCATTCCCATAATAGGCTCAGAAAAAGGCCAGGGAAAAAAACGGATGTTCGAATATTTTTTTTTAAATTCCATACTTATAAAATTTGTAGCTCTAAGGGTTTATTTGGAATTAAAATTTTGGCTTGCTAAAAAGTTAGCTAAAAATTAAGCCTTAAAAATCTAAAAAAAAATCAAAAATGCATTTTTAAGGCTAGCAAGCTAACAACAAATTGAAAAATGATTTCTCTAAGATAATGGAAGTATTTGAAGGATTGAAATAGATTTTCGAAGATTTTTTGAATAGAAAATGCTACTTTATAATACATATAATAAAACCTATTAAATATATTGCTAGCTGATGCCCGCGACGCACGTCCGCACGTTTAAATGTTAAAAGATCAAATTTTGCATTATGAAAGTAAAATATGAAGGTGATATTCCAAAAATTAAATTAAAGTTGTATCACTTACTTTGTAATACCCCAAAGGATAATATTTGATATGAGGATGAATAATCAAGACTGGTGTTTTTGAGGGGGGGGGGGGGGATTGGTAAAGGGTGGGTTTATTACCAAAAAACCAGAAACACAAATGGTATCATCATGAAACAATGTAAAATGTATGTATCCGACTGATATAAAAATCACAGCATTGGAGATATTGTGAATTTTACTATTCTAAGGGAATTCGTTTAAATTCAGAGACTTAGAATGTCAAATGCCCGTGCTCAGGCTTTTTATAATAATTGAATTTGAAGAATATTTGAAAAGAAGATTCTTTTTTTTAACTGCAGCTTTTTATCTTTTAATTTAGTACAGGTAAGAAAGTACAGAAATTCCTTCAAAACAAACAAAAACTTTGGACCCATCATAAAAGTTAGTGAAAACGTTTCATGTAGGTATCATGAGAACGACTAATCAAAATAGTCTTTAAAAATATTTCACATGGAAAGGTTTTTTTAGGGGAAAAGGGGGGAAGTTGGGTGTATTAGACAGAAAAATTAACCTTGGGTGTATTAAACAGAAAAATTAACATTGGAAAAACCTAAGCATATGACACATGTTTTAGAGGTTGTTTTAAAAGCTGAATTATATGACACTAAGATCAAGTCGTTACCACCTCCTTAAAAAAAGTTATCATCAATTTTATGTAAGGATGACTTTCAGTGAACTTGATATTTTTTTATATAGAGCATTGCAATTTTTCACATTTTTCTTAAGTTTTTTTTTTTTTTAATTTAAGTAACAAAAATTTTTTTCTTAAATTTTTTGAATGACGCATTTCGATGGCAAATTTTGTTTTCTACAAAAAAGAATTTTCGGCATTATCTCGAAATTTTTCTTCGTTTTTGAGTTATTTGCATAAAAGCAAAAAGGGTGCTTCTGCACCCTACTCTCAAAATTGCATTTTCCATTTGAATACCACTTTAGCACTCTTTTATGGCCCTTTAAATGCATAAAGACCCCTTAAACGTCTTAGTTCCTTAGTGGCCTATTTTTAGGCTATATTCAATAGCCTACATAGGTGTATGGCAAAACTAACATTCCTTGTACCTAGTACCAAGTCTAATACACATCCAACCAGCCGTTCCGTCTGTAGGACTAGAAGAATTTAACAAGAGCCAGAAAACATAGTTGCGAAATTAACTACATTTTAAATTTTCGCTATAATAGTAACGTCATATTTGAAAAAAATTTTCAGATCAAATATTTTAAGGAATAAGAAATTTGTGAAACTGTACCGAAAAGGGGTTTCGGGCTAAAACTGCGAAAAATTAAAAGAAATGGTAAAGTTTTAATGGAATTATCTCTGGCAATTTTAAATACAAATGTGTTTTTGAACATGTTAAGCCTTTAGTCTGTACTTTTTTTGTCTGTGCTTTTCTTGGCTTAAAAAAATTAAGAAAACTTTTTTGATTTTTGCACATTGGTTTTTGTTAAATTTTCCTGCTGAATTTTTTCATAAAATTTTTTAAAGTATCATTTTCGATAGAAAATTTAATTTCGAAGAAAAGTTTAAGTTTAAAAATTGTCAAATTTGGCTTAGTTTCCGAGTGGTACTATAAATATATTGAAAAGTGGGAGGTCTCTCCAAAGCTCGTGGGCGAAAAAAGCATTTTCGCATTTTGGTTTTAAGCATACCTATGGACAAAAGAAACATATTCAATAAAAGTTTATATTAAGAAAATCGATTAAGAAAAAATGACGCATCTAGCTACTAAAAAATATTTTTTAATAATTAAAGTGCAGAATTTGTTAATTCATATCTTGAAAATAGCAGTGTTCAAATTGGCGTTAATTTGGTGAAAAAGTAAAATTTCTTATGACGTCAACCTGTCATGGCTACTCTAATTATCCTTCCGATAATCGCGCATTGGTCTGTCAGACCGAGAATTCAATTTTTCACGATTTTTAAAAAAAGGGTTCATCTTGCTGCAATCTGCTTCATTGTAGCTTCCTCATTTGTTTCAATCTTCAATTTAGCAAGATTTTAGGCTTCGTGCGGGGAGAGCTTGTGTGGGTACTTGGCATCAATCGGTCTGTCAGACCCACGCGGGTATACGTGTAATAATTTTGGGCAGGTACAAGTGTCTACGGAGCGCCATCTGGAGGCATGTTTTTTTTGTTTTTTTGCTTCTTCATTTCAATATACCTTCTACGCTGGAAAGTTTTTTTTTGTTTTTAAAAGAGGAATGAAGATTTTTTCCAAGTTTCTTAAAACATGTCAAAAAAATTCAAATTCAAATAGACATTCTATACAAATTGATTTTTTTTTTTTTCCATAAACACAGTTCATTCAACTAGTTTAAATTATTTTAACTAGTATTTTCGAAATGAGAAATAAAATACCGCTTTTAGAGTTTCGGTCTAAAGGACCCCACGCGAGTATAAAGCGTTATATTATTTGACATTATTAAAGTGCTGAAAGCCTATACTACACAATTTTCTCTGTGCTACTTGCAGAATTACCTTTTGTAAAGCTCGTGCAGATTGTAGGTTTAACGCCATGTGGTTCATTCCCGAGAAACACTCCATTTGCTTAACAGTGAAAAAAAGTTGCGGTCTCATGTGATTTTCAAGGAAAGGGACCCAACCCACATATTTTCAATGAAATTACAAAAGTGAATTAACATAAAAAAGCCGCTTTCCTTCCCGTACTATTTCCGGTTTCTTAAATATTTAAATCCCTTATTGCAATGATCTCGATGCCCTAAACTTCTTCATTTATGAAGTCCCATGGGCAGCTGGATGCTGGTTCCTCATGAAGCAACAAAATCCAACTCTCTGGAACTCGAGTTACGAAGGTGACTACATTGTTTGATCTCCCTCCCCAAAAAGTCAGTTAGAGTGCAAGGCACGTTGGGAGCGAGCATTCTGGCAGCGTGTACCTACCGTTGTAGTATTCAAGGCTAGCAAGTGTAAGATTGTACAGCATTTATTATGGCCTCTGATAAGACCGAGATTATCTCACACACATTGGTATTCCGAGGCGATGTTTGTTGCGCTCGATTTCTTGGATTCTGCCGGCGCGTCTGCATCTGCAGTAACCACGATGGGGAATGAGACTGCAACGCATATCGATTTTGATTTGGCCCGCGATTAAACGGAAAGTATATTATAGAAATCGGCGTCCAACTGTGATCAGACTTAAGGCCAAGACGACGCGATGCGGCTCGGTGCGGTGCGGTGTTGTGCAATGGCTGAACGCTAGGCATTTGATAGTTTGCTTTGGGATGTCAATAGGTTGCTTCGTAGGCATCGACTTGGGATTCGACATAGCGACCGGCAAACATTTGCACAATGTACAGATCCATGTTATGATTTCGCGAACAGATCTCTTCATGTTAAGCTGTGTGCTCACAGTGGGAGCCTTGGATATCAATGAATGGTTGAAACAGCCGTCCGTCTGTTCCAATCCAGTATAGTGGCAGTGGTGGAGCTGCGCCGCCGCCACGCTGCAAGCCGCCTCTTGCAAGTCGCAACCAGCATGTTACAACAGCCTCTATGATCCGACTGCGTGCAAATTCATTGAACATCTTGTGTTTCCTCTGACTCTGAAGTTGTACCAGTTTATCGCTGTGAACAAACGATTCAACAACAACACACATCCTGATCGAGAGTGAGCCAGTTACTGATGATAGTCCTCTTGTACAATCCGAATGAACTATTGGAAAAAAGAAGTCAAGTATAATAACTCATCAAGGTATATTTCTCGAATAGTTATAATAAAGAGTTAGGGAAAACGTTACTTGTTTGTGTTAATATTTTTTTAATTTTAAGCCAGGTTTATGGAACTGCATAGGCTTCCTAATGTCTTTTGTTTTAAGAAATCAATAAGGTTTAGTTGTGCAAATAACTCCTATGCAAATTTTTATTTTTGTTAAATAGAATGTCAATTAAAATTGAATATTATTTGGTTTGTGAAATTTAATAATTCGCGCGAATAAAAATGGAGCGCCTTAGCAACCTCCCTGCTTGGGCTCACTATATAATTTGGGGTCGGTTCGAGGTTGGGTGTATGGTCTTATTGCCATTTCAAAACGGTTGTTGTGCTCTTCTAGCACTGCACCATTAAAATCTGCACCTACATATTGAACTAAAATTGGTTTGTCAAGAGTACAAAAAGTACATAAATATATATACAACATAAAAGTACATAAATAGTTAATATCATTCTTGATTGTTGATTCCATTGTTGGTAATCAAAAACACTCCGCTTGTTATCGTTTAAATCAGACCAGTTGCCAGTAATGGTGCTTTTGAAACGTTGCTTCTGCCTATTCAAAATTATTACAAAAATCACAACCCACCGAGAGATTAAGTTGTTTTAAGTGGTCACAATTAAGGCTGTGGACATTTGCCACCACTTCACCTATGTGTTTGAAATTTGGAAAAAGATAATGCCATTTCATTGGTCAGAAGAGGTCAAATAGTTCTAGGAATTGGTTAGCCCTAGATAACTTCTAATCAAGGCTTTAAGTTTTTCAAGGTCACGCAAACTCGCACGTGAATTTTGGCACCTCATTTTTGGGCAATTTAAAAAAAACTACACACTCTGAAAGATCTCTAGATCATGATAAAAGGCCAATTATTTTCAGTAATTGGTCAGCCCTATATTTTGCTATGAATTTTTGAAGTTCATTTCAGGGTTATAAAAAAAAGTTTTGGCATCTAATAGGAAATTTAATCAATGTATGCTATTTCAAAGGCCACTACACGGTCATAAGAGGTCAGCTAGTTTTTGTAATTGGTCAGCCATAAATATTTTTAAATCTTTACTGTATCGGTGTGCTAAAAATCGTTTGTGACCTTGAAAAAATTTTAATTTACTATTTTACAAAGTCTTAATTGCCTCAAAAACGGTTTTTCTTAAAAATACATCAAATAATTTATTTTAGCAAAGGCTACATTTGGATAAAAAATAGTTGTAAGTAAATTATGTTTGGAGATTAATAAGAACCAATGTGATTTATGAACTAAGAAACAAAAATCATTTGTGGATTTTTCATAGACTGGTCCTTAATCACCGGTGGTTCTAGTGCGGTAAAAGTCCCACACTACTCGGTACCAATTCTTAACGTCTAACTTTTTGAAGATTTATACTGGATAAAAAAATATTTGCACAAGAACTCAATTGGTATTCTATTTTTCCACCTCAAACAATTAAAGGAGTTGTTTTAGCTTATTGAAATATCGAATTTTATGCTTTTTTACATTTTTTCTCTCATAATTTCCATATCTCTACACACAATTTTTTGAATTCAAGAGCAAGTACCTACCTGTGACCCAGGCTTTATTCTATTATCTTATGGATAGTGCTATAAGACCAATTATTGCCAAATTTTTAAAAAAATAACGAGGTCTTTTCAAAAATACATATTAGCTGGATTTCATTGATATGAACATGATCTGATCTGGATACATTTTTAACACGATAAAAACATCTCGAGAAGTCTAGCACCACCACGCAACACCAACTGGTTCTACAAAACAACCAAACAACTGGCATCTGGTTATAGGACCGGCACACAAGCTCTTCGAAACAGTAAAGGGAACCTAGTCACCAGCACAGGGAATTGTAGACATGCTTGAGCACAGTATTTCCAGCAAGTGCTTGGTAGGCATTTTATAGAGGAAGCGTCAGGAGAACAAAGAAGCATGAGACCAGTCAATGAAGATCCAGTCCTAGCACCTAGTACTGAAGAGATTAAAGAAGTTTTAAAACAACAAATCCGTCGGCTCGATTGGCGAACCTGTGGAACTTTTCAAGTATGGAGGCGATGTCTTGGTATTATGCATGCACCAGCTCATCGACAAAGTGTGGAAGGAGGAAAGTATGCCCAACGACTGGTCAAATTCCTTCATATACCCGATCTACAAAAAAGGGGATCCTATGCCTTTCAAAGACTACAGAATCCTATCCCTTCATAATTTTGCCTAAAAGATTCTATCCAACGTACTATTTATTTGAGCGTCTTAAACCTTTCTACAACACTTTAATCGGCACGTAATAGTTTGATTTTAGGCCAAACAGATCAACGATAGACCAAATATTCACATTGAAGCAAGTTCTAGAAAAGACCAACGAATTTAAAGACACGACCCACAATCTTTTCATTGATTTCAAAGTCGCATATGATAGCATATGTCGCCAAGAAAATACATGGTGGAACGAGCAAATAGTTAACAGCTCATCTGACATGTATAGGGTTCAGGAAAGGAGAAGTGATTTCTTTGCCTGGAGCAGATAGTGCGCAAGAGAAGGCACTTTCTTTAACAGGTCTTATCAACTGTTTGGCTATGCGGACACCATCGGGAACTCCAAGCGAGATGTAATTAAAGCATTCACAGCTATTTATGAACAAACGAAACACGTTGGTCTTAAAGTGAATAAGGGCAAAACAAAGTATATGCTATCAACAAACAAAGCCTTATCTGTCCATTGCTTAGGACAAAACGTCACTGTTGGTAGCAGTAATTTCGAGGTAGTCAAGGAGTTCATCTACATTGGAACAAACATCAATTCCGCCAACGACACTTTAGTGGAAGTCTGACGAGGAATTAGCCTAGCGAACCGCTGCTACTTCGGTTTGGCCAAAGAAATGGGTTGAAAACTCCTTTCTTGAAAGACAAAGTGCACACTATACGAAATGCAAATTTTTCCAGTTCTATTCAATGGCGCTGAGTACTGGAGAGTAAGTAAAAGAGGGTAATTGGTAGGTACTGAGAAAAATTCTTCGACGTATATTTGGTCTTATGCGAAGAGGTCGAATGAAGGAGAAGATTCAATCGTGAATTGTACGAGCTGTACGAAGATGTGGATGTAGTCCAAAGAGCCAAAACACGTCGACTACACAGGACCGGCCGAATCAAGCGAATAAAGAACAACGCAAAAGAAATACATTTTTGTCATTTGTAAAAAAACCCACGTAATTCCACCTTCTCTTCGGTTCCGACACTTGTCTTCAATGATACTTCCTATGTCAGCTCACTAGAGAAAGCCAATTTGCATGCAGCACAGTTTGCTATAATTCCAACGCTGCCAGAGAGTATCATGACTACACCTGTACTTGGTAGCACTAATGATTTTATGGGACAAATCTGTTTTTGCACTTGTTCAGTTGCAAGAGTCTTAGAAGATCTTAACTGCCTGAACAGAATGGAGATGGAGCTGCAACTGGAGCCGCAACTGGAATAGCTGTCAAAATGTTGAATACACACAAATCCAATGATACGAACAGAACACGACACAGCTGCAGACGGAGCTGCAGACGCAGCTGGACAAGCTGGCCAACTTTTAACTTTTGCATGCAACATTTTTGAAGTTTCACAGTTGTGAGCACAACCAAGTGCTTACAAAGGGGCGGAAGAGAGTTTCAAACTCTTTTTAATCTCTGAAAAAGACGTAAAGTAATTTAAGCTTCTATTTCATAATTATCCATTATTTTTTTTGTTTTAATTTGTATTTTTGTGTTGAATTAAATTCGCACATCTGACTTCAAATGCCAAAATTGTCAGAAAACTGTACAACATATTGTGAGCGAGTACAAAAATCATGTACAGCATTTTGTGACAGCTATTACAGTTGCAGCTCCAGTTGCCACACCCTATTCTGGTCAGGCAGTAACGTACACAAATCCGCTGGCCCGGATAGGATCCCTCCTATTGTTCTGCAGAGGTGTTCTACAACGCTGGAAAAGCCATCACTGCGTAAGCTTTTCCATCTGTCCTTACTCTACTGGTCTCTATTCAAGTAGATGAAAAACAGCATTTGTCCAGACAGTCCCGAAAAAAGGGTAATCTTCTTCTCCCTCCAATTATCATCCAATTGCACCTACTTCCTTCATTCAAAGGTCATCAACGCTGACTAATTATCAAATCAAGAAATATCAAGAAGAACGGAAGCTTCTTAATGACCGGCAGTATGGCTTTCGTATCAATAGGTTCACCGGTGATCTGATGGTATATTTCACTGAACAGTGAAACAATTCTTTACAACATTTTGTAGAAAGTAAGTTTATTGCACTTGATATTTCAAAAGCGTTTGATAGAGTTTGACATCAAGCTCTCCTATTGAAAAGGCGTGAATTTGCTATTGATGAATCTCTTCTTCATTGTATTAGAAATTACCTTTCAAACCGATCAATACAAGTTGTATTATAGACGGTTTCAAGTCAGATATTCATAAAATAAATGCTGTTGTGCCCCAGGGCTCCATTTTGTCTCCTACCCTCATTCTCATTTTTATTAAAGATCTCTTATCTGAAACTTCTAATCTATTATATGAGGATAGTAAACTCTGTTTTTTATATTCGTTTCTTGATCAACATATCCCTGCACTTCAGATGTGAAACTTGAACGGCAGCGTATGATAAGCTCATTAAATTCTGATCTTGACAAAATTGTTCAGTGGGGAGCTAAAAACTGTAGAATTTAATGCTTCTAAAACCCAATGCTGTCTGATGTTATTAAAGCCAAACCCACCCCCTATGCCGCTATCCATGAGCGGTACTTACATCGAAGAAACTGAACAGCTTTTAGTTTTGGGTATGTGCATCACAGATCACCTTCTGTGGAATGATCACATATTCAACGTCGCCAAAAACGCTGCAAAGTGGCTAGGTTTTCTTCAAAGATGCAAGAAATGTGTTCGCTTGGCTGTAATCTACAAAGCCTTCATTCGTCCAAAGCTTCAAAACAATTCTCACATTTGGGCTGATGCTCCCACTTCTCTTGAACATCGACGCAATGTTTCATGCCTCACCTTATTTTATCGCTATTTTTATAAACAGTGCTCTAGCAAAATGGAAGGTTGCTTTTCTCCCCATAAACAATTCCACGGTAATGCTCGCATTGCGTGGAATGCTTATTAGTTTACCCTTGAGCCCAATTTCAGACGTACTGTTAAGTACAGAGATTCTTTTTTAGCCGAACTACACGAATGTGGAACTCTTTACCGGGCTCTATTTTTCTGTCTCATTTGATACTCAGAATTTCAAAACCAATGTACATCGGTATCTCCTTTTAAATCCTTCCTAACGCTCGCACTGTGTTCAATCATCTTAATGGTAGTCACAACCCCTTTAGTGTACGCGTAATATAAAAAAAAAACAAAAAACGCTTCAGCTAAGAAAATCTTCGAGTCCCAGCCCCCAGGTTTTAGAAGACCAGAAGACCGAACTTCCACTAAAGGGACCAGGCGGTAACAGAAACAAGAGCGCTTGGCGAATGGGATCGCAAATAATGGAAGACCACAATATCCCAGGCAGAGACCCTCGATGGATCGGGAGGTGAGTTAGTAATAAAAGTGAAAAATAAAGTTGGGGAACTAACGTGGGCATACAAACATTTTTTTGTACTAAGAAAAATAAAGTGGTTTAGGTATTTTGTGAAATAAATATGTAAGTGGAGATTTAAAATAAATTTTAGTAACAAATCTGAGAAAATATTACAGCAGGTATATTCAATATCCTATAGTGTCTCCGCGTTGAAAGTTTTCAAAAGTTTTCGTTTTGTGTGGGAAATACTAATAAATTTCGATGATAGACCTCGGGTTCTTGATTGATAAAAAACATGTTTCAGGCGTTAAATCGGGTTAAATTTCGAAGCATGGAGTAGCACCAAGGAAACTAGGTCTAACAAGTCTATATTTCGAATGTAAACCGTAACCGTTAATTCTTAGTTTGTACTCACCAACAACTCAATCTTCATACCAAAAATAAAGTTTCAAAATTTTTATTCAATTAATAAGTTCATTGAGTCACCAAAATTTAACAACAGTTGTGTTATAATTTTTATTGAGAAAAATACAGAAGCAAAGAAATCCATGCATTTCAATGTACTTTTATTGATCTGATTGTTCGACAAGGTTTCAATTTTTATTTAACGAGAGAATTGTTTGCTTTTCCATTTCCTATCAATGGTTCATCTTCAACCAATGGAAACAAACAAAATACATCAATATACCTAGCTATATAGGTAGCCTTACTTGTAACTTATAATGCAGTCATTGCATATTATAGAGGAGCATCCTAAATAATATTATGTCCATTGACTATTGAAGTTACGTATATACCATCTACCATCACCATTTACCTTATACTTTTTGTTTTTGACTGAGATTCAGAATCATCGTCTGCTAATATCAGTGGCGCCATCTAGACCTCTCGCCCAATGTGACATCGTCACGAAAAACAATAGAGAACTGCATTCACGTGATGATGTCTCAACATTTATGCTTAACCCAGGTTCTTCGTATTAGTTTTGGTATACGAATGAATTTGACTGCACTGCACAATGCACAGCTATAACGACTCTATGGCATTTTTTCTTTTGTTTTTTGTTTGCATTATTGAGGCGATGACGGAGCAATTTCAAAACGAATTATCCAGCACTACAATCCTTTTGAGGTCTCGACGAAGGTGAAATCACTTTAATCTGGTTAATTTGCTGCAAAAAAGCAAACTGAAGGTTAAACCATATAAGAAACAAAAACAGACAAGAAAGGAAGTGACAGTTAATGGCGGCAAGGCAATATTGTAACTCTTCAAGAAAATTGGTATACGGAAACTCTGTTGCCCAGGGATGGTATAGAGGAAATGAAGACAAAAAAAGAAGCAGCTCTAAAAAACCTTTCTGTTTGAAAAGTAATTTATGTAAAAGTGAAGTGAAATAAGCACATTTTATAAACAAAATAACATAAAAGATACTAACTTCTGTTTTGATCAATATCCAGAAACAGATTGGCAAAGTCGGTTCAGTTCCAGATTTTTTGTCAACACTTTTGTTGTAAGTTTCTTTCTTTCATATTTTAAAATATAAACGTACTCATTTCTATTAAAATAACAAAAAAAATCTACCCCGAATATAAAAAAGGTGTGAAAAAAGCAATCCCCGAGCAGCATCATCATCATTCAAAATATCTGATGGCCTTCCACCACCAAAAAAAAAAAAAAACTGATATGTTGTATGCCAAATTGTGATAAGATAACAAGCTGGAAAATTGAAATGAACATCATAGCCACACACCGCGTCGCCGAAAGGAATCTGATTAGAGTTAATTTGGTTATCTGCCCTTAAACAGTCCCTGTTTGGTGCGGTACTTCATTTCTTTGCCACCCCAAAATAGAGCGAGGAAAAATAAAAATAAAAATATTCATATAAATAAACATTATATTGGCATCGCTATTCCCATTACCACATCTCCTGTGATCCTTTGTGATGATAATAATTCACCCTACTTTATTCCAAAGTGAAGTCTTGATAGATGTAGGTACGAGTGTATGAGAAGCGTAATTGCATATTTTCATTACCAACACTCGCATCAGGGGTGTTGCAATTGTAGCCAAGGGTGATAATGCTAATGCCTACAACGTGTTCACTATACAGTGTACCTAAATATTAACACAAACACAACACAGCATCCCTTCTTCTTCTGTTGTTGTTCTTTTTTTTTTTGTAACAAAATCTGATTTCGTATTCAGGAGGTATTTGGGATAAATGTCATCATAGCCATCTAAAAGGGAAACAATTGGTTAACGTTTCAATTTTCCGAAGCAAGAAGTTTTAATTTAATTATCTATTCCTGGGAGGTATTTTGGATTGTCGGTCGGTTGCTGATATGGAATGAGAAAATCAAGGGTTGATCTTGAGGGCTTATATTTCTGATTTTAATGAGTTTTGGATTAATCTTGTATTTGTCCTAAGAAGTTTATAATTCAAATTGGTCAGTTATACATACTTAATAGAAAAGTTTAATTATTAAGGTGGAGGAAGAGACCCACTGAAGTGGACATGGCTGAGCAGACATTGGTTTTTATTTTGGGTCAAACATTTTAAGCCCAAATCAATTTCTATTTTTAAAATGTTTAAATGTTGTTATTGTATTTTGAAACTCAGCCTTAAGTTATACTTTCAAAGAGTTCTTACCAAAAATCTATTCTGTTGAAAAGATCAGAATAATTATTATATTTTGTGAGTGACGGAGGAATCGGGCTGGTGGGTACCTGAAACCAATAAATTTTGTGACTTGACATTGGAAGTTATTGTGATTGGTCCGGTTTGTTAAATTGCAAACTTTGACATATCTCCATATGAGCTCCTTCAAAACGGAATTCATCATTTTTAGAGCGATAATCTGTGTTTGTATGTATATTCACCCGTGTTTTCGTTCGTCACGTTTCTTCGCTGACCATAATCTCAAGAACGACTAAGGATATCGACTTTTGAAAGAGTTTATTTCAAAGATAAGTGATAATTGCAGAAAGTGCTTTCAACGGAATGGAATAAGCGGCTTTCTTACTACATAAAGCATTAAAAAAACATAAATTGTTAAATTTCATTAACTTAAAATATCTCGAAAATAAATGATATTTATGCTTCGAGATTATTTCATTGTTTAAACTGGTTTTGTACAAAAAATTAATAAAAAGTTTTTTTTTTTAATGAAAAACCTAAAAACAATCATACAATGTGTATAGCAAAATTTCAAAACATATTTTTGTATGTAAATTTATGCTTTGTTAATAGTAAGTACATTTATGCCTATACAAAATTATTGAAATTTCTTCTTAAGTGGTAGGTTTCGCTTTAGAATTTCAGCCAAAAGTTAGTTTTTTTTAAAGCATTTACGCACTTTTCTAATTGAAGAAGTGGAAAGAACTGAATTCAAATGTTACTTCAAAATAAAATAACATATAATACCTCAAATAAAAAAATAGAGCCTCTACTTGTGCTCAGAAGTGGGAGTATTTCTATGTATTTCTATTGTGAACTTTGAAATTGTCAATATTGCTGTGGACCACACGTATTTGGTTATTATATTGGTATCTTCTTTGCACGGTTACTGGTTTTGCCCTATGGGAGAACCTCTCACCTTGTTGTTTAAATTTAATAATGCCGGAATAACACGAGTGACATGTTGCAGCCGTTTTCGTCATAAAATCGGCAAGTGCAACAGGTGTATATTTTGGGTACATTATAGTTGCACCATGTAAATATTGTGCTGAAACGGTTGTAAATTATAACAAAATGCAAGACAAAATAATCAAGTCCATTACTTTAATGTTATTTTTTAATTGAAAAAACTTTTTGTCTCTGCTAAGATTCGAGTCTATAAACTAATAAGTGTTCGTATTTGCTCTTCTGGACACTCTCTATTCATAGATGCATATTTTATTTATCAACTTAACTGGTATAAGAATGTACAATACTCGTATGTGTATTGAGTAGGAAAAGTATCTTAACTTATTAGGAAATATTTGATAAAATTATCAATGTTTAGGTTAGTTTTTGAATAGAAGAATAGTTACCTAAATATTGAAATACAATAGCTGAGATTTCTTGTGGTGATATTGTGACTATATCACCTCATCTCTTCTCTGACTATCTACTTTTCTCGTTAATATTTTCTGCAGGTGGGTTCCTGTTTAATTAGCTAGTGATGGATAGGTTTAAGTTCATACGTCACTTATGGACATTTTTCAAATATTTTAAATTAATGAGTAGATTAAAATATTTCAGGATTTGAGGACTTTGATTTCTGGACTTTGAATATGGTAAAACCTGAGAACAAACGCATACAAAATTCTGGGACATAAGAATAGGAAATGGAGGAAATTATTTCTTTTTTCTTTGGCTTATACATGTGTCTACAAAAAAGTTAGTTAGTAAATCTAAACATTTAAATACAAAAATTAATTAAAAGAATACGATTTGTTATTATTTTATATACATATTATAACAATATAATAAGCGCGTGTGCGCTGGATCCAATGAATATGCAAAGGATAACTAGTAATCTAGTAATATTGACGAAGCAGTTAATAACTTTAACAGCATACTTAATAATCGCATAAATAAAACTATCCCTAAAAAAATAATAAAAAATACGAACTTTTGTTATGCATGGTATACGAAAGAGTTGAGGTCACTACGAAATAGAAGAAATAAAGCATGGAAAATATATTTAAAGACCCTATCTTCAATTGACCACAACTCTTACATTACCTTTTTCGAAGAATTTAAATCTCTTTCAAAGTCGCTATACACTAATCATGTATACGAAATGGGAAGATCTCTTAAAGAAAACCCTAAAGCATTTTGGGAGTTTGTCAATTCGAAGAAAAATTCGGATGGTTACCCCGCAAATTTCAAATATGAGAATTGTGTATTGAAAGAAACTATTGATATATGCAACGCCTTCGCAAACAATTTTCGTAACTCTTTTGTGGACACAGCCCTTGATATTGATGAAGATTATTTCAGAAATTTACATTCTTATGCGCAAACGAGTTGTAACAATTTCGCTGTGCAGCAGAGTACTGTTTTAGACCTTCTCTCATCGTTAAATGATGATTTCTCATCTGGACCAGATAGAATTCCCCCAATATTATTGAAACAGTGTAGACATATACTGGCTGAGCCTCTTCAATTTTTATTTGAGTTTTCTATTAAATCAGGGAAATTTCCCTGTTTATGGAAAACTTCTTTTCTAACTCCAGTTTTTAAAAAAGGTTTATCACCAACTGATATTTCGAACTATAGACCTATATCCAAACTGTCATGTATTTCAAAGCTATTTGAACAAGTTGTGTGTGAGACTTTAGCATTCCATACCAAGAATATAATATGTGAACAACAGCATGGGTTTGTGAGAAGAAAATCAACAGTAACAAACCTCCTTACATTCTTGCATAAATGTTCTAACGCATTAGAAAATGGATGTGAAATGGATTGTATATATACTGATTTTTCTAAAGCGTTCGACCAACTTACTCACAACATTATTATCTTCAAACTAAAATCTTTAGGGTTTCCAACATTTTTTATCACCTGGGTAAAATCATACCTTGAAAATAGATCGTACCAGGTGAAATTTAGAAACTGCCTTTCAAACTCATTCAAGGCTCACTCCGGTGTGCCCCAGGGAAGTCATCTAGGCCCATTTCTATTTATTCTTGCTATTAATGATGTTGTCTCAAGTATACGTTCAAGTGATATTCTTATATTCGCTGATGACATGAACATTTTTAAGACAATAAAAGCTAACCATGACCATATTCTTTTGCAAGCCGATATTGATAGTTTCGCTACTTGGTGTGATAAAAACGGTCTTTCTCTTAACCCTGCCAAATGTCAAACAATTACTTTCTCTAAAAAGCGACTTGCAAATGCTTTTAATTATTCTATTTCACAACACAAACTCTGTCGAGTCTTTAGTTTCAAGGACTTGGGTGTTAACTTCAGCTCAAATTTAGAATTCACTGAACACATTAACTTCATTGTTAATAAAGCAAGCTCTATGCTTGGGTTTATAAAACGTTGGGCAAAGGAATTTGACGATCCGTACGTTACGCTTTCCTTATACAATTGTTATGTACGACCTCATCTAGAGTACGCGTCTCAAGTATGGTCTCCCTTTTATGAAATTCATAAAAATCGTATTTAATCGATACAACATAAATTCATTCGCTTTGCTCTGAAAGGTCTTCCTTGGGCAGATCCATTCAACCTTCCACCATATGAACATTGGATCCAGCTACCTTATATCAAAGGCGGGTGAATAATGATCTAATTTTTCTTCATCAACTTCTAAATGGTCAAATCGATGCTCCTGATTTGTTGGCCTGTATTGGCATAAACTTCCGTGGAGGATCTCACCATCTGCGAAGATTTGAACTTTTGAATGTAAATTTCAATAGAACTAATTACGGTATACATGAGCCTCTTAACCGTATGTGCAAGATCTTTAATTTAAATGGCCCCTCTGTTGATTTTAACATTAGCAAGATGGGATGGGATGGGAAAATCGTTCCGAACCAGTGCTCCACTTTCGTGATTGTTTTTAACTATTTGATTATATTTAATTTAAATGTTTTATACCGTCTATTTATGTTTATTGTTTATTTGTTTAAATTTGTAATTGTATTATGTAGTTTATTCTCATGCATGTGTTAGCTCGCATTATTTTATTAACCACTAACACATGCACTTATGATGAGCCTCTGATTTTAGGTTTGCAGCTTGCTCTAAGCTCACTACAACAAAGAATCTGAAGTGTAAAAATAATAAAAAAAAAAAAAAAAACTTGAAGCAAAAGGCAATCAAGTAGCAGAATAGACTAAGAAAACTATATATTGTGAGCGTCAAAAAAGTGTATAGCTTTGAACTGCATTTTGAAAATTCTGCTGAAATAAATATATTCGATCTTTTAGTAAAAGACCTATCTTAATTTGAGTTGAATGCATTGAAATATAAAACTAAGGAACAAATATTGTATACAAAATTCAATTAAAAAATAACAAAATATACTTAATTTTAAGGCGTCAAAAGAAAGTGTTCACTATTCAAAAAAAGCAAAAACGTTTTTCGTCTGCTTCTCTTTAGCCCTTAAAACAATATCTATGCGTCACTTTGTTTTTTGTTACTCTTCAATTTAAATTGAATATTGTGTCTCTTTGCTAAAAATTTTCCTCTTTTGGATCTACTTACCCAGATAATCTCACAAATTCTCGATGTAGTCTAGGTCAAGGGATTGTGCAAGGTCTTCTACCATGGAGTACCATGGAGTAGCCATTCCTTAAAAAAAATTCTATGCCTGCTTGAGGTCATTGTCTTTGTTAGAAGACCCATGAATTATTTAAGCCCAATTTCACAGCAATACGCGAAATGATTGGCTCTTAAAATATCAAGGTAATAACAAAATAAGGTCTTTTAGTAAAAGATCAAATATATTTACTTCAAAAGAGTTTCAAAAATGCAGTTCAAAGATATAAACTTTGTTTTGACACTAACAGTAGACTCGATGGAACTGTCCCCTTTGGGGAACAGGTCAAAATTCTGTTTCTTTGAAAATTCTGCATTTGATGATGTCAGACTCGGATAAATTTCTGCTTTTCAAAATTCTTTTTTTTTTCTAAAATCTTCTTTTGTGTCGTGTTGTTCTTTTTCTTGTTCATACACTAGCCAGACCACGGGCTCTATTTTTTTCTAGGTACACGAATTTAACCAAGTTCCCATATAGCACAATCGGATTAGACAAAAAAATGAGCTGAAATGCAAAACATTATATAGGGTTTTAATATCGTTAGAGGGTTCATTAGGAATCTAAACTTCCTTTGACTTCCTTGCTCCATTGCGTTAGCCACCATCTTGAATTTAACGAAAACCGGTTTTTGTGAAATAACTCGCCTATTTTCAACTTTTGACCAAAAATGATTTTAACAAAAGTTGTTAGAAATTTGTAACTATCTATAACTTTCTCAAAATCTTTTTTGTCTACGATTGATATTTTTCGACAAAATCAAAAAAATTGTATTTTGTTCTCGTTTAAAAGGCATAATAAACATTTTCAAGTAAAAAAAAGTTATATATTTATTTCGATTCATTAGGATGGCACAAGGAGTCTAATTTTTTTTTATTATGTTACGCGTCTAAACCTCTATCCCTGCGTGGTGGTGTGGAAAAGAGTTTTATTTTTGGTAAGATGATTTTATTTCTTATCCAAAAAAGCAGCTAACATTAAAGAATTGGGTGACCAAACACTTTAATCTTCTTTCCATTTCAAAAACAAAGAGATAAAGTGTTTTTTTTTTATAAGTCGAAAATAGACAAAAAACGAAGATAACCAAAGTTGTAGATAATAGAATTTTGAGCAGCTTTTGTTAAGTTAATTTTTGCTCAAAAGTTGAAAATAGAGTTATTTCACAAAAACCGATTTTCGTTAAATTCAAGATGGTGGCTAACGCAATGGAAACTATTTTTAGACCCTTAATGAACCCTTCTAACGATTAAAATAAATAAAACCCCTATCTAATTTTTTGCATTTAAAACTGGACTTAGGGTTGTAAAAATCTTTAAACATGAATTTAATTTCAATAAAATCCACAAAAAAAAATATGATAATTCTCTTATTCTTTGTGTTTTTCTTCTTCTTCTTTATATATATTATGTAATAGAGTTTTTTTCAAAGATCTGCAGTAGTGCAAATATTTGATCGATGGGGTTTGGTGGCAGCCCCGAATCTAAGATTTTTTCGAACCAGGGAAAAAACTTGTTTTTGGGCCCCTCCAGTTTTTGAGATTGATGGAAAAAATAGCATAGATAATTGATTGCATTTTTTGTGACCGGAAGAAAAAAATGTTTAGTTAATTTGCACTTTAGATGTTAGATTATAAATACAATAAGCAATTTCTAACAAAGACAATACACACACTTGGCCGTAGCCTGAGGGGGATCACAGGCGTTTGATCCCCTAACCAAATTTTTTTTTTTTATGGAATTTTTACCAACTCAATTTCTGCAATAGTTATCATTGTGTTCAAAACTTTCTGAATTAAGTACTATGCTAAATATTTTATATTAATTATATTAATTTTGATTGCAAATAGTAGGTAAGTAAAGGTAGGCACCTTGATGATTTCCTATGTCAGCTTAAAATCAGATTCGGGAACCGTATAAGTTCGCATATAATTTTCTCTTTGTGCCTTCTAAATCCCTCAGTTTTTTTTTGGCAAAAATGAACAAAATCTTAACGAATATAAATTTTATACAAAAAATTTTGATTTTAACAATTTAAAGTCTGAATTCTTGCTAAAGAAGACAGAATGCCATACAAAACTGGATAGACAAGATAATTGATAATGGTCTACCATGCTGTTGCCGAATAGCTTCAGTCGTTCACAATGCACGTACGGCAGAAAAGATCTTGTCGATGATATTAACGAGACTGATGCATCTGTAATTGGTGAAGTCCAGACGAAATCAATTTTATATGTGAAAACACATGTATAAAATGTTCATTAAAACGTTGAAATTTTATAACTTTGGTAGTAATTAATAATAGCAAATAAAAGAAAAAATTAAATTTTCCTACAAATGTTCTAGTAAGCTAGGACATTCGTATCAAATCTGTCAAACAATCCAGAGCCTCCTGTCCCAAATTGCACAGCAGAAGGAGCAATTTTATAAACAAAAATACAGTATTTTATTGAAGCTTTTTGGTAAGCCGTTATGGCTTGTTTTCAAATCTAGTTTTGGAAAATCATCGTCTCAAACCCAACATTTTGAAGAGAAATTTTGTTTTATATAATTTAAGTATATAAATTAGTGTCACAGAAATTGTTTATTAAAAAAACTTAATTTGTAGATAAATTATAAAAATGGACTTCTGGCTTTCCAAATAGCTACACAACATAACCTACTGTCGTTGTTCTTTAATTAATAATTTTTTTAGAAGGTTTTTTTTTTATAAAACAAACTCTATATACTACTGAAATAAATCAGCCAAGTAGAAGACTTAGCATTAAGGATTGGACTTGTTGAATTATTGATTCAAAATAGCTTTTTATGGGCTTAAGTCCAATCCTTAATGCTAAGTCTTCTACTTGCCTGATTTATTTCAGTAGTAAATATATAGAATTTGTATTATAAAAAAACCTTCTAATGCACTCAGAAAAAAATCTGGTATAACCAACCAATTTGTGGTTCATTATACCTGATTTTCAGGTTGTTATTTTTCAACTCGGTAGATCAGGTTAACGGCTTAGCCTGATACCTGATTTTAATGTCGTGTTAAATCAACGTTGGTTTTAGGTAAAGTTAACACTGCCTTAAAAAAGTAAAACTGTAAATTTTACCTGAGAATCTAGCTAATTTTACTTGTAAATCTAGTAAACTTTACATGAAGATCTAGTTAATTTAACATTATTCAATGTTAAATCAACCCTGTATCCGGTTATTATTATGTCTTGGACCCACGCTTGTGTTCCCATCTCTAACACTGCTTACCGTCCAATTCATTTGGTATTATTATGAAAGTATACAAATTTATTACTAAGTGCAGAATTTTATTTTAAAAATACTTTGTGATACTTACTTAGTTTTTAACTGGGAACCTCTCACACATGGAAAAAATACGCATTCTCTGAGCCACTTCGCTGCATAAAAAACTTGTGCCAAATATCAATAAGTTGAAACTGGCCTTGTTTGGATGGCTTGTGTTTGTATGTGCTTGTCGCGTTGAAACAACCTGGCAGAGTATTTCCTTAACTATGGCTTGTGAGTGTGTTTCAACGCTGATAGAGGGCTACTTTAACAGGATGGCAACTAGTTCGGATGATCTGTGTGTGGGTATTTTAACACTGGTGTCACTTTAAAATTAACTGGCAGATGAGGCCAGGTTAGATTCAACTGGTAAAAACTGTAAAAATAACCATATAAAATGTTACTTCAACCTGATTTGTGATAAAATAGAAATTCATAAAAAGCTGTGTTAAAAAAAACTCGATCTCAGTTAAGGTTAGCGCTATATTCTTGTCAAAATTTCTTGTTTACCAGAATGCAGTGTTTAAACAACAGTTCATTTTCTTCGATCAACTTGAATATGGTAATTAAAGCCACCAGGCAAATTTAACACTTAATATAAGGTTATTAAAATCAGGTTAATTTCTGGTATGTCTGAAACTTCATATGGGATTATGCACCTTATTAATTTAGCAGGGCCCAGGTTAATTATTCACCTGACGTTTTTCTCTGAGTGTAGAAACTATGCCTGAAACTAAATATATATTGAAATTAATATAAATTGCATATGACAAGGCCCTCACTACGTCACAGATGAGTCCAAGTGAGTAAGCCGGACGAAATGCCAATTTGTAGGACTAAAGGCCATAAAAATAATAATAATATTTTGTAATAATTTTTGTCTCTTACAAAATTTTCCCCATCCAAGCGGGGTTAAATTTTAACCCCCTCCAGTCAGTTTTTTTTTTCTTCTGATTTTGGTCCATATAATTTTTTTTTCATGGGTACGTGCATAAGGCTGCATGAGTGTGTTAGATTCTTACTACACTAAAATCACCTCCACTTCCCAGTTACAACTAAGTTGAAACTTATCTAGCAATTTATTTTTAACGAAGCTAAGTAACGTGTTGCAGGTAACTTTCCAGTGAAAGTTCCTGCTCATTCCGCGATTTTCAAGCGATGATGTACATAATAACTTTCTTGATCAAAAGTTAATTATAAGAGATTTCTTTTTCGATTTTGTATTAAAGCCACATCAGGCCTTTATTTTACCAATGTACATAAGTGCTGATTTATTACGAAGGCGTCCATTCTTTATCCAAAAATCAATTTCTTAAACACCTTCCGTTTCCGTATACGCATTATACTATAATCTTTTGTGTCTTGTGTGTTGGAAAATTTACATTTTTTTTTTGGAAATTTTATGCCGCAACACACAACAACCATCAGCATGGTTCCGCGCCAGATAACGCTTATAGAATTTTTCAACTTTTGACAAATTTTCCATTGTCTGTCGAATAATCACAAGGTGCTGCCGCTCTATCCACAAACTCTTGGGGGACATCCACACACAAGAAACACCTCGAACATATTAATAAGGAGAAAAAGAGTCCTTGATATCGGTGACATAAAATCTCCCCCTACTTCACAATATTACACATCGCACAATACAAACTCTCCGACAAGAGGGTGGTCTTGCTACTCAATGTTGACACTTTTGTATAACGTGTCTCTATTATAATGCGTGGAGCTATATGTGTTACGAGTATATGAATGGTTTTATTTATATGTTTATGTTTAGAATACATTCATTCTTACGTACACTCTACCCTCCTGCCTAAGGATTAAGTCTAAGAAAACGCAACCCTTTGCCTAGATTCACACAGAAAAAAAAAATAAATAAATTCAAGGATATTTTTCACAAAGAAAGTTTGTATAGCAACCAATCGTATATTGTCGTCGTTAGTGTTTCTTTCTCCCATAAGATCTGGAATAGAAGAAGAATAAAAAGAAGTTTTCCCAACGGCCGTCGATTCCATCGTAATAAATGATCGCATCAATAACCATTAAATGACCCTCTCTCTGATGGTCACTCAGGATAAAACTTCTTGTCGAGGGCCGGCATTATTCTCTCGTTGTTTGTTGGCATTTTGTCCACAATCGCAATGTTTTTTTTCTTACATCTTTAGTTCAATAATTGTTTTCGACTCATTTTTAATGTGAATTTCATCAGGAATACTTTATGTGTATGAATTATTTTATGGCAATTTCATTCTTCAAATCCAAAATGTAGGTCTAAATATTGTATTGAACTCAATGTATTATATGTGAGAGGCCTAAACCCTGAACTCAACTTTTCTGCTGGAATTATATCAGGTTCGTTTGATCATGATCAGTTTAAACTGTTGAACAAACAAATTTTCAATTTAAAAGAAAACAAATCCACTTAATTTTTTTATAGCAACTTTTTGATAACCAAAAACGTCGTCCACGCCACCTGCAAAATAGGGCTTAAAGGGTGGAGACCAACCAATAATTCACTAAGTGTTCACGTCTTTCAAACAAAAATGCTTACTCGTCCTTCGATAGTTAAACAAAATATTCATATTTATCTTTTATAGCAACTTTTAAAATCAAATATTTTATATCTTCCTGCACCCCTTTTTCTCATTTTCGGTGGGTGGTGTTCGTTTGTCCACTGATTGATTATGTCTTCTTCTTTTAAAAAATAATTTTCGACCCCAAGAATAATGGTAAATGAAATTCACCTTGATTTCTCTTTTTGGATTAAACTAACACAAGAAGGACTATTTTCAATTTTATATCCTGTTGTTTTTTTGTTCTGTCTGTTATCAATACTTATAGTACCAGTGTTATTTCACTTAATGGCATTGGAATGGTCGTAAAAAAGGCGCTCGCAACAGTAACCTGGGACAAGATAACAAAGTACAACAGCATGGCCAGGATATTCATATACAATACTGAATACAGATATTATACGTATGTATATAGGTAAGGCAATTGCGCAGACATAAACCTCATAAATTTTAAAATTAAACTGCGTTAGGTCCGTGTTGCGACAGCACGACCGACGACCAGCAAAGAACCCTGTTGCGAATGTCTGTGCTGATGCCAAAATGTACCTTTCTTCTGCATTGCATTGCATCATCAGCAAAAGTATGAATGAAGTGGTTGGTGGAAATAAGGATTTGGATTTCGGTAGACAGAAAAAAAAAAGAAGAGCCTGCTTTGGCGACCTTCTTCCAGGGGTCACTCTTCTTTTTTCCTTATCTTTGTGAACTTCCCATCCCTTAAGTAATGAGGATCACTTATCTATAGGAGCGTCTTAAACTGATGGCTTGGATATGTGACAGAAGGTGACATGAGGGTCAACGAAAAACTATAAGGTATAGGTAATAGGAATATATTTTGTGGCCAGAAATTCTCTACCAAATGAATTGTGACGCCTCGAGGTTGGTGATTTATGCGATCACCCATGGTGGTAACTTCCTTGTGTCTGCTATCTTCACTATACATAGATACTTTATGGTAGCACCTCAAAATTCATATTTCATCCCTTGATTCGATGTGTTATTTATTTTATTTACACAAATCTCATTGAATTCAAAGAATAATTCGAATTGAATTCGATAAATTATCTACTTAAGAATAAAATATAAATATTGTGTCTTTTTTGAATGAAGATGATAAATTAATTTCCATCATACAATTATGTATTTCCAATTCAATTAGGAAGGCATACGTAGACATCCTCATATATTCGAACAAATAATAACAATAATTACTCTGATGGCTTAATGCAAAGGAAAAAAAATCATGATTTGGTTGAACGTATTTCGTATTTAGAAAAAAAAAAATAATAATTTGTATATACAATTGTAAAGCCTTCAAAAAAATGGATATTAAAAATTCTTTAAAGCATGAAATTTGATTCCTTATTTCCTAAAACAACTTCTCAGAACAAGACCTTAAAACCATAGTGGCCTAGCTGCCAAAGTAGTTATTTAGTGCTAGTGGTTTGTCGCAGAAAAAAAACTTATTGGAAATTGTATATACTTTCAATGGTACTCTATTGTAATTTTCGAATATTTTATAGTTTTCGAGCCATTAGTGAAAATCTCCAAAAAAAAACATTTTTGCTTAATTTTTTACATTTTTTTCCATGTTGCGTCAGGAAATTTTGGTCGCAAACCTCAGATTTGGATTCAAGACCCTCAAAAATATAAAAGAAGAACAAAATCAAAACTACTACACAATTCGCTCGCTAAGAGCCTTTTTTCCACAAATTGATTGGATTAATATCTTTCTTGAAAAAAAAAACAACAAACAAATACATTCATTAAGTTCAAATAGTTTTAACTTTCTGAACTTTCTATTAATAAATAAAAAAATATATATTTTGTCGGTAAGTTAAAATCTGGGATGCTCTTATTTAAAAAAGAAATGCCTTGTGAGACCAACAAGAGCCGAGCAATCCATGAATGAAAATAATATAAATGTGCTTCGCTGCCAGTGTTGTAAAAGATGAAAGAAATCAAAAGGTGACCCAAAAAAGGGTTCTGAATTCTGAGACAAACAATTTAAAGCATACAAGAATTACATTTCAAAAACATTTATTAAAAAATATTAAATAAAAAAAATTAAACAATTTCATTCTACTAAAAAAAAAACTTTTAAAAAATATGAAACTGCGAACAGACAAACCAATCCTATATTATTGTGTTTGTTATCCAAATGAGTATCTCAACCTCATTTCATTTGTGGGAAATTACATGTTCATGTTCATACAAAAAATTTGTCAGTGACCAATTACTGCCAAACTTCTGACCTTTTATGAAAGCGAAGTGGCCTTTCAAATGGGATATTCCTTATTTAAATGACTCACATGAGCTGCCAGAAGGATTTTACGTGATCTTAGAACGAACATTTTTCTTTAATTTGCTGACCAATTATCACGACTTAGATATCTTTTGATTGGTATACATTTTTTGTAAACTTTATTACAAGTTCTCTAGGACTGACCAATTTCTAGGACTAGCTGACCTTTTCTGACGAATTTAATGGCATTTTCTTTTTCGAAAATTCCCATTTATGAGTTGCCAAAAGGTCCAGAGGCAATTTTTAAATCTTTTTGAAGAAAAGTGGGAGCCACTTGTCTCCAACAGAAAATAGGGGCCAACCCACAACTTTACTAAGTGCCACAGTAAAACTATATAACGGGTGATTTTTTAGCTGGTTTGGTTTTGGCAACACTGGTTTTGACAGCTGACGTGTGTTTAGTACCTTGTGTCACTGTCAAACAGCTTCAGTTTGGTTTGCAATTTAACCATGGATCGTCTTACAAATGAACAACGCTTGCAAATTATTGAATTTTACTATCAAAATTCGTGCTCGGTTTGAAATATTCATCGCGCGCTGCTTCCATTTTATGGTCGGCATTCTCGACCTTCTGAGCAGTCTATTCGGAAGATTGTGACCAAATTTCGCACCAAATTTACTTTGTTGGACATTAAACCACCAACACGTTTACGTTCTGTGCGTAGTGAAGAAAATATTGCGGCCGTATCAGCTAGTGTGACAGAAGACCGCGAAATGTCGATTCGGCGCCGTTCCCAGCAGTTAGGCCTTTGTTACAGCACTACGTGGAAAATTTTGCGGAAGGATTTGGACGTAAAGCCTTTTAAGATACAGCTGGTGCAAGAACTAAAGCCAGCCGACCTACCACAACGCCGAATTTTTGGTGAATGGGCTCTTGGAAAGCTGGCCGAGGATCCGCTTTTTTATCGAAAAATTGTGTTCAGCGATGAGGCTCATTTTTGGTTGAATGGGTACGTAAATAAGCATAATTGCCGCATTTGGAGTGAAGATCAGCCAGAAGCATTGCAACAGCTACCAATGCATCCCGAAAAAGCCACTGTTTGGTGCGGTTTATGGGCCGGCGGCATTATTGGGCCATATTTCTTCAAAGATGATGCGAATCGCAGCGTTACTGTCAATGGTGAACGCTACCGAGCGATGATAACAAACTTTTTTTTGCCCGAAATGGAAGTTCTTGACTTGCATGATATGTGGTTTCAACAAGACGGTGCCACATGCCACACAGCACGCGAAACAATGGCGCAATTGCGAGGCGAGTTTGGTGAACAGTTAATTTCACGTTTCGGGCCGGTCAATTGGCCGCCTAGATCGTGCGATTTGACACCATTAGATTATTTTTTGTGGGGATATGTCTATAGGGACAAGTCCGCTTCGATTGACGCACTGGAAGCCAACATCCATGCATTCATTCGTGAGATACCGGCCGATATGTGTGAAAGAGTATGCCAAAATTGGACTCAGCGGATGGGCTGCCTGAGACGCAGCCGCGGTCAACATTTGCATGAAATTATCTTTAAACATTAAATTGCAAGGTTCAAACTATCGATTCAAATAAATATTTCATTAATTTTTTCGAATTTTTTGTGTTTTTTTTTTTAAAGTTCTAAACCTCTTAAAAAATCACCCGTTACTTATTATTAATGTGAAAGAGTTACGAGTGTGAAAAATAGTTGTGTTCATTATGACAATTATTTTGTATTCGAAAACATGTAAATGTCCTGTATTTCAGAAGCTGTTCATTATGTATGTTCTGTATTCCACATAAATTAAAAAAAAAAAACGCAAACAATACAAAATGAAAATTTAATTTTCATTATAAAAATTAATAAGTTTGGTTGCGCTTACCCATGGAACAAACGAACAAAATAACGTATAGTACAAATTTATTTTAAACTAGACTTGTATTTGTCCAGGCCAAAAACTTAAAAAAATTAAAAACGTATCGACAGCCTGTGAAATGTGTAAATTTTACGTATAAAAAGCCAAAAAAATAGTTAACTGTGATGCTACTGCCACCTGAAAGACAATGCTTATATAATGGAGAGTTGCAAACGCAGTACAAATATTTGAAAAAAAATCCTGATTTTGTTTTTCCATAACAAATAAACAAATAATTTGAAAAACTCTATGTCGAACAACACTTGCAAGCAGGGAAGTGCAAACATACTGATAGAACAACTTCATCCAAAAAAAAAGGTTTATTGTAAGGCAGACTGAACTCCTTAAGACTTTAAGTTATATTCAATTTGAAGTAAAGTCCATTTTTTAAGGAATGGATATTTTATCAATGGTAATTGAAAACTGAGTTGAACTTTGTTTCTTGTTGTTTATTCGGCATTCTTAAATATGGTCACCGTATTTATAGGTGCAAACTATGATATTAGCTTAGGTGGCACGAGTATAAAGACTTATGTTTGTTCTTATTTAATTTTTGTTGTTATTAATTTACAAAAGAAATGTAAAATATTTACTGTGGTATAATATCCTTGCAATCAGTTATCACATCCCTCTTCTATCATCTTATCTTTGGTAATATTTAAATAGTTTTAGATATTTTTTACTTGCGATATATAGGTACTTTAGGGCAAGTTTTGGATTCGTGCAAAAAAAAATTGCGATAACAATCAGACACGACATTACGATGATAGAGAACACAAAAAAAGTGGATGACACAATTCTGTCTGTCTGTCCGTATATAGACCAACAGTCTAAGCCACTGAAGCAATTTTCTTAAAATATTGAACTTAAGGTTTTTATCAAATCCCTCTAGAGGAGAAATTTAATTTTTTTTTAGCACCAAAAATGACGGTACTTGCCCTACAATCGTAAATGAAAATCTTATTCGTCTCAAAAACGGCTCTGACGATTTTGATAACAAAAAATCAGTGTATTGTAGGTATGGTGTACTTTTTGATTCGAAAACAATTTACTGCAAACCGTTTTAAATGGAACCTTCCCTACCGACTCAGAAAAATTTCCTTGTTACAAAAATTGCGTATTTAATACTGTTTAATTTTAGTAGAAATTATTTACTAGCAATATTAATTAAATGGAAAAAGCGTTTAGCTAGGTCTCTCAAGAATTTATGGCTTTTGAATACATTTTTGGACCACATTGTTTGTGATACGGCTTTTCACTGTATTCAACAGAGAAAAAATTTTGTTCACAAATTGCCAATAGAATTTAACAAAAACATTAATTGCATTAGTGGGTAATTTTTTAATTGTTTGTATAACATTATGCAATGTTTGTGAAGTTTTTGGTAATATACCAGACAAAACTTCATGTCTAATGGTAGGCCCCAGATTGACTACATAATTTTTAAAACTTTGAGTACACATTTAATTATGAGTATTTAACTTAATTTAATTTAATTAATAATAATGATTTTACCTGTATTTTCAAGTGAAAGAATTATAAATTTACAATTCTTCGCTTCACAATAAATTTGAAAGGTTATTGTTTGCCATTAACACTTTCCCTTTATGATAAAAAAGTAAGTTTTTTGTAGTTAAAATGAAAATTCTAGGAGCAAATAACATTATTCCTTAATGCAATCGTTTTAATCTTTATTTTACGTTTTAAACTTTATTCCTTCCACAAATTTCAAAAATACTTAAAGCGAGATATTAGACAGCTAATCTTCAATGCTTATTTGTTCTGAGCTAAGAATAATAGTGAGAGTAAATATTGTTTGCAGTGAGAACTTTTCATTTGGAGTTCAAAGTTTTGGTTTTTCCAAACAAAGAATTTAAAGCTGTCATGTAAATATTGAAACATTGACTAAAAGAAGCTTAAGCGCTTGGTGCCTTTTATCTCTAGTTTTTTTCTTATGAAACAGAATTTTTTGGCTCAGTGTATAACGATTTTTTTTAACTGTCGATTTTCTCATTAATGGCTCAAACGATTTCAGTTAAAATTTTGTATGCAAAAGTTTTTTTTTAAATTGTTAGGTAGTAGTATTGAATATCAAAATTTTGAAAAAAATAAATTTTGGATTTTTAAAAATATACTTTTTTTTTGGAAAATTAAATATTTCCAAAACGAATTGATTAATTTTTTGGAAACAAGCCTTACAAATGTATTTTAGTATATACTCAAAATTGGCACACCAAAACCTTTTTTTTATATGTTATAAAAATTTTATATATACAAAAATAATTTTTAAGAAAACCCCTCCAACAATTGTAGATTCTTTTTTGCATATATTCATATTTTTTCAACTAATCAAATGTCATACTTTTTTAAGCTCTAAGTTTTTAACTAGTTGTTTATAGATTTATGGAAGGATTTAAATGCTTTTAATATTTTTATATTTTCTTATAATTACTTTCATACTTTAAGAGTTTTTAATTCCAAGCAACTACATGTGCGTGCAAGTACACGTGCGATCAGGTCGTGCTTTTTATTTTTTTACATTTGAAGTGAAAGTTTCGTTAGTAGATTTTTCCTTCAAACTAAATAAAATTTGTAAATACATTTATTTTTTCGAAAATTGTAGGTATTATTGACATCAGTAAGGTAAAATATAACCATATCTTTGTTAATTGTGCATTGCAGCTAACTTGATAAAAAGGATGCAAATTTTTGTTACAGTAAGCAAAATACTGGGTGACATGCATAAAACATAGTAAATGCTTTAACTACGGAATTTCTAAGTATATGCTATTTTTGGTATGCATATAAATGTAGTAAATACTAACATTTAGGTATTTACTTTAGGTCATCGTATTAACTATTTTAGGATGAATTCTATTAGTAAATACTACACTCGTAGCATAAGAACTAGTTAGTACTTTTTTTCTCCAGTAAGTACTTCATTTTTTCAAAGTTGCAGAAAAGCAACATTAACATTTCATAGTACATACTTTTTGGGTTTAGTATGCAATTAAGGAGTCGTAAACCCAAAAATGAACAGCCTTGAGGCTGATTTAAATCAAAATCAGGTCTCTGTGCTTTTTTTTTAAATTAAGTTTGTGTTAATAGCAACTGAAACGTTTAAGTTTTTTTGCAAATTTATTTTTAGATTCTTTAAAGGTTGGTTTTAAACAACTTAATTGGAAGTGTCCACACAAGGGGGGTGTGTAGGAGTGCCTGCCCCCTAATCACAATATATTTCCTACATTATGTAATTTTTTTTCTTTTAAAGCAAAATTGAAATCATAAATGAATTTGCCCCATCTTACCAAAAGTCTGCTTTCTCTAGGGTCATATATGTAATTTGGACCGAAATCGCATTCAATTTGATACCATGTTTTTTGTCTATGTTTTAATTTAGGCTTAAGTTAAACTTAAACGAAATATCAACCAAATTGACACATGCGGCTCAAAAAGAAAAATGCAGATTGGTAAAGTGACTTCTTTGGATTTATTTACCTCTGTCGTCTCTTTGCCTTTTTTATCTTGATCATTGCTTAGTTCAATTCCAGCTTTAAGTTTTGTTTAACTCCCATCTTCAGATTGAATAAATATTCGGAGGCTAACTGTGGCTAATGTTCAATTTCATAACTCAACGAAAATGACTTTTCCGTATCGTCAAAGGAAAGGGATACACGTTAGCAATAGTAAGTACTTAAGTAAAAAGAATCTTCCTTTATTTATAGTTGTGTTACTCTTTTACGAGAGTAAGTTTAGCTCGGCAGCTTCACTTACTGGTACCAAAGTGTAACAATCTGCTATTTAAAACTATAATTTTAACGGAAAATAAGTATTTACTATTAGTTTGTGATGTTGTGATGAATTTAAGTATTTACTAGGATGAACTTACTATCTTCTGAAAGTATTTGGCAGCTAGTAAAAACTAATTGCTATGCATACCAAGTACAGTAAATACTCAAAATTTTAACTTCTACTAGAAGTTATAGTAATTACTTTAACCTCTTACTTCTAGTAAGTACTTCTATTTTGTGCATATCACCCAATAAAACAAAAGTATCATGCTTGCTCATTGGTGTGTGAACAGGTTTAAGCACCTGTGTCTGCATAAAATCAAGTTAATTGAATATGAAGAAAATTTAAAAAGAAAATTCTTCTGTTTAAGAGGAGAACCGAATTTATAATTCAAGTTCATCAATCGTCGCTGGCTTGTTGGCATAGACCATAGACTTGACGTAGCCCCACAGGATATAGTCTAACGGCGTCAAATCGCATGACCGAGGCGGCCAAGCGACTGGACCATTTCGTGAGATAACACCTTCTCCAAACTTGGTTTCCAATAAATTGATTGTGACATTCGCTGTGTGGTTTGTGGCGCCGTCCTGTTGGAACCACATGTCCTCCAAGTCCATATCATCCAATTAAGGTCAAAAATATTCGGTAATCATTGAACGGTAGCGATCCCCATTCACAGTAACGTGCTGGTACTTATCATCACGGAAGAAGTACGGCCCAATGATGCCGCCGGCCCATAAACCACACCAAACCGTAATTTTTTCGGGATGCAATGATGACTCATGGAGTACGTGTGTATTGTTGCCTGACCAATACCGCATATTTTGTTTATTGACAAAGCCATTCAGCCAGAAATGAGCCTCATCGCTGAAGATGATTTTTCGATGAAAATCCGAATCATTTTCAAGTTGTTGCTCAGCCCAATTCACGAAGATACGACGCTTCTGGTGGTCAATTGGCTTCAGTTCTTGCATCAATTTAATCTTGTAAGGATGTAGGCCAAGATCTTTTCGCAAAATTCGCCACAACGACGTTAGAGAGATGCCCAACCCTTGAGAACGACGTGTGAGAGACACACTTGGGCTTTCTGCAACTGAAGCCTCAGTGGCAGCAATATTCGCAACACTACGGGCATTTTTTTGTCTCACTGGCACGGGAATATTTTGTACTGTGGTTGTGGATTCAAATGTTTCCACTAGACGCTCAATTGTTGATCTGCTAGGACGATTATGGCGATCATAATTTGGACGTAGCGCTCTTAACGTTGAGGCCACTGACTCCGAATTTCGGTAGCAAATTTTAATAATTTCGACACGTCGTTGGCTTGTATATCTTTCCATCATGAAATGGCAAACCTTACTGAAGAGAAATGTCTAAAGAGCGGCAAGAAATATGGCGTCGTTTGCTGTCCCTGTCGCTCTACTTTTGTAGCGTCCTGTTTGAAAAACCCTTTATCTCTTAATTTACTTATTAAATCTTTGCATTTCTTTTTTACGTGTGGCTTCCATTTTAATTTCACGTTTATAGTCATTCCCAGACAGGTACTTTGCCTCATTCCCACATGAAACACGAGCTGTATCAAAAAGACGGGTAATCTTTGTATATTTGTTTATACCTACGTGAAGTTCACGTTGGCTGACTTCTGTTCATTGAGCGCTATTCGCCATGTTTTTGTCCACTCATTAACATTATTAAGTGCATTTTATAATTTTATTGTAGCTTCACTGACCATTTTACTGCTAGTGTTGCGGCGTAAGTAAAAGGTACAAAACTAGATCTAATACACTTCCTTGTGGTACCCCAGCCACTATTTCTTTGAAATTTGAATATTCATTTTGTGTCTTTGACGAAAAAGTCTGTTTTCTAAATATTCATTTAGAATTTTATAAATTCCTTCAGGCAGAACTATTCTTAATTTGAATTTGAGGCCTTCGTGCCACACCTTACCAAATGCTTGCGACATATCCAAAAAGACCGTCAAACTAATTTTCTTATATTCAAGAGCTCTCTCAATTACATAAGTTATTCTGTGAACTTGATCAAATGTTGAATGCTTGCTCCTAAATCCGAAGAGATGTTTAGGTTAAGCCGTTTTTGTTCTATTATTAGCTGTGATATTTTCATAGATTGATAAGTTCCTTATTGTAAAAGAGTTGCTTTTGAACATTGATGTGTTTTGCATTAGGAACTTCAAAAAATTACTTTATATTGTTGAGTCGTGTAAGGATTTCGTTTAAATTTGCTATGCGAAAGTCGCAATTAAACTGATGTTGATTTGAATTTTACAGAAACCACATTTTTATGAACTTGGCACGGACTTACTTAAATTCAAATGTTTTGTTCTAACATAATATGTCTACAAAAACCACTCTTGTATAGGTCAACTTCATAGAACTAAAGGTATGACGAAAAAAACACCCACCATCATTGTTAAAATAAGGGTGTTAAGCTTAAGAAAAGGCCTGTCCCCCATGTAGGTTGGTTGGTTATATTGATTATAAGAAAATTTAATTGGCTTTATATCTTGTTGTTGTTTTTTTTTTGTTTGTGCTTCTGTTGCCATTTTGCTGTAAAAATGATATAAATTCAACCCCATCCACATTATTATTATACCTGGTCATTGTATGGCCATCACCTGGCAAATGGCTACAACACATGCCTCTATAGTTGCCATATTGTTATTGATGGCTTCACTCTAAGAAACTAACCGTAATACCTGGTAATAATTAGCCCAGAAGCTTATATTCTTCTCCTTCACCCTTAAACTGGGGGTAGGTTATTTCTCATTAAACAAGGGTGTGTCGAATAAAACACACATACCCTTAGGCATGAGGTACCAATTGTATAATTGACATACGTGTCAAGGGAAAGTTAGTGATAACATTTTGCTGACCATGTTTCCAAGCGTTTTTGTATGTTCAACTGAAATGATACTGATTTTTGAAAATATCTGCCAAGGACGCATACATATAAATAAATGGCCCTTGTTCATGTGATGCCGCAATAAAAACTCGTTAATTAGTTGATAGCAAAGCAAATGTTAAATGTAAATTAGTGTTTTACATGATGGCTACTCATTGTTCTTATTAAACACTCAACTGTGGACAGCAAAAAAAAAAAACAACAACAACAAAAAAACAAGAGTTAAAATGTAGTATACCTACGTCAAAATTGTTTATCTTTTTTTTTTCCTATATAATAGGTATATTTTTTTGTTTAACATTTTTGAAAACATTGATATTTGTCATGAAAGTCAAGTAAATAATGAGTCAAACAAACATTTATTTGGTGTTTTTTTGGTGCGAGCCCAGGGCGGTGCGTGTTGTGTTGTTCTAGTAAATTAATCGATAGTGTTATAAAAGTGAAAGAATTTAATGTTGATTTTGTATATCATTAATATTAATTACATTCGCAATAAATCTGTCAAATATATTTAAATTTAAACCAAGTAGCTGCAAATGCCCGTTCACTTTTCCCAAATCTTAAACATGTTGCTCTGTAAATTCTTTTTCGAAGGGTCAATGTTCTACCATTAGTTCAATGGAAAAAGTCTAAAAAGGAACTAGAATTTGCTGACGTTATTTGATTTAAGCTTAAATTTAAATTGAATTACATTTAAATACATATATTCGATCCATCTAAACAGAAGTATAAAGTTTCTTTCTAAATTTTTTCATCTTCGTTATTCAATATGTTTTGAGGTTATAGAACATTTTTTTTTAATTCAGCAGTAAACCTCGCATACACACAAAAGTATGCTAACAAAGAGTTCTTGAAAAAAAGGACCACCTACAATTATACAGAAAACCTGTGAAGATATCAAAATATCCAATTAGAATTGCTACAATTTAATCCTTATCAAGAAAGGAATAACATGTTCACAATGATCCCTAAAAATATGTAGAATGTACACTGGTATAAATAAT
Organism: Dasysyrphus albostriatus; assembly: GCA_946251815.1. Lineage (NCBI taxonomy): Eukaryota > Metazoa > Arthropoda > Insecta > Diptera > Syrphidae > Dasysyrphus > Dasysyrphus albostriatus. The sequence goes on from OX276336.1 coordinate 98,485,051, forward strand.
GTACGAATGTATGTTCATAAATCGATGAATTACAGAAAAAAATATTTTTCTTGATTCAAGAATAAGAATAGAAAGTTAAAGAAAGGTTTTTTTTCCCTTTTAGAAAATAAACAAAACATGTTAAACACTGTTTGTGTAGGCGATGTCCTTTACTTATGTAAACAACAATTATCCTTGTGGCATTGAATTTCAAGGATTGCGTCTATTTTTCAAAAAAAAAAAATAAAAACAAGTAGGAATAACAAGAATTTTTTTCGTTGGTGGTCTTTAAAACATGTGTTCACACATTTAGAACCACATAGGTACAATATGGTTTGAGAAGATTTATTAATTCTGACCCTGTGCCATTATATTGTTTCATGGAAACTAAAACTAATTCGAAATAAGAAACTACATATAAGACGAGTCAATATAAGTCTCATAAACGACATTTAGTGTGGGACAAATTCTAACAAAAGTTGTTTTGATGGTTTTTGGCTCAACTAGGTGTTGTCTCCTAGAGAAAAAAATTTTACCAAAAACGAACCTTCGGAAGTATTTATTTTTTTTTTTGCAAAATGGCGGCTGGTTACCCTGAAAATAAGAAAAAAATCCGTATCATTGAAAATCTTTGTTGTAGAAGTCGAACAATAATTTTTGTATCTAATCTAGGGTCTTTAGGGTAAAAAATGTATTTCAAGCAATAAATACATTTTTTTCTGTGTAGCCGAAGAGTGGCATATTTCTGAACAAATAATTTTTCATGTGGAATTTCTCTTAAAAAGAAAGCAAAACCTTAAAGAACAGTGAACCAAATATTATAAGAAAAAGAAATGCATAGCTTCTTTTTATATTAACCATAAATGAAATACATACAGTAAAATCTGTTTAATTGCACACCACAAAATCTATCAGGAGGACTGGTAAGATGGTGTTGTAGTAAAGGCTCTGGAACATTGACATCTTATATATGGGAAATTTGTGAATGGCATCTAATTGGTCAGTAGGTGGTCGGAAAAGGTCAACTTGTCCTAGAAATTGGTCAGTCCTAGATAACTTGTAATAAAGGCTTAAAGTTTCTCAAGGGCACTCAAGGTCACGCGCGATTTCTAGCACCTCATTTAAGGGGAATTTACCAAAAAAAATATACCATCCGAATGATCTCTAGATCATGATAAAAGGTCAACTGCTTTAATTAATTGGTCAGCCATAGTTTTTTTCCATGAATTTGCAAAATTCGTTTCAAGGTCACAAAAAAACTTTTGGCACCCTAATTTTGGGTCATTCCGAATAGTTAATTATGCCATTTAAAAGGCCATTTCATGGTCATAAAAGGTCAGCTATTTTCAGTAATTGTTTAATCATACATATTTCTTAATGAATTTTCAATAAATTAAAAAACAAAAATTCAAGGTCATTGCGATTTTTGGCACCTCATTTATGGGAAATTTGCCAAAATTGCTTATCATCTGAAAGATCTCTAGATTCATATAATAAGTCAGCTTGTTTCAATAATTAGTCAGCCATAGATTTTATTTTATGATTTTTTAAAAGTTTTCACGGTCATAGTGATTTTTGGCACCTCATTTATGGGAAATTTCCGAAAAAAAATAATACCACCTGAAAGGCCTTAAAATCTAAATGTATAAAAGGTCAGCTTGTTTCAGTAATTGATCAGCTATAGATTCTTTTTTGCAGTTTTCTTAAATTTTTTTTTCAAGGTTACGAACGTTTTTTTATCGTTCGTGACCTTGAAAAAACAAACTTTAAAAAGCTTTAAAAAATCGCAGAACAGAATCTATAGCTGATCAATTACTAAAACTAGCTGACAAATTTCCCATAAATGAGGTACCAAAAATAAATTTTTTTTAAAATTAATTAAGAATTCATTAAAAAATATGTATTGTTGACCAATTACTGAAAATAGCCGACCTTTTATGACCATGGAGTGACCTTTCAAATGGCATACTTAATTTTTTGGAATGACCCAAATGTTTTTTTGTGACCTTGAAACGAATTCTGACAATTCATAGAAAAAAACTATGGCTGACCTATTATTGTAAATAGTTGACCTTTTTTCACAATCTAGAGATCTTTTGGATGGTTTACTTTTTTCTAAATTTCCCTTAAATGAGGTGCTAGAAATCGCGCGTGAACTTGAGAAACTTTAAGCCTTTATTATAAGATATCTAGGGCTGGCCAATTTCTAGAACTTGTAGACCATTTCTAACCAATTACTGACCAATTCAATGGCACTCTCAAATATCCAATTTCCCTTATATGAGGCGGCGCCAAAGGTCCAGAGCCAAAATGTTGTTCGGGTCAAACTGACAATAAAGTTGTAAGTGTTGGCCAGACAACATTTTCACTTTTAAAATTAAATTGAATGAAATAAACTCCATCACCGGTCTCCTCCTTGAATAGTAAGTAGTTTGCTTTCTGTTCTTATATCTACTTAGTTCATGAGCGACCATGTTTTCGGAACTCTTTGCGTATTTGTTGATGGAAATAATTTTTTAAGCCAATTTTTCATGGGCCAACGCAACCATTTTGTGCATTGAATAAAAAGATGATTATCTATAACTGTGCTTTGCTTTCTGCAACAAAGAATCTGAAATAAAATAAATACGTCCAGCTTTTCGAACTTGACTGGAAGGACTACTTAAAACGCACACAAGGAAATTTAAAAATTTAATACCATTTTTGGGTTTTAATCCCATTTCCCCTCCAAAAAGAAAACAAAAAGCCAGTGGTTCTCAAAGTCCATCCTCTAAATTTAACCTTTCAAAAACAAAAAGCATGTTTCAAAAAGGTCCTGTTCTTTGAGCATAACCTTTCCAAAATTAAAAGGATTTCATATCGTAGTTTAATTTTTTATTTCCTTCCCATTTCACATTATGTCTGTCCTCTTAGTAAAAACAACTTTCAGAGGAAAAAGAAAAGAAAAAATCGGAAAGGGGAAAAATATATGGTCCTAAGTCCAAGTTCTAAAGCGGTCCCTAGAAGCTCAATATTATTGAGAAGAATTTGATATTATAACGGGTGATTTTTTAGCTGGTTTGGTATTTGCGTATTTGTTGATGGAAATAATTTTTTAAGCCAATTTTTCATGGGCCAACGCAACCATTTTGTGCATTGAATAAAAAGATGATTATCTATAACTGTGCTTTGCTTTCTGCAACAAAGAATCTGAAATAAAATAAATACGTCCAGCTTTTCGAACTTGACTGGAAGGACTACTTAAAACGCACACAAGGAAATTTAAAAATTTAATACCATTTTTGGGTTTTAATCCCATTTCCCCTCCAAAAAGAAAACAAAAAGCCAGTGGTTCTCAAAGTCCATCCTCTAAATTTAACCTTTCAAAAACAAAAAGCATGTTTCAAAAAGGTCCTGTTCTTTGAGCATAACCTTTCCAAAATTAAAAGGATTTCATATCGTAGTTTAATTTTTTATTTCCTTCCCATTTCACATTATGTCTGTCCTCTTAGTAAAAACAACTTTCAGAGGAAAAAGAAAAGAAAAAATCGGAAAGGGGAAAAATATATGGTCCTAAGTCCAAGTTCTAAAGCGGTCCCTAGAAGCTCAATATTATTGAGAAGAATTTGATATTATAACGGGTGATTTTTTAGCTGGTTTGGTTTTGGCAATACTGGTTTTGACAGCTGACGTGTGTTTAATACCTTGTGTCACTGTCAAACAGCTTCAGTTTGGTTTGCAATTTAACCATGGATCGTCTTACAACGCCGAATTTTTGGTGAATGGGCTCTTGGAAAGCTGGCCGAGGATCCGCTTTTTTATCGAAAAATTGTGTTCAGCGATGAGGCTCATTTTTGGTTGAATGGGTACGTAAATAAGCATAATTGCCGCATTTGGAGTGAAGATCAGCCAGAAGCATTGCAACAGCTACCAATGCATCCCACTGTTTGGTGCGGTTTATGGGCCGGCGGCATTATTGGGCCATATTTCTTCAAAGATGATGCGAATCGCAGCGTTACTGTCAATGGTGAACGCTACCGAGCGATGATAACAAACTTTTTTTTGCCCGAAATGGAAGTTCTTGACTTGCATGATATGTGGTTTCAACAAGACGGTGCCACATGCCACACAGCACGCGAAACAATGGCGCAATTGCGAGGCGAGTTTGGTGAACAGTTAATTTCACGTTTCGGGTCGGTCAATTGGCCGCCTAGATCGTGCGATTTGACACCATTAGATTATTTTTTGTGGGGGTATGTCAAGGCTAATGTCTATAGGGACAAGCTCGCTTCGATTGACGCACTGGAAGCCAACATCCATGCATTCATTCGTGAGATACCGGCCGATATGTGTGAAAGAGTATGCCAAAATTGGACTCAGCGGATGGGCTACCTGAGACGCAGCCGCGGTCAACATTTGCATGAAATTATCTTTAAACATTAAATTGCAAGGTTCAAACTATCGATTCAAATAAATATTTCATTCTTTTTTTCGAATTTTTTGTGTTTTTTTTTTTTAAAGTTCTAAACCTCTTAAAAAATCACCCGTTACAATATTATTGTCCGTCTACGGATACTATTGCAAGGTTGTGCAATATATTAAATACAAATCAAAACCCTTTTGATAATTATTGCACAATATAAAAGTATTGTATCGTCTGTGGGTACAGTTGCACAGTATTTGTTTATTTAATTTTCAAGCGTCGAACTGTAAACACCTTCGCGAGTGATAATCCCAAGTGAAATTGTCAAAAACAAAAGAGAATGAGAGAAAATTTATTTCAGAATGTTTTGAAGTGATTAAAACTCTACCGGCTGTATCAGCTGTACTCTTAATTATTTGAAAAATATTGAACCGTCTGGGGCGTCAGCCAATAAAATTGTGTAATACATATTTTACACAACAATATTGAGCGTCTAGGGACCGCTTAAATTAATAACTTTTCAAACAAAAAAATATTTTCTTAAATTGTAATAACTTAATTTTTAAAAATACTAAGCCAGTTATTTAGAAACCTATAATATATACCTACATATACATATAATATTCCATGCACAAAAAGTGTGTTTAAAACTTGAAACCGCATTTCACCAAATAAAATATAAAACAAAATATTTTGCGGTTAGTGGGTATATTAATTTTTTAATTATAACTTTTCCAACCAAAAAAAAAATCTCCAAATTGAATTCTTGTTTCATGTTTTTACCCCATTTCACCCTATAAAGAAAGCTTGATTTTAAATATATGTAGCCGAATTTATTAGATTTTCTTAAAATGCCTCTTAGAGGTCATTTAGTTAAGTCTGCTTAAATATTTAAGTTGCCTTTATATAACGTTACTTAAATTCTCATCTATTATCAATTTTCCATTGCTACTTAACTAAACGATTGAAATGTAACGTAACGTGAGAAAACTCACTAATACATGTTCTTTTCAGCTATTTTCTGACAGCTTGCAAACAAATGCAAACAAAAGATGAGAACATGTATTTATAAGAAAGAAAGAGAAGCAACTGGTATACCATTAGCCTCAAATGTCAAAATATGACTAAGATGGCTTAAGGTAACCTTTAAACGCGTTGAATGGCGTTTAAGTTAAGATGCATTTAAGTAACGTTGCTTAAAGGTGAAAATTGATTATAGATACCGATTTCGCACTTAAGAGCAACTTAGAGGCATTTTAAAGTTACGAACCCTTTAAATTTTCTTTATAAATACGGCTGATGATGTCTTGCAATCCATTCTATAAAAATAACCTTAATTACACAAAAAGAAATCGGAATCGTAAGTAAACCCATTAGGTAAACCCATTAAAGAAAATTAAAAATCCGACACCATTTTTGTTTCTATCCTTTTTCACCCTACAAATGCAATTTTTTTCAAAATTGCATGCCCAGACAATCCTCTTAAAATAATCTTGCAAATACCACAAACATTTTTGAAATCGGATATGTAGTTTCTGAGACTAGCCAAAAAACAAACAAGGCAAGATTAGAGCTTTATTAATGTGGATAGATAATGTCGTTAAATCGGAAAGGACTTTTAAAAAAAATAAGCGGTTTTTTCATTTAAGCAATTTAAAAAAAACACTGTTTAGTTTCATTAATTTCGATTATCTCGAGAACAAAAGACGTAACCGACTTTGAGTTAATTCTGTTCTACGAATTTTGATGTAAGAAGGAATTGGCAAAAATATTAATATACATAAATCAATTTACAGTTGTTTATATAAAAAAAATTGCTAGAAATTGTTGAAAACGTTTTTCGTCTTTGGAGTTATTTTATTCTATAAAATGATATGAAAGTTTGCATGAAAGACCATTTTTATACATTTGAAAAAATGCTAGGTAATTCAATCTGAGTAAGAGTCACAGTGACGTTTGAATAAGTTTAACTGGTTTGGTTAATTTTACGCAGCAAAACCCTTGGATAAGTTTAATATTTAACCAAATTGCGTGTAAATCATTTCCCATACAACATTTGACAGTTCATTACCCAAAAGATTAACTTAACCAATTTGTAAACTTATCTAGGGTTCTACCCTTATTATATGCAATAATTTAAATATTAGTAAATTGGAAGTTCGAGACCGTATACTCAGAAAGTTTTGAACTTATTTAGCTAAATCCAAAATAAAGCAAATATCAGCTGCATCGAAATATTACCTCTCCTCTTCCACTTACGATTTACGAGCAACCCAATTAATGTTCAATTCCTAGACTTTTGTTTGCTAACATTAAGCTGCTTACCTACATAAAAAAGTAACAAAAAAGCGTTCCACTCAGAGTTGCATAATATAATAATACCAATGTTTTCGAAAGACCTTCGTTGTTAAAGGTTTCCGTGATTTGTGGTTTCTAATAAGTCTCCCATTCAACACAACGCCGCCTTGATCATCATCATCTGCGTCCTGAGCTGAGCATGTGTCTTAAAAAACTGCAAATTCCATATATATTTCATATCCCTTATGGATTTCACGGTTGAAAGTGTGAATAACAAAAAAATAGAAGAAAAAAAAACGATTTAATTCCAGATATGTGTAAAGTATTCGCAAAAAGGACAAAGGACACTCGCACTAAAAGTCAAACTCTAATCCAATTTTAAAGGTCGTAACATCACTTCCTTTTGCTTTTTATACATTTATATATTTTTTTTTTTTTTTTGAGAACAACCAATGAGACTTAATTTTTTCGGATGAACGGATGTATCCTTGTTACGTATGCTCTACGGTCTATAAAATCACTCCATACAAACAACTAATAAAAACGTCATATCATAGCGCGTTCGTCACAATAAAGATTTCGGCTTAAGATTTTTTCCCATTTCAACAACACTAAAATGGACAAAAAAAAATGAATAAAGGGACAAAGTGCTATTATGCTCATATATACAGGACGAGGGTAGAAGGTGTTGTTAAAGAAAACCCTGACCGTTATTATCGTCACCTAAGGAAAGGACCCATCGCAAATCCTCAACACGCATGAAGCTCAAGGAAATGGAAGAATTCTTTTTCGATAAAAAGGTAACATCACAACACGAATACACACTACCTACACACAAAAGACCAAATCCGATCAACGAAGAAATGAACATATTGACTATGACTGGACAGAAGAGGGGCTTCTCTATGGGCCGATATGTTTTTCCTTGTTGTGATATCTCACAAAAGGTATAAACCATATTGAAGACGAAGATGAAAGATTCGAACCAAAAAAAAAATGTTATTAACTTTTGCAGTCTTCCGAGAGAGTACCTTATTTACGCCTGGGATACGATTGGAAAAAGATAATGAAAGGGTGCAGCAAGAAATGCTTAGTAATCTTGAAAATACAAACATATACCTACATAAGTAGATATTGGTGATTATTTTAACACTCTTATTCAAACCAATTATATCTTTATTTCAAAAATGGGGTGTTCTTAACATCACAATGTACATTTATTATACGGGATGGTTCGCATAAGATGCAGTAAAAAGCTAGGGCATGAAGAATAGGTCAAAGAAAAACCAAACCGTATGCGAAAATCCTATATTTTTTACTTTTGACCTTGAATACCTTCAATTTGATATGATTTTGGAATGGACTTAGGTATAATGCATCAATTGTGATTAGAAAATTACGAGCACTCTGCTTCCAGTTATTTAGATCAAGCTTTCTGGCATTTAAAATGTCTTGGTCCTTAAACCCAAGGTTCGATCTTCTTCGATCTCTAGAACTTGGGGCTTAGGATTCAAGCACTCTCTTGGCTGGAGCATTATTGTCCATTAGCTCGATGTGATAGAGCCCATGCTGTTGACTTTTTTAATTTTCAAGACTACATTCACATTTTGATGTAGCTCATAGAGCTCACGGTTGTGTATTCTCCTACATTCACCTTCCTCGCACACAGGGCCAAATATCCCACTGAGAATTTTTGTTTCGTCCGAGCCCAGAATCAGCTCTCTGTTTTTGCTTATCGCCAAAAACTCGGTACCTTTAAGCAGGACAGGCAGTATATGTTTTTATAGAGCGGGTGCTCTGTCTTTTGTGTGAGGAGTTTTGAGCCCATCTGTCATGCCAAATCAAAGTAGCACCGGTTATTTTTCGTCGGATCTGCACACAGATGTCGTTCGAGGGATAAGTGTTTACTCCGTCGTAGATGAACTCCGTCACTTTTTCGAAGTAGTTACTATTAACAGTGATGTCTTATTCTACCCGGTTGACAGATCTTTCATTGTTTGCTGATAGCACGTATTTGTATTTGGTCTTGTCCTCATTTGCTTGAAGACCAACAAGTTTCGCCTGTTCGTCAATTTTTGCAATGAAAGTTTCTATAAGGGCCTGTTGGGAGTTGTTAATGATGTTGATATCATGACATACCCTAAAAATTGGGTAGAACCGTTGAAAATAGTTCCTTCAGTGTTAAAAACAGCCCTGCTCATTATTTGTTTCAGAACGAGATTGAAGAAACCACATAAAAGCTTATCTCCTTCCTGAAATCCTACTGGTGCATGTTTGGAATAGCTCGGAGGAACTTTTCCTTGTTGCATATTTCAACGTGTATTTTCCAATGTCACCCAACACAACTAGATCAGTTTTCCCGCAATTCCAAGTTCAGCCAGCGCCATAGAGACCTTCCGACGATGAATGCTATCATATGCGACTTTTAAATCCAGGTATAGATGGTGAGTCCTGACATGAAATTCTTGCTCATAGGTGACTTTCGCTGTTTCGAAGAGGTAGCTTTCCAGTTCAAAGCCAGCAGCCAGTTGCTTTATTTTTCCTAATAAAACTTTCGGGTGTTGATTCCATTCCAAGACTCTTCGATCTCCTTGAGCTGGGAGGCTGCCCATCCTCTCTTTCTTCTCCACAGGCTCTTCTTTACCTTTCTTCTCACTGCTCGATACCTATCTCTAACGGCTCTTGTTTTCCGCTGCAGCATAGTCACATATTGGTCTTCCGACATATTTTTGAGCTGAATTATATTATCATCATATCACGCGTTCTTTTTCCAAGTTGGTTGGTAGAATTTTGTGGTTTTGACTGCCTCTTATTATGATTATGTGATATTGGGATCTGGGACGAGTGGTCGTTGGCATCTGTACAGGTGACTGCACAGCGGAAAATTTCTCGCTCAAATGCTTATACTCAAGGCCTTGATGACTTCATGAATAGTAATTTCTTCTTTTCATTTAAAATTCGAACTTCAAATCTTGCCACAACAAGAAAATGATCAGAGTCAAAGTTTGCCTCTTGCATAAGTGCGCACGTCTTAGATGTTAAAGGCGTGTTTTCCGTCGAATTGCATATGGAAAATTTAGTTGGCGTATTGACCATTTGGTGTAGTACCTGATGGCATGATGGTTAGTGCGTAGGACTGTCATGTCTGGGTTGGAATCCCGACCACTACCACCTGAAAACAGAAATGTTTTTTTTCCGAGGTACTGCCTCTTGCGAGGAACTGACAAATCCTCCAAGAGTATACTTGTCATGAATTAGTGCTTCTCATCTAACCGTTCGGACTCGGCAGAAAATTGTAGGTCCTGCCAATAACAGGCACACAGGAATTGTTGAGAGTTGTTAGTCACTAGGCCCTGGCTCTCCATGAGCTGTTGCGCCATTAATTTTTTTTTATTGATCATTTGGGGAGCACTAAGTTGTGCTGATTCTTAGCCCTGGAAAACTAGTGATACTTATCACCGTATTACAAGCTTCAAAAAAGTCCAATAGTCTGAAAGCCTATCAAATTGTCAGTAAAAAGTGTCCCCTTTCCCTTTTGTGGTAGATTTAAGCATTTAGACCTCCAAGCAAAATTTTAAATATCATACTCGTACACTGGGCAGGCTGCATAAGTTCTGCTCAGGAGGTCGTAAGACTCACTTTTTAAATATTTTTCAACTCGACTTCAAGGGGGGGGGGGGGGTGGTGTGCACATATCAGACTTTTAATTTGGAAAGTGGCACGGTGCACGCATGGTAAAATGTGCAGTCTTGTATAACAGCTCTGTTACAAATATCACAATTTCTTTTCTTTTCTTTTCATCATATTTGATCCTATCCTACGCATCTCCTGGATTTCTCTTATATCTGCCTTATATTTCATCGCATGAGGATAGAATAAAGTTTTTGAGTTGCACCTGAGGTTTAAAAGGTTCTAACGTTCCAAGAACTCTCTCAGTCTCAAGCCGTTATCCCTTGACGTTCCGGGTTGCCATTTGAGGGTTATTACTATCTAAGGCAACTCGTGTCTCTCTCATAAACACTTTCTTGTACCAACTCCCTTCCTTCCTTAATTTCAAGAAATCGTGAACAAATTTGCGCTCAAAATTCGAATTAATATTTGTATGTTTGCTTACTCTGGAGTTTTGGGATAGACATTTTCTCGAGGAGCATAGATAATTATTTCATTTAACACTTTTGACTGCCTTTGAATTTGAAAAAAAAATTAATAAAATAAAAATATTTTACTTCCTGCAAAGAAACTTATGACTGCAAAAAAAAAAACAACAACATCAGGAACTTCGTTTCCTCCTACAGAAATACATAAATATTTCATGGTGGTCGAACAAAAACAGTCATCCTCATAAAAACACAATTTCATTCAATAACAAAAACAGTCTTTGCATCCCTTCCGCTTTTTTTTCAACTCAAAGCCGACGACAAAAGGGAGATAGGGCTCTCCTATAACCGGGCATTTAAGTGCAGAGATGACATATTTGAAAACATTTAAAAATTCTGTGTACTGCCATATGTGTCGTATTTGCTCGTCCACCTCGTTCATCGCCTTCCACCAGATCACATCATGTTCAATGTCCGAATGTCCGTCCGTATAGGTACACACAATGACAAAGAACCAAAGCTATTAAAATAGCCATATCATCACTCTCGTTATAAAATAAAAAAAATTGAAAAAAAATAAACAAACAAAAAAATCGAAAACATTTTTGAACATGACTTGTGGACACAGAGTCCTTTTTATCATGATGTGATGCCGCTACTAATAACTCAAATCAAAACCAATGTTTCCCCACGGTGCAGACAGACAAAAACCAGAGACAATACCCTTTCTACATGGGCACAGGGGCCTCTGCAATGACCCCACACCAGGATAGCTCAGGTCTCGAATCTTACAATTGCGCCTACCCACCCCCGCAGCAATCACCGTCAGTGGATTTTGAATCGGGAATTCGAGTTCCAGAGATGAAATCCGAGAGATGTTGTTGTTATTTATGTCGGCAAATAATGTCATCCAAAGGAAGACATCGCAATCGCAACATGAAAATTATGACAAAAGACGACGACTATACGACAACGGAGACGCCGCGCCGCCCGCCACCGCGCCAGTGAAGGCGGCAGTGGCCCAGCTTCATCGTGCTTCGTTCATAGTCCGAATCTCTATAGACTTTCCAATGCAAATTCTTAGCTTTTGCTGAATGGTCCAAGCCTCTTGATGATGATGATGATGATGATGCTCCTCTGGAGTACCTCACCATCAGTTTTATATCGGATGGACATAGGTTACCAAAATAAAAGTTTCAGTTCTCCACAGAGACATTAGGTCCGTCCACAAGCAATGAAAGATATGATATGAGAATTGATATCGATTTATCGGCACTCATATGTCGGTATGTATATTGTGTCTATATGTACATAAACGGTATTATGAATGTTTCATAAACAAACGTCTCTGGACGACCCCGGGGGGTCCGACATTTGTTCACGTTGTGGTTCAATGGGAGAGGGCGCGCAATACGTCTAAAAAAGCGAAACAAAGGCATGTTGTTCATGTTCATATTTTTACAATCGAAAAATTATCATGTATCCTTACACGAGTCATATTTTTGATCCGCAGTCGTCCTCTTCGATCGGAACTCTGGGATGGAGATCCGATGGTGGTAGGTGGTGGGGGGGATTAGCCAGTGAACAACAAAAAGAAGACTATACACAATCAGCGCAGGCGCTGCTGGCTGCCTGGCTAAGGCTATTTTATCTGCGTATTTATAAGAAAATTTGCATTTGGTTGATTCAAACATCTGCCCAAATTTATGGTTCACTTGAGTTTTTGTGGGATTTTAGCGGTTGTTTCACATTTACATAAAATGTTTTTGTATATTGTACATATGTACATGTTTTTGTTTTGATATTTTTTTTATAAATTTTATATAAAAATTATAAAAAAGAGGAAGTAGATTACATAGCTACGTGGATGAAGGTTTATGATTAAATTTGTGTTGAAATTGCCTTTGCATTCAAAATTTGAAGTCCTCAATTTGAAAACTTCAAATTTGGAGCCTTACCTACTTCAAGTTCCCACCATGCTCGGGTCATGAGATACTCGATGTGACCTGCTTTAACTTAACATTGAAGTCAATTTTGAAAAAAAAAATCAAATTGGGGACTTCAAATTTTGAACCTATTCTACCGTTGAAATGCAAAATACTGCTTATTTGGGGCCTTATTACAAGTCCCTAACATGCTTGGTTCCTGAGATATATGATGTGACCTGGTTACTTCATTGTAAAACTAACTAGGTTGATATGATTTTTTTTTTTCAAATTAAGGACTTCAAAATTTTGACCTACCTTATTCTTGAAATACAAAAAATATCCGATAATATCCAAAAGTGAAAAGCCAACGACTTTGATGGCTGGGTCACCTAGAGCAAATGGACAACAATGCTTCAGCCCGGAAAGTCTTTGAATCCAACCCCGTGAGACGGTGCAGTAGAGAAGCACAGCCAAAAAGGTGGTGCACACAAATGGAAGAAGACCTTAACCATCTTGGCATACAAAACTGAATCCAGCTAGCTATAGAAACCGTTAGGTGGTTGAGCCCCTAGTCCGCTCCAAACCATAGCGCCACCTTAAGTAAGTCAGTATAGATTATTTGTGTGGCAAAAGCAAGAATATATACCACAACAATCGTTAGGTGTTTCTGTTTTTCTTGTCTTCTGCTTTTGGACAAAAGTAACATCTACCCTTTTACAAGTAGCCGTATGAACAAAATGCTGTAGCCGGAACTGCAAGAGTTGAACAATTTTTGTGTTTCACTGCAGCATTTTTGATTTTTACAGCAGCATTTTTAAAGTAGTTTTTTCTACTGTGTATTATGATGCAGATTGTGAACGGTCATTCAGTTCTGACTCCATAAGCCACTCTGCTAGTTTGATAAGCTTATCGTTTCTGAACAAATTTTTGTTACCATGTCCAGGGCTGCCAACTTTGGTATGGTTATAAAATACAACCATCAGCAAGCGTTTTGTTTTTTGTTTGACGTGTGCACGAATAAATTTATTCGACTATTTGGTTGAAAATATCCACTCCATCTTTGATCCGGTTGAAGCCAAATATCATTACTTGCTTTCTGTGAATGACTTTAACGGGCTAATTAGGGTCATCAAGAAACTCTTTTTTTGTTTCTAAAAAAATATTGTATAGTGTTAATCCAAAAAGTTCAAACAAAAAGTGCCCATGCCATTTCGAAAAAGGATTTAAAGAGCGTGCATATAATTTCTCGGCTCTTATGATTCATGGAAATAATTTTTTTTTTATTTTGTACGTTCAAATTTTTACTATAACTTTTATCTATACAATAAATTTTGAAACCTCTTTCCAAAATAAATTCGTTGACGTTGAAAACTGTTTAATTTTTATGTGCTACAAAAACTGTCGGCAATATAGCCTGGCCTGGTAAAACTGCCAATATCCTGCGAAAATTGAAGAAAAAAGAAATTTAGTGTAGTTTGAAAATTTTTAATCTGATTGTATTCATTTTGAAATTTAAAGAAAACGTCAAAAAAGCTGCATGCAAAAGTTAAAAGTTGGCTAACTTGGGAAGCTGCATCGTGTTCTGTTCGTATCAACGGATTTGTGTATATTCAACATTTTGACAGCTATTCCAGTTGCAGCTCGAGTTGCAGCTCCGTTTCCATTCTGTTCAGGTAGTTTCACTCTCCAATAAAAATTATTTAAGAAACAAAAAAAAATCCATACATAATTAATAATATTATAATCTTCATTTTCGCTGAAAGTTAAATTAACATTAATCTTTGCTGAGCGATCTGATTGCATTTTGCAAGTTTTGGATTCGTGAAGAAACAAAATTTGATGCCATTACGATGATAGAGAACACCAAACAAGTGGGTGGCATAATTCTGTCTGTCTGTTCGTTTACAGCCTAAACGGCCCCATCATTTTTATTAAAACTTGGTACATAGTTGACGGTTTTTGGTTACCATGCCCACATGTTTTTTTTAAATTTTTTTTTTTTTGAAACCAAAAATAACGGTACCTGCCATACAATTTTTTTTAAGGAATTTTACATAATCGTATTCTTCTCAAAAACGGCTGGACAACTTTTCTTAAAAAAAAAAAACCGGTAATAACTTTTGTTTCTTTGTTTTAAGAACCATTTTTCAAAAAATGGATATTGAATGTACCTCCCAATAAGAACCATTTTTTTTTAATTTTCGATTTTATTCAAAACGGTATGACTGTTATCAATAATTTTTTTTATTCTGGGGCTTCCAAAAACTTTATATATTTTTGTGTACTTAAATAAAAAAATATACTTTTTGGATTTCTAAAAAAATGATTCAACTTTTTTTTTTTAAATCAAATATTTCGAAAACGATATTATCGATTTTCTTGAAACTCGATACTTAAGAGTTTCTTAGTACTTTTTAAAATATTTTAAAAAAAAATTACATATATGAAAAAATAACGGTGCCTCCCATACAAAAGTTAAAAACCCGGAAAAAAAAATATTTATTTTTTTCAAAAAAATTACTCCTACGGTTTTGATTAAACTTTTTCCATAAACTAAAATTAATGAGTTCTCCTACAAGAAACTATACAATTTTGCACCTAACAACTATTAATATAGCATACCTCTCGTCAGAACATGTTTAATTTTATTTTGAATTTTCTTACTATCGGCTGAATGGATTTAGATACATTTTTTCATATACAAATTACTAATAAGATTTAATAATTATGCATATCAAAATTTTCTAATTTTTATACCAATCATGGCAAAAGTTTTCGAAAAACTGCTTCTGAAAAGACTAAGCAGAATAATAGAAGAAAGAAGACTAATTCCGAGCCATCAGTTTGGATTTAGAAATAAACATTCCACGATAGACCAAGTGCATCGGATTACGGATGTTGTGGAAAAGGCACTTGAAGAAAAACAAGTATGCTCGGCTATATTCTTAGATGTTGCTCAAGCCTTTGACAAGGTTTGGCACTTGGGACTTGAGTACAAACTGCAAAGGGATCTTCCCAGGCAGTACTACGAAATACTGAAATCCTACGTTACGAACCGACTCTTAAGAGTACGGTACGACCAAAATTACTCGGAACTAAAGAAAATTGAAGCCGGTGTACCACAAGGAAGTGTCCTAGGACCAACCCTGTATCTGTTATATACAAGGGATATTCCACTGGACATCAACGCTATCATGGCCACCTTTGCTGATGATACTGCAATATTGGTGCCAGATAAATCCGTTACGAAGGCTACACAAAAACTGCAAAATGCAGTCGATAAAGTTAGTGATTGGACGCAAAAATGGCGAATCAAACTAAATGAAACAAAATCGACGCATATAAACTTTACAAACAAAATAATAAACAATATTCCAATTCTTATAAACAGTACAACAGTACCTTACTCCAATACTGCCAAATACCTTGGAATGACTTTGGATCCAAAGCTTAAATGGAAAGAGCACATCAAAAAGAAAAAAGACGAACTAAACTTGAAGTATAGAAAAATGAAATGGTTACTAGGAAAGAACTCTGACCTATCTATCCAGAACAAACTAATGTTATATAAGCAAGTACTGAAACCCGTTTAGACATATGGCATCCAACTATGGGGCTGTACAAAGAAAACAAATGCTGAACCCATCCAAAAATTCCAAAGCAAGGCCCTTCGCGGAATAATAAATGCTCCTTGGTATATAAGAAATAGCGATCTACATCGTGACCTTCAAATTGAAATGGTTACAGAAGTGGTTAAAAAACACGCTGTATCACACAATCAGTGACTGCAAAGTCATACCAACTCCGAAATGGAGACCGTCTTAAATGTACGAGACAATGTTCGGAGATTAAGAAGAACCAAGCCTCATGAGCTGATGGTCTAAAAGCTATGGAAAGTGTTATAACTTAAACTTCCCACAATGCGACTGATAAATTAAGAAAGAAAAATCATTTGTCGATCTTTCATAGATTGGTCCTGATTCACCGGTGGTTTTAGTGCGGTAAGAGTCCCACACTACTTGGTACCGATTCTTACCGAGTGTCTTTTGAAGATTTCCATCGGATAAAAAAAAAAAAAATTTAAAGAAAGTTTGCATATCTACCAAAACTTATCCTCAACAATTTCTTAAGTGTTTTAAAAAATTATGTTTTAAGAAAACCGCTCCAAAGATTGAAAATTTTATCTGTCCGTACAAGTAACTATATTCAATCAAGAATTAAGATGGTGTTTTTTCAACTCAAATTCCCAACGCTAGCTAGTTAGCTAGTTTAAATAGGGTTTTCTAGCTTTTTAACATTTTTCTTTCGTAATTTCCATGTCCTTATATATAATTTTTCTGAAGCCCTCGGCGCCTTGAACATAAAAGCAAGTACGTGCAACCCAGTCGTACTAAAGAAAACACAACACATTAATCGTATCGAGGCCCCAATAGCACATTATGTTTAATACAAAGCATTTGGTGAAAACGTGTGCTTGAAAATAGCCGTTTATTGTTCCATTAACTCGAATAAAATAATATTAAAACAGCGATGAGCGCATGATGAGTTCTGACGCCATTGCTTGTGGTAAATAATGAATCCAATGAGTCCTTTGGCGAAACATAATCAAAACCAAAACCATGAACATCTTCCACGCTGTACTGACAAAAGGGTCAAGCACATCATAGCTTGGTGAAGCTCTTTATATTCTCTTACTCCAAGTATACACGAACACGGCCTGATGCTTCCTAACAAAAAGGATACAAAAGGATGTCATGCCTGCGGCCAATTTTCTTTTGAAAAAAAAAATCAACACAAAAGAACTTATACCAAAAAAAGAAGTTCCAAACACAACAACCAGACCACTATGCAACCAGCAGCAAAACCTCATCATCATAGCATAACCCAACCAACATAACCCCAACCCAATTCTCGAACTGCCTGAAGACTTGTACATTGGCTTGTTCGGAAAATGTTTAACAAAACCTCCGCATGTACCTTCAGTTTTCGGAGCGAATGATAACTCCGCACCCCATGAACTTAAAACAGGAGAGCATCAGCCCCAATAGAGGATACCGCTCCAAGCAGGATTCAGGAATAGCAACAACGCTCATATGTGTGTGCGACTTGGTAACGATGTTCTTGTAACTATACCTTGGATCGGCTCGGATATGTGGTCTGGTCCATGCAAGAGATATCCTGCCTCAAAATCATGTTGTTCCTCGAAGTCTGTCCAGCCATATCAAGTTGTGGCACACCAAAGAATAAGAATCACTCTTGACACTCTCGCCACCGCCCATCCACTTGGTCAAATTGACCGAAGGCAAACCGGCCAAATCCTGTTGAGCCTGCAAAAATGGATGGGGTGGCTTCCCGAAAAACTTTCTTCTGCTACATCATGTTCAGTTATCACCTTATAAGTGTAAGACGATGATGTTTTCGCACCCAGGCTCCCAAACTATCTGCCCCCGGTTTGCCATGAGAGGATGTCGAATTAAATCTAGGACTTCATCAAAAGTCGACTCTTGTTCAACCGAGAGTGTGAACTTGGATGGCTTAAGAGCAAATGGGTGGGAGTCCTTTGAGCAAAGGATACCCAAATCTACACACATGCGGAGAAAGTTTGCTTTCATGCCTGATCTTGGGGTAGATTGCAATCAGTTTGGGTGCTGCTTCCATCATGCATCTGGTATGCATTCGGGACGACGACATCACATATAGTCCATGAGTGGGTTGCTCTGTTAACTATTCCAATTCATTAACATAGAGTGTGTTCTTGGTGTCGAATTATGCGGTTTAAAAATGGAACCTTCACGCCCGGGCCCAGCCCAGCAGAAGTTCTATGAAAGGGTGGCTCGATATACCCATGTATAAGAAATATGCAAATTTCTGTTTGCCTAACAATGGGGGAACATTTTAAGTAATTGGATCTCCATTTAGGACTTAATGTTCGGGTATATTCTTATGCCATTCATGATGATGATGGTTAGATATTATGCCTTTTAGGTTGATATGATGGTGTTTTTCGCTAGCATTTCATCTGGATGCGGATGCGGCGGAAATCTGTGAAGGGTGAAACTGGTGACCCAGACCCATTTATACAGATTAGTATAAATATTGAAGAGAAAGGACAATTTCATTTGTCATTCAGGGCTTAGAAGGGATTTCAATTTCGGTTTTCTTTATGGATGTTTCTCATTACATTTTCATTATTTATTGCAATGTTTTACATGTAATGGTTATAAAAACTAATATATTTTATTTGAAAACTATATATTCAACTCCGGGTATTGTTGCTTTGATGGAAGTGGGTTTTAATGTTCTAAAGTTCTCAGGATAATGGCGACATGTGTTCATATCTGTTCATATATAAAGAAATTGACTTGGAATGTGATTTGGGTTTGATAGTTTTTTAAAACAAGGATATCTGAGGTTTCTACGTTATGCGATGATTAAGAACTTATAAACATATAGCAAATACACACATAGTGGAATTTCTTAGAAACTTGCTTTAATTTTCAAATGAATTTTTTAGGTTCCTCAAACATTATGATCTTAAACTGTGCCATTTTTGGGTAAACAATATTCTTCTGTAAATTGGTTAGTTCCTATAGGCTTAAGTTTAGTGACGCAAGGTGTACAACATGCGAAGATGTATAAAAATACATACCCTTAAGGAACTTTTTGAAAAATAACTTGCATTAAAAAAAGGAAGAAAAGCTGAATTTGTTTATAAAAAAAAATATCAATGGAAATTTGCAGTAAAAGAAATTAATGCGAAAAATATGTTTGCATACAAAAAAATCAAAACTTTGTTTCGCATTTGAGGCAAATCTTTTTTTGAACTTCTCCAAACATCGTAATGTTTGACTCGATACAAAATGTTTGTTTTGGTACAAAACCAATCTTTCCTACCAGTATAAAGGCATAGGCATTACAGAAACCTGAAATCAGATGCGAAAAAATTATGCAAGATAAAATGTAAAAAAATTGTTGTTTTTTGTTTTGCAAATACCTAACTCTTAAAAAATTCGAACCAGCCTGTACTTGCTATGAATTGTTAATTTTTACTTGTAGAATATCAAGGTCATATAATCTACTAATTACTTCAACAAATTTCGACAAAAAATACAGTTTAAGATATTTTTTTTGCAAAAAACCTATATTTTCAACACTTCTCCTCTTGATGCAGCAATATCAATTAACTGATCGCTCCTATATGGAAAAAAGTGATGTGCGTGAAGCTAGCACCATTTTCTATTTAAATAAAAAAATGTAATGTGTCCAACTTGTGCTGCGATGTGTCGTATTAAAAAAAAAGTATGGCTTTTAAAGTGTACCCATATTTTTTTTAACGAAGTTAACACCGCTTTTTTGAGTACGATCATGGCTGCCTTAAATATTTAAGTGATGAGTTTTTTTGTAATTTCGACATTTCCTAAAAATAAGTTTGGCTATAGTAGTTTGTGTTGCGATGCGCTAAAAAGATAAAGTTAAATTTGAATGATTGTCTTCTTTGTGCTGCCTGGCAATATTTATAGCACATGTTAAGCACACAACAGGACAGTTTTTTTTTAGAAAGTCGAAAATAGCGGTGAAATCTTCACCCTTTGAAAAACTGATTTTAAAAAATTTTTTTTAATTTTAAACAGCATTTTTTTGAGGGCTTGGCATGAAACTAGTAAAAAACATCTGTAGTGTTTTAAATACCTTTGCTGGTTATTCTGTTTCATGAACATTGGGCTTGAGCGTTATTAATTAACCATTATTTGATAAGAAGTCTATATTTATTGTAAATAAGTATTAAATGTTAATAATTTGTCTGTTCGTGTAGGTCAAAGTCGGGTATTATGGCACCCATTTTTAGTTTTCCTTGTAACTCAAAAAGTAAAAAAGTTTTTATCTTAAACTTTGATATACGTGTTCTGTAATTAATTTTAAAACATAAAAAAATAGCTTGATTACGAAAGCTTATATAAAAAACATAAGCATCTTGTCTTAAAAAAAAGACATGTCAGAAAATGCCGTGTGAGTTGCATCTGCTAGAGGGTGATATGAAACTCTACATTTTGTATGGATTTTTTGCCACACTCAATGCAGTATTATGTCAAATACGAAGTTTTGTTTAAATCTTTGGCACTTAGCATCACTTCTGCGCACAAAATAGCTAAACTATATCCAACAAGATTAGAATTCTTAATCATTAAGCTGGAAATTTTGTTTGTTCGGGGCCAGGCATATATATAGTTTCTATAAGAAGGTTTTTTTTACTATACAAATTCTATATACTACTAAAATAAATCAGCCAAGTAGAAGACTTATAGCATTAAGAATTATTGAATTGAATTATTAACTAAAAATAGCTTTTAATGGCCCTTACAACTACAAATTCGGATTCTGTCCGGCTTACTCACTTTCTAGTAATCGCTAGCGAGTTACTTAAAATACACCGAAAACAAAAAAATTTAAATTTCTGGGTATAACCTGCCCTGCTAACTTCACATGTTTACGTCGAAGATTTTCCAACTCACTTGCCTTGTTTTGGGCAATATTTATAACAATTATGGCTAAAACAGATATGCAGCAAGTCTCTACGCAACGCTGCGTACATCACCCCACTGGAAACGCATGTGCATACACTAAAATATTTATCATACATAGGACTCAATCACCTTTATATTATGAACTATTTAATTTTATTTTCAGATATCTATCTGTACTTTTTAAGTATTTTAACTGACTAGAGTTTGAAAATGTTAGATTTACGTAATTTTTTTCTCTATGAATAAACCAACATAATATATTAATAGACCTTTTACAGAACTAAAATGTTTATATTTAAATCAATATATCGTTTTAACGAGAGGTTTGATCGATTTTCTTCAAACTTGGTACATAGTGGTTTTTGGTGATTCTGCCGACACTTTTTATTTTTTTTTTTAAGAACCAAAAATAACGGTACCTGCCATACAATATTTGTTAGCAATTTGACATAATCGTATTTTTCTTAAAAACGGCTAGACAACTTTTCATAAAAAAAAAATCAATAAATTACTTTAAGTAAAGGCTTCCTTTGGGTGGTAAACCATTTTTCAAAAATGGTTTTTAGTGGTAAGCATCAGGAACCATTTTTTTTTTAATTTTCGATTTTCTTCAAAACGGTATGACTGATTTCAATAATTTTTCTTATAATGAGGCTTCCAAAAAATTTTCTTGTGCTTAAATTAAAAAAAAAAAATTTGGAATTTAAAAAAATGCTTTTTCTTTGAAAATCAAATATTAAGTATTTAATATTTTTAGTATTTATAGATATAAAAAACAGTAAGCATATTAAGACATGGTTTATTTTTTTGTTATACTCAGTACATTAGGTCACCAAATTAATTAGAACAACTAGTAATTATAAATGAGAAAAAAAGAAAAATAACAAAAAAATTCAATAGAGTTATACATATGTACATTAGAGAAAATCTTAATTAAATTTAATTTGCAAAAAAAAAATAAAAGTTTTGAAAAATTTTAGCATCTATAATGGTTTTTCAAAGAAACCTAAAAGTATTGTGATCGTTTAGTCCTTTCAGATCGGCTGGTAGGGAGTTCCAAAAACTAGCCGCATACACAAAAAATTGTTGTTTAGAGTTTCTGTATTTAAAAGGAGGCACAATAAGAACTTTACTTATGTTAGATACAGGTAAAATAAGTAATTGAAATAAGCATTCTGGATTTTTAGTATACATGAGATACTAGATGTTTGTTCAGGGGCATATCAAAGACAAAACGACGCAAGCCATATATAAATAGGGCGGTGTTTTTGAATGCAACTTGAAGCTTCCTTCTGCTCACATAATCCAAGCAGCAGAAAATCAGGCTACCATAAAACAGAGTGGGAGGTTTTGACAATCGTCAGTTTGGTTGCAGTTGGGAGACAACCACCAAACTGGTGTAATGTCCGTAGGGTAGCATAAGTTCTTCCAAGCGCACTCGCTAAATGATTATCCCAAGTCAGAGTTTGATTAAAAGTTACGCCTAAGTTCTTGGCTGTTTTTTCGTAATTTAACATTGAACCACCTAGCTCAGCACAAGGCAAATTTGTCGTGTCAAGAACAGCATTATTTATAACAATGGCCTAGCATTGTTTCGAGCTGTGTTTTAAAAGATTTGATTGTGACCATTGTACTATACGGACCAGAGGCCAAATTACCGCATCAGTTACCGAGCAATTCGTGACTGAATTATATGAGTTTGGCATTACCGTTCACGTTTCGAGCAATCTAGTATACCAAAATTGGAAGTGGTTACTCGTTCATTCGATCACTGATGGAACTCTCTCACTAGGTCACTGAAGCGGTGATTTGGACCCAGATCTTCGTTAATTTGAGCAGTTGCATCTTCAACCATTCCGATACGGTAGCTCAGATAAATTTGAATATCGTATATATGAATTTTGCAATTTCTAAGAACCGAAGGTAAATCATTATTGAACAGCGTGAAAAGAAGAGGGCCTAAATTTAATCACCTTCGAGAAATCTTAAAGAACCAACGTTGTTAACAGGTTCTTATAAATTTGCAATCGTATGTCGTCCACAACTTTAAGTAGCGCTCTTGAAATTGTGGACGGCATACGATTGCAAATTGATAAGAACCTATTAACAACGTTGGTTCTTTTAGACTTCTTGAAGGCGTTCGACACTGTCTCTCATAGAATACTCTTAAGGAAGTTACAATATTTTTTCTGTTTTAAAAACTCAGCCTTACCTCTTATTGAGGAATATCTTACCGAAAGATCTCAGGCGGTTTATGCAAATTCCAAGTTATCTGAGTTCCTTTCCACCCACGCTGGTGTACCACAGGTATCAATTCTAGACCCTCTTCTATTCTGGCTGTTCAATAAAGATTTCGAAAACAATACTATGGATTTTTGTGAAACTTGATACTTAATAGTTTTTTAGTACTCTCTAAAATATTTTTAGAAAAATTTTTAAATATATGAACAAATAACGGTAACTTCCATACAAAAGTTAAAAACCGGAAAGGAAACCATTTTTTTCTCAAAAACAACTATAACAATTTTTATTAAACTTTTTCCACCATCCATCCATCCATACCATCTACCAAAAAAAATTATAATATTTTGTACATAGCAACTATTAATAGTACCTACCTGTCATAGAACGTGTTTTTTTTATTTTCAATTTTCTCATTTTTAGCTGAATGAACTTGGATAAAGTTTTTTTTTTGTATACAAACTTCAGATAATATTAAATAACATTGCATATCAAAATGTTCAAAAAAAAACAAATAACGATTTTTGGTCCCTATAATTATATTGAATAAAGAATTAAGATGACCCAAAATATATTAATATTAGTATCAGATATCATCGTAAGTTTAATTTAAAGAAATGACTTCAGTCGTATATTCCCCTGGACCCTTCATAAACATTTCTACAAGTTCCCCATAGAAAATTAATTAGAATGAGAGAATTCTTGATGAAGGAATGCCTCGGTAAGACTTATAAAAATTATGATATTGTTTTTATTTCCGCTTGGCTCAAAAGCAAGAATGTTGAGTGTTCATCTCTCCTACTTAGCCCATTAGGACTATAATTTCATGCATACATTATTTTTTAAGTAAGTGAATAAACAACGGACAACATACAGGCTTTTTTAATTATAATGTATTTTTTTGTTTGAAACAATCAAAAAATCAATCCTGTCGAAACTGGAAGATAAGATAATTCTTTGGTCCTGCCTTAGCTCAAAGGTAGAAGACTACTTTACTTTTCAATATCAAATAAAATTTAGCTCCAAATAACTCTTAACTCTTGATGATTTCTTTATCAATGTTTCATGTTTGTTTCTTTGTTTGTTTTTATGATCATTGATCACATATCGAATTATGTAGAGACAACAATTAAATTAAATTCTTATCTCGTCATCTAAGAACTGTCTAAATTTTATGGTTTTATTGAGTGCATCATCCACAAAGAAAATATTTTATTCGACAGGGCGTATAGCTATATACAAAATTATATTAATTTTTCTATTCTCTTTCTGTTTTTTTAAATTCAATCGATGAAATTTACCTACACATTTAAAAATGTCTCGGAGATAAGCCCATTTAATGTCGGATAGGTAAATGTACCATCATGTTGTTTCAGATGACAAGCATCGTTTCTTTTGCCTCTAATCCGCCGATGCTCAAACATTGGGACAACATTAATGAAACTTATTTTTCACACAAAGAAATGGGATTTGTTTTCGCCATCATCACAACTTTGGGCCGCTGCGCCGCGCCGCGCCGATCGTCGCCATCATCATCGATCGCATAGTCCCGAAGATTGTTACCATATATACCTAGCGATAGGCATCTATATCCAAAGTAACGAAACAGTAGCTAATGGATGATTATCTGGCGAATAGGTTACCTGCCCTTTTTCATCACTCTGCTAGAGATGAGCGCATAGCGTATCGATTTCCATTCTGAAATCCCAAAATGATCCCGCACTCCATTCAGTCTTCACCATAATATAACTCCTAGTATACCCGATGTAAGCCGCATAGTCATAGCAGGTAGAATACTTTGATCATCAGAGGTAATATGTCAAGAAATTATTCCATACCCTTTTTAAGGTGTCTCTAAATATTTGGGGACATTACCTATCTTCGCAGGAGATCTCCAGCGGCGATTGTCTCTAGATTGGCTGCCACTGCCGTCGCCGCCGCCGCCGCCGTCGTCGTTGCCATTAAACGCAACACGATCGCTAAAATGCAGGTAACTGGTCCGAAAAAAGATGCGCTTAACAATGTCCTTAATGTGCTTCAAATTGAATTGGGATATGCCATATCGTATTGGAATGGTTTTACACAGGTGGTTGAGATCAACGATTAGTCTGGCGAAGGATAATGGAGGGCGTACGAAGGACTTAAATGTCTGAATGTAGCTACATAGCTCGTAAAGATACAAAATTGATGGTCTTAAAAATGTTTTTTCTTTTCACCGATTGCCTTGCGATAATGCAAACCACTAAGGGACATAACAACACAATGATGGCATACCTACATAAATATACGACGCTATTGTTGATCTTATTATATTTACAAGCAGCTAGTATAATGTTTTGTATTTAAAATAAGAAATGTCATTAAGGCCGCGCTCATACCGCCATCACTTGCTTCCTTTGAATGTGCATACAAAATATTACTGGAAGTAAAAACGATATTTCCTGGGGTCAAATTAGCTACAATTTTAATTCATAAAAGATACTTTTGTTATTTAACGAGCTCCCAATCTATGAAGAGTATCTGCCATAAACTTGGCGGGTGGATTTCCATCTTCTACGATCCCAAACATGCTGCTTCTATTTAGTTAACCAGACAAAGTGCTCTGTGACCCACGATATTCAAACCAAAGTTGTGGTTTCTTGTGTCGATGTCACCTCGAGTCATGAGGTTGTGATTCGAAGTGGTCAAATGGAGCCGATGTGTTTTGACTTTCTGGACCCCATTCTCAGCTTCTTGAGGTCGTGGTTTTTAACTTTTTATCAATTTGCTTTGTTGTACACAAACAGATAATCGTCGAAGAATTTATTTTTTGAATGGGCCCAGTATGTATCATCAGCTTTTCTTTACTGCTAATAGCTATACATTCGAAGCCTTTAAGGAAAGAATTAGAACTAAGTACATTTATGAATTTTGTAGAGCGTGCTGCGTGTAACATTCACTTTATCTAACGCTTTACGCATGAGTTTTAAAATCATTTGTTTCGCAAAACTAAATTAGCAGTGGTGTCCCAGCGCAATTCTTTCATCAGACCTCTAGTCTCCACTCTTTACTAAGGTGTCGTTCATGGATTCAAAGCTTAAATACTCTAAGGGCTGGTTTTTCAGTTTAGGGCTAAGTCTGAGTTAAATCAGAGTTAGCTCAACATGAAAATAAATTAACCCTGAGTTAACTATCAGAAACAGTTTTTCAGTTGAGGATTAACTTTATCTTTCAGTTGTCAAAAATCTAAGGCCAATGATGTCCGACACCATAATGGATACCACCCTACGCCGTTCACGCATCGGAATAGAGATGGTGTCACAACGGAATTGCACTGATAATAACTTTCACTATCGAATTCGAGATGGCGCCACAGCTGAAAGGCACTCAATTTGGTCACTGAGTTAACTTAAACTGAAAAACACGTTTCTGGAGTTAAATCAGGTTTAACCCCAAAACTAGGATGATCTCGCACTGAAAAACTGGGCCTAAGAAAAATTGAACTCATTAACTACTTCACAAACGTTCTTATCAAGATTGAAATTTTGTCTTAGCTGGTGGACAAATATATGTTTATTTGCAGCCCTATCAATAAAAATTGCTTAGATATCTTTAAATTCATAAATTAACTAAAACGTCGATCAGAAGTTAGTTCACGAATTAAAATTTCATATCAATAAAAATATAAACTGCTAATTCACGTTAAGTTCAAAATTTTTACGCAAATCTACTACAATCAACAAGAACTCTGCTGTTAACATAGACTGCACATACACTTTCTCACAAAATGTGAACTTTTGCACATACACTCTCTCATTTGAAGTTGTAAGAAGCATATGTTTCACTAGCGTCTGTTTCCTCTTTTCTCTAGTTTTTGACAACAATGACAGAAATATGTTTAAGTTAATTACTAGTTTAATGTCATATTTTGGTGATTTAGTTTATTACCTTAAAATTTATTTATTGATAAGATTTGACAATTAATCTACAGACTAAAGATAATTCGAATTTTATTTGCGTTTATGAATACCGGTGTTGTTGTTTTAATTAGTCTTACCCTCATTTTCTCCAAAACCAACGAATTTCATTCAAGGGTATATGCAGGGGGTGGCAGGGGGGACACTTGCCCCCCTGGATTCTTAAATTAATTAGCTAAAGAAAAGAACTATTATTTCTTGACAACTGTAATTTTCAAACTTTTTTTTGTGAATTTTTATAAAAAAAGATGATTGTCATCTAGTAAGCTTTAGTCAATTATTTATGTATATTGTAGACCTAAAGTCTACAAAAGGACAATCATCTTTTTATTGGTTGGATTTTGGAAGAGATCACTCTTGGTCCTTACTTAGATTCCTTAGTTCAGCATTTGAACGTAGCAAATTCACTATGTTCACTCCTGCGAATATGCTGAGAATGAATTTATACGATTTCTCAGAAAAATCAGAAAGTTTTTCCGAGTTTTACGCATTTCAAAGTTTTAATGAAGAAGCTGAATTATGGTATAATCTTTGAAAAAAACATTATGCACTGAAGATCTTCAAAAACTGGACTTATACGATGTTCTACAGGAAGCAGATATTTTTCCCAACCACAAAACTTGCTCTACATATTACCCTAGTATTACCTTCTACCACAAGCTGGATTGAAAGGACATTGAGTACGTTGAGAAGAGTCAAGACTTGGCTTCACTCAACCATGATTGAAAATCGTTTAAATGGTAATTGATTCAACACCGTGGGTGATCTTGGAAGATTAATATAAATAAGTGATTGAATATTGAAATTTACACGATTATCTATGCTAAGTGTACACAAGAAAACAGTTATGGAAAATGAGAAGGAAATTTAAAAAAGAAGTGTTCAAACGATTTGCTGAAGACCCACACCGTTTGGCTCTAACGTAGATGGTTATAGAACCATGTGAAAAATTTCTTTTATACAAAGCTTGAAACCAGGGGACAAATTATCGCATCAGTTACCGAGCAATACGTGAAAAGTGACTGAATTATATGAGTTTGGCATTACCGATCACGTTTCGAGCAATCTAGTATACCAACATTTTAAGTGGTTTCTTGTTCATTCGATCACTGATGGCACTCTCTCACTCGGTCACTAACGAAGTAATTTGGCCCCAGTATTCAGATACCATTGTCTTCAACTACATATGTTTAAACTTAAATTTAGTATTAGAATTTAGATTTTTTAGGTCAAATATGGTAGATTTTTACATTTACAGGAAATACATAATTGCTTTACCTAATACCTTTTATTTATTATTATTATTAATAGTTATTTAAAATAATGTACTCAACAAATAAGTTATTAGAAATGTATAGGTAAGTTTATGTATTAAATAAAATAATGTTTCTATGTTATTAACAAAATAAAATTAAATAGAAAATATTGAGGTAAATAATCGTTTCTTAAAGAAGATCCTGCGTACGCCCTTGATTTCACTTTGTCTTCAATCACGGCGTGGTAGATGATATCAATATCGACTGCATAGCCTGGCTGGGGCTGGCCACGATACTAAACAAAATAATACTTTTGTTCAAAATTGAAAAATGTCAGCATCGTTTCGGTATTGGTATCACTCTTGTATAACTCCGTCTAGTTGGGTCTCGTACTACAAATTCTCATCTCGGTATCGGTATCGGTCTCGTCTGGTTTCGGTCTGGTGTCAGTCACAAACGAAAATAAAATTCACGACTTTGTTTCATGCTCTTGATCTTTTAGTAGAACTCCCTTGGTATTTTTAAGATTTAATAAAAAATCATTAAAACCCATTTATAAATGAACAATAATCTTTGTATTTAGTGTTCTTTAATTTTTTTAACAATTTTAAGGGACTTGTTTCACAATTTTTATGTAAAGTCCCGATTAGTTTTCCTCGAGACATAAATTCTGTGATAAAATATCATAGTAGGGAAACAATGCTGTTACAAAATCTTTGGAAAAACCATAAAATAAAAAAAAATATTCGAGGCAGATAGTGGATTTCACTAAAGTCACTTTTTGCACTGGTTTCATATAATAAAGTTTGGTATCGGTATCGTCTCAGAGCTGGTATCGTTTCGGTTTCCGATACCGATACCAAACGATACCAAGACTTTTCTGGCCAGCCCTATCTTCAAATTTGATTTCATTTACATTTCAAGAAAAATAGGAAAGGTCTTCAGTCCTTTGAGTTATAATTTAAAAAAAAATCAGGTTGTGCTGCTTACTACACTGTGAAGTTGAAATGAAAGCCCTTTTTTCAGCAGCCAAAATAACTAGTTTGTAATGTAGGAATTTAAATTTGCAGTTTGTTTTACATATTGACAAAAATAAAAACCAAATTTTGAAGTCTCAATAAAAAAAAACAAAAATCATTTTTCATACTGTCAATGTCACTTCTGTTTTTTTAGTAACAAAGCAAGCCAGAAATTTGCAGTAGGACTCCAAATTTGCAGTTTTTGTATGCTTTTTATAAAAAATACTTGATCCAAATGGAAGAACATAAGAACATTCCACACATGATGACTACCCCTATTCTCAGCAAACACTCTAGCTATAAATCCATTTAAAGGGTGTTTTTTAGACATGAGGTTTTCAAAAAAAAATAAAATGCATATAATTTAATGTTATGGCCAAGAACTTAGATTTATTATAAAGATAAGGGTTTGACATTATGTTTTAAAAATGATTTCGGCAAATGGCCACCACAGCTAGCAAGATTAAATTCCAGACGAGAGGCCCAATTTTCGACCAATTTTGGCAGCAATTGGGGCCATATGTCAGCAATAACGCGCCGAATATTCTCTTCCAAGGCATCAATCGTCTTGGGCTTATCTGCGTAGACAAGTGACTTGACATAACCCCACAAAAAATAGTCCAGCGGAGTTAAATCGAACGATCTTTGAGGCCACGCCACGAGACGAGACAATGCGCTCACCAAAAGTTTCCTTCAATAAATTGATTGTTTCGTTGGCTGTGCGAACCGAGCCATTATTGGTTATAAATTTGCACGAATTGCAAAGATTGTTCAGAAGTAAGTCTATTTATTATGATATGGCAAACCAAACTGAGCATAAATCAAGTGACAGCTGTCAAAAAGACCAGTTCCGAAAAAGATTGAAAACCACACGCCTAAAAAAACATTCTTTATATTTGCCGTGTGAAGCCAAAACCCCGATGTTTGACAGTTTTTTTTTGTTTATTAATTTTCATATTAAGCTGGTTAACGAAGGAATGTAATCTACCTCAACCTCTTATGATATCATTTGGGGGTGCTAGAGGACTTTTTTTGTTTTTCTAGGTTTGCTATAAAAACATAAAAAGTCAGATTCTTTTTATGCTTGGACAAACGATATTAATGGTTGGACAAGCGTGGACAAACGATATGGACAAACAAAATTTATACAAAAAAAAACAACAAAAATTTGGATGTCTGGGTGCTGACTTCACACAGCTATCTAATAGAAAGACCAAGATCAAAATTTTGAAGTCGTTATTTAAATTGCACCGGTAGCAAAATATTCGTTTTTGTTATTTTATAAGGACTTCCAAATTTGAACCTTGGTTTTCCTTGAAGTAAAAAACAAAAAAAAATAGAATTTGGAAGCTTTCTGATAATTTCTATCTAGCCACATTCCTACGAAATAATTGGATAATTCATTGATAGTTAAGTTAACGTTAAGTTCAGAATGAATTGTTTGATTTTTGTATTAAGACTTCAACATTTGGATTAAATTTTTCTCCAAGTGCATACAAAACTACATATTTCTAGGTTTGCTACAAACTCCTAGTTAGCCACTTTACTGAGAACGGAAGTAGCTACAAAATTGTCACAGTTGAAGAAATGCACCAAAGTTTAGGATGTATAGTAACTCGAGGCAGTGGCATAATATCTAGTGCATTGAATTGTCATGCTTAAGGTTTAGGTTCGATTCCCATCCGCTATCACCTAAATACAAAAATGGGTAGACCCAAGGGACTAGATATTAAGGCAAGTTTCTAGTCTCTGATTGGTCAGATGTCAAAATATTTATTTCCAACTTACGCAACTTTATTGGAAAGTTGGCTCAAGTAAGTCAAGGAAAATCTCTCTTAATATCAAGTCAATGCACTTCTGTCAGAATATCAGCTGATTGTATTTTGTCACTCAATAGAAAGCTGAACTTTATTTGTTTTGTGATTTATTTATATTTTACACGTTCGTTTTTACCGTTTTGTGGAAAGGTTCCTTATCAAATACGAAAAAGAAAATTAAAAACCGCATGATATGTAAAAAAAAAAAGTTTTGTATGAGATTTGTTCATTTTGTGTTTGGTTTCCTAATACCAAAACCTAATTGCTTTGAAAAACTAATTTCTGAAAACCTAATTTATTAAAACTCGTAAAGAGGTTATTTCAGACGTGAGATTTTTCTTAGATAAAAATAACATTAGTACATTTTTCACAATCATCTGACAGTAAATGTTTGAAGTAAAGTTCCGAATTTGATAGTTCAAAGAAACCTAGTTACCTTGGTCGAATGTTCGTTCAATGAATGCAGTTGACTGAATATCTAGTCCCTTGGGTCGTGTGAAAGTGCCCAATGTTTTTTTCCGAGGTACTGCCTCTTGCGAGGAACTGTCAAATGCTCCAAGAGTATCTGTTGTCATGAATAAGTGCTTCTCCTCGAGCTGCTTCGACTTGGCAAAAATTAGCAACTCCATTTGGAAACCTACTTACTTGAATATAATAAAGAAATATGAATCTGCTTTTTTTATTATAAAACAAATTTCAAAAATGCAAAAATATATATTTACATTTTTTTTTTTAATCCCAAACCCATAATATTATACAACCATGATTATCTGTTCCAACATGAACTGGTCACTCGAAGGATAAAACCGTCGACATTTTATGTTGACATTAATTATTTTGACGCAAACTTCCTTGTACCCTTAAAACCGAAAAACAATGCGATCAAGCGACTTAGATACCAACAAAAACTCATAAATACCACAAGTAATCATTCAAATTAAAATTTAGATTATCCGACAGGAAGTCGTTTGATCACGGAGTTGCTCTATCAATTTCTTGGGCTTGAATATTCGAACAAACCCTCTCCCTTGTAATCCGAAAGACAAAATCACAAAACATCACTCATTCAGGTCAAATTAATCTACACACGCAAAAAGACATTATATAGAAGAACATGCCAAATGGATTTCCCACAGGAACATGTGAAAATGCTGATTATAGTCCTTATATATGTATACTTCCTGGGTGAATAGCGAACACACTCAAACAAATCTGGGTACTAAATCAAATGAATTAATTATCATTTTAGACACAAATGATCTCAAACATCAAGTTTACAAACACATGAATTGGATTTTGAAGGCGAAAGGATAATCCATAAGCATTGTCCTTGTCACATGCATTCCAAGCAAGGGAATTCCCATCCAACTTGTCCGCTTTTATATGTTTCAGTAAGTTGATTATTTCTTGCTGGATGACTGTAAACATAATTTTGTGTTTTCATAAGTCATTACTTAATCTGTTTACAGAGGTCCTTTAACACCTTCCAGCAGGCTTCATCCATGAGTTGGATAGAGGATCCTTCATTTCACAGCCGAATTGCACGGATGTGTTTCATCAAGCGACAGGTAGGTCCTATCCTATAATGATATCATCAAAGCTGATGAAAATGATTTGGCTATAGTTGGTCAAATCCTCTCTCTGATCTGGGACTCGGTCTCGGTCGTGTGGCCAGTCCGCAAAGGACTTCATTTACAATAGACAAACACGCATTAATGATGCCAATTTAATCTAAAACACGTGTTGGCGATTTAACAAATCATTTCCTATAGCCACATATGGAAGTTTCCTGTAAAGCAGGTAGGTTTGTTGAACACCTCCGCATGTTGCTTCTTCTACATATATAATATATCTACTACTACTAGTTGGATTTCAGTGCGTTGCAATTTATTGCGTATCAAAGGACACTGCCAAAACAGCATCATGGACTTTTGGGTTTGTTTTTGTAGGACTATTAGTGCCCTTGCGTGTCCTTTTGGTCAACAGCTGGATTCAGTGCTTTGTGGTTATGTGTGAAATGTTAATTGTAATTCTGCATGAAAAAGTAAACATCGCAAAAACTATCATGTTTTTAGTGTGTGCGGCGCATCTGTTTGTTGCCAGGCGATTATGATTGTGGAATTTCTGTGGTTTTCCTGTTGCTTGTTGGGAATTAAAAATAAAAATACAAATAATAATAAATTTGTACCTACATATTTTTTGAACAAGGATTATAAAAGCTTTTATATGTTGTTTTTGTTTTGAAAGACGAAATAAATTGATTAAAAGGGAACATTTAATTATTATTAAATGAACTCTTCGTACATTATGTATTTAATATTGATTTTTTAGTAAAATGTATAAGGTACATTACCTACTAATACAGACTACAGTGAACTTAACAAAAAATAATAGCAACACAGGTTTAGATCTTTTTAAGCGATTTTAACTAGGACTGGCCACGATACCAGAAAAGCCTCGGTATCGTTTGGTATCGGTATCGGAAACCGAAATGATACCGAGACGATACCAGCTCCGAAACGATACCGAGGCGATACCAAACGATACCGCATTTTTTGGCCGGAATTTACCGATACTCTCGGTAGAATCGTTTGGTTTAGGCAGAAAATTTAAATATTATTATTAATTTATTGCAAACAATCAATTTTTGTAATTGGTTTCTTGGAAAATGCTCATATGATTTAGATGACATTTTCAGAGCTTTTGTCTTTAGCAGGCAGATAGTTTAGGCAATAATTTTAATTGAAACCGCTCGCTACCACGCCCATTTAAGTTATGCTGAAGCCCACAATTTGGATGAAGTTTTTCAGACTTGGTTCTCTTTAGTGATGACCCAACGTCAAAAACTTTGTGTCAAATTCCTAATAGGAACTTTACTTAGACATTGTGAAACAAGCGTTCAAAAAATTGTTAAGTTAACATAATTAACTTTAGTTAAAAAAATTGTCTTTTATAATAATCATTATTATTTGTCTTAAATCTTAGAAATACCAAGCGAGTTCAACTACTAGATCAAGAACATGTAATAAAGTCGTGCATTTTATTCTGGTTTGCTACTCAGACTAGATTGAAACCAGACGAGACCGATACCGATACTGAGACGAGACTTTGTTATAAGAGACCAAACGAGACTGAGTTATACGAGACCGAGACCGATACCGAGACGATAATGAAATTTTTCGATTTTGACGATACCGAAACGATACTTACAAATGTATCGTTTGGTTTGGTATCGTGCCCAACGCTAATTTAAACTGCCTTACTTAAAAAAAAAACACAAATATTTTCTACATGGCAAACAATAACAACATAATATGTGTACCTTTTTTTGTGTAAACTTACTTTTTTTTCTTTACTTTAGATGGTGCTGATAGCCCAGAGTGGACTGTGGCCTCAACCAACAATCTGCTCCCACCAGCCCTGTTCCTATATGTTTTGCTCTACTTCGTACACAATCAGGGTTTCGAGGATTCGAAGATTCGTTGAACTGGTACGTTGCTGATGTCCATATGGTTAACGTGTTCCAGTCATGTTAGCTGCTTTGTTGTTTTTGGTTTTTGACCAGGGCCCAATTGCACAAAAAACTTATCACTATAATAATTTTTGAACTTATAAATTTTAACAAATTCTAAAAAAGTGAAGCAATTCACAACCATCGATCTATTTAGTTCAGAAGGATTTTCAAATTCAAACGATCCCAAGGGATAGCGTGACTCAGTCTTGTATGGCAGAATCTCCTGAAATTGTCGAAAAGGGATGTATCATAAGTTATTGGTGCAATAGAGCCTAGGTCAGCGTCGATTCAAAGACCGTAAGGCTCATCGTTGAATCTTCTTCTCCAGACTCATTCGATACATAAATAGGACCAGAAATCACTTGAAGAATCTTCCTCTCAAAGCAGCCAAGCAAATTTTCATCCAATTCTATTAAAGTTCATGCTTTTGCTCCATGCAACAGGACCGGGTTGTATTTGAGAGAGTCATATTACCACTTAAATACCTTCATTACCCTTAGAAACAGTAATTGAAAAGAGGGCTAGTTTCAAATGTTCCGATTAAAGTTTCAGATAGATATCCGTCTGATAACTGTTTTTTTTATTTCTGTTTTATTACTAAAGTCTCGGATAAACTAACCGGTGGATAAATTTACAGTTTGAGAACAACATAAAACATCAAATCATACTGGAAATTAAATTTTTGTTGTCAAAACAAAAAATCCTTGTTGCTTTAATTTAAAATATCACTTCTTTTTAATATTTGAATTCAGTATGAACCACGGTTGATCAATTCAAAGAGAAATTCAAAATATTACGATGGAAACTCATAGCAGTTAGGCATCTTTTGCTTTCCAAGACTTTATCTGTCGGATAACACTATTCGAGACATTTGAAACCAAAAGTTTAGGTTTATCTAACAAAAAAGTTTAGGGTAGACTATCCGAGACTTTATCCGTAAGTCTCGAAACAGCCCTAATTTTTCGTTTGATCCTTGATGTCATTTCGCGGGGTAAATACCTCATGTAGACAAAGGCCTTAACAACTTTGGGGAACACTTTGATAAGGTTCCATTCATCGACTCTCTTTACCAAGTCAACTCTCTCTGCTTTGAATAGTCTGGCTAGGAGTCCGTCTGCACCTGCAGCCCTGTACGATTTCAGTTTGGAAATGGTTAACCGCACATCATTATAAGCTCGACTAGACAGAAATGTTGGTCATCATCGTCCAAGTAGAATGGAATGTTTTGCCTAGAAGCGGAATGTTGACTATTTTTGTCGTTTATTAATTTAGAATAGGTCGTTTCACCCTTTGGCAGAACTTATGAACATCAGCCCCGCCAGTAGAATCCTCAAAAGACTCTCTCTCTCTGTTTCTTCCTGCGAAATCAGCAA
The DNA here is from genome assembly GCA_946251815.1 of Dasysyrphus albostriatus. NCBI lineage: Eukaryota > Metazoa > Arthropoda > Insecta > Diptera > Syrphidae > Dasysyrphus > Dasysyrphus albostriatus. The sequence goes on from OX276336.1 coordinate 98,521,453, forward strand.
TGTTCCCTCCTCTTTTACTCGTATAGGAGTCCCGGAATTCTCTTTCATCAGCTCTCGTTCTCATCTTCAGCGTTGTTTGGTAGGCATTATTCTTATAGTTGGATGCGCCAACCGACCGGGATTTTCATTGAACCAGGAGTTTTGTTTGCGGTCGCCTAGTGAAACCCAGCACATCTAATGGCTTGTTGACAAAATCTTCACTGGTCCTTTGCACTTGATACTGGTGGCGGACTTCCTGAAAAAATCTATCAGACAGGCGTTGAGGGTTTAAGAAAAATGTTTAAGAGCATGAAATACGATATTTAACTTAACTCAAAAAATTTCGTTGAGAGTTTGGGATGAAAAATAAAAACGCCATCTTAATTCTTGTTGTATGGTCAAACAAAATTTAAATCGTTTGAGCGATTTTCTTAAAAAAAATGTTTTATATGTATTTAAAATTCTTAAAACATTTATAAGGAAAACTTTTGGTATGCAAATCTTGAGTGTTTATAGTTATGTGCATATAAAAATAAAATTTGAAAAACAATTTTGTGACCCATTTTTGAAATGTATCGAACTTGAAAAAAAACTGAAACTTTTTTAAAAATTCAAATTATAGGAGTATAAATTTTTCTAAATCAGTTTAGCCGAAAGTGAAAACATTCAAAATAAAAAAATACGTTCTATTAATAGTTGCTAAGTGCAAAATTGTATAATTTTTTGTAGTAGATAGATCGTATTAATTTTAGTATATGAAAAATTTTAATCAAAATCCTAGCAGTCGTTTTTGAGAAAAAAAATATTTTCCTCTCCTTTTTAACTTTTATATGGAAGGTTATCTTTCATATATGTAAAAATTTTTTTTTAAATAATTTAGAGAGTACTTAAAAACTCTTAAGTATCGAATTTCAAAAAAAATCGATAATGTCGTTTTCGAAATATTTGACTTACAAAAAAAAAAATTGAAACATTTTTTAAAAATCCAAAAAATATTTTTTTTTAATTTAATTAGGTACACAAAAATATTTAAAATTCTTGGAAACCCCTGTATAAGAAATTATTGAAATCAGTCATACTCATTTGAAAAGAATTGAAAATGAAAAATGGTTCTTTGGGAGGAACGATTAACAAACATTTTTTGAAAAATGGTTTTAATTTAATAAATAATAATAATTTATTGAATTTTGTTTTAAGAAAAATTGTCTAGCCGTTTTTCAGAAAATTACGATTGTGTAAAATTTTCTAAGAAAAATTGTATCGCAGGTACCGTTATTTTTGGTTCTAAAAAAAAAAAAAAAACGTTTGGGCATAATCTCTAAAAACCACTATGCACCAAGTTTTAAGAAAATCAATCGGGACGTTTTGGCTGTAGACGAAGAGACAGACAGACAGAATTGTGCCACCCACTTTTTTTGGTATTCTCTATCACCGTAATGTTATGTTTGATTGTTATTACATAACACGAATTCAAAACTTTGCCTTTAGTACTTAATCGCAAATAAAAATTCAACATATTGTTATTAAATATGACATTACAATGAAAGAGAACTCGAAAAAAAGGTTGGCGCAATTCTGTCTGTCTGTCTGTACTTTAATCTACAGCGTAAGCCACTGAAGTAATTTTCTTCAAATTTTGAACTTAAGGTCTTTTGTTACTCTCCAGAGGGGAAATTAAAATTCTTTTTTTTTGCACCAAAAATAACGGTACCTACTTGCCATACAAACATTAAGGAAAAGCTTATTTATCTCAAAAACAGTTATAGCGATTTTGATGAGAAAAAAAAATCTGTATATAACTGATGATAGGTATTGTGAACTTCTTGACAAAATATTTCTTTTTAATTTACCAAAAACTATTACTAACGGAACCTGCCATGTAACACTTTTTTGATTTTCGATTTTCTCATTATTGGCTCCAACGATGTCAGTCAAAATTTGAATGCAAAATTTATTTTGAAATATAAGTAATATTGCATATTAAAATTAAAAAAAAAGTAAAATTATACATCTAAAAAACATCAAATTTTGTAATATTTTGAAACTAGATTTTGACATTCTAAAACTTTTTTAAAATGTTTCCAAAATTGTATATATAAAAAATTAGTTTCTAAGAAAACAGCTCCAGCGATTTAAAGTGTTTTTGTTTTGCATATTCATATTTTTACAATTTATTAAATGGCATTGCTGATTGATTTTGAGCTCTAAGCTATTTTACTAGTTACTAGTACAATAATTAAAAAGTTCTTAATTTCAAGCAACATGAACATAAGAGCAAGTATGTACATACCTACATACGTACGATGCAGTCGTGAATTTTATTTTATTTTAAATTCATTAAAAAATTCATAAAAACAAATTTATAGGTGCTCAGGTACTGAAAATAGCTGACCTTTTATGACGTGAAGTGGTCTTTTAAACCGTATACTTTTACTTTTAAAAGAACCCAAAAGATTATTTTGTGACCTTGAAACGAATTTTAAAAACAGATGGACAAAAATCGTTTGCTAAAAATAGTTCAACTTTGCGGCCGTCAATGCGCCAAAAACTACTTTCTTTAATCACGATCTAGAGATCTTTCGGATAGTATAAATGTCTTGCAAATTTCCCAGTCATGAGGTGCCAAAATTTGTGAGTTGCCTTAAGATCCTTTAAGCCTTCATTGCAAGCTGTCTAAAGCTGACCAATTTTTATTATTTACAAGTTGAACCTTTCTGAAAAATTTTCATTTTTATGCGGGCTATAGTTTTGTATTCTGGCTAGTTACTGATAACCAAACTTTTAACTTTTAACAAATTTCCCATATATGGGGGGCAAGGGTCCAGCGCCCCAAAATTGAGGTAATTTTTCATATTTATATTGTTATTAGCCATACCAATTTTGTTATGGTTTCTAAATAAATAATTTTTTTAAAAGGTCGTGAACTACTTTTAGCACCTTATTTGTGGGAAATTTTTATTTTCCGAAAGGTCTGTAGATCCTGATAAATGGTCAACTGTTTTCAGTAATTTGTAAACCATAGACTTTCTTATGAATTTTAAAAATTTGTTTTAAGGTCATAAAAAAAACTTTTGCAAAAAAATGTATACCATTAAGAAGGTCACTCAATCGCCATGATAGGTCATCAATATGTTTTATGAATTGGTCTGCCATCAATTTATTAATGAATTTCTATAGATTTTGTTTCAGTAATATTACTGTGACCTCGAAGAAAACTTTAAATATTCTTTTAAAAAAAATCTATCACTGTCTTATTACTAAAACTAATAATTGACCTTTAATCACGATCTAGTAGGCCTGTAGATGGTATATGTTTTTTGCAAATATCCCACAAATGAGGTGTCAATAAAATACATATAAAGCGCAAATTGATTTAACAGGAAGCAAGAAGGTAAACCTTAACACTTAACATAGGTACTTAAAGTCCACAAGTCTATATACTCGTCTCGTAACTATGGTAGAAGCTATAGAAGGTAATTGCGGATTTCTAAATTTGATGCATTCCGAATAAAGTCAACATCTATTATTTTGTGTGTCCTGATTTAAGTCAGATTTTGATAATACGACAAAAATATAAATATAACTAACAAATCAACTACATATTTTTGTCATCAGAAATTTTCCCCATGAAAAGAGAAAAGCAACAAACGAAAAATGGTCATACACATTTGTCACACAAATACGAATTGCTGGACCACCCGTTGACTTTGTGTGGCAAACTATATGCTCTCGAGTCAAAAAATAAAAACAACATCCTTATTCCTGAATACAATCAAATATGCGATGTCGTATTTAAAGGCTTTCAATCAATAGATTAAATATTGTATATACTCGTACGTAGGTACGTTCAAAATAACGTCGGACCTTTTTTTTAAATGTGTACTTTTCTGTTGGAATTGATCATTTATCACACGTTGTTGAATCCTGATAGGGATTCAATCTTTTATGTTGTATCCTTATTTTTCCATCTGTGTTTTTGTATTGATTGAATTTTATAGTATGTACATTATATGAAATCTGCCCGAGATATTTGGAGGTATATATACAAAACATTCAATGCTAATGTCTTTATATCACAAATTGTGGCTGTGGCTGCTGCGATTTTTGTTTTCATTTTTGCAGCAATACAATGCAGTTCTGTCCTGAATAAAAGGGATACAAATAACAGCACTCTATAACTATAACTATATACCTACAATACTTTCCGGATGCAGCAGACAAAATATAGACACTTTTGTGTGTGAATCCTTATAGTCCTTTCACAAAATGCTGGGGAAATTGAATTGTTTGCAATATATGCCCTTTAACTTAAATTAGAGTCTAATGGGCAATTGCCTGATGCATGTCCTTTATGGTCAGATGCGGGGATGTCCCATTGATTTTGAAACAAGGATTCTATATTATATAGACCTATAAATCTATACAACTTTGCTAACAAGGTGTTTTGATGACTCTCTGGTTACGCCAAAGTGTGTGGCTTCTTAATTTAACATAGATTGTTTTTGTTACCCTAAAGTGTCGATGATAATGATGGCTTCATTAAGACGATTATATTATGGGTGTTTTGCTGGGATCCTGGGAAACAGATTGAACACACATGTGCGGGTCAGCATTAAAAATGGTCATTTATCTTACGGATTTCGTCTTGATATGTGACTAAAGTCCTCTTTACGATATGGCTATGAATTTTACAGTATTCCACTTGAGACACTAAATATGACAGCAAGGACGATACAAGAAGGGACAGAGATTATAGCATACAATCAAAGAAAATAGCAAAAACAAAATAAAAAAAAGAAAACAGAGCCAGAAGAGGAAATGAATATGAATGGAATGCGTAAATGGAGCTGGTATTAAAGGACTATCACACTTAGTTGGGCCATGTGGAATTGACAGAAAGGCGAACGAATAAAAAATGAATGTCTTATTTAGGGATAACGATTTGACATTCTTCCGAAGGGTAAAAGTGAATGGCATGGCTTTTAATATTTTTTCTAACAACATTTTGTAAAAAAAATCATCCAAAGCTCATCCTTATATATTTTTGCGTATTTCTTTTGGTCGAAAAAGCTCCCGAGGGTCGATTTAAAATCGATTCTTCTCATAAAGGTATATGGAAATGCGATTAGAGCCTCAGGAACGAAAAATCTACGCAATATCGATGAATACGAAATTTGACAAGCAAGAAGATTTATATCGTGTCCTGAGAGCGCAATGCCTTTACATTGAACGGTTTTTTTTTCTGAAAACAATTTGAATGTTAAAGGTATACGAGTAGTCCTTCTAAAGTTCGAAGTGCAAAAGATTTTGTAAGTGAAAAGGGTTCAATCTCCGGAGAGGTGAAAATGATTTTTAATGTTTGTGAGCCATTTTTTATATCAACTGAATTATAATGGCGTAGGCTTGTGGGAATTCACGGCGATGATATGATTGTATCGAATTAGATTGTGTGATTTATTGGAATTTAATTTAGTTTAAAATAAAATGTTGGCATTTTTCAAAACATATGCAACATAATGAAGAGGGAAGACTTGATGCATATCATCGTATAAAAATAGCTAGGAATTGGGAGGCTAAATGCCAGACCACCACAGTTCAAATGAGAAAGAAATTGGACAATAAAGTGTTTGAAATATCACTCATATGCAGATTGACTGCAAAATAAAAGTTTAGCAAATAAATAATATTTGACTGATGCACTAGTGTCTAGGATGTAAAATCGACATATATACTAGACACTATACATTGTAGATACTTGTAATTGGACAAATACATATATAGATAGGCTATATCAAAGTAAGGCCATTAGTGTGATTTAAGGTCTTACCTCTCATTTGATAGCCCATTTACAGAAGTTGCTTATTTACAGGTACATTTAGCGGAAACTTCAACCTGAAAAGTACATTTTCTAACCATTGCGACCAGGTAAAACTTACCCTACCAGTAGTTTGGAAATGTAAAGACTAAAGCTAAGGGTTGGCTTCCTCTTTTTGCTTGTCCACAAGGAGATAGATAGATAGATAGAAAACTATTAATTATAAGTTTTGACCTTTATTCGTCCATCTAAATAATTAATAATTATGCTTTCTTAATGTTTCAAAATCAATCATTAAAATTTTCAATGATGAGTTTCAATTATATCTATAACTGGCGCCTAGTTTCACACTTTTCACATTTTATTTGGTTTCTCTCTAAGTTAGTTATTTCTAACTTTTTCCTTGATTCTCATTGACTTTTTTTTCTCAAATTGCATTTAAATATTTCTTAAAAATAACAAATATAATTTATTTCGATTTTTAAAATTATTAAATGATTTAATATTTTAACTTTTTTTATTTATTTTTTTCCTATCTCGTTATTAAGTTATAATTTTTCTCAAAATTTTAAATATATTAATATTTTATTTTATTTTACTTTTAAATTACTTTAATTTTTTTTTCTTTTTTTTTGTGATTTTTGTCTTTTGCCTTCTCAAAAACTAGTAGTTTCTAAGGTTTCTTACTTTGTATTTTGTTCGCACTAAAAACAGTAATTTTTATATTTTTTAATGATTTTGGTTTAACAATGCATGTTCTTTAAAAAAAAGTTTAAAAAAAAAAACACAAACAATCATTAATAATTCATTTTTATATTTAATTTTAGTAAATAATTATAGTTCTCACCCTTTTTGACACTTTTTCATATTAAATATATTTTAATATTTTTGTTTCAAAATATTATATTTTTGTTTGATTTTTTTTTAAAATATAATTAAGGATTAGTTGGGTAAAATTAAATTAATAATATTAACATTAAAATCATAATCAATGCCATTTATGGAACAAAATAAACTACTAAAAATTTATGTTTTTGATGTTTGAGATTATGCTTAGATGAATCGTGTTTAAATATTTTAATACACAATTTAATGATATTGACAAAAAATATATTTAATGAATGGATTTATGAATAAAGTGTCAAAAAAGGTAAAAAAAAAGTCGTTCATGCAAACTTTGCGAAAGCTTATCATTTTACACAATTTGTAAACATACGACGTTGCATGAATACCGTTATTGTTTAATAAAAAATCATATAGTAAAATATAAAAATTACAGTATTTGATGGAAAAAAAAAAAGTAAGAAGTTGAGAAATTAAAATATTTAGTTAAAAAAATGACCTCGGATCAAATTTTTTCGGTTAATGATTTTTTCTTACGACATAAAATTTCGATTTATGGGGTGTGCTTCCCAAAGAAATGATTTTGGCAAATTACGGAAACCCTAGTACAGACGTTTAGACTCACAGACGTCAAGACGGCCAGACGTCAAAATGTACAAACGTCCAGACGTACAGACGTACAGGTGTTAATACGTACAGATGTATAGACGTGAAGACGTACAGACATGTAGACGTACTTTGGTACAGACGTACAGAATTACAGAATTATTGATGTACAAATGCACAAGTCAAGGATGGACGTCATGATGATATAAAGTTTTTGAAATTCTTCTTAATCGTAGATTTAGATTTGAAGTTTTTGATACTCGTACGAAAGATTATTGTTTTGTATTTTTTTTTTAAGAGTTCATGTTAATGACGCTGAGAGTTTAAGAAAATCGCGTGTAAAGACGTATGGAAATTATGAGAGCAAAATGTTTATAAGCATGAAATACGATATTTAAATTAGATAAAACAACTTCTTTGATAGATGAAGAAAAGAACGTCGTATTAATTCTTGATTGAATATGATTTTATGAAGTATTTTTTTTTTTAATGGTTGGAGCGTTTTTTTTTTTTTAATAATTGTATATATCACATATTCTTAAAACATTTTCACGGAAAACAAACCTTAACAATTTATTTATGTGCATACATAAAACAAAACAAATTTGCAAAAAAATTATTACCCCATTTTGAGATACCTATCGAATTTTCGAAAAAAATTTACATAATTTTTTGGAAAATTTTAATATGCAATTTTTTTTATTTTATTTGGATATAGCAAAGTTAGTATAAACCCTTTCAGCCGATAGTGAGAATATTCAAAATTAATAAAAATATTCTTTGTGAGGTATTAATAGTTGCTATTTTTAAAATTTTATAACTTTTGGTAGTAGATCGCACAAATTTTAGCATACCAACAAATTTTAATCAATATCGTAGGACCCGATTTTGAGAAAAAAAAAATACATTTTTTCCCTTAAGGTTTTTCAACATTTGTATGGAAAGTTTTTACCGCAATAGTTTTGAAATGCAATAGTAACCAAATTGTGCCTTACTAAGTGCAGATAATAGGTGCAAGATATTTTGTGCTAATGGTAACGTTTCGAGGTGCCCCACTCATTAAAATTATACACTGGTCGATAAAATTATTTAAAAAAACAAAATCGCACAGTTTTGTTTATATCTTTACTTAATTAATAGAAACAAATCTGAGAAAAATATATTGTGATGGTGGATGGATGGATGGATAATGAGGTTTAAAAATAAACACACGAAAGTTAAATAAAATATTAAAGTTGTGAAATTGAAAATTATATTTAAAAAATGTAAGGGGACAAAAGTATTATGACACAATTGAAAAGGATTACAAGAACCCGTTAGCTTTTTGACACGGGCAAACAAAAAATTTTCCAAGAATGTTTTTAGGTGTCAAATTCAAATCCGTGATTTTTTTATTATCCCCTGTCGTTTTTGAGATATCTACTTTTGCAAATGACAAATAAAATGCGATTTTTCGCCATTTTTGAGGTTTTAAAACCCGAAATATCTGAAAAACCTGATTTAATGGCTGAAAAAAGATGATGGATCTGAGTTTGGGGTCCCAAACTATGCTTATGCAAATTTTAAATACTGCTTTTCATTTCCAAAACTCTAAAATTGAATTTTGTTTTGTATTTTTATTGAAAGCTTATTATCATATTATTATCAATGAAAAACAAAAACAAACTTATTTTTAAGCTCGGATGTGATGGGATTGTTTTAAAAGAGAATGGAAATGGGCATGTTTTAAGTGGGGGCACCTCCAAACATACGATTAGATAAATAATACTTTGTATCTTTGTTTTTGAAGACCAATTACACCTTTTTCCAGGTATTGCATGATTGATGCCTAAAAAATGGAATTAAACTCCACCCTACTGTCCATGTCGTTCAGACCCTATTGGAAAACCCTTTATTTTTCTTATTATTCAAGAGTACCTCAAGGTAGTCATCTGGGTTCACTACTGTTTTTGATTTTAAATGATGACTTGTAATTTTAATATATTATGGTCCGAGCAATTAATTAATTAATGTTTGTGTGCAAATTTAATAAAATTTGTCATATATTTGACTCAAATAATAATCGATATTTATCTAACGGCCACTACTTTAAATATAAATTAAATACATTCCATATTATAATTAATTAAATTTAATTATTCTTAGAAAGTGTTTACAATAGAACATGATAAAATAAATAAATTAATAAATAAAACCTACAGTGATGATCAGAACGCTTGATATGAATTTATGTTCAATTTTTTAATAACACATAAATGTACATAGATATTTATAAATACCTAACCTATAACATAAAGTTCAGATGCTTTGTCATAATATCTATACGTTTCTAATGAATTTCTTGCCTCATAATTATTAAACTTTTTTTGTTGATTTGGTATTCTTCGTTCATAACCAGTCATTTGGTTCAAATCATCTAAGATGAGTGTCATCAAGAAGAAAAGAAAATACGAAATTCATTAGGGTCTTATCAAAATAAATGATACGACATTCGGATATCCTTTTGGACAAGATATAACACATCTTGTATATATTGTAACGTAACATGCCCCCTTGCATCATTAAGCATCGTCATCGTCAGACAGTGACTTGACTTGGCTTTGCTACCTAGATATACTTATACAATGAAGGTATACTAGGTTTACCTATGGGGCTCTTCTTCTACTTAAACATCACATTGAATTCCCCTTGGATAGAAGATGATGTTTCTATTTTCTTTGTTGTAATAAATGACCACTGGAATGAATGGCAAGCAAATAATGAAGACAATGTCCAAATCCAAATAAATGAATACAAAAAAAAAAATGGTGAGAAAAGCAGACCAAAGTAAATACAAAATACAAACATTTATATTGAGGACCACATCAGACCAAACACAGACGGATACCCAATTTCACGGTGGTCTTCATTATTATAGTTATGGTGTACACACATCATCGAGGACATTGTGCATGATGTACACTCTCTGAGTGCTCAAAAACTGAGTGTGTGGAATTCCCTATGGAGAAAGTATCAGAAAACAAAATTCATGTCCTGACACATTCGCCTTTGTAACGATTTTGAGGTTCTTTGCTAATGTGGACACATTTTCCAGAATGTCACATAGACTCCCTACTGTGCCGACGCACCAGGAAGTGCATGTTGGCCACCCGATGTGCAACATCAAAATACAGACGTAGACGTTATAAGACTGGGCTGCTTTAATCATGGCATGCGAGATTTGAGTCTTTTGCGAACAATATGGGTGTAGGATGTGCATAAATGCATTCCGTCCGCAAGCTGTGGGATGGCTACTTATTGTTGTTCCTGTCCAACGATGGTTTAATTTACCTAAAAACAGACCAAGAACGAGTAAGACAGAACACAGAATGGATGATAGCCTGAGAAGAGCTAGTAATTTTCAAAAATCACGCAAGCAACGACCCTTTAAGTCACATTTAACCAGGCTTCATTTAATAATGTGACCGAAATACGACACCTCATGTTGTTTTTGGAGAACCTATTGGCTACATTGTTTTGTTTGACAAGAAACAAGATGTTCAAGTTTGAAATTCAGGTGAATGTTTAGGTACTGTTGGCAAAATAAATGTAGATATTGTTACATAATAAAGGGAACACACATTTTTGAATTTGATGTTATTAAAATTAAAAGAATAAGTTTAATCATTACATAATATGAAATCAAAAAATCCAGCTCATCGTAGGTTTTGCTCAAACTTTGTGAGATACATACAAAATATACTTTTTTATTGTACCAGTGACAAAAATGTTCGGTTATTTAGTTTTGGTATGCGTGAGCCCTATCCCCTTCCCACATTGAGACATTTAAAATTCGTTATTTTTGTGCTAGAATATTTTTAGCTCTAGTAAAATGTTTCTTTTAAAGTTAAAAAAAAATAATTATTTAGCTCACACAAACATTATCAAACACGGTGCTGTAAATAAGCTTATTTTTTTCCGAATTTCATAATTTTTAACTGATTCTAGTGTTTTGATGGTGGAATAAAACTGGCTGATTTTTCTCAGATAAAGTTAATTAATCAAAGAAAATAGTAAATTTAAAATAGACGAAAGTTTCGAGTTTTTGAATACAACTAATGTGTTTGAATAGTTTGTTGTTGATTGTTTCAAAGTCAAAGTATGAAAAGCTAACAATTTATACAGTGAACTTGAACATAAGTATTTTAAATTTTTAAATTTCACAAACTACTTATTTGACCTTTTTTGATCAACCTGTCGATAATTGAACACATTAGTCTAGTGCTTCCCAAACTTTTTGAGCTGTAGAACCCTTAACAAAGCCAAAATATATTTTGGAACCGCAACATTTAAGTGCCTTTCACATGAGCCGTGAACTGCGAATAAGTTTCATTATAGGTCCAAGCTCAAATATCAACAAAGTCTTATATTTACTTTTCAGCAAACTGGAAAAATGATCCTATATCTACAATTTTTAAACGAAAACGCGGCCTTAAATTAGTTTAAATTGTCGAATCGAGCACTTTTATACTTTCTACGTGACCAACGAGATATTTTCTGTGAATTGTCAAACACTTATTTGCAATGCACAACATGAGGACACATTCCACAAACCTATAAATGAAAAATTCGTTCGAGTTTAACTACGAATTTTTGTGCACCCATTTTATTGTTTTTTTTTTTCGTCTATTGACAAACACTCATGTGAAAGAAATGTTAAAATTCCCAACCATTCGCAATTCAAAGTTCTTATACAGACACTTTAACGTTAGCCAAAAATTCAAGACAAAATTTTATCAAATTCAAGGCTGAGTTTGTTTTATTATAAATGGATTTTGTACCCAATCAATTTCAAAATTAGTACCTATAGAAAGCAATTTTGCCAAGATCTTGGTTAATATCAGTTCTGAGATCTAGCATATTTCCTTGCAAAAATTTATAACTGGAAAATATATAAAGAACATGTGCAAATAAATAAAAAAAATTCAATGGCTCCAGTATCTTCAGTAATGTTTCTCAATTTTATAAAAAAAAAAAATAGAAATGTTCACCAAAAGTCACTTGAAAGTTTTTTGTTTCGAAATTCCATATCCACAAAAAAATATTTGTTTGGGTTTTACTTCAAGAAAATTGTTTTACGGAACCCTAGGGTTCCGCGAAACGCAGTTTGGGAACCGAGGCATAATTAAATAGATCCTTTAAAAAGGAACAATCACGTGCAAAGGTATTTATTCTGAAATATGTTTGTTTGGCCTATAAGTATGCTTAAAATAGAATATGCTACTAAATTCACATATGAGTTTCTGAGCGAATAGTCACACTGGCCACTTTTGAATATTTTTAGTATAACTCCGAAACTAAGCTGAATGTGACATCTTTACGCTTACAATTTTTGGTTCAAAATCAAACTTTCTATCGGATTAGATAGTTTACAAAATTTATTAAGTAAAACAAATTCAAGCAGTAAAGGTTATCAAAATCCAACCTACAAAAAAATCGAAAAATCAAAGATTTAAATTTTTTTCTAAATTGCTAATAACTTTCTTCGGAGCAAAGATACGCTCAATGGCACACCAATTCTCTAGGGTTTTCGGGGCACCGGTATCGCATATTTTATTTTTTAACATATCCATCAATATAGAAATGTGCTGAACAAAATATTTCCAAGCGTAAGTGCTGTCCGAAAACGTTCCCGCATTGTTCTTGCGAAGGATTCTCGCAAAGGATAGTCACTTTCCTTGAAACACTGAACAATTTTCATTTTGTAAGGGTGAAGCTTTAATTTCTTTTTCAAAATTACATGAACTATTGATTTTTTTATTCCTGTGGAGGCCACAATCTTCCTATTCGATTTACGAGGATCTCGAATAGTTTCATTTGCCATTGTGCCTTCTTGCCTGAATCTCTGTAGCCACGACCAGATAAGTTGCGTGCTCGGCCCGTCATTTAGTCGTCGAATATAAAAATTTGTACAAAAAGCGCGACGCGCACGCACCAATGATTCACCACAATTCAAATATTGCTCCACCGCACAAGCCCGGTGCGCTCCCAACCAGTGACAGTTTGGTTAGAGATATTAAACACATGGAACGCTGTAAATCACGATTTGGCCATATTAGTTTTGTCGCCAAACAAGTAATGATGTTATTCCACCTCATGTTTGTTTTCCAAAGCATCCTGTGGCAGCAAAAGTTTACAAGTAGCGATGGGTATACCAATATTTGTCCTCTCAGATAAAATGGGTAGTAATGTTCCACTTCTAGCGAGTTCATAAGTTTTACAATTTCCTGGAATGTCACTATGGCCCGGCACCCAACAAAGATGAATATAAAACTGTTGCGCCATCTTCACCAGAGATGCTCGACACTTAAGGGCAGTTCTAGAGTTTATAGAGACAGGGTCCAGAGACTTAATAGAGGCTTGACTATCAGAGAAGATGCGGATATCTGGCGTTGATATCACGTTTTCTTTGAGCCAAGATAATACTCCTCTTATCGCTAAAAGTTCCGCCTGGAATACGCTATAGTAATAAGGAAGATAGAATGACAGACTTAAATATAGTCTTTTAGAGTACACACCTCCACCAACCCCATCTTTGGTCTTCGATCCGTTGGTGTAGAAGTGAATCGATTCATCTTTAAATAATACCACAAGTGGATCTGGAAGGTATGGTAACTTTAAAGTTTTTTTTCGAAGTTCAATACTGGAATTGTATAGTCAGTGTTACTTGGAAGTGATCCGAATGTATTCAGAATAGCGGAGTGGCCAATTCTATTTTTGATCCACTGTGAAGAGGCTTTCAGGCGAATGGCTGTGTTCGCGGGCATTTGTTTGCTGAAGATATCCAGAGGTGTCAGATGAAGTAGAGTGTCTAATGCAGCAGATGCAGTCGACCTAATGCAGTTCTTTAGACTTAACTTAGTTTAACGCGATGTATCGCTTTATCCAAGGCAGTCCACCATACTGCCACACCGTAAGTTAGAATCGGTCTAATTACCGAAATGTATAGCCTGTGAATAATGCGTGGTTGGAGGCCCCACTTACTACCAACAGCTTTTTTGCAAGAAAAGAGTCCCACGGTGGCTTTTTTAACTCTTTCTTGTATGTTAGGTTTCCAGCTTAACTACTTATCTAAAATGAGACCCAAGTATTTAGCTTTGTCTGAGAATGTTAGTGGAACACCATTTATAAAAGGTGGGTCTTTTTGTGGAATTTTGTATTTCCTGGAAAACAGGACAAGATCTCTTTTATGGGGATTTACTGCAAGTCCACATCGATAAGCCCACCGTGTTAGCTTGTTAAGAGCGTTTGGTAAAAGATCCCTTAAAGTGTTAGGATGCTTTCCTGATACTGCTATAGCCACGTCGTCTGCATAGGCAATCACTCTGTAGCTTTCCGCTTCTAAGCAATTCAGCAACTCATTAACTACTAAGTTCTAAAGAAGCGGAGAAAGAACGATGCCTTGCGGTGTACCCCTCCTGACAGATCTTCTTGCCGAGAAGCCACCCAATTTTAGGATAATAACACTGCTCGTAAGCATTTGATTAATCAATTCTCCAAGCGAGCCATCAACATTCAGAGATGCCAGCACAGATGCGATTGCAGATGTATCTACATTGTTAAAGGCACCTTCTATATCTTGGAAGACCATTGTATACTTTTTATTATGGAGGGAATATTCGATGGTACATACAAGTGTGTTGAGAGCCGTTTCCACTGCTTGTTGAGCTGTAGCCAGTAGTCTTGTATCAATGCTTGATCGTAGTTGGATATCAATCAGTCATTCAAAGGTTTTTAGAAGAAATGATGATAGGCTAATAGGTCTTAAATCTTTTGAGTTTACGTGGGAATATTTACCGGCTTTGGGTATAAACACAACTCTCTCCATAGAAGTGGAATGTGAACCAGATTCGAGCACCCATTGAAGACGACATCCAGAATCGGCTGAGTTACTTCTTAATTCATCTGCAGTTCAGCTGGAATGATGCCAACAACGGAAAAAGTTGCAATCATGTCCAATAGCTTTTCAAACCCAGAAGTTTCTTCTTTAATAATAAGTGAATTTTATCCGTGAACTGGTCACTATTTCATGTTCTATATCTAAGTTCTGTGCGTTGTACTTCAGCAGTACATGGTTTATCTCCATAAAATATTCGAAGAGAAAAAAAAATATTGACACAGAAAATAATATTTTGCACTTAAAACTAACTATCCTTCCTTTCCTATGCTTTTTAAATGAAAATCTTCCATTCAGTGCTTATTGATTTATCTAACACTACCCATATTAAAAGAAGCCATCTTCCTTTTACTTTCACTTCAATTCAATTTAAAAATCCAGTTTGGCTAAATCCAATAATCCAACTGACCGCACAAAGATTACTGTTAATGTAATTGAAATACATCAAACAACTTTACTCCCTCAATACATTTTCCAACTAAACACGCAAAAATACATTAACATTTCATAGACAACGACCACAAGAAACAATAGATATATGCTATAGATAGACTTTAGAGACGAATCTGGTCCTTCAACCCGAAAATTAATTCAAATAATTTCAAACTAAATCCCTACGCAACTGTCTTAATTTAAAAATACTCGTCCTTTGCGAAAACATAGGGCTGCGCCTTCCTTAATCCATAGTCGCTATTTTGAAATCCTTCTTAACAGCCAATCTAACCGCGCTGTGGATCACATTTACAATAATTTACATTTTTTAAGCTCGAAATAAACTGCGCCACCCTATATTTTGTACGCAGTCAGGAAAGGAGCACTTGGGAGATCTACTTCCCCCTGGCCATCTATATGGCCATCCGGCAAAATAACTCGAGCGTATATACAGTAAACAAACAATTGAAGCAAAGTTAAGGAAAGGAAAGCAGTAAGAGGATGAAAACGACAACGACAACGATGAAAGAAAATCGTTAAACAAATGAAAGCCACCAACCAGGATAAGAAAATCCCTCTCGGCTATATAAGACGCTCAAATGAAATATTCATTAACGCGAAATCACTCTTTCAGCAGAATAAAAACCCTCGCTCCCGGCCGCTGCCTCCCCCATCAATTCACTTATACCCGCTGTTAAACGAGCATTCAAAAATCCACTCTGACTGCGTTTAGGGGTGTAAGAACGACAACTAGGTATAGATGAGACAACAAGGACGTCGAAGGACTTGAGTTGGCGATGTGTAATATTTTTCCTCGATTAGGATTCCTGCACTTAGATTCTTACTTAGATTCACTTGAAATTGTATGAAGAAGTCAAATCTAACACCACCACCAAAGCCCCGAAAAGGACTTCCGGTCGACTAGGTTCGCTTCTATATTCGCTGAGTTATTTCCACGTAAAGAAGACCAAAGAAACATTTCCATATTCCTACTGAAACTGATGATCTCTCTGCCAAATTTGGCCTTAGATAGGTACTAAAGAAAATATCCATCAGGAGTGTATGCACGATTTGACAGCGTGCATGAATTATTCCAATCGCTTATGAGCGATGCAAAGGAGCCGAATGAAGAACAGTTTATATTAGCCGCTAAGGAGATTTCATTATTCTGTCAAAGCAAACACGCTTTTTTTGGGCCGCTTTCCAGGATCACACTTGTCCTGTTTGCTTTCGGGTGTCAAAGCAACGGGGCCCTAAAATGAATATTTAAACGCATAGAATCAGAATGCACACTGGTGAGACCGGTAGCATTTATTTCAGTAGCGCCTAAAACTGTCAAAGTTGAATGGTAGAAATATTGCGTATTTGATAGAAAAGGCCATGGAAACGGGTAATATCTTGAAGAACGAAAGCTTCTTTAAGACCAAAAGAACAGCTTTCTTAGCAATACCGTGAGCTAATGGTGATCCTGATCGCCCATAACAGATTTCATGCCTCTGTTTTACGGTGAAGGCTGCAGTCATATGGATATAGCGAACTCTATCCCCGTTACAACGATCCTAGAGTAAAACTCAAACCGCTAGAAATTTCCTTGAGGCCTAGTTTTTGAGGCGTACTCCAAGAATGTTTTAATGTTAAGGCGCACTCCCGTTCAGGCCCTTGCAGTGATTAGAGCAAACCCTGGCCTTTTCTTTGTGTGACATTGCTTTTGAACAAAAAAAAAATGCAATATGTATATGAGAAGTGTTTTTATATTGACACATCTTGGCAAAGATAACGTGGCAAAAGGATATCCCAGGGGAGATATCAACGCGCAATAAACCATGCACAAGTGGAAAGTATCTCAAATTACTTTCTTTATCACTGTCATTGTGTAAGTGGCAAACAGTTGTGGTCCTGGCGCTAGTGCTCTTTGCTGACATCTTCCAAATTATTCAAAATGCAAAGCAACGCACTCTTGATATGTTGGTAGGTATGTACCTATAGCTGGAAAATGAAATTGAAATACTTTCATTTCTTTTATTGTTCGTTTGTTTAATTTTAAGTAAAACGCTATCTCAATTTTCTTCTATCCTATTTTTTTTTTTTTTTGTTCAAGGAACAATTGGAATATTTTGACACTTGATCGATGGTTGGTCTTGTTCAGGCACATGAGGCCTGTATATGAGATTTCAAAAATAAATAAAAATGTTTACTTTGAGGAGTCATTTAAGGGCAGTGTATATATTATATTTTGCTATTAAACTTTCTAATTTATGGGTTTTCTATTGCTGATTTAACAAAATGTAAATGTATTTTTTTTTCTAGGGGTAACGAATGAATTCTCTTAATTTTTTACTGCTATGTTGATTGAAGTTGCGATTAAAAGACAATAAAATTGTTAGGTTGGTATCAAAAACGAAAATGTAAACATTTCTTAGAATACATGTGAATTGACTTTGTTCCTTTTTCTCTTCGATCTTGTTAGCATGAGAAAAAATATTAAAGCAGTCATTTGGGATGGTTTATAATATCTCGAAAATTATACAAAGATGACCTTAGCTCTACAGCCTTCCCAGAGAGATAAAACAGGAACGTTGACTGTTCTGCCCATCCGAGCAATAGGATTTCGTGTCATTAGGTATACGGAAACTGATACCGAAGCTGACACTGAAATCAGCGATTACCATTGGCGCTTGTTTTTGTATATATACAGATTTTCAATAGTAGACCAGTGCCATACCAGTTTTCAAAAGCCAAAAGTTGGACAAATTATTAGCAGCATATGGGTGATGGGAAAATTACGGATTCATTGATATATAAAAGGAGAAAATTAAAATGGAACCGCAACAGATGATCGTAAGTGGGGTTCACGGACGGAAATGTGGGGTGTAAGAACGAGGCTTACGACTTCTGGCAAAAGTAGACCTCCTTTCGAAAAAAGTTATAC
This sequence comes from Dasysyrphus albostriatus, assembly GCA_946251815.1. Taxonomy (NCBI): domain Eukaryota; kingdom Metazoa; phylum Arthropoda; class Insecta; order Diptera; family Syrphidae; genus Dasysyrphus; species Dasysyrphus albostriatus. Next base: position 98,539,993 of record OX276336.1, read on the forward strand.
CTATAAAATAGTTGTAGACAATAAAGAGACCTACACCTTTAATTGGGATAATTTTTTTCAAATAACCTCAAAAATATTTTAGACTCTGCTTCGATAAACTAATGCAGTTTTTCAAAATTTGAACATTTTCGACATATCTAATTCGTTAAGAAATTTTGAAGTAATATCTCTTCAGATATAAAATGGCTTCCAAATACATGCCTTCTTGTTTCTCGGGACATCTCCCAAAAAAATGAAAAACATCTTCCCTTTCCACCATATTAAACATTCTGCAAAAGAAAGGTAGATCATTACGGTGCGGTATGAAGTTTTGATTTAAAAGTTCTCCCTCAGTCTAAGCATAATTGATATTTTTTGTTCTACCGCGTTGTCATCCCGAAAATAGTTGTTTATGTTAAGGTTATAATTTAGCTTACTATCATCCGGTTAATGGATTCTTTCACTTTTTCAGCATATTACAACCACAAACAATAACCTCAGTTTGAAATCTTTGATAAAGTTAAGGCTTCCAAGTACTCTTGTCAAGGTTTAACTCTATACCAGTTTCCTGAGATAGATCCATCCACTTCTTGAACCATCCAGATCTGCTTCTTATCGATAAATTTATAATAATACCAGTGGCGCAGCTACCGGGGGCATTTGACACCCCCCACCCTCCCAGACGACACACAAAAAATAAACAATTACTGAAAACTCCATGACAGCTTTAGTCATGATCAGTGTGCGAATAACAATCATTTAATAGATGTCAATCGGATCATCGATTATCTCGCTGAGAAAAAAATCGTCGATTGCATAAATTTGGTAATTTTTAAATTCCAAGATTTTATATTTATACTAGTATTTATTTTACTACCATATTAATATAGAACATTATGTAGTTCAGTCATATTGTATATCTAGTGGTGTTTTTATTTTTGCCCTGCTTTATGTTTTTAAGAGTGCTGAATCCAAATCTGAAGTTTGTGGCTTTATAAATTTAACAAAACCGTCAATTGAGACTCAAGAGCTAATTGAATATTGGTATATTTATGCTCTTTTCACAAAACAAATGATTTCTGAAATAATAAATTTCTAGCAAAAATATAACACAAAATTTTTCTCAAAATGCTTTTTTTTCCAAAAATTTAAAATTCCAATATCGCAAAAACGTGACAAATTCGAATTCAGACTATTAGAAGGAAATATTTTGGTTCATTACTATTGTTTGCTACTAAACTTTTCAACTATACTATTCTGATAGTTTTACGAGCGTGAAGAATTCCCAAAAATTCCTTTTTCACCTTTTTCCATGTTGCGTCACGAAATTTTAGTTACAAATCTGAGATTAAGATTCAGCACCGAAAACATAAAGCAGGTACAAATTCAAAACAAGCGCAAAATTTGGTTGCTAATTGAGCTTGTATTGCTTTGATTAATTTTCAATCACCAACAACGATTGATAATTATTTAGCCCGATAAATCTAGGAATTCTATCAAAAGTAATTGAAGTATGAAATGATTTGATGCAGTTGGGTCCAATATAATACAATAGTTTGCAACGGCGTCTATGGTAAAATGGGGTTAAACTGAAAAAGGATCAAAAAACTAAATTCTAAACGGGAGTTGCCAGAAGTTAATTTTTTTTTTTGTCGATGGATTTTAAAACTTTAAGAAAGTCGTAAATATATTTTAAAATTCTAAAAAAAATATTTTAGAAGTTATAAGTGCTTAAAAAATGAAAATTAAAGAATATATTTATTATTTATAAAATGATTCACCTAAAATCAGACTTAATCAACTTATTTTGAATCAGTTTATATTTTTAGAAAGTTAATAAAAATTGACAAAAAATAATTGTTTCAGGAAAATTTGGCGCCATTTTTCTTCAATTTTTTCTTGATTTTTGGAAAACATAGTGGTATTTTTTTTAAACTATTCTTACATCAAATAGATAATATTAATTTGAATTTTTGAGCAAAATTTCGATCTTTCAAAGTTATTAAACCGAAATATTTGCATTTTACAGCTAATTAAAAAAAAACACATAATAATTCTGGTGTTTATAAATACAACAATAACAAACGTTAATGCCTTTTTAGATAAATGTTTAATATTTGATAATTATTGCAATAAACCAATTGCTAAGCAACCATCACAAATATAGCTCAAAAATCGATTCAAAATCTATATAATATCACTCATTTTTCCAACTTTACGGCTGGTTGGACCTTAATGATTGAGGTCAATAATTTGAGATGGTATTAAAATCTGTATAAAATTATTCAACTTAAATCAGGATTTCAATCGATTTTGATGGAATTTTTAATTTTTATATTGTGTTTTAATACAATAACTCAGGAAAAGTTATTTCTAATTTTGTTCGATTTTTACTGATTTTTGAAGAAGATTATGTAGCTATATATTTTTTAAGAAATAATTAAAAAAAAAAACTTTTTATTTCAGGCACCAAGATACCCGCTACGATTTAATTTTTTTCTAAAGTGCCGAACTCATTCTTGATCATTCCTTTGTGTCATCTGGTGTAGTTTAGAATTTCTTATGTTTATGTTTAAAAATCAACTGGGATGGGGCGATTTAGCCATCCCTCTTGTATATTTCTAAGAATCACTTCGGGGGAAGGCTTTAGTCCACATGGAGTCTATATAGTCCATATAGAGCCCAGAGACGCTTTAGTCTATATACCCCCCCCCCCCCCATTGCATCCGCTACTGCATTTCAGATATCGCTTACTATTATTATTATTATTATTAATTATAAGCCTTAAAGGACTGTAAAATGGATGATATTTTTTGTATTTTTAATAGATTTTTAATTCGATTTTTGAAGATTGAATAGCATGTAAGGTAATGTATGATATATCAAAATAAATTTAAAATATTAAACTTTCTAACTAAAAATTAAAAGTTATGTGTTCGTAAACTCCAGATATAACGGGTGATTTTTTAAGAGGTTTAGAACTTAAAAAAAAAAACACAAAAAATTCGAAAAAATGAATGAAATATTTATTTGAATCGATAGTTTGAACCTTGCAATTTAATGTTTAAAGATAATTTCATGCAAATGTTGACCGCGGCTGCGTCTCAGGTAGCCCATCCGCTGAGTCCAATTTTGGCATACTCTTTCACACATATCGGCCGGTATCTCTCGAATGAATGCATGGATGTTGGCTTCCAGTGCGTCAATCGAAGCGGGCTTGTCCCTATAGACATTAGCCTTGACATACCCCCACAAAAAATAATCTAATGGTGTCAAATCGCACGATCTAGGCGGCCAATTGACCGGCCCGAAACGTGAAATTAACTGTTCACCAAACTCGCCTCGCAATTGCGCCATTGTTTCGCGTGCTGTGTGGCATGTGGCACCGTCTTGTTGAAACCACATATCATGCAAGTCAAGAACTTCCATTTCGGGCAAAAAAAAGTTTGTTATCATCGCTCGGTAGCGTTCACCATTGACAGTAACGCTGCGATTCGCATCATCTTTGAAGAAATATGGCCCAATAATGCCGCCGGCCCATAAACCGCACCAAACAGTGGCTTTTTCGGGATGCATTGGTAGCTGTTGCAATGCTTCTGGCTGATCTTCACTCCAAATGCGGCAATTATGCTTATTTACGTACCCATTCAACCAAAAATGAGCCTCATCGCTGAACACAATTTTTCGATAAAAAAGCGGATCCTCGGCCAGCTTTCCAAGAGCCCATTCACCAAAAATCCGGCGTTGTGGTAGGGCGGCTGGCTTTAGTGCTTGCACCAGCTGTATCTTAAAAGGCTTTACGCCCAAATCCTTCCGCAAAATTTTCCACGTAGTGCTGCAACAAAGGCCTAACTGCTGGGAACGGCGCCGAATCGACATTTCGCGGTCTTCTGTCACACTAGCTGATACGGCCGCAATATTTTCTTCACTACGCACAGTACGTAAACGTGTTGGTGGTTTAATGTCCAACAAAGTAAATTTGGTGCGAAATTTGGTCACATTCTTCCGAATAGACTGCTCAGAAGGTCGAGAATGCCGACCATAAAATGGAAGCAGCGCGCGATGAACATTTCGAACCGAGCACGAATTTTGATAGTAAAATTCAATAATTTGCAAGCGTTGTTAATTTGTAAGACGATTCATGGTTAAATTGCAAACCAAACTGAAGCTGTTTGAGAGTGACACAAGGTACTTAACTTACGTCAGCTGTCAAAACCAGTGTTGCCAAAACCAAACCAGCTAAAAAATCACCCGTTATATGGTGTTTTTTTAAACTAACTGTCAAATGCAAATATTTCGAGTTAGCGGTATTTTAAAAAATCTTAATTTTGCTCAAAAAATCTATATCATTTTAAGACTGCCCAATTAAAAAGATAAAAATAAAAAAGTATCAAAAGTTGATGGAAAAAAATATGTTTTTAATGAGTTACGAAGAAAAATTGAATCTAAATTTTCTTGAATACTACCTTTCTTTCATTGACTTTCTTATATTTTTGACATCTATCGACAACAAAAATTACCCTTCCTGCTTCCGTTTAGAATTTAGTTTTTCGACCCTTTCTTCAGTTTTACCCCATTTCACCCTAGAAACCACCGTTTCAAATTCTGGTCTAAGACTGTGGTTTTATATTCTTCTATATCATTTGAACGTAACTACGTCAAAACATTTCATACTTCATTTAACTTTAATATATAGTCAAATTTTGTCTGGGAGGATCGGGCTCAAGCCCCCAATTTTGTCACCGTTTTAAAAAAGGGCTAAATGTTTTTTTCGGAAGCGAGGAACTGACGAATGGTTCAGAGTTGTTGAGAGCCACTACCCTGTCTCTCCACGAGCTTTCACACTACCAAATTTATTTATATACTTTCAAGCATTCCTGTGAGCGGAAAAAGGCAGTATGTCTGGAAAAAAGGGGGACATTTACCCCTTCCTGAAACTGGAAAATAACACTTTACCAACATATTTCTAATTTTTAATTTGGACTTATGACAAATACTAACCTTTTTTGTCAGAGTCTACATGATTTTCCGTTGCCCCCATTTGGAAAAAATGCTGTGGGTGCTCTTGGTGTCGTGCCACCAAAATTATTTACTTAAGGTTTAGTAAGGATTTTTTCCACCTTGATTCCATTTTCAACCGATTCGCCATGTAATATTGAGCTGTTTTTACTAGAGGTTGATATAACATAGGAAGGATATATTTACTATTATCCTTAATTCAAACGATTCAGGGCTAGTGAGTTAAGAAACAGTAAACAAATATGCTCTCAAAATAGCAAAAACAAAACTTAAATACAGAAATATAAGCTTTTTAATACGTCTAAAACATATTTCCTCCCAAAACAAAGAAACCCCAAAAATGTATTTTAACATCCCAACCAATTTGTCATTACAGTACGCGTGTGCAATTATTTGCGGTCATAATAATTTTCAGAAGAACTTCTGTAAAACCATTAAAACGCCTATCCATCATTAGACCCTTTTTGGTGGTCCACTTATGTTGCCACCTCACTAAATCAAAAACACAAAATTAGCTACCGCAGCCAAATGTATATCGCAGAGAAGACCTAATGGAGCATGGTTTCCCATTATTCGACAAGATGAAACTAGAAGCGGAAGACCAAAAACGCAGACATTTACGTCCTCAAACCAACAACGTCCACGATTCACGAAAAGTAATTGAAAATTTCTGTGATAATTTAAAATTATTGCCTTTTGCAATTTTGTTCGTCTAAAATTTTTTTTCTGTGCAGAAAGAAAACATAAAAATAAAATTAAATCACCCTCCGACACATGGAAACACCCTTTCCGTCTTCCGGTGGCATGCAACCATCACATAGTCTTTTTAAAGGGGTTCGCCTTCGCAGTTTTGCACAGTGTACTTAATATTTTTTCTGAAAATCTTACAAAAGTCAAAGGTACAGACTACAGAGGTATGGGCAGCAGCGAGTGGCGGAGAACGAAAAAGGAAAATGTTTATTGTCAAATATGCCCTCTCAACTCCTTTATAGAGGACTTCAATGTTTGAATTTGAAACTTTTCAACTTTTATTGCTGGCACAGGATCATAAATTCACACACCGCCCGGAACGATAGTGTGTTGCTACCGACGATTGTTCCTTGGGAAAACAGAAAGTCTTAGGCCCCTTCCGACAAGCTTTTGATAAAGAACGACCTGCTTCCGTAGAGCACATCCTTGGTGTTACGCTGTACGGACGAGCTGGCCTTTGTGATACCTATGTAAGAAACTGGCAAAATCCGAACAAGAGCAACACAAATCCTTGGCCAGAGTTGAAACTGAGTATATGTAGTTGCTAAAGTTTCCATCTTGTCACAGTTCGACACCATTACGATGTCGAACCTTTTAACATGGGGTCTATAATAAAATAACCGTATATATACAGATGGCGCGGCGATTGCTTTTGCTATTGCTTTTGCACAAAAACTTAACGCTCTCGTGTAGTTGGCACATTAAAAACTTTGTTAAGCATATCGGCGCCATTGTTTCGTGTCACTTTGCACTTAATAAATTTCCAATTTCCATGAAAATCGGTTGAAAATTGCCAAAATTCCAAGTTTAGTTCCCAAAAATTTGTCGACATCGATGTCGATGTTGAGCAATTTTCAACACGTGCTGGCAATAGCCATAAATTTTATTTTACAATTTTATACACGCAGCTATACCTACTTATATATTTTATTATAATGGGAAGGGGTTGTGATTCTGAGTATAAAGCACAATCTCCTCTAACGGAATATACGATGTAAAGAGTTCAATAACAAAAAAAAGAACAATTTTAATATATGAAATTTCAAAGCTTTTGTATACGTGTGTATACGAGTTTGATGATAATAAGTATAAGTAAGTGGTGATATGCTACAATGACGTTGTTATTTATGGAATATAATATGCTGCTATGCTATATTTGCTTCCTAAGCCAGATCAATCTGTTCCGGGCGTGCAACCCTTTTTTAAGGGATTTTAAACTGAGAAAAGTTTATAATAATGCAATTACATTGTGATAAATAGGTGTCAGCAGTTGGTGTAAAAGAGTTGAATTGAGTTTTTTTGGTAGTATAAGCATAAAAGGAAATACTTTCCTTATCAAGCAAGGCGTAAACTCAATTTAAAAAAAATATGGTTGTAATTTAATTTTTGTATAAATGGTAGTGTTATGGGCAATGGAAACACCTGTGACTCCGTTCGTGGTTCCATAGTCCATTGTTTCTATTATACTCGTATGTCTATATGTGTTAATATTGTGTTCTGAATATCATTTAAATAAAAATGTACTCTTCATTTCGATTTATAGTGTTGATTTGACTCAAATGAATTTACAATAAGGAAAACACCTGAACTCGAAAAGTCCATGACCGAAACATGATTTTATTTCAGGTGCTGTGTGCCTCCCTGGAACATCCTGAGTTTGGAATGAACTTAAAAACGTTCGAAGCTGGTTGGGAAATAGCCTTGTTTTTCAACAAAATATTTTTCATCATAAAGGGTTGCTTTTCTATAGTCCTAGTGCCTTACATACTTAGAGTGAAGATTGGGTTTTACTTCCATAAGAAGGCTGATGAACACAGAGTAATAGATGGCAGTGCAAGAATTGCTCCTTATATGGAACCAATAGCGGCATCTAGTTCCAGTTCCTACCACCCAAAAAATATTAAGGACTGAAAAGGCAGTAATTCAGAACGTCCAAACGAAAACGACAAGTTAGCTATATGAAGGGAACAAAAACGGACAAAGGTTTTTAGTGTTGAAAATTTTTGTTTGCCACACTGACTACTTTCTAATATTTTTTTTCCCCGTGGGTAGGTGCAAAACCTGCATATCAGGCTTTATTGGGACCGAAAAACGCGTGCTCACAGAAGTGCGAGATTCTTACTACACTAAATCCACCTCCACTTACCGATTGCAACTAAGTTGAAACTTTTCTAACAGTTTATTTTTAACGAAGTTAAGTAACGTGTTGCAGGTTATTTTCCGGTGAAAGTTCCTGCTTATTCCGATATTTTAAGGCGGTTTTTTGTTCGTCGCACCAAGTCGGAAGGTTTTTTTCTTCGCAGACGGCGTACTAAATTTGACTCGTCGGGAATGTCAACAACCGTTGAATAAGTGTGTTCTAATAGTCGATTTCTATGTATTCGCGCGAAACTTTTTATTTCGTCCTGAACCCAGGAAATCCCAAGATCCCTATCCCTGTGAAGATCTTCGTTGTACCACGGAGCACTTACAAATGACCTAAGCAATTTATTTTCAAGCGTTTGCAAGTTATTTAAGTTTGTATCGGAGGTACAACCCCAAAGTTGTATACCATAAGTCCAAACAGGTTTAAAAACCTGTCGGTATAAAATCAAATTATTTTCAATACTAAGCTTTGAATATTTACCGAGTGACCAGTTCATATCTCTTAATTTACTTTTTAGTTCTTCGCATTTTTTTTTCACGTGCGGCTTCCATTTTAATTTCGCGTCTAGAGTCATTTCCAGATACTTTTCTTCATTGGCTAATGGAACACGAGTGGTATTAAGAAAGATGGGTAATCTTTTTATTTTGTTTGTATGTAAAGTCCACGTGGACTGACTTTTGTTCATTGAGCGCTATTCGCCATGTCTTTGTCCACTCATTAACATTATTAAGAACATTTTGTAAATTAATTGTAGCTTCGCTAATCGTTTTGCCAGCTGCTAGTATTGCAGTATCATCAGCAAACGTTGCTACGATAGTGCCTTCTGTTTGAGGTATATCGCGTGTAAATAAAAGGTACAGAACTGGACCTAATACACTTCCTTGTGGTACCCCAGCCACTATTTCTTTTAAATCAGAATAGTCATTTCCGTATCTTACACGAAAAAGTCTGTTACCTAGATATCCGTTTAGAATGTTATAAAGTCCTTCAGGCAGAACTTGTCTTAATTTTAATTTAAGGACTTCGTTCCACACCTTGTCAAACGCCTGCGATACGTCCAAAAGTCTGTCGAACAGATTTATTTTCTTCAAGAGCTCTCTCAATTACGTCAGTAATTCTATTCACTTGTTCAATTGTCGAATGCTTGCTCTAAATCCGAACTGATGTTCAGGTATTAATTGTTTATCTTCTACAGGGTGTCCGCCGGGATGGTAAACTAACTTTTTTTATTTATAATTTTTGATTAAATAAAAGAGAATGGATCTTATATTGATAAATGTTTTATTTAATGTCGGCAATTATGTATGGAATACAATATCAGGTAAATGTGCCTCTGTTAGTCTCACAAATGCGAGCCCTTTTGAACAGATTTTTCATTACAATCTCACACATTTCACGCGGTATTTCATTAATTTCATCACGAATATTTTGTTTGAGTTGCTCAAGCGTTTGGTTGCATAAACCTTGCTTTTCAAATATCCCCACAAAAAAAAGTCCGGAGCAATCAAATCAGGCGACCGTGGAGGCCCATCAACATCACTATTTCTTGAAACAACTTGTTGTGGAAAGAGGTCTCGCAGTAATTCCATTGTAATCCTGGCTATATGTGATGTGGCACCGTCTTGTTGATTCCACATATTAATCAAGCCCAAGGCATGCACCTGTGGCGTTAAAAAGTTCTCAAAGATGTTCTTTGAAGACCAAGCTCCTGAGCACGGCGTCGAATTGAGGTTGATGGATTGTTTTGAACACTTTCTTAAGCAGCAGTCATGTTTTCAGCCGACCTTACAGTACGTTCGGGTCCATACTTGGGCCTATCATCTGCAGACCCCCTTGCTTCGAAATCATTCGCTACACGATAAATAGTACGTTTTGTTGTTTTTCCCAAAAATTCCAAGTAACTTTCTCATCGTCACAGTAATCGATGATTGATTTTCATAAAATGTTTTAACGATTAAAACACATTGGTTTATCGAATATTTTTCCATAATAAATTTGCCACGAGCTTACGACTGCCAGTAAAGACTAATGTTTACCAAAATGGCGGCAAAACAAAGTGGACACCCTGTATTATCGGCTGCAGGCTCAGGAGTAGTATTCTTTCAAAAACGTTTGATATTATAGGAAGAAGAGAAATCGGTGTGTATGACTTCTTTTCGTGAAATGGTTTGCCAGGTTTCAAAACCATTATGACTTCCGCAACTTTCCATTGGCTCGGAACATATTCTAACCTTAGGGCGGCGTTTATTATGTAAAGGAGGTTAATAAACCCTTTACGAGGGAGCATTTTTAAAATCTCTGCCGTTATTAAGTCATATCCTGGAGCTTTGTTGGACTTAAGCTTCTTTATTTCTCTTTTTAATTCAGCAAGTGTAGCATTTCTCGTTATGTAGCTTTCATTTGAGGAAAAATTCACATTAATATTTTCGTTGAGTTCTTGCCCATTAAACGGCTTAAATGTTTCCTCTAAGTAATCGGCGAATACCGTCGCTTTTTCTTTGTCACTTTTAGCCCATTAATTTTGACTTTTCTTAATCGGAGGCACTGGAAGCTTTGGTTTTTTCGTTGTTTTTATAGCTTTCCAAAGTGAGTAGTTGGATTCTTTCCCCGCTGTCAAGCCTTCAAGGTAATTTTTAACTTCAAGGTTTTTGAAATCTGAAATCGCCGTTTTAAGCATATTACTCAAGCGATTTAAATGAGCTTTGTGTTGAGGAGCACGGGTTTGCTGCCATTTTTTACGTGCTTTTCGTTTCTCTTTCACTAAATCTTTTATTTCTTGCGGATATTTTATGCCTTTATAGCGGGTTATTAGCCTTTGTTAAGGTGTGTTATCCCAAACTGCTTTTTGTATTATATCAACAAAGTTATCTACTGCGTCTTCAAGCTCAAGAGGCGTTTGTAATGATACCTTTAACTCAACGTTGTCCTCGATATCTTTTTTAAATCAATGCCAGTTGGTTTTACTGTTTGTTAACCTGGGTGGTTTTTCAATTTTAACAAGGCTTTCGCTCATAATGAGTACGACGGCAGAATGATCTGAGAAGAGGTCATAGCCCTCTGAAATTTCTATACGGTTAGAGGGTATTCCTTTTACCATGAATAAATCGATTAGGTCAGGTATTTTCGACGGATCAGTTGCCCAGCATGTTGATGGTTTGCCAGTCGAATGAAAGTCGCACTTTTTTTTACTGTATAATTACTAATTACAATTATTAATAAATAACAATGTAGTAAATTTTGCGAATTTTGTTAATGCGAAATAATGAAAAGTTGGATTTCGTTATGCAAGATTTCGAACCATGATAAGAGGAATTTTAAAGAGTGGTCATTTTAGATAATAGAGTTTTCCACAAGCATCTTTCCAAAAAAAAAAAAAATATTTGTTTCTAAGTTAGAGGAATTTTAAGGGTGATCATTTCAGATAATCGAGTTTTTTGCAATGGTCATCTTTCCAATTTCGAAAATTAAAAGGAAATCTATCAAAAATAACAAAAATCGAGATCCTTAAAAAATTTCAAAAACAAAAAAAAAATATTTCTAAGGATGGTCAAAAAAAGTTAAAGGGTCACTGATGTTCAAAAAAACACCTATCGAAAACATAATCAAATTTGTAAAAATCGATTTTTAGGGCGCAGCGTTCTTTTGGCCACCAGTTTTTCAAAATCGATTTTCTCGAAAACTGTGGGTGGTCAAAACAAAGTTAAGGGTAGTCAAAAGTGGACATTTAAATGGTCATCTTTTCAAAAAAATAAAAAAATCGGCACTTTTACGGTGAACACAGCTGGTTCTGAGGCACTATCAATTAAGGGGGGAGGAAAGATGTTAGAAATTTGTTTTCTTGGCCACAATTGGCTTGAGAATATGGTGTTTATTACCAACGCTAAATACACCCTTCTGAAGCTGGGGATTAAAAAAGAATTAAGCCTAAAAGAGGGTTTCAACTCAACAGTAAGGCACTGCATATTTACTGTTCTTTTGCCACCCGCTAGATGCTGTTTTTTCTTTTAAAGTCTATGAAAGGCCTGTTTTATCGATTGCATAAGATAGGTCTTGAGTTAATGCAATGGAAAAAGGTTACATTTCCTTACATTTAATTTCACTTACAATTTCTTAACCCAAGAAAATTTGATTCAACACTAAAACTATAAAGATTTTTTTCTGATCTTAGATTTTACCAAGTCTTAAATAATATGTTCAACAAAAAAACCATACAAACAAATATTTCACATCTTCAGTGCAACTAAATCCGAGCCTAAGCCTTCTTCCGACGACTATACAACAAAGACCCAAAGTCGTTAATGGTTTTTCCCCCATAAACCGATTAGTATTGTGCTCCTTTGTTCCGCCCAATTCAATAATACAATCCAATTCAAAATCGCTCCACTACACAATGTTCCTCTGCTTGTAATCATGCGCGCTACTGGTTATGCCTTTGGTTCTGATGGAATCAACGTGTGTGGGTTCGAATCGGAGACTGTATTCCTAAATTATTTTCATCTTCTCTAAATAATCTGTCACAGCTCCATTCTCAAAGCTACTCTATACCTACTTTATCAAAATAAAAAAAATAATTTTTGTTTAACCCCTCTGGAAATATGTTTGTATATCGGACTTCACCTTATAGTGGAATTGAATGGAATTCTTGAGAATCTGAATCCATCCGAAAACTGCAGGTGATTACACGATCGTTGATCATCATATTTATTTGATTGCTTAAGCTGTGTAATAATCGGTTTCCTTCATTCTCATAAGCAGGGCAAACAAATAAAAACAGTGGGATGGACATTTAGGTGTTAAGGTCCATCGTAAATTTATTTCAACAGAATTTATTTGGAAGAAGTCATTTTCAGTTTTATTTTTTTCATTTTCATATAGAGACCCTTTTTTATCATAATCATAAGAGTGAAACCTAGTTCTGCTTTTGATCGTTAATTAAAGTCTAACAATACGCCCTTGTGACATTAAAGTAGCACAAGGCAAACAATAGGTTTATGTTTTTTACACCGAAATGCTAATGTTTCTGTTTCTTCTTACGTAATGCATCAGGAACTAGCTTCTAGTTTTTTCTTTCCTTTTGTTAAAAATTGTTTAACATTGCTTCCTACCTACGACTTTGGAAATAAAAAAAATTTATGAATAAGTATAGAAGCGCCCACGTCACTAAGCGGGAAGAATTCTATTTTTAAAGCTTAGAAATTAAGAAGCTTTTAAAGTCATGAACATAGAGTTAATATGTTAAGTTTCAGCATAATTATCTTCTTTCTATGTATAGAAGTGACTGGTGCATATGAACTGGAGCTCAATATCGATTTAGATTAAATTATATATATTTTCCATCAAAAATTTTAATTAAAATATAATTACACAAATTAAAAGATTTTCATAAATCATTAGTGCATGGCTGTCTGCTTGGTTGACAACATAAGAAATATAACTTGACAAGCATATATAAAATTGTAAATGAGATTTGTTTTATATTTGTACATAATTCTTTAGTTTTGTTTTTTTGTTTCTTCTCAGTTAAAAATTTCTGGTTATTATTTTTTCTCGATAGGAAAGAGCAATCAATAGCTATTTCACATTCATCTCATTGAGAAGTTGTCTAACTTGGTTGTTGGATATAAAATCATCACCCAGGATATTTCTTCTCGTCTCACGTTGAATTGGACATCATCCATTGAAGTGATAAACATCTTCGCGTTCTTCAAAACTACACATTCTACATAAAATACGTAGATCCTCTCGATGTAGTATGAAATGAAGGCCTTAAAAGCTCTCCTCTTAAACGAATCATCATGAAATCCTCATCTATAGTAGTACTGAAGTAGTTGCAATCATGCAACGACCAGAGAGTAGTCCAATTAGCTGTATATTGTTCTATGTAACAACTCAATAGAATGCTGCTCATATCACCTTCTAATGTACTCATCCACACGAGCGATGATTTCATACAGAACTCCGTCCAGTTTCCCTGATATCAAAATTCAACGCAAATTACTTTGTTCAGCTAAGTCCATCCATTCCTTATATCAGCTAGTTTGCTGTCGAATAACTTTTAAAGCTATTTGTTTTTTGGCAATCGATGGTTGGGCATAGTTACAACTCTGATGAATAATCCACTTGGAGCTTCAATATTTTGATGAAAAGCGGCTAGGCCGGTTTTCACCATGACCAATTGACCATATAATTCGGTGAGTTAGGTGAAAAATTAAGAACCCTTTTTAGGCAGAACCGAAGAAGTTTCTCCACTGTCTCATATTCCTTGCCTCCCCAAACCTGAGATCCATAGAATAGTATTGCTTCAGCAACCGCCTTAAAAAACCCTGTACTTTCTGCTGTGGGCCACATATTTATTAATGAAGCTCTTATTCCATGTCATGTTGATGGCTGTTTTGGCTTGTGAGAGCTTATCAGGGAGATTTTTTTTTATGCCTAGGTTTTTGGTGACGAAAATTCCGAGATATTTTTATTCTATGACTACTTCGACAATTTGATGATTCAAATGCCATTTTTGTTAATGCAGGCTCTACCTTCTCCTTTTTTGAATATCAAAACTTTTGACTTGGTTTTAATTGACACTTTGATTCCACATGTTGCAATATTCAAATAGCCTGTTCATCATGAATCAGGAGTATATGCCAATATAACGATGTCATCGGCAAAAAGTAACGCCATAATATGGATCCCTCCATACTGTATACCTTCAGGAAGGCTATCTGCTAAGTCCTCTATGCACGGTGCAAATAGGATGGGGCTGAGTGCACATCCTTGTCTGACTCCTGTCTGAGTTAAGAACCTTTCTGATACTTCTTTGCCATTCCACACTGCTGCTCTAGTGTTTAAATACAGTTCTTGTAACAGTCTTTTAAGCTTAAGTGACATACCCAGTCCAAAAAGCTTATAAATAAGCGCGTCACGGTCTACTGAATCGAATGCTGCTTTCAAATCAATAAAAAGGCATGATTTTTTGATCTGACAAAAAATGAATCAGTGTTCTCAAGCACAAAAATAAGATCTATAGTAGAATACCCAGATCTGAATCCTGCTTGATATTCCTTCAGAAGATTATTGCATTCTATCCGGGTTTCAATTTGGGTTTTCCACTGGTAGGGCTAAAAGATTTTCGAGATGTGTCTAAAATACGCTTGAGCTTAGGTCATTGCTAACAATATATCCTCCACCGTTTAATATTGGTGTAAAACTCCAAAACTCTGAAGAACTTCTAGTCTGGGACAACTTTCTAGGTTCTGCTTCCTGAAATATCGTATTTATATGTCTGCCCAGACTTTTACACTCCATATTGTCTTTATATACAGATATATAGTATATGTTCCTCATTGAACGTCCGGAATGCTTTTAGCCATGCGTACAATATTCTTCTCGCCGTCATGCATTCATCGTCAAACCATGGTTCTTTAAAGGTCGTGGGCTTAGTTGGATGAGTTTCGACCGCATACGATTGTTCTATAGCTGTGTCGATCTGATTCAAACATGTGATCACACAACCTTCAAGAAATGCATCCAAATTCCTTCTTTATGTGTCTGCTTTTGAGTTTTTCCAAATCGTTTTCGGTAAAAGCGTTATTTTAGCATTTCCGACATTTTCAAATTCTATTTCATTCGGAGTAACTACAATTATTAGAATATGGTCAAAATACTGAGCCTATAGCATCGCAAATTTGGATATCTACATAATAAGGGTATTCATGCAACGTCGTTAGTTTACAAATTGTGTAAAATGATAAGCTTACGCAAAGTTTGCATGAACGACCTTTTCTAAGCATTTGATAAAATGATACGTAATTCATTCAGAGTAAGAGTCACAATGACGTTTGGATAAGTTTAACCAGTTTGGTTAATTTTGAGGAAAAAAATCCTTTGATAAGTTTAGCCAAATTGTGTAAATCACTTCCCTTACAAAATTTGACAGTTCATTAACCAAAAGATAAACTTAACCAATTTGTAAACTTATCATTTTACGAAGTTGCATGAATACCCTTAATAACTCCATTCGCCTGAGAAAAAGTTGTAGCCAATTACGGATGTACCTTGGCTTCCCACAAATGTAAATTCTCCATGACGATCACTTTCACTGGTTTCATTTTGCATTACAGAAGTCTATTAACGTTTGGCCTCTTGCATTAGTTGTTTTATCTTTCGATATTCGATTTCTACTATTTCTTCGTTCTTTCGATCCGCTATCTTCCCCAACTCTTGCATATAAGTCACCAATTAATAGACACATTCAAATCACCGCATAGAAACACTTCCTTAAGATATTCAAAATCTCTTTCGCAATGGTTGCAATTAAGATATGTTGGAAGTATAAGCAACTTATTTCTTTCATATTCCATTCATACGTACGTCCTAAGCCCGAACTCATTGAATTAACATCCATAAATTGAGATCAATTTCTTAAAACCCAAAAACAGCATCCTTCACTGGGTCTCCCTCTTATATGTGTTTTTACAGCGGGTATTTGTTTGTTCGTAGTTCTCAAATTTGATAATGTAATATCAGTAAAATAAGTTTCATACAAGAAAAATAAATCATATTGGTTAATAAAACTATGAAACAATAGTAACAATAGTTGTTATCGAAAAGTTCCTAAAAATAAGAGAACACTTTAACGAAAGATACAAATTTGGCCAAATTTTTTTGCGGCAATTATTTTTTTGTCAAAAGGTGGGAAGTTGCATTGTTTTCTTTACTGGAATCACACAATAGCCCACCGAAGAATTATAAACTTGTAGTATGCGATGAATGTCGACGGGCTTCTCAAAAGAATTTGGCGCAAAACGTCATGCACGTCATGCTTTCCAAGGAACGTAAATCTTTTATTCCATTGACGACGAAAATCCCTAACACCTTGTCCCTTCTAATCTACTGCATGCAGACGCTTGCCTCAGTTCGACTTCCTTCCATTCATGGACATCACAGCATCCTTGGTGTGTCCTAAGAAAACGGGTGCCCCATGTGACAGGGATTGTCGCGACTTTGATTAATTGGTATTGGGTGTTGATTCTTCGACCTAAGAAGTTGTGGTTGTCGTCCGATTTGGCGATGCCACGACACCTCTCTTGGCGATCAACACATACCTTTACCTACCTTTCAACAACACAGGAAACGGGATCTACAAAAAAAAGTTCGTTAAAGCTAAAAACATATAACCTATAAGATCTTCACGCCTTGATCCCTGAACACCGCACCCAGGACAGACATCTATCAAAGTCGTTATGTTTGTATTTTATTGCTCAATGGATTTAGCGTGTATTTCATTTTTTTTTGTTTTCTGTCTTCTCGCTGCATCCAAATGAGCCAGGAGTGAAACACAAAATCGGATCAAACGAGGGCAAACTAAACTTAAACCCAGGGAACTGACCAACAGTGTTTTCATGCTCTGATCCGACTGAGAGAGGTGCTTGGTTCTGTCTGTATAGTTGTACCACATCCCTGACGCTAACTTAAAGCTGACGATGTTCAAAAACTAAATCAGCTGCGAAATAAATTCAAATTTAATTGGCAAGATATGATCCTACAGCGCGATTTTCTCCATCTAACTGTCGCGTCCGTCCGTCGGTCGGTCGTCCTGGCACTTAGTTCATCGATGATGTTGTGTCTGTTTCTGTTGCTGCTGCTTAATTTACAGCAACGCCATCCTCTGAATCTCTGTGTATGACTTCGGTGTGGCTTCGCGGATTCAAGTGCATCCGTATCGGATCCACATCCACCCACGGGTTGTAACGAAACGAAACAACTTGTTAACGCGAACATGCTTGCTTCGGAATTAAAATCGAGGATGTAGTGCGACCTCGTGTAGTGATCGAGTTGAGGATCCTCGTTCTATACGTTCGGGTGTGATTTTTCCCTCCTGTAATAATTATATTAACACTGAAGCCCGAGAGTATCGGGAGAATTGGTCACTGGCATGAAATGTGCAGCCCACACGTTCTGCATATAAGTATCATCATAGAGGATCTGAGTACGAGTAACTTTAGGTAGGTACTCTTGTTAGTTGAAAATATGTCGCATTCGTTATGTTGTCTTCTGTTTGTATGTCTGTCTCTCTGACGTGCCTATCTCTTTGATCTTATTCAAGTTCAAGAATCAATCCTTTTGGTTTCGAAGATATGTATTAGAAAAACGTAAGTTGATCATGATTTGAAATGGATAGAAATTGGTGAAAATGGTCTCAGCAATGTATTAAATAGAATCTTGATTTTAACATCTTCAGTGGATTTAAGGTGCTAGGATCATGCCAAACTTGCAATTATAAACTAAAGATTGTCGTTACCTGTATCCGGGGAACTTTGAGTAAGAATTTATTGAAAATGATGGTGAGTGGAAAAATATTAAAAGTGGGGAAATTACTTTTAAAACTTACTAGATCTTTGTTCACTGGTTGTTGTACACTATTGCATATGAATTACATACCTATTGATAGTGTTTATATGCGATTTGGCTACTTTTAATTGAGAAGCTGGACCCATTGACATAGGTATTTTCAAGCAATTCTATTTGCATGTTGTTTGTTAGTCGGCTAGAATGAATGACCCCTACAATTTCCTGGTGAATCTAAGTGGCTAAAATGAGAAGCCCTTAAACGTGACATCAAGACACATCCATGGAAGATTTTTGTCTCCTCCTCACAAGAAGCGGTACCCTCTTAAAAAAAAAAAATTTTAGACTAAAAAGACGCTAGCATCCTAGACATCTAGCGTGGCGTGACAGTCAATCGCACTGATAGTGCAGTGGCTTCAATATTTGATTGTGTGGGGACTTGGTATTACAATTTTTGAAATATATTGGCGCAAAATGTTAAACATTGCTCGTTTAAGGAATAGAACTGGCTCTAGTTAAAGTAGTCGTTTTTCTGAGAGCCCTTGTTTAACAATTTCATAATTTAAAACGCATTAAACAACTCTTCTAACTAGAATGAATTCCACAACGTAACGTAAGCAAATTTGGGTTGAACAAGCCCAAATCTGACATATGAATGAAGAGAAAGCTACTTACAACAGAAACAAATTTAAAACGAACACAAACAAAATACTGGAGAAGGTAAATTTTATGAAATATATAGTCAAAGTGACATATAGATTAAGATTGTAATTGTTGAGGTACGAGTATAATTGTAATTAGAAGAAGACAAAATTTATATCATTGATCTAAAAAAAATCGTCAAAATTTCGAAAACTTTTTTTTGAAAATATTTTTTGGAAGAACTTGATATGATAATTGGAAACGCTTTTTATTCAGACATCTTAAAATTTTCAAAATATAAGTTTGAAAATAAAATAATTTTCACAAGCGTGTCATGGGACTGTTTTTGAAATTTTGACAGTACTTCAACCGAAAGTATTTGGGTAGAATATTGGATTATTTTCTTTAAAATTGTTTTGCTGACATGTCACTAGCTCAAGGCACAAGTTTTGTTTTTTCTAACATCATTTTGTTGAATCTTTGAAGCGAAAATAAAACTTTTGAAGAAGTTTTCTAGAAGGTATGTCATTTGCGAATTTTAGAATTCCTTTTTTGAGAGAGCCATAAGTACTGCAGATGGTATTCATACAAATTTACAAGATGTCATGATTTGTTTAGTTTTTTTTTTTTTAGGTGGACTAAAGGCGTTTTATCTGGATCTGGACCCTTCACGTGGTTTTTCTCATATTAAACTTTTCATTCATCTTAGGATTAAAGATTAAATGATGAGCTACAATTTTACAAGAATTTGTTCTAATTTACTTACAATAAATAAGGGGATGCATCAGGGCCGTAGCTAGAGTTGAATTTAAAGTAGGGCAGCGATGGAATTAGGCAGGGCAGAATTTAAAATTTTATTTGATTTACCTAATCTGTCAAAAATTTTAACCGAATTGCTGGTTACGGTCACTGACATTTAAAAGAGATGATTATTTTTAGTTATCTTCTGTTTTTGTTGTTTTTCTTCTATTGGGCATATAGAAATCAATTAAAATTTAGAAAACAAAATGGTAGCTGAACATTTTTGTAGCGCGAATTTTTAAAATGGTTAATGTTTTTGAGTTAAATTCAAATCCTAACTAACCAAAAGTTAGTGCTGCCTGGTCTTCTTCAATCGGACTTAGGTTACATATCCATCAAATAACCATCATACATTGAATACAAATTAATTCAGCAGCTTATATCGCGAAAAAAAAACAAAATTCTTGAATGACGTTTTTCTTATGATTTCTTATGGGATATGTGGAACTAGATATTTGCATTAGGACCATTTTCAATCCTCCCTCTTTAAAAAAATTTGAAGGGACCATAAAATATCCAATTTATGACTTCCTTAACACCTTTCGTTATTGTTTACGTATAGTAGAGTGTTTAATACTGTTAGTTTCTGTGGATAGTACTCCTTTCCAATACAACACAAAAAGTGGGGGTGATCAAAAATGTTGTATGACCTTATTTTTTTTTTTTTAATAAATGCATTTCTTACACATTTGTGTCTAGGTTTCTTTTTTCATATTTTTTTAAGGAAAAGAAAAAAATAAATTTTGTCAAAAATGCCTTCAAAAGTGAGCAGTGCAAACGTTTTGCATCATGTTTTGTTCTTAGCTTGTTATTTGAGCAAATAATTTTGTTTTTTATGCAAATAAGTTAAAAAAAAAACAAAGCTTTTGTCAAATATACCCCGAAAACTGGGTGTGGAAAGCAGTTTTGTTCGGAAGAATTATTACAGAATATATTATTATCTACAACTTTTTTTGGAAGTGCACCCCTCATTTATATCAACTTGTGACGATTTATTTACCTATTTTAAGAAAGTGGTAATGTAACTAGGAACAAATTTTCTCTTATGATGTTTTTTATGATATTCATTATCATGGCTGAAAACTACAGCTGAATTGGTTGAATTCTTTCGATTTAAGACCGCCTCTCCCTGCAACCAGAACAATGAACCACTGTGCTGTCAAATGTTTGTGTTTATTCCATCATCGTGATATTAAATTCAATTTAAATCTAGAAAATTTTGTTTGTACATGAAATCAATATGAAATTTCCTTCGAATTTGTTTTCTGTTTTTTATTTCCTTTTTTTTGTAAATAAAAGAAAATAAAAAAATTGCACCTACAGTTGGTTGTATTTTTAAGGAAGGGCTTTAGTAATTTAAGGTAGGGCATTGCCCCACAATCGTCAAAAATTAAAAAAATGAATATTTAAAGAACCACTGCCTAAATTTACCTACATAGACATACATACTTATACATTTATGTTAGTGTGGTCCTTATATTGGTTTTTTTTTTAATTCTGAGATGGATAGGCATCAAATGGTTCTACATAGAAAAACAATTTTTTTCTAATTTTTTCAGATTTTTATTTCACCCCCCTGGTCTCCTTATTTTAGGGTTAGAGTGTTTCTTATAAAATGCAAAAAAAGCAATCTGAGGTAATAGATTAGATTTAGACGAGAAAAAAATGGTAATGGAGGAGGGGTCTATTTTCCGCCGTTTAGGCGGGAGGGGTAATTTTCTCAAAATTTGCTTCAAAACAGAAAAAAATTATTTAAAAAAAACGGGAACGCTTACAATGCCACGCATTAGCTTTTTTAGTTTTTTTTTAAAGCCACGATTCCATTCTATAATATGACTTCTAAATGAAGTTTTTATTTCAAATAGTGTTTGAAAAATAATTTTCAAACTTAAAAATTAAAAAAAAAACAAAAAATTATAATTTTTTAAGATAAAAATTGTTTTTTCAAAAACTATTTCGAATAAAAACTTTATTTAGAAAGCATATTATAGAAAGGAGGCGTGGCATTGTAAGTGTTCCCGTTTTTTTTAAATATTTTTTTCTGTTTTTGGTAAAATTTCTAGAAAATTACCTCTCGCGTCTGAACGGGGGGAAATAGACACTCTCTTATACAATTTTTTTCTCGTCTGAATCTAGTCTATACATTCTGATTTATTTTCGCGTTTTATAAGAATAATCCTTTACCCATAATTAGTACCTTAAAGTGGAAATAGGGAAACCATCAGGGGGTTGAAATAAAAATCTGAAAAAATTAGCGGAATTGTTTTTCAATGTTTTGAAATTTATAAATATATTTTATTATTTTGCCTATATGTACAAGTTGAACTTATCCTACTTCAACAGTCCACTTTAAAGTTACTGACAAATGTTTATTTCGTCAAAATAAGTCTAAGTTATCATGTTACAAAGCTAAACATTAATACTTAAAAGCTGGCATGTTCTTATTTTAGATGATAAAACACGGTTGTGTTCGATATTAACTCAATTGGCAAACAAACTGCATTTTACTGCAATGCCATGCTACCGTGCACATTTTTTTTAGCTTTTGCTGCTAATATCGATTTTTTTTCCATTTCAAACAATACTTATAATTATGTATCAACACAACAAAGGAGTAACCTTAAAGGCAGATATACCATGAATGGGAGGACGAAAAGCTTTAAGGAT
Source organism: Dasysyrphus albostriatus (assembly GCA_946251815.1). Taxonomy (NCBI): domain Eukaryota; kingdom Metazoa; phylum Arthropoda; class Insecta; order Diptera; family Syrphidae; genus Dasysyrphus; species Dasysyrphus albostriatus. The sequence goes on from OX276336.1 coordinate 98,562,338, forward strand.
CAAAATAACATTTTTGTATGCAATGTACTCTGTATCCTGAAGCCAAAATGAGCTGAGTTGTTGTATAAGAATCCTCAAAGGTTCTTGTTTTATCCTTGAATTTAAACATGAAATGGGTGGATACCAATGTAGCAAAAACTATTCCTCGATAATGTGATATAGTCCCTTTTGTATTAGAAAGCTGCGATGCTTTTAAAAATTTCTCAGAATTGTATATTTGCGAGTGTATATAATGTTGGTAAGGTATGCATATAGCGGGGAATGATTTGCTTATTCGATCAGAACAATAGGTTCAGTTTATCCTATATTGTCTGCCGTAACCAAGTTGGACATTTTTTCCACGCTTTAAAGTTGTCTGTGATGTTCGTTGGTATACCTACTCGTACCTACCAGTCATTTGTCTTGAAAAGTTTTATTAGCATAAGGTGGTGGCATATTGAGTCAAGTAAATCAAGAGTTGACTACTTCAAATCGATGGTGGTCCTTGCCATGAAAAAGGTTTAAAATTCAGCTCCTGTATTGTGCATATGGATGGCCTGGACAAAGACTTGGACATATTGAGCATGGGAATTCAGTTTCTTTCTACTTGATTCTGCCTTGGGTCTGCGTTGACATGTATTTGGCTTGTCGGCTTGTAAATCAGAAGCTCATAAATTAGATACATACCTGTATGTTTTTTATAAACATTTACCGTTTTTTTTTTTTTTTTTTTGTTGTCCTTTAAGAGGGTGAATTTATGTCCAAGTTAAAGCCTTTGTCATGAATAAATGTTAAGCCAAAAAATAGACGAACATTGTCACGACAACATAAGAATAAAACAAAAAAAAAACAACATGCCCTTGGTGCTGAGTCTGAGTGGCATTTTGGGATTATTCGGGATGTTTTCGGATCGATTATGTCATTTGGAATTCATAACAGTTCTCGTGGATATAAATGTTTTTATACGTGGGAGGGATATTATGTCTGCCTAATCCAGGTAGATTGATTCTTGTCTATGCATAACGATCAGTCTGAGGAAACTTAGGTGTTGGATTTGAATGTGAAAACTCAGCTATAAATCACGGTTTTATAACCAAAGACTGGTGGAGACAATATTGGAATTATACCAGCAAATCAGTGTAATGTAATGTTGTTAAAAAGTATAATTGCACAATAAATCAATTTATTTCCTGTGAGGAGTTGTTTTTAGTATAAGGAATAAGCGTTTTAAAAATTTAAAGGCTTTTTAGTTTATTGAGTCATTTATTTTATTTCGGAAGGAAAAATATGTTGATGTCAGTAAACCATAAAAAAAAACATTTTTTGGTTAAGGTTTTAGGGACCTAATCTTCATAATTTATCGATGGGGTGTAGAGGTGAAAATTTGAAGATGAGCTCTACGAATTACTCATAGAAGTTGAAAGCTGAAAAAACAGCGAATAAAATACTTTTTCGTTCCAGTCGCAGTTTAATTCATTCTGAATTTCGACTACCTATTTCGTTGAAAGAAAAAATCTTAACCTACATTTGGAACACTCCCAATTGACTCCTCACATCCCGACAGGAAAAGTTAACTTTTATTTGGAATTCAATCAACTTAATTATGGCTTTAGTATTAATTCCAAGAAATTCATTGCAAAAACTAAGAAACTTTTAGTTTTGGAAACATTGTCACACTTCGAACAACACGATGATTTCATGGTATAGGACTGTTGATGTTGAAGCAGGTAGCATAATAAATGCATCCATCCATGAAAAAAAATAGTGTTTCGAACGAAGTGCTTGCCAAACTAATAATATCCCATCTAGCTTCTACCTTGGTATATGAGGAAACTCATGTTATTAATGTTAGCTCATATAGAATATGCGGTTTCATGCAGAAAAGACAAAAAGTCTTTATACGGTATCCGGCTGCATATGCATACACCTATAGTTTACAATCACTCAACTTGTGCTAATGAGTATCTACGTGTATGTAAATTTTGAGAACAATTAATTTACAGCGGTTAACGTTTAATGGGAACAACATAGTAGACTGTGATTTAATTTTGGACAAATAATGGCAGTCATTTGTTGTATTTAATCTGTGTTTCGTTGTTCTTATCCTTTGAGCGTTTTAACAAAAAGAATTAAATGTTTTGAGAAAAGGTAGTTCGTGTGTAAAGTGTTAAGATTGGTTACGTATGCATGTATTCTCATATTTTATTGCAACGTATCGTGAGTGATGGTGATGATGATTAAGATACTACTACTAACTGCTACTTCTTGCTTTTATTTTCACAAACTTACAGTTTTCAAAATTGTATAGGTACATTAATATTGTAACGACTCTGATTTCATGGAAAACAAAAAAAAACTACTTTTTATAAAAATGTATTTTTAAGGAAAACTTTTGAGATATACAATTTTCACAAACTAACATTAAACTTTCCTAAAAATTCAATTTTTTTAAAATTTATCTAAATCTGTTCAGCTGATGGTGAATTGAAAATAAAAAAAAAAAATTGTATAAGAGGTAGGTACTATTAATAGTTGCTATACTTATATGTAATTTTTGTAATTTATTGAAGAAGATCCCACTAATTTTAGCATCAGAAAAAGTTTTGTAAGAATCGTAGGAACCATTATTTCAAGAAAAAAATTCTTTATCGATGTTTTAACATTTGTATGGAAGGTACCATTATTTTTATAAAAATACATTTTTTCTGAAAATACTTTTGAGAGTGTTAAAAACTTTTAGGCACCGAGTTTGTGCCTTAAATCGAACATATAATTTTAAAAATATTTAATTTTCAAAAAAAAGTTTAATTTTTTTTTTAAATCCAAATTATAATTTTTTTTTTGAAAATTTTGGTAAGAAAAAATATTTATATTATTTTAAAGCTTCTGTATAAAAAATTATTGAAATCAAAGATACCAACTTAAAAAAAATCGGGAATAAAAAAAGGGGTTCTCTGGGAGGTACCATTAATAACCATTTTTTGAAAGTGGTTTCCCATTCAAAGGTAGATTTTACCAAAACTTTTATTATTTTTTTTTTTGTAAGAAAAGTTATATAGCAATTTGGTAGAATTTCTAAAAAAAATTATGGCAGGTACCATTATTTTTAGTTTAAGTGTGAGCAAAATCACCAAAAACCACTTTGAAAAAAATTTTAAAGAAAATCGATCAAGCCGTTTGGAATGTAGCCGAAAAGATAGACAGACAGAATTGTGAGATCCATTTTCTTCGTCTTGGAAGGTATTCCATTTAAAATTATTTTTGTTCAAAAACAATTTTACACCAAAAGATCCTTCGCTAAAAGAAATGTATTTATTGCTTTGTGTTTTCGGGATGTAGAATTTGAATTTAATATTCCTTGCCACTAAAATTTCGTGTTGCAACATGGACAAATTTTTAAATTAATTTTTTGGGAGTTATTCACTTAATATGAGTCGAACACTATAAATTCGTACATTTCATCAAAACACAACTGAAAGTACACAATTTCTAACAAATCTCTATTCAAGGTTTTTCTGTGTGACAACCCATTTAGACTCAATCCCTAGTTGAAAACTGACGTTTTTTTATTGTTTCCTAAAATCAAAAATACTTTAATTAATTAGGTACTGTTTTCAAAAATTTGCTAGAAAAAAAACTAATTAGTTACTTTTTTGGGAAAAAGTTGGGATTTTAGTATCTAAACTGAACTAAAATATATTTTTCTGATGGTTCTTATTGCTGAATGCGAATCTGGGCTCAGAAGGTGAAATTTTGATCCACCATTTAGACTTAAGAATAGCAATCAATTTATATGAAATGCCACTCCTGTGCAAAGCAAGCCGGAATAAATCTCTATTAACGCTGTTGACGCTTTTTGAAGTCTGTCACTCGATGATATGCATAAAACATAAGTACTTACTAGAAGTAAAAGGTAAAAGTAATTACTATAAATTTTAGAAGGAGGAAAAATTTGAAGTATTTACTGCATTTCATATGCATACAAATTATTTTGTACTTAAGCTGGCAAATACTTTCAGAACTAGTAAATTCATCCAAGTAAGTCCTTGAATTTATCGAAAGAAAATTAATAGCTAATACCTATATTCCATTAAAATTGTCGTGTTAAATGGCAAATTGCTACATTTCGGCTAATTTGGTTCTTTTTACTAAAAAAACGTGTGAGGCTGCCGAGCCAAATTTAAATGGAATATTGTTTTCACTTGAGTGCTATGGCTTATGTGTGCTTATTTCCTGTGATGATAAATCGAGATAAAAAGAGGCAAAAGGAGGTAATTTCTCTGATTTTGCCTTAGGATCAGACTCATGACTGTTAGTTTTTAGTTTTACAAGTCCTTAATTGCGGGCTGAAACCAAAAAAGTATGAACCATGAAATTTTCATATTGTTATTCTGAAACTTTGAAAAAATCAAGTACTTATTAGAGAAAAAAGTTGCTAATAGAATTCATCCAAAATAAGTTTATACTATTGCCTGAAGTAAATACTTAGATTTTGGCATTTACTGCATTTTTATGCATACCAAAAGTAGCATATATGTAACTTTTTAAAAACTCTCTAGTCAAAGCATTTACTATGTTTTATGCATATTACCCACTATTTGATGATGATCCACAAGGTAAAGATGTGCCCCACTCAGGAAGATCCAGTGCGGAATTCTGCTTGTTTGGAGTCGACCTTGTCTTTGAGGTGGTCTTTTATTCGCTCCCAGGATGATTTTTGCTAATACATTTGGCTACAGCAGGCAGCACGCAAATTCCTCATCAGTTTTCGCACAACGTAAGGCTTTTTTTTTTTGAAGCTTGAAAATCATTCCCTTAATCCCGTCTCTACTTCCCAAGCTCTCTTAATGAGCTCAAGGGCTCATCCGATATAGCTAACTTTGCTGATGATACTGCAATATTTGTGCCAGATAAATCCGGTACGAAGGCTACACAAAAGCTGCAAAATGCAGTTAGTGGCAAATAAATGGCGAATCAAACTAAATGAAATAAAATCGACGCATATAAACTTTGCAAACAAAAAATAACAATACTGCCAAATACCTTGGAATGACTTTGGATGCAAAGCTTAAATGGAAAGAGCACATCAAAAAGAAAAGAACTGAACTTGAAGTACAAAAAAATGTACTGGTTACTAGGAAAGAACTCTGACCTATCTATCCAGAACAAACTAATGTTATATAAGCAAGTACTGAAACCCGTTTGGACATATGGCATCCAACTATGGGGATAAACAAAGAAAACAAATGCTGAGCCCATCCAAAAATTACAAAACATTCCAAAGCAAGGTCCTTCGTGGAATAATAAATGCCCCTTGGTATATAAGAAATAGCGATCTACATCGTGACTTTCAAATTGAAATGGTTACAGAAGTGGTTAAAAAACACGCTGTATCACACAATTAGCGACTGCAAAGTCATACCAACTCCGAAATGGAGACCGTCTTAAATGTACGAGACAATGTTCGGAGATTAAGAAGAACCAAGCCCCATGAGCTGATGGTCTAAAAGCAATGGGAAAGTGTTAAAACCTTACACTTTCCACAATTTGATTAATAAATTAAAAAAGAAAAAACATATGTCGGCCTTTCAGAGATGGTACTGATTCACCGGTGGTTTTAGTGCTGGAAGAGTCCCACGCTACTCAGTACCGATTCTTACCGAGTGTCTTTTGAAGATTTCCATATGATAACAAACAAAATCCGATATTGTTGGCATTGTTTTTAGGAGCTCTGATAGAATTCCATCGAGTCCAACCGCTTTATTGTTCTTCAGTGCTTCGATTGCGGTTTCCTCTCTAGTTGGGGACACAGTGAGTATTCAAGAATTTATTCCTACGGATGGGTCAATGGGTTTTGGGCTGACTGAGCTGGTGAAAACATGGTTTAAAACCACAGAAAAGTGCTCCTTACACTTTTTGAGCTGGAGCTTATCCAAAACTAGCAGGGATCCCTCTGTGTCTTTTGCCCAGGTGCTGTTAAAAACTTTGTATAAGAAGGTTTTTTATAATGCAAATGTCTTATACTACTGAAATAAATCAGCCAAGGAGTAGTTAGTCAGTGCTGGTTTTAAGGAAAGGCAGTCGGGGCTATAGCCCATTGCTTCTCAATCGCCAATTGGTCGCAAAGTGGTCTACTTTACAAAGCAACGATAGAAGAGAGTTCCATTGTGGTGTGCCACTGAAAGATGGTGGCGCAACGCACACTATTTCCAAACCTACCTATAATGCTCTCATGGAAGCAGCAATCTAACGACGCCAGATTCAGGTAAACTTTTAGGTGCCTTTCCGGAGTAGAGTACTACACACTGGTATGAGTTGGAGACTAAAAGTACCTCAAACGCCAAGCCCAACCATCTGTCTGCACTAAGCCCTAAGATGTCCATCTAATACCGCAAGAATTTTTCTCTAATTGGAGCAATCTGAGATCCTTCAATTACCCGTTGTCAAGATGAATCTTCACATTCCAGAAACTAACCTAACTCAACCTATCATTTCTTATCCTAGGTGTAGTGTCGGTTTCGGCAGTGGTTTCGAACCGATTTCAGTGAAGAATGCGTACCGTAACCGTAATGGAGCCTATCCTTGAAAATGATGTGTTTTGCACTTGATTGTTTGACCCCATAAATGTTTTTAGGTACACGCTTAAGCAAGCACTTCATCGTGCTTGGTTATTGCGCTACCGGCTCAAACCTAATGTTTTTATTAAAGACATAGTCAAAATATAAGTAGTTTTGTACTGCAAGAACCTAATAATAATATGATATGATAAACAATGTGATTTTAATTTGATTTTACTGTTCCTATTTCTATGTCATTAATTAACTTCTCATCTTACTTCCTTTAAGCAATGTATAAGCAAGAAAGCTTATTCACAAAACGTTATTCGTTGTAAGCCTTTAAAGAATAATAAGGGAAGTTTATCGGAGGATGATAATGTCGTCTCTGTTAACAACAACATAACGAGATGGCAACGAATATACAAAGATATAGCATGTTAACTTCATTAGAACAACTTGTCAACCTTCTTCTCATTATTGAAACAAGAATGAATTTCGCACCCGCATTTATACAATACACACATACTCGTATACAATACATGTATAATGATGTTTTATGCTTAAGGGTTTAAGATTCAAGCCTCCCCCTTAACCCTTTAGACAAGTTTAATTATTCTGTACTTATGTGTGTACCACTCACAAATAATAGTGTTACGCTGGCTGTATCGTCACAAACTGAATCCTTTTCCCTTGAAGGGGAAATTATCTTCGGTATGTTCAAATGTGAACCTATCCCTAAATAAATTTTCTCAATATTCTACTCGAAGTTAAATCTTACTTAACACAACGAAGCAGGAGTTTTATTATCCTTATGCATAGTACTAGCATACATATGGTGTGTCTGTCTCGGGATTTGGATCCGAACCGAGGGCAATATTGGTCGGAATTGTTTGACATACCGTTGAACGTGACAGGATCATTATAATGAATACGCCTCTGGTATTGCGATTGCGACGACACCAATTTTACAGGATACGGAACGCGATGTTGTATAAACATATATCTTATGGATACTTGAATGTTATTGCATGTTTTGTTTTACAACGATTTGGAATTCACATATAACGGTATTCAGATTACTTTGAATGAAGCTTAGTTTATTTGACACTCAGCGATTTCTTTTAGGTTGAGTAGCTTTTTAAAAAAGTTTCTCGTGTTGTATGTAGGAAATTAAAGAATTTTGCTTGTAACACACAATCATTTTCAATTCAAAGTCTTACATATCTAATTGATGGATGATGAATATATCTGGGCCCTGTTTAATACTAAAGTACAAATAAAAATAATTAGTCTGTGGTAAGATAACGTTTCATAATCAAGCAGCAGAAAAGTACAATAGCAAATACAGTGTGCTTGACATATTAGATGCTTCCAAACTAAAGAGCGTGTTGGTTGAGTCAAAAGAAGGAAAAATAGTATGAGAAAAGAGGGTGCATATGTCCCCGTTCAGGTTGGAGGAGCAATGATCTGACAAAGTGACTTAAAACAGAAAAACTAATATCATAGAACAGTCGTAAAATATGGCTTCTCCCAACTAACAAAATTGCTTCGCGTTTCAGACATTAAAGTGTTATTTTTTTCTATAGCGCTCCATTAACCCCACTGACAGGAACAAGAAGTAAATACCTTAGTGGAGCATTAATGAATCGTTAAATATTTTCTAGTGCAAATTATACCAGCTTAATAGAAGTGATGTACCAATGTATCTTTAATCTCTCTATAATGCTCTTATGAAACGACCAATAAACTTTTGCTTCAATTGTCATCCAGTAAAATCATTATACAGTCTTTATGATAGTCTTTGTTTCTATAATGCTTGTAAAAGTGAATATGGCGACACTAAGCTATAATCAGCCATTTTATTATTTATATGTGCTCAGATGCACACTTATTTCTTAATATTTTCAATGTTATAGGTTGGTTTAAGTAACTTAGCTAATCTTTTAAATAAATATTTGTTTAACTAATAATATTTGTTTGTTATAGCCATACAATCAACTATTTTATACACTTCTTAAACGAAGTTTTTTCTTATCAACGCAAGTTTCTTCTATCGTATGAAACGTTTGAATTGAAATGAGTTGAACTGTGTATCTGAGATTGGTGGAGCGGCTAGCGAGGTTCAGAGTGACACGGGTTCGATTCCTGGCCCTACCACCAATTTTTTTTTTTATTCAATTTAAAGTAAACATCTTTAAGATTGTCATAATAAACTCCATAAAGGTACAATAGGAGTGAAAAAAGGGTGCCTTTTTAAATCTATGGTGTCTTACGCAATGCTTTTATGCGTATGTTGAATTAAAAAGGAAAGCATCTATGGAGGAATATAGAAGCGAAATTGTTAATTGGGCTTTTCCGTGCCGCACTAAAGTAGGCTTTTTCCATGGAAATAAACTTTGTTCCCCATCTATCAAAATATCAACTATCAAATTCTATCAAAAGATGGCTACCATGTTAATAGATTGAAAAACTTCTAAAACCATAGAGTATTTTACAAGTTTATTTTCAGTTCAGCTTTTTTTACTGCTCCTGAAAATAAGATTTAGATATTATTTGTTTAGTTGGGTGGCACTTGGATTGCAATTTAGTATATATACACTATTAAAAAAATACTAAAGTAGTAACTTCAGCGTTAGGTCTTATCACCCAAAAACCATAACGCACAAATTATAAAATGTCATAATGCCCAAATGATTCCTGAACAATTTGTTGTTGTAGTTTTTTCTTAAATTTGGGGGTTATGACAATGACTTTGGGCGCTTTGACTTATATCTTAGGTATTATGACGTTTTCACTTTAAATTTCATAGCCCAAATCGAAAACACTTAAATCCAGGTATGTCGCGTATGCTCGAGGCGGTTGCGCGCCCAAACTAGAAAACCAACATTTTTTTGGGCGAAATATTATTTTTTGTTTTGGGCGCTACGACATTTCAACGTCCGTTTTAGGGGGTTTTGAAATTTTTGGATTTAAGTGTTTTGGTTGTGGACGATAAGACCTACCTAGCGCTTGTACCACATGAACTGTAATTTAATTTGTATGGACGTTTTATTTCTAAATACCTAAATAATGGAAAGTTAAATTTTTCTTTTATGTATATTTGAACGGTTCGTGAATGGATATCCAATAGTTCCCGGCACTAAATTCGAAAACGAACTATAATTTACAGATCCTAACAGAAGAACATTGCCGCCCCGGGCCTCTAACAAGCATAGTGGGCCAGAAATCTATTCCTTAATACTCCAATTTAAAGCTCTTGAAAAATTAGATTTCAACAAAAAGAAAAGAATTTTGTTTCTTCTAAAAATTTTTTTTTTTAATATTCAATGCTCTAGTCTTTTTCAGTTTTCGATGATTTTATCCCTCAAGGACTCATTTTGAACTACAATTATGGTGTATTATGATTAATTAAAAGACTTAATTTGTTTCAATTTGAGCCTACATTATGATTCTGTAGACCCAATAGTTACTATGGTACAGCTGTTCAAAAGAAATAGTAAATGTTTTATAACATGTTGTAAGGTATCAGTAACTTTTTCTCGTTACTTTTACTCTTTACTTTTACTAGCTATTTTTACTCGTTTTCATACTCGGTTAGATTAGAACTAATTTAAAAGCTAGTTCTTAAAATTTTGTGTATTGGAAATTATTTTTAGACCTAATCTTATTGAATCTGACAGAAATTTGACAGAATTGAGGACTGGACGTTGTGAATCAAAATTTTAGGTCAACTTCTCATAAACTTGAAAAAATTAAAAATAATCTAGAGTCAGTAGCACTGATTCAAAAAAATTACCACTTTTTTTTATCAAGATACGCGTATAGAGCTACGTCCCATTTGTATACATATTGTGAAAGTTTAAGACGAAATATGAAATTTATAACGATATATTTAAAAACATAGACATAAACACAAAATGACAAACTACAAGTCATCAGCAGTTTGATTAACCAACTCGATTTTTGAGGAAGAAAAAAATGAGCTTGCAAATAAAAAAATATTGAAAAAATGGTAATTTTTAATTGTACTTGATGCGTTATCTATATAACTCTAGTATCTTTCCGTAAAATAAAAAAATTATTAACGCAATAGCTCGTGGAGAACCAGGGCCTAGTGACTTACAACTCTCAACCATTCCTGTGTGCGTGATGTTAGCAGGAATGGAAGGGACCTACAATTTTTTACCGAGTCCAAACGGCTAATTAGAAGCAATTATACTCTTGGAGGATTTTTCAGTCCCTCGCAAGAGGCACCTCGGAAAAAAACATTTCTGTTTTTAGGTGGCAGTGACCGGGAATCGAACCCAGACCTTTTACATGACCGTCCAACGCACTAACTATTATGCCACGAGGTACTACTACCTCGTATATGGGAAATTTGATATTTGAGAATGGCATCTAATTGGTCAGAAAAGGTCAGCTAGTCCTAGAAATTATTCAGTCCTAGATAACTTGTAATAGAGGCTCAAAGTTTCTCAAGTTCACGTGCAATCTCTAGCATCTCATTTAAGGAAAATTTACAAAAAAAGTTTACCATCCGAAAGATCTCTAAATCGTGATATAAGGTCAACTATTTACAGTAATTGATCAGCCATACATACAAAAAAAACTTTTGGCGCCTCATTTGGGCCATTCAAAAAATTAAGTATGCATTTAAAAGTCCACTTCATGGTCATAAAAGGTCAGCTATTTTCACCATACATATTTTTCAATGAATTTTTAATGAATTAAAAAAAAATCAAGGTCATTCCGATTTTTGGCAACTCATTTATGGGAAATTTGCAAAAATTGTTTACCATCTAAAAGATCTCTAGATCTATATAAAATATCAATTTGTTTCAGTTATTGGTCAGCCATAGAATTTTTTAGTGAATTATTAAATGTTTTAATTTATCATAGCGATTTTTGGCACCTCATTTAAGGGAAATTTGCAATTTGCAAAAAAGAATTTCACAACTATTCATTAAAAATTCATTAAAAAATATAAATGATTGACCAACTACTGAAAACTGCTGACTTTTAATGACCATGAAGTGGCCTTTCCAATGGCGTACTTAACTTTTTGGGATGACCCAAATGAGGTGCCATAAGTTTTTTTTTAGAAAAAAACTTTGGCTGACCATTTACTGTAAATAGTTGACCTTTTATCACTATCTAGAGATCTTTCTTTTTTTGTAAATTTCCCGTAAATGAGGTGCCAGAAATCGCAGGTGACCCTGAGAAACTTTGAGCCTTTATTACAAGTTATCTAGGACTGACCAATTTCTAGAACTAGTTGACCTTTTCTGACCAATTAGATGGCATTCTCAAATATTAAATTTCCCATATATGAAGTGCCAAAGGTCCAGAGCCAAATAGGAGTACAAATTAATTATATACATATGAACTTAAGATTATTTCTGGAACTTTGTTAGTTGTTTTCAATCTTTAGGATATTTATGACTGTTTCAAATTTTTCAGGGGAGTGGAATGATACAAAATTCGAGGGACAAAATTCAATGAATTTTGTATGTTATAATAGTACTAAAAATGTATCTAATAACATCATAGAAAGATATAAGTATATTATCTAACGTCAATAATTGAAAGTTCATTTTGCTTTGCGAACAAAAATAAAAGGACTGCTATTTGAAAACGGGTATGTGAGTGAAAATAAGAAACTTTGATGAATTTTTTTAGCAATGAAAATATATAAGATATGAACAATTTTGTCTGGCCATGTGGATTTGAATCACATTTACAGTTACAAAAAAGTCTGATTCTATACCTGGACGGTTTTTAAAATATCAGCGGAGCCGTCGAAAATTCCATAATTTGTTGAATCACCCTTTATATTTGTATGTGGGCAAACAAAAAGCACTTTAGCTGGAGAGAAACCGCTTTAACAATATTGAAGATTTTAGTCTTTTTAGGAGAGTGCTTAGGTTTATTTCATATTTTGCTAATTTTCAGATCTTGAAATTATTGTTTATCAATCTTTCAACAGCCTATAATGCCGAAGGTTATGGTCATCTTTGTCAAACCATATATATTACAAACACTATATTTTAATCGAATTATTATACCTTTTTCAACATTCGCTAAAAAAAACTTCACTCCATGTTTACGTGAAGAACAACAACAAAATTATAAAATTTATTGGTTTTCCATGACAGTGTCTCCACGAAATCCAAATTGAATACTAAACAGTTCTTAATTAGGGTTGTATATCTGAATTTCTGCGGGCTGTGGACATAAAGCTGGGATCTTCTCACTTCACAGCGAAATCGTGGTCACCAGCCGTGACATTGTTTTATGAGAGACCTACAATTTTTGTTTTATACTTTCGTTGGAATTTTCATTCAGGTATTTTTTGTTTGTTGTTTGTTGTTGTTTTTGTTTTTTGTATTTTCGCTGAGCCTTTTTTTTTTTAATTGAACTAAAACAAAGGAGAATTATTCACAAATAATAAAAATAAAACAAAAAAAAAGAAAAGAAATAGATTCAAAGACCAACGAGGCCAATGTTTTCGGCAGAAAGAAGACGAAACTATACAACTCCTCGTCAACTGATCCCAACATCACGAGTTGCGTGTTCCAAACGGAATGGAGTGTCTAAGCCTGATTTCCGTTTGGTTCGTGTTTTATTCGGGAACCGCACCGCAACGAGTTGTAAATTTTCAGCCCAACAACACTGCCGAGATTACATAGCTGCGATAAGCGGCGTTCAAGTGTGGAATTTTGATTTGGCCAATTTTTATTCCATTGGTTTTTGGCCACCTCGATGACCACCACTAAAAACCAACACCAATACCATCATCAACATCACCATATACCAATATTCCTGGTCCCGGGGTCTTATCTGACTCCCGAACTCTACAAGCGCTTCATCAGGTGTTGTTTTCAGTTTTTTTTTTGTATTTCGTTGTCAAGGATGCATTCAATTTGAATGGGCAAGTGGCTGAGTCTTCCACGGATATCCAAATGGGTGATGGTGAGATTTATCAGCTCCAGAACGGATGTGCGGTTTCAAAAAACAAATAACACACACTATACACACACACATCCTCCACTCTCTTGGCCATTCATTAATTCTGATGTCTACTCGGACGAGATTAGGTTCGGTTTCTTGATGCTTCTGGGTGCTTTTCGAGCTATGGTATTTTACGTGTGTGCTAAAGTGTATGAAATTTATCTAGGGTCATGTGTTCGGAGTCATATGTCTGCAAAAATGGTAATTTCAAGTAAATACTCTCTTCTCTCAATTAGATGGTCTTTACTCTTTTTGAAAATGTACATAATATCCATGCTCTACGTGTGTGGTCTAAAGGCTTACCTTCTAGAGATTTCCTTTGATTTTAAAGATAAATCCAAGCAAATGGAAGACGAACTCGTTCAAGCAAAGCAGCACTTATCAACAGGAAGCTGTCACGAGCCGAAAAGTAGTCGCTAATAAGAGTGCTATAATAATTGTGTTTCTTGTTTCTTACAAAAAAGCCATTTTAAAAAAACTTTTGAAAAATTTTAAGAAAATAAATTGGACTTTCAAGAAAATATTGTACCCACAAAAAAACTTTGTTATTTTCCATGTAATCAAACTAAAAGAAAATGAGAAATTTCTTGAATTTGGAAAGAAACTTCTGCTTCTTCTTTTCCTAATTTGTTTTAAACAATTTCCAGAATGTATCCTTCTTAATTCTCTTCACTTTACACCAACCGCATCTGGGAAAGGAAAGTGTTTAGAGCAATTCATTTTTCCAAATCTTCCAAAATATTAAAATCTAGCTACTAGATAATGACTGAAGGTTAAATTTTTATATTTCTCAAACCACACAAATATTTTATATTTTACTTTGCTAGACTAATATTGCACGAAAAGTCTTCAAAATTACACAAAATAATACCGTTTTTGCCGAGATATTTCAAAAATTGAAAATTGAGTTATCCAGTTCTTGCAATCAGGGACAATATCTCCACAGGAAATAGTCAAGTGGCGTTGAATCGCACGATCTTGGAGGCCTTAACGTGAAACTATGCGGTTACCAAACGTTTCCTTCAATAAATAAACTGTGGCACGAGCTGTCTGACATGTTGCACAGTCTTGTTCAAACCACAGCTCCAGTACATCATGGTTGTTCAATTGACGAATGAAAAAGTCAGCAATCATGACTCTATAGCGGTCATCATTGGACTGTCATCCCCAAGGTCTGGGTTCGATTCCCAGCCACTGCCACCTAAAAACAGAAATGTTTTTTTCCGAGCCTCTAGCGAGGACCTGACAAATCCTCCAAGAGTATATTTGTCATGAATAAGTGCTTCTCATCTAGCCGTTCGGACTCGGCAAAAAATTGCACATCCCCTCCATTCCTGCCAAAAATACGCACACAGGAATGGTCGAGAGTTGTAAGTCACTAGGCTTTGGTTCTTCACGAGCTGTTGTGCCACAAAATTTATTTATTTTAAATTCATTCAATCAAAAGTGAGCTTCATCGCTAGACAAAATTCTATTTAATATTGAACAGACTTATTCCTGAACAACGTTTGCAAATCGTGCAAATTTACTACCAAAATATTGGTTTAGCTCGTGCGACGCCAACGACAGCTAACGAAACTTTTGGTGAGCGCATTATCTCGCGTCGTGGGCCAGTGGCCTGGCCTCCAAGATCGTACGATTTAACACCACTGGAATATTTTTTGTGGGGTTATGGGAAATCACTTGTCTACGCAGATAGGCCCGAGACGACATTACTGACATACGGTCTCAATTGCTGCAAAAAGTGGCCGCAAATTGGGCCTTTCGGCTGGATTTTATTTGAGCCAGCCGCGTCAGCCACTTGCCCGAAATTATTTATAAAATATAATGGCCAACTCTATTGCCTTTTTAATAAAGCTAAATTCTTGGCCATAACATTAAATTAAATAAAACCACCTTAATTTCGAACAGAACCATGATTTTCAAAACAAATTTACACAATTTGGAAATGTTGTTCAGGCGTCAGTCCATTCATATTGAATTGAAAGGAAATCGCTTGACAACTGACTAAATGGCCGTAAGTTATAATAGTGTTGTCAACTTAAAGTTCTATACCTCTAAAAAAAACTCTTTATAGCTATATATAAATTTAAATATTTGGGTGGTCCTTATATTGGGTTTTTTGAAATTCTAAAATGGATAGGCATCAAATGGTCTTACATAGAAAACAAAAATTTTCTATTTTTTTCAGATTTTTATTTCACCCCCCTGGTCACCCTATTTTCAATTTAAGGTACTAACTATGGGCTTATGCTGATTCTTATAAAACACGAAAAAATAATCTGAGGGTATTGACTAGATTTAGACGAAATGAGAGACGCGTTTTATAAGAATAATTCACTACCCATAATTAGTACCTTAAAGTGAAAATAGGGTGACCAGAGGGGTGAAATAA